>LR991059.1:1659248-2859248 GCA_905163555.1 Notocelia uddmanniana
TTTTTAATGACGTAACACTCAGCTTTGTTGGTTTTAGGACAATTTTGATGCAATTCATATTTTAGTAAGAGTGAGTACGACCTAAAAGTAAATTTAAAGACCTATTGAATGACCTAACTCCCAGCTTTTTTGTTTTTAGGGCCATTTTGACGCATGGTCCTTTCCGTTTTTGAAGAATGAGCTGGTTGCGAAACCAGTCTTCTATGTTTTTCAATAGATGAATTAAGTTCAGTAACTGTATCTTATCCAGACGCGCTTGGTTCAGTAATTCGGCGATAGACGATGGAAAGGATATTATCTCGTAGATAATATCAATTTATAAGGTTCGCCATAGTTCCAAAGGCTATAAAAGTTTTAAAATAGTTTGGTTGCGGTGACAGCTGTCCTAACCATTACAATGTTTAATATGTCAAACGTGAATCATTTGTAAGCTATTTTAAAAGAATTATAGTAGTCTTTGACTCCAAATACAGTTAACAACATTCTCATTTTTATGGACACTTTCCCAGCCATGGATGTCACTACCGACGACCCAATTACAAAACTACTCGTAATTTTAATTGAGTATCGAAATAAGTTTTTTTTTAATGAAATGTTAAATTCTAAGCAAAACGCACAATTGCACATATGGTAGGGACATCCATGGCTGCGACAGTGTGCACAAACATGAGAATGACCCTAATAGATATTAAACACTCGCAAAGACGAATCTTAGAGGCCACTGGTTACTAGATAAGGAACTCCCAGCGGGGGTATGATGGCTGCACATTCTATCACTTATCGTCGTGGATAAGACACCCGTCTCTGTCGCACTCGCATACTTGTCAACGTGACGAATATCTTATCCTCGACGATAAGTGATAAAATGGCAACCTCCTTCTCTTAATTTGAGTCGGACCCCAACATTAGGCAAAACCCTGAGTTTTATAGAGTTCTGGTGGACTCACCGGTAAATAATATCACTTATTGCATCATTACAATATAATTATATTACGCAAACGGTTAGAACTCACGTATAAATTGTCACTCCGGGCGACATGTTTCGAACTCTTCGGGAGTTCTTCCTCAGGACGAGTGCACCTGCGACGAGCGCGCCTCGCACAACAAGTGTCAGTGTGCGAGGCGCGCTCGTCGCAGGTGCACTCGTCCTGAGGAAGAACTCCCGAAGAGTTCGAAACATGTCGCCCGGAGTGACAATTTATACGTGAGGTCTAACCGTTTGCGTAATATAATTTTGAAATGACTCACGAAAGTTTAAATTCAAGCATTACAATATAGCCTATGACTCGGGATGACTTAAGGATTCTGACGATACCCCACACATCTAATTCGTCAGTTAAGGCGTTGAGAAGCTCTGGTGGGATAAATAATCTAACATAACCAATGTCAGGTGAGCCCTGAAAAAAGTACGCTCATTTTTTGAACAGTCGTGTATAAGATGCAAAGAATATAAGAATTTAAGCACCCATAACTTTTTTCATAAATATGTATACAAAAATGACTTTTAGAAATACACTGGCAAGTCAGAGTCCCTTGACAGTTTTGCGTGCATTTTGCATTTTTTACTTAGCTGACATATTGAGCCTGAAATCAGTGCCACAGCTCACCCTTTTAAAACGGTAGATTTATTTTTGCAATGAAATAATTACTAATTGTTGGTTCATTGTCACACTTTTCTATGATGTATGGAAATAGGTATGGGTGCCGAAATACTTATGAGCTGTAGTGTATGTAACGAAAATATGGTACCGTTTATTTGATAAAATAACAAATTATAAACAAATGCGGCCCGCGTCAATTTCTTGAACTACTATATGGCCCATGACTACTAAAAAGTTGCCGAATCCTGTCTTAGGACCCACCCTACTCACCCAATATCTTTGTCCACGCATCCAATACCTTTTCAATATACATTTGATCAAAGAAATCGGATGATTTCATCAAACTTGGAAGGGACCAAGACATATTTGATCAAAGATTCTGTTGACATTTAAATCAATATGGCTACGCATGAAAAAAAAATCTTAGACAAAGATATTGGACAAGTGGAATGGGCCTCCGTCAAATAAATTTGATCAAAGATTTGACAAAGATATTGGGTGAGTGGAATACCACCGTCGCAGCATGACCTGGAGCAGCGTCTAGTCCTCCCTGACCCGCACTTGCGCCAGGGCGGGGAAGGACACGAAGCGGGCGGGGGGCGGGGCCGGGCGGAGCTAGATGAAGAACTCGCGGCGCTTGGTGACGCGCGGGCCGGTGGCGGCGGCCAGCGCGGCCTGGTCGGGGTCCGCCGCGCCGTCCGCGCCGCGCTCCTCCTGCGGGGGGTTATTACTGCATTACTACAGAGGCCGGGACGAAAGGGGTTGCCGGCCCAAGACATATAGACGACGACGGATTGGTCTAAGGCGGGCAACCCCTATTTCCGGCCGAGGTATGTATAGTGCTTTTCTCAAACATGCAATGAAATAAACAACAAAAAAATCATAGTTTTATTTTTTATACGCATAGTGGCAGAATGTCATGATGCCTGTGCCACAAATTTATATTCCACATAAATTTAAAAATGAGGACTTTGCTGGCCTAGGCCCGCAAGATTTGTATGAAATTCCATTAACGACCTCTTGTCCTAGCCGCACCTGAAACGTCATACTTCGCAGCCTATTATAAGGAACATAACATCAATATTTCATTGCATGTTTGAGAAAAAATATATTGTTAACTAACCCTTGGAATGCCGAAGTCAGCAATTTGCTACTTAAATCATGACCTTGAAGTTTAAATCGTAACTAAGGACTGAAGAAACCTATTCCTGACGAGATATTTTGGCGCTCGAACGAAGTGAGCCTCGGTACGAGGCTGAAATATGTGGTTTCGTGCGTTAAACACGCTGCTTTTAACTTCAAATACGACGAGACTTAAAAATAACAAATAGGGATTTGATATATAGACGTAGATAGCCTATTTAAGATATTAAGGGGTCTTACTTGAAATGATGGAGATACAGATTTGCTGGACTTCTATAATTCCGATTCCACAAAATTGTAAATATAATATATATATATATATAATTAACTACGGCACGAATGTTGATAACACAGACATCAAAGAAAAGCAGACTCGCAGTATTAAACCAGATGATTTTTCATTTAGTTGTCTCGTTAAATCCTTATCCAGATAGCTGGCAACACCGCCAAGCGTAGACGTCAAATTTCACACAGCTGATTAATTAAATTAAATAAATGTTAATAATGAATAACTAGTATTCAAGTTACGTTAAAAAGTGTTTATTAAGTAGTAGCAAGTATAGTGTTTGTTATACAAATTCATCGAAAGAGACAGTGCAAAAGAGAAGAAAGAAGATCTCTAGAATTGCCAAACGTCATCGTAACGGATCATCGTTTGAAGCTTCAACGATAAACCTGGAGAGTAATTATGTTCAATATAATTATATATAAGTCATTAGTTGAACTTTTGTTACATTTAAATAACATCTACTTGAATACTTCCCAAGTAAATAAATATTTACAAGCATAACCTCACTCGGAAATTAAATTACACCCGGTCAGCTGATTCATAAGTTTTATACTAAAGTAAAGTAAAAAGTAAAAGTAGTTTATTCTTCAAATTAGGCATATTACATGCACCTATGAACGTCAATAAACTACCACCGGTTCGGAAAAATATACCTCTGCCACGAGAAGAACCGGCGTAAGAAATTCGGCGAGGTGTCATTTTTTCAAAACAATATACATTGTATAGTTAAATATAAAATTACAGTGTCAGCTACTACAAACAGGGCTCGGAACCGGTTAATCTCAAAATCCTGAAATAGCCAAATATTTTTAATTAGTTTATACTCTTTATGTAGGACTCAATAATGTATTTGGGTTATTACTTCATATTGTTAGATTGCCTGATTAAACATGAAATAGTAGACGAAAGAACGATAAGAACTAAAAAAAAATACCGGTATTTTTGTATGGACAGAACGGTTTCCGAGCCCTGACTACAAAATAATTTAAATAACAATACTACAGTAGAAAACATATTTTCGCGATAGATTACCCGTGCAGGACGCTATCACTGCCAAACATCCCTATCTATGATGTAATCGTTTATCTTATAATATGCTCTTGAAATAAGTGATTGTTTTACTACAGATTTGAATTTAGGATTGCTAAGTTCAGTAATGTGTTTAGGAATTTTATTGTAGAATTTGATATAATTTCCCAATAACGACTTTTTCGCCTTTACTATATAAAATTAACTACGGCACGAATGTTGATAGCACAGACATCAAAGAAAATCAGACTCGCAGTATTAAACCAGATGATTGTTCATATAGTTGTCTCGTTAAATCCTTATGGCGCACCAAAATGAATTAGAATGCTGATGCGACAGATAGTACGATCATTTTCGGTTGTTAACTGTCTCCATTTGAAAGCACACCAGGATGTTAAATCATATATAAACTTAACACGCCACAACGTCAGTTCAGTACAATTCTCAGTTATGAAGATAGAGACAATGACATGTGAAGAACTGTCAGATGTCACTAATCTATCTCAAACTTTCTGATTTGTGCATTAGTGAGAATCAGGGGCCTATACCACAAAACTTTGCAAGCGTACAATTCGACAAAATTGTACTATTTTACATAGAAAAAGTTTACAATTTTGTCAAATTGTACGCTTGTAAAGTTTTGTGGTATAGGCCCCCAGATGTACAGAAATCGTTCAACTTAAATGAGTGGATCTGCTTTACTCCGATATCTGTGGTTGATGGGTATAGCGCGTGTGGTATGTAAAGCAACGTAAACGAGAGGTGGGGACCGTCGCCTGGCGGATTCGGCCTCTAATATTCCACCAACCGGTTTAACCCCGTCGCGCCCCGCTTCCCCCTGTAGGCGCTCCGATCTCAACACCTAGTGTATGCAACTTGTACATAATTAAGCCACAAAATACTGGTGTGGTCTTATTATAAAACGAGCCGTAGGCGAGTTTCATAATAAGACCAACCAACGCCTCAACCTATTCAGATCACTGATAATAAGCCCCTTATCCATCAAATACCTAAAATAGAAGTATATTTTACCTGCGTGAGATATTCTCCCTTATGCCGCGATAGAGCACGCACCAAGACCACAGCGACGATTATCAGCATCAAGAAGATGAGCGCCAGCACCGCTGCAATTCAAACATATCCCATTTGTACTACACTCGCAATCAAAAATTTCAGTTCATCCTGAATTTAATAACCGCAATAAGATTTTTTATAATTACATAATATACTATTACCAACCACCACCCGACCCAACTATACGAGTAATTTCCGGGATCCTATTGTTTTTGTGTCCGGCTGTTTTTTTCATGGGACCCGGGTATGTCCTAAAACTACGACCAAGACCACCGGGGGATGGGCAGCAGCATCCCTGGAGTGCGGTGGAGTACTGCGATCGCCAACCCGCATGCCAAGCGTGGCGATTATGGCATACACCCCGTGAATTTGGGGAAGGCCTATGTCCAGCAGTGGACGTCCTTTGCCTGATATGGTGGTGGTGGTTTTTTTCATGGGTTTTTACGAACGTTATTTTTGCGGTTTAAATGTATAATTAAATAAAGATTATGACAGGATTAAAAAACTGTACAACCTTTTACTATTTTAGGAATATATGATATGACGGAATTTTACCGACCCGTATTCTTATACCGCGAGTGTATAAAACAAGAAATGCTATTCTTTAAATGTACAGGAACACACACTTTAAACCTTTTTAACGCTCTGTCAAATACAAGCTAGCATTCACACACCATGACATCGGATATATGTGTCGTAGGCGCGTCCACGAGGTTACATTCCCGCGCTTTACAAACATTCCTTAAACGATTAATATTCACAGGTTTAACGCGGTGTTTACATCCGTTTATTTTCAACACGGGGTGCACCGGCCATTGCCTTGGATAATTGACGTCTCAGCCAGTTGTCAATGCAAATGTTAGACGCAATATTTAACTACTCTAAATACTGTACTTGGCTCATGAAAAAAAGTAAAGAAATTATTATGTCCCATCATTTAGGAGCCCAAAGAAAGTGAACTTAAGACGGCGCAGTACGATCGGTGTGGGTCGGTTCTCCATACAAACGTATTTAGGCTCTCACTTTTAAACGCCATGCCATGAATGACATGAAACTTTGTATACACAATGGGATGATGGAGATGAGATGATGGGAGTTTTTTACGGCTTGTATGAAAACCTTAATAATCGCTGTATTTTTTTTCTTTTTCAATTTCTAGCAACAGAAACTAATTTCCGACCTAGGTATGCCGGATCCCATTGTGTATAAAAAGTTTCATGTTATTCTAGTATGGCGTTTTAAAATCAGAGCATAAATACGTTTGCATGGAGAACCAAACGTACTGCGCCCTCTTAAGAGAAAAATGGGTACGCTATGATATTGAATATTCATACACTATGTATTGAAAACGGTTTTCTACTCGCCCATTATGTTATTAATTGTCTAGGGCATGAAAAAAACATTTACAGTATCAGACAGTAACAGAATCTGTAAAATGTGTATGATCTTTTTTCAGTTCTACCCTTCACTTTTATTAACTTTTGTGGGGTAGTCAAATGAAATTCTATGTATAGGGACGTCAGTTTTTGCGGCAAACATGACCGGTGCAACCTGTGTCGAAACATCGGTAACAAAGTTAAATGAGTTAATTTCGTGTTATACCGGTTAACAAACATTTTAATAATGTGTATAAAATACGAGATATAAAATGTTACGTTAAGTGTTAAATGCCACGTTTCACGGCGGCGAGTGAATCAATTCAATTCAAATATTTATTAATAAAATATAAATTTGCGCTGTGACTGTCATAATTTCATAGTAGCGACGTCATTACGATGTTGGTAGACTTTCTTCATATTTTCGTGAATATTTAGAAAACTTATAGCTATAAAAAATAAAAAATATTTTGAAGTTTTTTATTAACAAATAAACGAGTAGATAAACGAGTTAAGATTTCATACTACTTAAAAAATTTAAATGTTGGTAATTTCATTAAAGTTTTCTACTGGTGTTGTCTTATGAGTTCCATAGACAAAAAGTAGGTGGTTAAAGTCCAAATTTAAAGATTAAAATCGACGATTAAATAAATATAATAGCATGGGACATAATACATACTGCCCAGTATAGCCTCGTCGGTGGAGTGCATGTCGGAGTCGGCGGGGTCGCGCGGCGGCGGCGGCCGCGTCTCCACCGGCTCCGGCGGGTGCGTCACCGGCTCCACGCCGCAGAAGTCTTCGTTTAGGACTCCACCTGCCGATACAACACTTTTATCAGTATTATTTCTCCTCGAAAACCATCATCATGTCAGCCGAAGGACGTCCACTGCTGGACATAGACCATCCCCAAAGAGTGGCACGATGCCCGGTCATGCGCCACTTTTAGCCAGCGAACTCTCGCGACCGACAACAGGTCATCAGTCCACCATGTGGGGGGGCCTACCCACGCTGCATCGCGTGTGTAAGCACCGTGCAACAGTGGCGCCAACTGCTTGGCGCAAGACGACAGCCTTCATTGTAACGTAAATTAAGGACGTTTCATAAAACACAGAAATTGGGAGATCTAAACAAACGATAGCCATTCTAAAAACATTTCACAACATACAAGTCCCTTGACTTATTATCACGTAACGCAAGATATTATAATTGTAAATATCATTTGCACAACACGGAAAAGTACTTGACCCTTGTCCCAAGCAAAACATTTGGCGTATTGTCATTTTTGACAATAAATCGCGATCTTATGCACAGAAACCCATTTACAAATTATGTACCGATACTTAAAAGTAGATCATATCAAAATAGTTCACCGAAGCTTAATTAATTCACTTGTTCTAATGAAAAATGTTTCAATATCACGAACAAATGAATAACAACAAACAACCAACTATTTTCTGATATTAGCAAGAAATAGTCACTTTCATTCGCACTTTGTAAATGTATTTATTTAATCGTATGGCATTTATATACGAACCGTGAGATCTTCGAGAAGACAAGTACGGATGCCAGTTTTGTTGCACTTAGTAAATAAAAATAAAGAATGAAAAAACTACGCATCCGTAAAGTGAATTACGTGAGAAACAATTCGTAAGAATGATTGTTTAGAACGGCCTACAATATGCTACGTAAATTCTAATTTTAGCACAGTACTGAACTGAAAATATAATCTACCTTGAACTGTAATTCTGGGATTTTTAACGACCAAGCGCTCTCCTTTTAACGAGCTAGCGCGAGTAGATGGCGTGTGGTGTTATATAGCCGAGAACATGCAGTAGTAGTTAGTAACGAACAGACAAGTATGGC
This sequence comes from Notocelia uddmanniana, assembly GCA_905163555.1. NCBI lineage: Eukaryota > Metazoa > Arthropoda > Insecta > Lepidoptera > Tortricidae > Notocelia > Notocelia uddmanniana. The sequence continues at coordinate 1,667,624 of LR991059.1, forward strand.
AATTTGTAATAAATATATAAATCAATCAATCAATCGATGAAAATTAGAAAGAAATAAAGAAGACATTTATCCACTGCACAAAACAAAAGACAAACAGATACATGAGGAAGAACCGCACAATACATTGAACGCATAACGTGTCTTCGCGGCAGTGAATCGGCCACAAAATATCACAAATTAGGGGCACAATTTTACACAAATCGAACTAGCCCCATAGTAAGCTCTATACGGCTTGTTTTATGGGTACTAGACGACGATTTATATATTTATTATTTAATCGTATGGCATTTATTTACGAACCGTGAGATCTTCGAGAAGACAAGTACGGTTGCCCACTCACTTGACAAAGGGGGGTCGAAGTTGCACCACGTCCGTAGGGAGTACCCACCGTTACCCTACACGTGACCCCTGGGTGGTGCTAAAAGTGCAACAAAAACTGACGATTTATATATGGAATCCCATACGGCGCCTAGCACTCCGATAGAGAAAGGTCGAAGGGAGGATAAGGTCATGACGCTCAGCGGCACACTCTCCAAAATTACAACCTATAAAAAATTGTCAGACAGGCGACCCTCCGACGATGCTCCAATATGGATATATAACTTTGGAGTTTGGTTCCAACGAGCGCTACGTCACCTATCAGTCTCCTGGCTCTCCGGTCCACCGATTCAAAAGCATCCAGCTCATATTTGGCTGCACCATCCCAAAGATGACAACAGTACTCCATACACGATCTTACCGGGTGGTATTCCACTCACCCAATATCTTTATCTAATTTCTTTGTCCAATCTTTGATCTAATTTCTCTGACGGAGGCCCATTCAACTTATCCAATATCTTTGTCCAAGTTGTTTTTTTTTTCATGCGTAACCATATTGATTTACATGTCATCAGAATCTTTGATCGAATGTCGGGGTTCCTTCCAAGTTGGATGAAATCATCCAATTTCTTTGAACAAATAAAATAAAATAAATAAATATTAGGGGACGTTTTTTACACAAATCGAACTAGTCCCACAGTAAGCTCAATAAGGCTTGTGTTATGGGTACTACGAGGGTAAAACTGAAAGTTTCGGGAATAGAAGAAAATATGCAGTATAAGTGAGTTTATTTATTTTTATTGTTTTTCAAAATATTCTCCTTTGTATTTCATGCACTTATGCATGCGTTCAAACCAGTCCATAAAGCACTTTTTGAACTCTGAAGTAGGGGTCGACAAAATGGCTATTTTATAGGCCTCCACTGCTTCTTCTGGCGTCTGAAACCGCTGACCACGCAGTTTGTCCTTGATTCTGGGGAATGTAAAAAAGTCGTTGGGACTTAAGTCAGGGCTATATGGAGGGTGGTCCAATATTTCGACTTTTTCACCGTCCAGGTACTCAGTTGTTGTCCGAGCGGTGTGTGGGCTGGCGTTGTCGTGGTGAAGGATGATGCGACGACTAGGGTTTGTTTTTCGGAGTTCAGCAAAGACATTCGGCAAACAAATAGTGGTGTACCAATCAGCATTGACTGTTCTACGATCCTCAAGAGCCACAGTAGCTACGTGACCAGATTTAGAGATAAACGTAGCCACCATCTTCTTAGCCGTACAGCGAGAACGAACAACTTTTGTGGGTTTGAGCTCGTCTTCGAAGACCCATACTCGGGATTGGTTTTTAGTTTCAGGCTCATAAGCGTATATCCACGACTCGTCACCTGATACTATGCTAAAAACAGCATTTGAGCGTCCCTTGTTAAATCTTTTCAAAGTTTTGCGGCACCAATTGACACGGACTATTTTCTGCTCGTCAGACAATAGGTGAGGTATCCAACGGGAAAATAACTTTTTCACGCCTAATTCTTCTTTTAAAATAATTTGTATTTGACTCATTCCAATACCCAGGTGCTCTTGAATTTCCCGATATGTCACATGTCGGTCTTCATTTATCAGACGACGCACAACATCGACGTTTTCTTGCGTGACTGCCGATTTTGGTCGACCTTCACGCACTTCGTCGGTGAGGGATACACGGCCACGTTGAAATTCTGAATACCACCTGTATATTGTAGTCTTTGAAGGAGCTTCAATATTAAAAGCAGCAACCATCCGCTCTTCACATTGTTTTTGTGTTAGTCCACTTTTAAAGTCATAATAAATCATAGCTCTGAAATTTTCACGGCACAATTCCATTTTAAGCAGTGACTCGACGACTTCAATAAACAATTGAAACCGAACCATACTTTTTTTTTCTAAGTGGCCAGTGTGTTGAGATAAGGAAACTTCAGAGATTATAAAAAGGTATAATACATGTTAAAAATAAATTAATAAGTATTCGATTCCCGCCACTTTCAGTGCAAGCCTCGTAGACGACGATATATTTAATAGATATATACTTAAATACATAGAAAACGTCCAAGTCTCAGGAACAAATGTCTCTGCTCACCACAGAAACAAATGCCCTTACCGGGAATCGAACCCGGGACCTCTAGCTTCGAAGGCAATGACACTACCAACTAGGCTAAACAGGCCGACCACCGAATACTAATTCCACTCATCCAATATCTTTGTCCAATCTTTGGTCAAATTTCTTTGACGGAGGCCCATTCCACTTATCCAATATCTTTGTCCAAGTTTTATTTTTTTTCATGCGTAGCAGTACACGTGATATGCGTAGGTACAGGTGAAGCAACCGCTTCGGCGAGAAGTACCATTTGACCTTACAGAGGATACCCAGTTTTTCCCTGGTCTAACTAGCCACTAGACTCAACCGGTCCTGTATATCCTTGCAATCATTACTGAAATAGCATAATCTATACAAGCTTGACAGGACTGGCTTCCTATTGGACAAGTACAGCCGCGACATTAAATGATCTCATGATGTATAAAACTGCACTAAGAGATTCTTGTAAATTGACATCTTATGATGTAATCGTATACAGTGAATAAATGGCGCTGCCGGCATCTGTATTTCCGAGTTCATATAACCTGGACCTTTTAAAGGCAGGAGTGAATAGGCATCTTCTGGGTGAGCTTGCGGAGGCTCGCATGGATGACTTCTACGCGATAATGTCCAAACGGGCAGCCTGCCAGACGTGCAGAGTGCGAGGCGGCGACAACAGCTTCCTCGTGGCTATAGCGGGGAGGCTGGACAACCCATTCTTCCGTCACTGGGTGTAATTGCATGGTCCCAAGTGCAAATACTATAAATAAGTTTTAAATGTATTGGGGTTAAGAGGGCGCAGTACGCTCGGTCTGGCTCGGTTCTCCATACAAACGTATTTACCCTCTCATTTTAAAACGCCATGCTAGAATAACATGAAAATTTGTATACACAATGGGATCCGGCGTATCTAGGTCGGACCATAGTTTCTATTGCTAGAAATTGTAAAAGAAAAAAAATACAGCGGCTTTTTGAGTTTTTTACGGCTTGTATGAAAACCTTAATAATCGCTGTGTTTTTCTCCATTATAATTTCAAGCAACAGAAACTATAGTCCGACCTAGATATGCCGGATCCCATTGTGTATACAAAGTTTCATGTTATTCTAGCCTGGCGTTTTAAAATGAGAGCATAAATACGTTTGTATGGAGAACCGAACGTACTGCGCAATCTTAAGACAAACTAACATAGAAATGTAAGCACCATTGTTACTAACGACTATGGACCATGTGTCTGTGATAAAGTGAATTTTTATTATATAAAATAGGTGAGCCACTATTTCACCTGATGGCAAGTGATGATGAGGTCGAGGGTGTTACATGCGTACCTAGAGAGTGCCTATTCACTATCGTCTTGAAAAGATCCAATATGTAAGTGATTCAATTTACCTAGACTCCTGACGTTGGGCGGCGGGTCTTGTTGGAACATGAGCTTGAGCGGGTATATGTCGTCGAACTCAACTACACTATAGTACTAGACGTTGTGCTAGACTAGACTCACCTAGACTCCTGACGTTGTGCGGCGGGTCTTGTTGGAACATGAGCTTGAGCGGGTATATGTCGTCGAACTCAACTACACTATAGTACTAGACGTTGTGCTAGACTAGACTCACCTAGACTCCTGACGTTGGGCGGCGGGTCTTGTTGGAACATGAGCTTGAGCGGGTATATGTCGTCGAACTCAACTACACTATAGTACTAGACGTTGTGCTAGACTAGACTCACCTAGACTCCTGACGTTGGGCGGCGGGTCTTGTTGGAACATGAGCTTGAGCGGGTATATGTCGTCGAACTCAACTACACTATAGTACTAGACGTTGTGCTAGACTAGACTCACCTAGACTCCTGACGTTGGGCGGCGGGTCTTGTTGGAACATGAGCTTGAGCGGGTATATGTCGTCGAACTCAACTACACTATAGTACTAGACGTTGTGCTAGACTAGACTCACCTAGACTCCTGACGTTGGGCGGCGGGTCTTGTTGGAACATGAGCTTGAGCGGGTATATGTCGTCGAACTCAACTACACTATAGTACTAGACGTTGTGCTAGACTAGACTCACCTAGACTCCTGACGTTGTGCGGCGGGTCTTGTTGGAACATGAGCTTGAGCGGGTATATGTCGTCGAACTCAACTACACTATAGTACTAGACGTTGTGCTAGACTAGACTCACCTAGACTCCTGACGTTGGGCGGCGGGTCTTGTTGGAACATGAGCTTGAGCGGGTATATGTCGTCGAACTCAACTACACTATAGTACTAGACGTTGTGCTAGACTAGACTCACCTAGACTCCTGACGTTGGGCGGCGGGTCTTGTTGGAACATGAGCTTGAGCGGGTATATGTCGTCGAACTCAACTACACTATAGTACTAGACGTTGTGCTAGACTAGACTCACCTAGACTCCTGACGTTGGGCGGCGGGTCTTGTTGGAACATGAGCTTGAGCGGGTATATGTCGTCGAACTCAACTACACTATAGTACTAGACGTTGTGCTAGACTAGACTCACCTAGACTCCTGACGTTGGGCGGCGGGTCTTGTTGGAACATGAGCTTGAGCGGGTATATGTCGTCGAACTCAACTACACTATAGTACTAGACGTTGTGCTAGACTAGACTCACCTAGACTCCTGACGTTGGGCGGCGGGTCTTGTTGGAACATGAGCTTGAGCGGGTATATGTCGTCGAACTCAACTACACTATAGTACTAGACGTTGTGCTAGACTAGACTCACCTAGACTCCTGACGTTGGGCGGCGGGTGTTGTTGGAACATGAGCTTGATCGGGTATATGTCGTCGAACTCAACTACACTATAGTACTAGACGTTGTGCTAGACTAGACTCACCTAGACTCCTGACGTTGGGCGGCGGGTCTTGTTGGAACATGAGCTTGAGCGGGTATATGTCGTCGAACTCAACTACACTATAGTACTAGACGTTGTGCTAGACTAGACTCACCTAGACTCCTGACGTTGGGCGGCGGGTCTTGTTGGAACATGAGCTTGAGCGGGTATATGTCGTCGAACTCAACTACACTATAGTACTAGACGTTGTGCTAGACTAGACTCACCTAGACTCCTGACGTTGGGCGGCGGGTCTTGTTGGAACATGAGCTTGAGCGGGTATATGTCGTCGAACTCAACTACACTATAGTACTAGACGTTGTGCTAGACTAGACTCACCTAGACTCCTGACGTTGGGCGGCGGGTCTTGTTGGAACATGAGCTTGAGCGGGTATATGTCGTCGAACTCAACTACACTATAGTACTAGACGTTGTGCTAGACTAGACTCACCTAGACTCCTGACGTTGGGCGGCGGGTCTTGTTGGAACATGAGCTTGAGCGGGTATATGTCGTCGAACTCAACTACACTATAGTACTAGACGTTGTGCTAGACTAGACTCACCTAGACTCCTGACGTTGGGCGGCGGGTCTTGTTGGAACATGAGCTTGAGCGGGTATATGTCGTCGAACTCAACTACACTATAGTACTAGACGTTGTGCTAGACTAGACTCACCTAGACTCCTGACGTTGGGCGGCGGGTCTTGTTGGAACATGAGCTTGAGCGGGTATATGTCGTCGAACTCAACTACACTATAGTACTAGACGTTGTGCTAGACTAGACTCACCTAGACTCCTGACGTTGGGCGGCGGGTCTTGTTGGAACATGAGCTTGAGCGGGTATATGTCGTCGAACTCAACTACACTATAGTACTAGACGTTGTGCTAGACTAGACTCACCTAGACTCCTGACGTTGGGCGGCGGGTGTTGTTGGAACATGAGCTTGATCGGGTATATGTCGTCGAACTCAACTACACTATAGTACTAGACGTTGTGCTAGACTAGACTCACCTAGACTCCTGACGTTGGGCGGCGGGTCTTGTTGGAACATGAGCTTGAGCGGGTATATGTCGTCGAACTCGACGCGACTGACGCAGCCGACGAAGCCCTCGTGCATGGACTCGTTGCGTCCGATGTACATGTACTGGATGTTGTTGAACTGGGCGTCAGCCGATTGTTTTATGTTAAAGTTGTATTCTTGGACTTCGTAGTTGTCCACCTGGGGGAGAGAATTGCATTTACAATTGGATTCGGGTTTGAGTGAGGGCCAAATTTTTGCTCAATAGTTAAGGCTTTCTTTATGACATAGGTGGCAAACGAGCAGATGAATCGCCTGATGGTAAGCGATTAGCGCCGCCCATGGACACTCGCAACACCAGAGGGGTTGCAAGTGCGTTGCCGGCCTTTAAGATGAAAGTACGCTCTTTTCTTGAAGATTTCTTCTCACACACATCACATTTTCCTCCTTACAAGGAGAACGCTTTCTCTAATAGGTAAATGGGATTAGTTCCCTATTTGCGCACCGAGATAATAACCGGTTAGAGCGATATCTTTGCAAGCGTAACCTTTATTATGGGTAAGGCTCTTAAAAGTGTGGCTCTAAGCGGTACGGGAAATTAACCGGGTTACAAGCCCTCGGGATCCTGGCACTTGATCTACTAACTGTTGTCCTAATGTTTCATTAGACATAATGCATTTTTTCTTCAAAACGGTAAACTTTTCGGGTTTCCTTTGAATATCATCAAATAGAAATCATTAGGTTAGGTTAGATTTGTTCTGCAATAATCGCATAAAGTTTACTATTTAAAAAAATGCATTAGGGCTAATAAAACATCAGGTCAAATGAAGCATTCAAGGGCTAACATAGTTAGGTCTAACAAGGGAGATCCCAAGCCCTGATCAATACTTTTGTCATAATTTGAGTTCAAAACATTTCAAAATCGGTAAGGCATCTTAAATTACTATTTATTGACCACCATGCACCACCACCACCGGGGAGTGGGCAGCAGCATCCCTGGAGTGCGGTGGAGATACTGTGATCGCCAACTCGCATGCCAAGCGTTGCGATTATGGCATTTACTCCCCATGAGATTGAGGGAGACCTGTGTCCAGCAGTGGACGTGTTTAGGCTGATAAATATATTGATAAATAAATATATTGGGACAATTTTTTACACAAATCGAACTAGTCCCACAGTAAGCTCAATAAGGCTTGTGTTATGGGTACCAGACGACGACATATTTAATAGATATATACATAAATACATAGAAAAACATCCAAGTCTCAGGAACAAATGTCTCTGCTCACCACAGAAACAAATGCCCTTACCGGGAATCGAACCCGGGACCTCTAGCTTCGGAGGCAGTGGCACTACCAACTAGGCTAAACAGGCCGACAGGCTGATAGTGCTTAGGATTGTGGTGGTGGAAGTTAAAGCATTGTTATGCACCTGTAGCACCATGGTCGCCCCGCTATTCTTCCTCGACAGCCGTACGTCGTGGTACTGGCCTAGAGCGAAGTGTTTGCCCTGGAAGATGATCTCTTGCCTCTCGAAGCCGAAGTCGAACACCACTCGCAGATGACCTGGGAACAAAATGCAAATTGGTAAGAAATGTAAGCCCACGGTGTACCGGTAGAGCGCCCGCGTACCATGCGAGGTTATTAAGTAACATGGAGGTCAGTTCTTGGAAGGGTGATCGCTTTGGGTGGGTACTAACTTTCTCCCGTGCTTTGGAAGGCACGTGAAGCCGTTGATCCCGGTTCTATATGTTTTCTAACAGTTAAGTTGCCCACTCGCTTGAGAAGAGGGGTCGAAGTTGCACCACGCGTCTGTTTTTTTTTTATGTGTTACCTGCTGGGAAATCACTTGATGGTTCCATCGGAAGATCAGCGCTGGTAATCGCGCCAGCAACAGGCTGAGATGGAACCATTTCGTGCAGTACCCATTGTGACTGTTTTTTTTTTCTATTTCTATATTTGTTGTTGTATTGTCACGAATAAAGGTTTTCTATTTCACCACGTCCGTAGGGAGTACCCACTGTTACCCTACACGTGACTTGCTAAACATCTCACAGTCAAGTTGCCCACACAGTTGACAAGCCTAATCCCAATAAGGTCTAGGTCCCTTGAGTTGGGATGGCAGTCGCTTCCGTAACCCAATCCAAAGAATTGGCGTCGGCAATAGTTTGCCGACGCCAATTCTTTGGATTGGGTAGCGGACCCCGGGCATCGTTCGAGATGCAACTGTACTGGGATAACGCTAGGGTGATGACGTAATTGAAGCACACTTACCAGAGTTAGTAAGCATGATGGTAAGATACTCGGAAGAGATGTTGGAGCTGAAGCCGAGCAAGAATCCCTTGGGGTTGGTGGTGGTGAACCCCACGCGGATGCTCTCCGCGATGGTGGAACGCCAGGAACCGAAGAAATCGTACTTCACCATCGAGTTGGCGCGGAGGTTGACGCCGATTTCTGGGAAAAAGATAGGTACATAAGTCTGTTTGTAGTTTAAATCATTGTATGGTGAGCGGTGTGAGGTAATGTCTCATAGTATGTGTTCGTGATACGCATTGTTTATAAGCATACAACCGAATTGACGCTAACGATGAAGCAAGATTGTTAATTAATTATGAGAAGACTCGGAGAATAGTTTGAATGCAGCCGGCGCAACCACTAAAACATTCCAAATGGCAGCCGAAATTTTAGTATGTAATTTAAATAATTGTATGGAGGGCCGTGTGAGGTAACGTCTCATAGCATGTGCTCGTGATACGCATTGTTTATAAGCATACAACTGAACTGACGCTAGAGATTAAGTAAGATTGTTAATTTATTATGAGAAGACTCCGAGAATAGTTTGAATGCAGCTGACGCAACCACTAAAACATTCCAATTAATGTTTTAGTTGTTGCGCCAGCTGCATTCAAACTGGCAGCCGAAATTTTATTATGTAGTATAATAATTGTATGGAGGGTCATGTGAGGTACATAGTATGTGTCGTGATACGCATTGTTTATAAGCATACAACTGAACTGACGCTAGAGATTAAGTAAGATTGTTAATTTATTATGAGAAGACTCGGAGAATAGTTTGAATGCAGTCGGCGCAACAACTAAAACATTCCAAATGGCAGCCGAAATTTTAGTATGTAATTTAAATCATTGTATGGAGGGCCGTGTGAGGTAAAGTCTCATAGTATGTGCTCGTGATACGCATTGTTTATAAGCATACAACCGAATTGACGCTAACGATAAAATTGTTAATTAAATATGAGAAGACTCGGAAAATAGTTTGAATGCAGCCGGCGCAACCACTAAAACATTCCAAATGGCAGCCGAAATTTTAGTATGTAATTTAAATAATTGTATGGAGGGCCGTGTGAGGTAACGTCTCATAGCATGTGCTCGTGATACAAATTGTTTATAAGCATACAACTGCAGTGAAGCTAGAGATTAAGTAAGATTGTTAATTAATTATGAGAAGACTCCGAGAATAGTTTGAATGCAGCTGGCGCAACAACTAAAACATTCCAAATGGCAGCTGAAATTTTATTATGTAGTTTAAATAATTGTATGGAGGGCCATGTGAGGTACATAGTATGTGTCGTGATACGCATTGTTTATAAGCATACAACTGAACTGACGCTAGAGATTAAGTAAGATTGTTAATTTATTATGAGAAGACTCGGAGAATAGTTCGAATGCAGTCGGCGCAACCACTAAAACATTCCAAATGGCAGCGGAAATTTTAGTATGTAATTTAAATCATTGTATGGAGGGCCGTGTGAGGTAACGTCTCATAGTATGTGCTCGTAACACGCATTGTTTATAAGCATACAACTGAACTGAAGCTAGAGATTAAGTAAGATTGCTAATTAATTATGAGAAGACTCAGAGAATAGTTTAAATAAAGTCGGCGCAAAAACTAAAATATTCCAAATGGCAGCCGAAATTTTAGTATGTGGTTTAAATAATTGTATGGACGGCCGTGTGAGGTACATAGTATGTGTTCGTGATACGCATTGTTTATAAGCCTACAACTGAACTGACACTACAGATTAAGTAAGATTGTTAATTATTTATGAGAAGACTCGGAGAATAGTTTGAATGCAGTCGGCGCAACAACTAAAACATTCCAAATGGCAGTCGAAATTTTTAGTGTACCTAGTTGGTTACTAAAGTAGCTGATAGACACGCGTACTTACTCGCCGTTCTTTTGTCCAAATCGAACAAATCAGCACAAGTGTTCACACTGACAGCTCATTTGCTGCCACCAAAGCGGCACATTTTGTACCGTTTGGATAAAAGTTCGGCGAGTAAGTACGCGTATCTATCAGCTACTTAAGCTCTGTTACTCGATTTGCAAACTCTTTTCTTGCGTTAAAACAAATGCTACCGAAAAAATAAAAAATGTCATATAATGGCGGGTTGTCAGTTATAATTTTATAGCACACACAACACTTATCTCGTCATATTTATAATGGATTGGGGTCTAAAAGAAAATCGTGTCGCTGTAATTGCGTTTCACAAATGCGGGCATCCGCCAAACGTGATTTTGAAGTTGCTTCAAAATCTGAAAATCAACAAACAATTCGTTTATCGTACCATTAATAGGTACAATAGTACCCTGAGCTTTGATGACCGCAAGAGGTCTGGAGGACCACGCACCGTTCGTACCCCAGCTCTAATAAAGGCAGTGAAGGCGAGAATCGCAAGAAACCCCGTTCGGAAGCAAAAGTTGTTGGCAATTCAGATGTCTGTGAAGAGAAGCTCCCTTAAAAAAGTTATCAATCAAGACCTTAGACTACACGCTTATCGTAGACGGAAAGGTCATTTGCTTAATGGACGATTGAAGACTATGAGGCTGAATAGAAGTCGCGTGCTACTGAAGCGGTACGCACAAAATGGCCACCGAAATATATTATTTACAGACGAAAAAATTTTTACCATTGAAGAATGTTGTAACCGCCAGAATGACAGAGTGTATGCAAAAAACAGTCAAGAAGCGAGTGTAGCTGTTCCGAGAGTGCAACGAGGCCATCATCCCTCTTATGTCATGATTTGGTTAGGTGTGTCATACTCAGGGTTAACACAGGTCCATTTCTGTGAAAAAGGTGTCAAAACTGGGGCTAAAGTTTACCAGGAAACCGTTCTGGAACCAATAGTGAAGCCTTTAAGCCACTCTCTATTTCAAAACCAGCCCTGGGTCTTTCAACAAGACTCAGCCCCTGCACATAAGGCAAAAACAACTCAAGCCTGGTTTCGAAGCAACAAAATTGACTTCATTGCCCACGAAGACTGGCCCTCCTCCAGCCCGGACCTCAACCCCCTGGATTATGCTATATGGCAGGTTATTGAGGAGAAAGCCTGTGCTAAACCCCACACAAATCTTGACTCCCTCAAGCGGGCCATAGTCAAGACAGTCACGGAATTAGATATGGCAACCGTGCGTGCCGCTATTGATGACTGGCCTCGTCGTCTGAAGGCCTGTGTTCAGGCCCAAGGAGGCCATTTTGAATGAAATTGACAAATGTAAATCCTGATTGTGTGTACTTCATTTTAATATATAATTTATTTAACTTTCGTTAGTATATTTTATGTAGATAAGGATTATTACAGTAACAGAACTTAGTAACCAACTAGGTAGGGTCCCGTAAGCTAATGTCCTGTGGTATCGATGTACGGGTGGAATTCCACTCATCCAATATCTTTGTCCAATATACATTTGATCAAAGAAATTGGATGATTTCACCCAACTTGGATGAGACCCCGACATTTGATCAAAGATTCTGATGACATTTAAATCAATATGGCTACGCATGAAAAAAAACTTGGACAAAGATATTGGATGAGTGAAATGGGCCTCTGTCAAAGAAATGTGATCAAAGATTGGACAAAGAAATTGGACGAGTGGAATACCACCCTTAGGTATCTGATATCTTGTGATGATGATGTGTATGGTACTCACCGTCGGCACATATAGGCCCCTTGAAGGCGGTCCAGCGGCAGTCACACGAATACGAGTCGTAACCTTCTAGACACGTGCCGTTGTTGAGACACGGCGACGACTCACACTTGCCCACGCACCCTGCTCCTACGCCGTACAATCCTGTGAAAGAAATATCAATTAGAGACTGGCTAATGAAATTTGAGACTAGATAATAGCGGCAAATTTAATAATCTACCCGTATAATGTTACAAAATCAGGATATCTGGGCCACAAATAGTATTTTATGCAACAGGGGTAGTATTTTATGCAACATGGGTAGTATTTTGTGCAACAGGGGTAGTATTTATGCAACATTGGTAGTAATTTATGCAACATGGGTAGCATTTTATGCATCATGGGTAGTATTTTATGCAACAGGGGAAGTATTTATGCAACATGGGTAGTATTTTATGCAACATGGGTAGTATTTTATGCAACAGGGGTAGTATTTTATGCAACAGGGGTAGTATTTTATGGACCATGGCTAGTATTTTTTGCAACAGGGTTCAATACAATACAAGTATTCTTTATTGCACGCCTCGAATCGGATTCGGTTTTCAAAATCGAGATACCCTGTAACAAACAAAACAAGCGTAGCGAGTTTTGTTATTAAAGACTCGAGAATTTTAAGACCCAATGATGTAACGTTGCATACAATATTTTTTCTACGACAGCAAAATCGATATGGTAACAAAATACGGGTTGACGTGTGTCTCATTTACAAAAAAAAACAGTATAATGTAGGGAAATCCCTTTTGATTCTCTCACCAGTCATATAATGATGGTATAGACTTGCATTTGTATAGAATAGTCCATTACTAAAAAGGCCGGGAAACAAAGGGTTTCAGGCCAAACAGATATAGATGGCCGAGCGTAGCGAGGCCCGATAGGGATGGAATATGCGGCCTGCAGCTCAACATTTCTCGCCGAGATTTGTATAGTTATTTTCTTAAGCATATGCAATGAAATAAAAAAATACTCACTCAAAAAACAAATTTAACAGACACCTGACATTAAAATAAAATTATAATTACTTCCCGGCCTAGGCCTTCAATTTTGTATGTAATTCCTTTATAATTCTCCCGTGTTGTTCCGTCTGCAACGTGATACTTCGAAGCCTGTTATAACGCACGTAATGACAAAATTTCATTGCATGTTTGAGGAAAGTTTTTTGTTTTAATACTGCTGTCAGTCATCTAATTAACAGATTATAATGCTGGAGTGGAAACAATAAATTATAAACTCAAGTGGCATAAGAGTAAAGTGTGATTTACCTCGTCTAGCGTAAGAGAGTAGATCGACGGGGCGGCCGTTGAGCAGCAGCGCCCGCACGCAGCCCACGAAGCCGTCCTTGCGGTCGAGCGCCGCGCCCAGCACCAGCGGCGTGCTCAGCTGCAGCGCGCGCACCGGCTCCCGAGCCGTGCGGATCTCGTTCTTCAGGGCGCCGTCCACCACCACCCTAGCTTCTTTTCTGTTACCGGAAATAGCACATGTCAATCAATCATTATCATCGTAACTTCCAATAAGAGATTCACTAGCAGAAGATGGAGTAAACCTTACAAACAGGGGGAAACAGACTAAATTGGAAACAAGTATTGATAAATATAACCCTGAAACGTCAATATTTATGCTCTTCCGCCGTTTATTTTTTTAAACAGAATCGAAAGTGTGTTTTCCACCGAAAACCGCAAATTATTTCAGTTCAGACACGTACAAAAACGTCGCGTCTCCATCGAAAAATACGACTTGAATTGGCCATGTACATCTTTTGTACATACCTGTGCCATCTTTTGTATACCATATCAGCCAAAGGACGTCCACTGCTGGACATAGGCCTCCCCCAAATTCACGGGGGGTATATGCCATAATCGCCACGCTTGGCATGCGGGTTGGCGATCGCAGTATCTCCACCGCACTCCAGGAATGCTGCTGCCCCCCGGTGGTCTTGGTCGTAGTTTCAGGACATACCCGGGTCCAGATCTTTTGTATGGCTGATAGTTATTTTTAAAAATATTTGAACTCGACAAATAAAGCAACTTATAGGGTTATGTTTATCAAAACTTAATTCCAATTTAGTATTTTTTACCCTCCTTTTTGAGAAAAGCACTATATTAGCCTCGGCTGGAATGTCAATTGCAGGCCTCGCCAATAATGTACTATATACGATTTCAAGCTAACATGGTCACTAACACTAGAATTACTGTTCAAAACGGGGTATACAACAATAACAATACAACAACATTAACATACATGGTAAATACCCCGTTTTTTCTTTTATTTATTCAGAACACAAACAGTCGCATAGGCAAACTATACATATGTGTACATGTAGTGTACTAAACAGTAATTTAAAAAAAGACCTGGAGGTTCATTTTTATGCAAAATGTTAACAAAAATAATATAAATAGCAAGAGAACTTAATTGTAAAGGTCCTCGACGCAGTACCAGTGCTTGACCCAAGCACTCATGGGAGAAAAAAAAAGTGATAATAATTATAATAATTGACAAGCGTCAATCATGGCAGGTAAAGAATAACAGCAGCTGCAAGCAGTTTTGAACAGTAATTCTAATAATGTACAATTATTAGATACCTGTTCCTCTCTATAGCGACCGAGTGCCACTTGTTGTCGGCTAGCCGGTTACTGGTCTCCACCATGACCCCGAGGGGAGTGTCTCCCACTTGGAACTGGAATTGGAGTTGGTCTCCGCCGATGATGGACAGCTTTATGTAGTCCTGGGGGCCCTGGAATACACCTTATTATTAAAAATTGTCCACGTCATTATCATCCCCATTATCAGTTACCATTGTTGTCATTAGCATTACGTAACCTAAAGTCGTCATTACGAAGACGATGATAATGATGATTTAGGCTAATAATGATATTTAGCTGCATCGTCGTGATTAAGTCATCATTTTAATATTGTTACCAACATCGTAATGATCATTGTCAGCATCATACACGTCATTATTACCATCGCAGTCGTCATTGTTAGCGTCGTTCCATTCAGGATACAGTAAGAGGGAACTACCTAAGGGTGGTATTCCACTCGTCCAATATCTTTGTCCAATTTCTTTGTCAAATCTTTGATCAAAGTTCTTTGACGGAGGCCCATTCCACTCATCCAATATCTTTGTCCAAGTTTTATTGTTTTTCATGCGTAGCCATATTGATTTAACTGTCATCGGAATCTTTGATCAAATGTCGGGGTCTCATCCAAGTTTGATGAAATCATCCAATTTCTTTGATCAAAGATATTGGATGAGTTTAATACGGGGTGGTATTCTACTCATCCAATATATTTGTCCAATTTCTTTATCAACTCTTTCATCAAAGTTCTTTGACTGAGGCCCATTCCACTCATCCAACATCTTTGTCCAAGTTTTATTGTTTTTCATGCGTAGCCATATTGATTTAAATGTCATCAGAATCTTTGATCAAATGACGGGGTTCCATCCAATTTGATCAAATGTATATTGGACAAAGATATTGGATGAGTGGAATACCTCCCTTAGAATGTAGTAAGTCAGCGTTCGCCTTGGTGGTGCGGTACACGAAGTATTAGATGTCTCAGCTGTGGTCCAGGTAGGTCAGCGCAAAATTATCATAACATTCGTTGTTTTATTAATACCAGTGACACCGCTGTTGTGATCAGCATCGTCATTATAATCAACAATTTCGTCATTATTGTCATCAGCATCGTCATTACTGTCTTGCAAGAGACGAATAAGAAATTACCTTAGAATTCAGTAAAACACCGTTCTCCTTAGTGGTGTTTCGAAGTTAATGTCTCCGCTATGATCCAGGTCGAAAGTCACCGTATTATTATCATCGTATTTATTGTTTTTTAATAACCAATGTATTCAGTATTGTCATCAGCATCGTCATTATAATCATCATTTTCGTCCTTATAGTCATCAGTATCGTCATTAAATTATAATTACCAAATATCAAAAAACTATAATTACCAATTTCGTCATCTTGTCATTATAGTCATCAGCCAGTCATTACTGTCTTCCCCTGTCTTGTGTGAGAGACTAAAATTACCTTAGAATGTAGTAAGACAGCGTTCTCCTTAGTGGTGCGAAATTCAAAGTAGATGTCTCCACTGTGTCCGAGGTCAAACGTGGGCAGGGCAATGAATGAGTCCGCTATGCGGAACGTCACGGCGTTGCCAAATAGGTCTGGAAATGTTTTTTTTTTAATGAAAATATTAGGTTAAAACTGTACAAGTTTAGTAACATATAAGGTTGGGTCCTCCTAGTAAGTAAAGTATACCTGTATCAGGAGGAGAAATCCAATAAAACACATATACTTAAATAAATATTCAAGAAGTCTTACACGAAGCAAACTAGTCGCCCACTAAGCAAAGTTTGTACTATGGGTAGTAGGCGACCAGATACATACTTATAATGATAAATAAATACTTAGATACATAGAAAAGCCTCAGGAACAAATATTTGTGGTAATCAAACAAAGAAATGCCTTGATCGGGATTCGAACCCGGGGCCTCCGGTTTCGTAGGCAGGGACACTGCCAACTAAGCCAAAGCGGTCGTAAAGTGGTGGTTACTTTTATACCTTCATGCATAATATTATTTATGTATGTAATGCATACCTAGTATTCATTGAATGTACCTATTTTTTTGTTAATGCTAATTCATTCATTAATGTTCGAATTAAAGGGAAAAAATTGAAAAATTTAATGCTCCGAGCCTAATAGAAACCTAAGCCTAATAGAAGCCTAAGTCTTCTACGGTAGATGTCGCTGTACGCCTCCCTAAGGCGTTGTAAGAGGGAACTATTGAAGGATTTCGTGGACGAGCTTGGTTGTTCCGATAGCTCAGAGGCTAGAGCGATTGGCCGCGTATGCCAGATGTCGCAGGTTCGAATCCTGCTCGGAGCATTAAATTTTTCCCTTTAATTTGAAATTTTCGTTAGCAGCGTTACTGCTTTAGTACAGAATTAATTCATCAATGTTCGGTTGTAATTTAATTTAATGTCATAATAATATCAATCTTCGAGTTCGCAATAAATTATTATTATTTCTCAGTATTAGGGATTCGAAATTAATAGTGTTACCGTCTCCCTCGCACAGCAGCGGTCCGAGCGTGTACCGTCCCTCTTTCTCGTCAAGATGGCTGCCGGTGTCGCCAAAATGGAGCGCTTTAACAGGCAAAAACTCCTTCTCGGTGATATCTCCTCCGTCCGTTTGGAATTCTGCAAAGAAATATATTTGTTTCCGTTTATTTTAATAATCTTTTATAATAATAATTATATAATAATTCTTTTATATAGGTATATAGTACACTATAAATAATAATTATACTATCCTATTTTCAACAGTTATTTTGGTTCACTATCACTTCGCAAAGTGGCTTAAGTTACATCAGTGCAGCTTTTAGGCTTAAAAACGATATTAAGCGCTATGACTAATAAGATAGGAAATACTATGAATAAGTAGAGGATCATCTGTGGCCAAAAAATCTGCACTTCGATCACGGCGAGCCGCCTTCATCACATCTCAACAGAGCGCGCTTGCTACGCGAGTCGCTCCTAGACCCCTATCTGTTTTATAAGCGAACTTGAGGGCCGATAGCCCCTAAGACGAGCGGCAAGCCCCCCCCCCCCCTCATTGACTGACCGTTAGCCTTGAGCTGCGTGTACTCGGCGTCGCAGTTGCACCACTTGGTGGGGTCGAGGCAGGCGCCGAGCACGCCGCAGGCGCACATGCGCGCGCCGGGCTGCGCGCCGGCCCAGTAGTCCATGCGCTGCCCCGCCCGCGACACCCACCACGCGAACGGGTGGAAGTTCGACTCCTCGCCTGCCAAACACGACCCTCATTATCATCTACCTTCTTACCAAAATCGTTGTTAACATTATCATGGAGATCATCATTTTAGTCATTGCTATCATCATTGTCGTCATTGATATGATCATTGTTGTCATTGATATCGTCATTGTCGTCATTGATATCGTCATTGTCGTCACTGATATCGTCATTGTCGTCATTGATATCGTCATCATAGTCATTGATATCGTCATAGCCATCGTCATTATCGTCGTCTCGTAATCCTTATCATTATTAACCCTTTGAACGTATTTTTTTATGAACGGCAGACACTTACGTACCCCAACTAATTTTCAATAAAATATAGAATCTGAACCGTAGTGTAAAACGAAAAAGTTACTTCGACAAACGAGCGAAAGAAACTGGGGTGCTACCGCGAACTTCGAAAATCGAACTTCGTATCGTACCGTCCCTTTCCGTCATATAGAGTATAACACGAGAGTGAAAGGGACGGCACGACACGAAGTTCGATTTTCGAAGTTTGCGGTAGCACAGCTGCAACGGCTCCTGTCAAAAAGCGCATATAACCTCATGGATGGAAAAGGAATGGTTGTAAAGAATAAGTAGGTCCCGTAAGCACGACGGCATGCAACACCTTTAGGTGTTATTGACGTTCAAATAGTTACAATCATGATCGTCATTTACATCATCAGCATCACCATCATCACCTGATCATATACTCACTAGGCGAGTTCAGTAAACGCGAATGCCGACACATGTACTCCAGCCTCTGCGAGCAGGAACTGGATCTGTTCAGCAACGCTTCCAGCTGAGCGCGAGACGCGTCGTACGTTATATCCTGAGTAATTACAAACACAATTAACTTGTGGCTCCACTGATAAGTACGTGGTGGTTCTAAAGACGTTGATAGTTAGTAGGTTAGGTTGTACAACGTGACATATCACTTTAGACCAAGGTCTTTTATGTTATTAATGTAAATGAGAAACAATAATCGATCCTTGAGGCACACCACATGTTAAAGGTTCTGGCTCGCTTTGACGATCCTGAATCCTAACTATTTGCTAACGATTTGTGAGGTTTGACTAAAGTATACCTAAGGCTGCGTTTGTTATACCTATTGCACGTAATTTTTCTAGAAATTGATTGTGACTGATGGTCAAATGCCTTTTTCAAGTCTATGAAGATCCCTAAAGCTATTTATTTGTTTTTTTTATGTATGCTTACTTTTATTTATGTTACAAGATCTATTATTGAAGGTGATTTTTTTGTTTATTATTGAAGTTTCAAGTCAGCCGATATATTAATATTTGGTCTCAATGAATAGTAAAATGACGTACTACTATTTGGTCTAACCAACTTATTGGCCATTTAATTTCATTTTACTAAATAATTATTATACAACTATTTATTCATGAAAAATATAATTGACGATTGAAAGATTTATAAATAATGTCATACTTGAGTCAAATTATTTTCATTATAACTATTATAGAATTACAATATTTAAATAATAAACAATAAAAAATTACAATACATAACAAGGACATTTACATTTCACATAAGAATAGGACTAGCTATAAAAACACAGAAGTTTATCTGAAACTGAACCTTTTCGCCACCATTGACTAGTTAGTACCTTTAGTGCCCCCCACGCCATGACGTCATATCAAGTCAATGTAAAGCCAGCCTACGTACTCTCAAGTAACGTTCACATTCAGTATTTTGCTACTAAGACTTTGCGAGTGTGAGACACAACTTAAGGTCTTAAGGAATCTACTGTGGCGGAGAAAAGGTTGAAAATGAGACAGTGAAAATCGAAAAGGGTGATGTGATAGTAAAAAGGTTATCGGCTGAAAGTCATGCATATGTAAAAATATGGACGGAACTTGACAAATTATATGAATGATACCTGTCTGAAGCTGCCGGGTTCTTGGTATCCATCGACGACAGTGCTTTGTCGGTCTGATGAGGAGTGGTGTACCGTGGTTAGCACTCGCCCGTCCGCTGTTAGCAAATTAATATTTATTGTAGTCGAAATTATTTTAGTCTGGGTTAACATAACCGTTCCAGTTGGAAGACTCTAGGATTCCAAGTTAAAGAAAATATACATGGTAAATACTGTTTTAATAGTTATTCTAAGAACCTATGAGTTTAGGAGGAATCCTGACCGAATAAAACATGCTCTTCGAAGCGATTTCGAGTAGGAAGAAGTTGGTGTTTTTATCCATTTGCTCCATTATATAATAATGGTTCCATGGGAAATGTTGTGGTTCCCAGGAATACCTAAGAAAGTTAGTGGTGATCCTCAAAAAGCATTTGCTAACATTTATTGGTCGTTTCTATACTTATTTAATCGAGAATAAAATAGGAGATTAAGGCTGGGTTGCACCAAACCGTCTGTAATCGTAAGCTGTGCTCGTTAAAATTTCAATGTATGTAAAGTTTGACAAGTTTGTATGGGATGACAGCTGCCGGCGCCACATTTAACGTTGATCAGACTGTGATCGTAAGTCTGTGCAACCCAGCCTAACACACAGCCAGTTAACAGCGTTAGGTGTAACATTTACATAGGAGGTCCTCCGGGTCGCCATGGTTTCTATGGTAAAATACAATGCGGGGCAGCGGGACACGTCACCCAGGGGGCTGCCGTCACGAAGCGAACGCGTATTACATCCTGTTCGTCTGCTCGTTCACTATGTCGCGGTATACGTACTGTAGAACTGGCAGGTGACGGGGAAGGCGGGCAGCGGGCCGGAGCCGTCCACGTCGATGCTGATGTCGGCGGCGCGGGCCACGGCCTGCACGTTCTTGTACGCCTGGCACGACAGCGGGTGCACGGCTGCACACAAACAATACCCAACATCAGCCTACAACACATGTCCCACTGCAACGGGAGTATGATGGTTGCCATTTTTTCCGACTTCAATAGAAGGAAGGAGGTACTCAGTTCGTCTGCATGTTTGCTTGTTTTTTTTATGTACGAGTATGTTCCCCGATTACTCTTGACCACGTTGGCCGATTTTGATAATTCTTTTTTTGTTTCAAAGTAACCGAACCCCGACATTGGTCCCATATAAATTTGGTGAAGGTCTGATGATGGGATCTAGGAGGAATCGAGGGAACTCCTCGAATTTGACAGACACGCACGCATATGCCGATTTCGGTATTTTCTGTAAGTAACCAAGCATTGGCTCGCGGAAACTACAAATTGTGGCATAGCAAGTACAAAATTGAAGTCTTTTTTTGTATAAATTATATCACTTATCGTCGTGGATAAGACGCCCGTCACTCGCGCACTCACATACTTGTCCCGACGAATATCTTATCCACGACAATAAGACAAAATGGCAACCATCATACGCCCCACTGGGCACCGGCCTCTTCTATTAGATGAGAAGGAACAGCCATTAGTCCCCACGATGGCCCAGTTACGGACACAACAGTCAATTTCAATAAAAACCCCAAGTAACTGATCATCACGAGACGCTCATTTAATGCGTAGTATAGAAAATGCTATAAAAGTTAAACTAAATTCATAATTTGAGATATCAATGTCTGTGTTTTCCATTTGTATGTTTTTCTATTAATATTTGGATCAGTCAACTTTTCCTTGTTGCTCGTTACCCCATGGTAACTCCTGATTCACTCTTTAAAACAGAGATTTTATAGGATTTAAATCTACCAAACATGAGTTTTAGCGATGATTATAAACCCATTCTGACTTGGGTCATCTCTGGAGCATGCTAGAAGTTAAAGCTGTAATAACATTTTTTTTTGAAAACTCTGTAACCGGTGTCTCCACGCTGACGGGACAGGAAAACAAGGAAAAGTTGATTGACCCATTTGTTTCCGAGTTAAAACTCTCTATGAGGTGTTTGTTACGTATTTGTGTACACCAGCCAAGTTTTGAAAAGAAACAGCAGAAGTGTGTTCTTTTTTGAATATTTACATAATCGTCGTCTAGCACCCATAACACTGACCTTATTCAAATAAAGGGTACAATAAGTTAGAAATCCGAAGGGAATTAACTTTGACCTCGTATATTTTTAAATTGTTGCGAGGCAAGCTGTTCAATCCCGGTCTCCTAGCAGAGGTGGGGCTGTATGTGCCGGAGCGGCGCGTGCGGCGGCGGCGGCGCCCGCGCCTGCTGGCCGAGCCGTGCGCGCGCACCGTTCCTAGCAGAGGTGGGGCTGTATGTGCCATAACTTACACGAATGACAGACGGCACCAGCGTAGCCCGTGCCCTGACAGTTGCAGTTGAACTCGTCCGCGGTCTGCGTGCATTCACCGCCGTGCTCGCAAGGATTCGGGTTGCATCTGCCAATAACATTTAATTTATTTAAAACACAATAATATTGCTCACTAAAATAGTACACAAAAGATAGCAAGAAATTAAACATGTAAAAAGAGGCAATATATATCAATTAAATATATCGTCATCTAGTACCCATAACACAAGGCATATTGATCTTACTAGGGGGCTAGTTCTTTGGAGTATGAAGATAGTGACGTATTTTAATCAATTAATTAAGCAGATTTTTGTACAGTCAAGTGCAAAAATATGTATCGATATAATATTTTCTTAAATATGTGCCGAAACCTTAATCCACCGACATAAGAGCTATGGGACATATTTTTTAGTAATTTGTATACACCCATATTTTTGCAGTTGACTGTACCTACATATAGCTTTGGCAGAGGGGTAAGTATATAAACACTTCCTAGTAGTGTATTACTTCATAAAGTTCCTATAGCGTTATTCCGAACATCCTATATTAATGGCGTGTCCTGTATTTAATGGCGTGTCCTGTATTTAGTGGCGTGTCCTGTATTTAATGGCGTGTCCTGTATTTAATGGCGTGTCCTGTATTTAATGCTCTAAGGGCTAGTTCGATTTGTGTAAGAGTGTCTCCGTAATATTTAATGACCGAGCGAGCGAAGCGTCTCCGTTTCAGCTTTAGACGAAATTTCTTTAGCATTTCAGTCTGTCTGGATGTTCTCCTCTAAAGGTCGCATTTCTCAACCGATTCTCGTGAAATTATGTGCGCAGGGTCGATAATTATATAGTTCTTTTTTGTCAAATCAGTTGTGGAAAATTTTGAATTAGAAAAATAGTTTTTTGCGTGGTCTACAGCTCACAGAGCCACTAGTTTATTTTATTGTTTACCTGTCAATCATCTGGCAGGCATCGAACACGACGTCGTTAGGGCAGCAGTGGTCCTCCTTCTTCCAGTCGGTGGGCCGCTGGTAGTTCCCGTCCACTGCGAGGCGCCGCATACAGCCCACGAAGCCCCGCGGAGGGCCCTTGCCGCCTAAATAAATAAATAAAAAACATTTCAATCTGACACCATTGATTTGTAGGAACGAAAAATAGAGGGATTCGTCAAAGCAACCTAAAAGAAAAACCATACAGAGTGCGGCCTGTAATATGAGCAAAAAATTCAACTGTACACTATTGAGCTCCCCAGAAATTATTTCCAAATGGTTTCCATTGAAAAAAAAATTGACAAATAATAATGTACTTTACATTGTAAGACACAAGAATATTTTTAAACTAACCACATATAAGCTGAAAAGCGAGCCCGAAAGTCACTTATATGTGGTCACCTAAGGTCGTCAACAGCATACCAACAGTGTTGTAAGTAGAAACTCCCAGTGATATAACAGATTCTAGACTTCACAAAAGATTTTAGCTATAGACATAGATACTCTGTTCAATATCTCGTCAGGATAGCTGTTCACTTTGGACGAATTTGGACCTTTGTTGACTCACATCGTCAACAACACTTACTAATAGTGCTGTAGGAACTCCCAGTAAAGAAACAGATTCTTCAAACTCCCAGTTAAGGAACAGATTCTTCATAGACTTCACTGGTCAATAGCTAGTCTGGCTATCATTAACCAACATCAGCAAGATTGCTTGACATTCTACATTTATGGACGATTCACACCGAACGGCTGGAGTCGGCGCGCACCCCACTAGAGTCAAAGGAATTCCCTCCATACAGAAGTTAGGTTCCATATTTGAATGGGTTGCGGGCAGCCGGTCGGCTGCCGCCGGCTCTGAAACCTCGAAGCCGCGGCTCGGATACGAAGTCTAGCATCTGTATGGAAGATTAGAATTCCTTCGCACCCTCCATATAGAAGCTCCATTTAGTAAAAGCCAAAAAGTCGTTCTTGGGAAATTGTATCAAATTCTACAATAAAATTCCTAAACACATTACTGAACTTAGCAATTCTAAATTCAAATCTGTAGTAAAACAAACACTTATTTCAAGAGCATATTATAAGATAAACGATTACATCATGGATAGGGATGTGTGGCAGTGATAGCGTCCTGCACGGGTAATCTATCGCGAAAATATATTGTCTATTGTAGCATTGTTATTTAAGTTATTTTGTAGTAATGTAATTTTATATTTAACTATATAATGTATATTGTTTTGAAAAAATGACACCTCGCCGAGTTTCTTACACCGGTTCTTCTCGTGGCAGAGGTATATATTTCCGAACCGGTGGTAGTTTATTGACGTTCATAGGTGCATGTAATATGCCTAATTTGAAGAATAAACTACTTTTACTTTTCCATTAAAAGAAACGTCCATTAAACCCTCATACCATGAACAGAACTACTCACCAGCGATGTAGTAAGAACTGCCAGTGTAGAACCTCAGCTTCTTAGTAGTCTTCACAGGTCTGCGGTCCACAGCTAAAGTCAAGCTATCGGTGGCCATGGTCAGCATGAGAGCGTGCCAGCGGCCATCGTTGAACATCTCATCTGGGTAATTGTCTAGCTTCACTTTTGGGGAGCCTTCGGTGAACAGTTCAACAATAACTTTGCCTTCGTCTATGTATACCTGGAATTGGAATTTAAGATAATACTCGTACTTCTGGTCTGCCATTTGTGTTACTAGAAAAGGCGGCGTCAAAGGTACGCAGGTGCGAGAAATGAGAAGACAAATTTGGGACGAAAAATTACGGAAACGCAGCAGCAGAGAAACGTGACCTTCCTTCCATAGAAGTTTGTATGCAGGGGGAGTCAGGTTTCTCTGCAGCTGATTGAACGTGTGTTCCTCGGAAAGGTTCAATGGGGTCAATAAACTTTTGTTTGTTGTTATTCTGTCCCGTCAGCGAGGAGACAAGAGGAACCGAGTCTCTTATAAATTTTCTTATAAAATTCTTATAAAATTTTTCTTATAAAAAATTTCTTATAAAAGTCTCTTATAAAATTCTGGCTGGTAGTTTGAAGCTTAATGATGCCCAGTTTGGTTTCCGAGGTGGATTATCTACGGATGCCGCTATACTCGCGCTCAAGCATACTGTCCGGTACTATACTGATAGAAAAACTCCAGTCTATGCATGCTTTTTAGATCTGTCAAAGGCTTTCGACCTGGTGTCCTATGAAGTTCTTTGGCACAAATTGAGAACAGAAACAGCGGTGACTGATGAGATCATTGGTATTTTTGACTATTGGTACAAGAATCAACAAAATGCAGTGAAGTGGGCAGGCGCCTTGTCGGATACGTACAGGTTGAGTTGCGGAGTAAGACAGGGTGGTCTTACTTCTCCTAAACTATTCAACTTGTACGTAAATGGACTTATTGAAAGGCTGAGCAATACCAAGGTCGGATGCTCAATTGATTACAAGATCATAAACAATATCAGCTATGCGGATGATATGGTGTTGCTGGGTCCTTCGATCAGCGCAGTGAATAAGCTCCTCAGGATATGTGAAGATTACGCTGCAGCACATGGGCTTAGGTACAACGAAAGAAAGAGCGAGCTCTTAGTATTCCAACCACGGAGTAGCGCGCACAAGGTTGACGTGGTGCCGCCAGTGCTACTGTACGGCGTCGCCTTGAGTAGAGTGGAGCGTTTTAAGTACCTGGGCCACTGGGTTTCGGAGGATCTTTCTGACGGCAATGACATTGAGAGGGAGCGTAGGGCGTTGGCGGTCAGAAGCAATATGTTGGCCCGTAGATTTGCACGATGCAGTAAGGAGGTAAAGATAACTCTTTTTAAGGCCTACTGTCAATCTTTTTATACATGCAATCTATGGGTTAACTATGCGCAGAAGACAATCAACGCCCTACGAGTGCAATACAATAATGCGTTCAGGATGCTGATGGGGCTGCCGCGGTGGTGCAGCGCGTCGAGCATGTTCGCGGAAGCTCGGACAGATGGCTTTCACGCCATCATGAGAAAGAAAGCGGCATCGATGCTGCGCCGCGTTCGAGGGAGCCCCAATAGCATCCTAGCATTAATTGCAAGTCGTGTTGACTGTCCCATTTTGCGGCATGCGGTGGGACTGCATGTGGGATAGTTAATTGAATTAGTATTTTAAATTATTATTATGTTAAATGTGACCTAATTTGTTCGTTCGTTTTATTATAATTATTATTATTTTAGATTCCTGACATGTTTAATTATTATTGCTACTTAAGTTTTTATTTTATATCTGTCAGTGTTAATTGTAGTTTTATAAGTTGTATTGTGTTTTAATATGGGCACTGCCTGAAATAAAGATTATATTATATTATTATTATTATTATAAAAATATATATTGTAAAATGGACTTCTAGCATGCTCCAGAGATGACCCACGTCAGAATGGGACCATCGCTTAAACTCATGTTTGGTAGATTTAAGCCCTATAAAATGTCGGTTTTATAGAGTGACTCAGGAGACGTAACCATGGTAATAACCACCAAAACAAGGAAAATTTGATTGACTCAATGGCAACTAGAAGTCATACACCGACATGCACATCCCTTCCTTCGCATTACATTTTATTTATAAAAAAAAGATTTCCCTAAATAGGTACACGATGACGCTACACGAGAATAAACTAAGACACTTTATATTATTTTGCATGAATAAGGTATTTTCGTATACATTCAAGCTATATTAAAGTATCTACGTTGTTTATATATTTAACGCAGTTTCTATAAGCCTTATGTCCCACAGGTGAGCAAAAGACTTCAGCTTCTGCAGTCGGGAATAAAAAAAAGGTTCTAAAATATAGATGGAAAACAGGGTTGCACTGACATCGTGCTTTACTTTCCGAACCACCATAGAAACTTTTAGAATGCTCTGAGCAGGATTCGAACCTGCGACATCTGGCATCTGGTATACGCGGCCAATCGCTCTAGCCACTGAGCTATCGGAACAATCAAGCTCGGGCACAAAATCTTTTCACTAGTTCTCTCTTACAACGCCTTAGGGAGGCGTACAGCTATATCTACCTTAGATGACTTAGGCTTCTTTTAACGGCACCAACGTCTCAAATTACATTGAGAAATCGTCAGTAACGATGCGCCATCCCATACTTAACTAATTTTGTACGAAGCAGTAACGCTCAACGATTACGTAAACGATTGATAGTTTCAAATCCCTACTTAAAAAACATTATCTGTCTCTTCCTTAATATCGACTACTAATAGTTTTTTTTTTTTTTTTTCTTTTTTGGCTGACCATATATTTGTTTTACTATTTCTTATTTGTTTTGTGATATTGGTATATATGTACGGTTTTGTATGTATGTTTATATATAACAGTATATAAGTAGGTATATTATAAATATGTTTAACTTATTTCATATTATCTCTGCACCACCTACTGCATATATTATTTTCTTTTTTTCCGCTACCCAAAGGTTGTCTGGAAGAAATCGCTCTTTAGCGATAAGACCGCCTGTTGTCTACCTCTACCTACATACTACTGTGTTTTCTTTTTTTCTGTTTGTAACGTTTCATTTGTATGAGGTGTGCAATAAAGAGTATTCGTATCGTATCGTAACGCTCCTAAAGAAAATTTTAAATTTCAAATTAAAAGGAAAAAATTACATTTTTTGTGCCATTTTATGCCAGATGTCGCAGGTTCAAATACTGCTGGGAGCACTATTTTATTTTTAATTTTTCCCTTTAATTTGAAATTTAGAATTTTTGTTAGCATCGTTACTGCTTAATACAAAATTACGTCTAGAATGGCACGGCGTCGGTAAAAGAGCATAAGATTTCCAGAAGATTCATCAGCGCATTGCCTACCCTTCACTAATCACTTTTATTGAAGCTGAAAGTTTTTAGGCTGATGATGGTGAACCTCTTTATTACATACCCTGACGTGACCCTCTGACTTGAACTTGTGGTATATGAGTAGGCCGTGTGTTTCGTAAGTTCTGAAGTCCAGTGAAATGTTGAGCGTGTTGCCACCAGAGTAACCGCGTAGTTTCGCCCACGACTCAGCTTTCAGGAACGTGATGGGCACAATTTCCGGTTCCTAGAAACGTGCCAAAATGCTTATTTTAACTCTCGTACAAAGTTTATCCAACACCAGGCTCGTCGACATAGCTCAGCTAGTTGCAAAACTTAAGTGGCAGTGGGCTTGACGCATAATTGAAATTGTTTTTACTGGCCAAAATTTAATAAAACTGCTAATGGATTTTGAGTCTCCTAGCTTTAAAAATAAAGTTGCTTTTAGAACAGACTGATTTAGTACAACTCAGCAAACTTAAATAATTTTAAGTAAACTAGGAAATAGAGCATCACCTATAATAACCATATAAACTTACCGGGCAGTCATAGAGAGTGTTAACTTTCTGGTACTTGAACGACTCTCCGGTCTCGTAGCCCTGTTTCAGCTCGTAAATGACGTTGGTTGCGTTCAGGTACAGGTTCTCGATACAGCCCGTGAAGTTCTGGTTCACTACTAGACCCTCTTGGAAGTTGGGGACACCGCCGATGTAAAGCTGTAAAGATAATTGACATTGTAAAGTTGGCACGATGATATCACAAATAAGACATATAAAAAAAGTTGCCTATCACATCATAATCTGCGAAAGAGGAATAAGCGAATTAGTAAATTTACATTACACTTGAAATTGTTAAGTCCAGTACCCAACACATGGCTGTAATAGTACATTACGATACAAGTGCAGAGAACAGGAAATGCGCAACGAGTGGTGATAAATTAAAACACGACCGAAGGGAGTGTTTTAAATCGACACGACTTTCGAATTACCTGTTCGCACGTGTATCGTACAACGTTTTACATTACATATGGCTCTTTAAAGTTTCGACATATGCACGTAATCTGCTGATTACCGCACTCGTGCGGTAATGTAGCACCATATGTACTGTAAATGTCTTTAATGCAGTTCCTTTAGATATTAGACTAATAGAGAAGTTCAACATATGTTGCAGTAAATTAAAAGACTATTTAATCGCAAACAGTTTCTACACTTTAAATGAATTTTTTGATAAGACATTGAAATTGTAAGAAATCTGTTCAAAATATTGAGTGTATTGTATTACTTTACTTTAATTGTTAAAAGTCCTCAGATTAAGCGTATGCGGTACCCTTTCAGGGTTACATTGGAACACTGTACCATATTTTAAGATCTTTTATGTACGTACAATATAACGCAATAAATTATATGATATGATATTTATTTATTTATTTATTGATTTATTTTATTTATCTCCACCACAAAGTATACAGGTTTAGACAGTGACTATAAATAGAGTTGTTATTTCTAATGTTTACAACTTGTGCGGTGGAGACTGGTGCCCGAGCTAAATTAACATTTTATTAAGATTACGCATGTGTGTGTGTGTGTGTGTGCGTGTGTGTGTGAGTGTGTGCGTGCGTGTGTATTATCCTTTTATATGATATTTTTAAATTGTTTTTATTGCATCAGTATCAAGGTAAACAAAGGAGTCCACTGGATGCGGGTGGCGCAAGATCGGTCATTGTGGCACCCTTTGGGGAGGCCTATGTCCAGCAGTGGACGTCTTTCGGCTGATATGATGATGAAACAAAGGTTAGGCCACGACCCACCATATTCCGCGCCCCTCTCACTGCCTTAATAACAACTGCCCCCCAGCCCACACCCGAGGCATCCTCTTGCTCGTCCCTCATTAAGTAAAACTTATCAGCCTGTTAGGACCCGGGTATGTCCTTAAACTACGACCAAGACCACCGGGGAATGGGCAGCAGTATTCCTAGAGTGCGGTGGAGATACTGCGATCGCCAACCCGCATGCCAAGCGTGGCGATTATGGCATTTACTTTCCATGAAATTGGGGGAGGCCTATGTCCAGCAGTGGACGTCCTAGGGCTGATATGGTGGTATCAGCCTGTTGAGGTTGACCCTCGAGAACTCTCCGTTGACGGTCTCTCACAATAACGCGGTCAACAGAGAAGATATAGTAAAAATAGATTTAATTGACGTTTATGAATAAGGCCCGTAGTACGCATTACTCTATCCTCCTGAGGCCCCGCGTAGTATAGATACTACATAAAAGAAAACTATATTTATACATTGATTAAGGTTGAGATTACGTTGTCAATTTTTGAAGGTCAGGCCTCAGTAGGCTATTACAGTTTACAGTGTGTTGCTATATAACAACTGTACCTAGGAATTCCTAACACTGAAGCAGTACACAATATCAAGGTGACGTTAAACTTCGTACAGGAACTTGGGTTGGGTGGTTAGAGTAGCGCTACCCTCGTCTTTCTTGCAAACAAGGCACGTTGGATGTCGACTTGCCGAAAAACCAGTAAAACTTACTAACTTACATACAAAAGCCTGTCTTACTAGAGCACTGTAAAGGTTGTATAACCACCTTTACAGATCTCCTTCCGAGACGGGGACTGGCAGTTAGATCAAATTGAATTTAGAATGTTAACTGCCTCTGTTTAATGGAATATAGTTAAAGGCTTCAGACTAGAGTCGGTCCTATAGAGAAGTCGATTGATTGTATTGTGCTTTTACTTAATAAGAACTATTTTTTTTTCTTAATATTATTTTTAAACTTTTACTGACTTTTACACTATAATTTATTGTTTTTTTTTTAAGTTTTATTTTTAGTGTTTTTTTTGACATTGTAACTTGTTCTGTCATTGTTAATTATGTGTTCTTAATTTATTATTTAAAAGGTTGGTAATTGATTATTTATTATTTTTAAGATTTTTTTTAATTGACATGTATTTTCAAACACAATTTATATTGTTAAATGAAATATATAAATAAATAAAATAAATGCATGTTAATATAGAGGCAACATAACATGTAAGACGTATTAATTCTACCCCGTAGCTCAGTCTCCCTCAGCCCAGTGCTAAAAACTGATCCCAACCCACACTAGAAGCGTCCTCTCACTCGTCCCTCGAAAGTAACACTTACCGCCCTGTTAAGGTTGAGCCTGGAGAACTCTCCCTTGACGCGGCCCCTCTCGATGACGCGGTCGACGGAGAAGACGACGTCGCGGCGCGTGCGCGAGATCAGCACGTCGTGCCACATGTTGTCGTCCAGCAGACTGCCCACGGACAGGGACGTCGCTGTGCCGGAACCTGAGAATAGACAAACAATAAAACTACCATCAAATTATACTAATATTCATTTATTTATTTAACAAGGACAACTTGGCTAACTATCGTCTCCAAGCGCTTTGCTTCATCTTTCATAATGCGCACTTCTAAGGTTTGAAATTCTCTGCCGGCGTTTGTGTTTCCGAGTTCATATAACCTAGACCTTTTTAAGGCACGAGTGAATAGGCACCTTCTGGGTGAGCTCTGACCAATAGCAAGGCAGTTTTATTGCGCCAGACGGCGTCAAAGCAATAGCTGACGTGCTGCAGAAACGTAGCAGTCTCAACACTACCCTAAACGCATTATTGTACTGAATGCGAAGGGCATTGTAAGCTCTCCAAGTCTAACTGACCCACAGACTACAGGTGACCATTGATGTGCAGTAAGCCTTAAAAAGCGTGATTTTAACCTCATATGTACACCGAACTGACAATCCCCTTGGCTCCCTCTGCATGTCATGTGTGAATATTATAAATACGAAAGTAACTTTATCTGTTATGTTAACTCTTCACGCTTAAACCGCTGAATCTATTGCTATTAATCCGGGAATGGAACTTTTTAGACAGAAATCATACGTCAGGGGTTGGAAGTATATATGAGAGTGATATTAAAAATAACAAAGAATTGATTGATTGAGTATTTTGACGCAATAAACGAATTCTACGCGGACTAAGTCGCCGGCGCAAGCTATTTAGAAAATAAATATCATAATCACTACGAAACGTCCTGACCATTGTAGGCAGTGGCGGACTTTTGTACATTGTAGGTACGATCTATACGTTTTACTGTTGGCGACTGATCTCATCTATGAAGTAAAATTGAAAAGACGGAAGAAAACACGGAAAGTGACATAGCTCTTTCATACAAGGTCGCTTGAATGTAATGTCGGAACAGACTGAATCAGATCCTTTCGTCTTAGATGCACGTAGTCGTAGACATACTCACCGAGATCAATATTGTAGACGAGCCTGTTGTCTCTCAGCTGCAACGCCAGATAGTCACCCTGGGTGCCCCGTGAGTATAAAAGTACTCCGGACGCAGAACTAAACATAACAATAAGATGAATTTAAGAATACTTATAGTTAAGTTGTGATGCATGACATTATATAAATTGTTCAAAACTGACATGTAAAATTATTATATTTTATGAATAAATTGATTAAAAGTAAAAGTAAAAAGTAAAAGTAGTTTATTCTTCAAATTAGGCATATTACATGCACCTATGAACGTCAATAAACTACCACCGGTTCGGAAAAATAAACCTCTGCCACGAGAAGAACCGGCGTAAGAAACTCGGCGAGGTGTCATTTTTTCAAAACAATATACATTGTATAGTTAAATTGATTGATTGATTGAATAAGATTGTGATTCATAGGAGCAATATAACATATTGAATGCGAGGGCAGTAAAATAAATACTGAGCTGAGCGAGTGATCCAATTGCTCAACGCCTTAAGAGTGCGCAGTACGTTCGGTTCTCCATACAATTGTATTTACGCTCTCATTTTAAAATACCATACTATAATAACGTGAAACTTTGCATACACAATGGGATTCGGCATATCTAGGTCGGAAATGAGTTTCCGTTGGTTGAAATTATAATGGATAAAAAATACAGCGATTATAAAGGTTTTCATACAAGCCGTAAAAAACTTTAAAAACCGCTGTATTTCTTTTCTTTTACAATTTCTAGCAACAGAAACTAATATTCGACCTAGATATGCCGGATCCCATTGTGTATACAAAGTTTCATGTTATTCTAGCATGGCGTTTTAAAATGAGAGCGTAAATACGTTTGTATGGAGAACCGAGCGTACTGCGCCCTCTTAAGGAAAATTACTTTTCTACCAAAATGCACATATGTACACCCCACTGCCATTCACACCTCCGATGAGGAAAATTCAAATAAATTCAAGGAATGGTCTTATCTATCTTCGTTAAGTAGTCGAATTATCAAAATTACAAACCGAATATGAAAAAAAAGAAACAGAATTATTCTTCTTTTTTTTCATATGATCATCGTTGACAATAATTTTCTCGTAAATCACGACACATTTTCTGTCAAAAAAAAACGACATTTTCTGTGCTAATGTAGATTGCAGGGCTGCCAGAAAGGATACATACATGCATACATAAACTCACGCCGTTATCCCATGGGGTAGGCAGAGACCAAAGAACGCCAAATACTACGGTCCTTACATACTTCTTTCGCTTCAATCACATCCATACATCTTCTCATACATGCTCGTCGGTTGCGGGTACTTCTGACCTGGCCCTTTTTCAGTATCGCCGAAATTTAATCCAGATAACCTCGTCTTGGTCGTCCCCTTCCGATCCTACCACTCATCTCCTGAACGTAAATCCTCTTAGTCATTCTACTTTCACTCATTCTCTCTACATGCCCAAACCACCGAAGCATACCCTTCTCAACTCTAGTCACTACATCATCTTCTATTCCACATCTTTCTCTGATCACACAATTTTTTATCCGATCACACAAACGTACCCCACACATACTTCTTAACGCTCTCATTTCAACATGATATCTGACTGGTTTGCTGCCAATGACTTAGTATTGAACCCGAAAAAAACGAAATGTATGAAATTCTCTCTAGCGAACTCATCAAACAGAAACTTATATACAAATATTAAACTTAATGGTCAAACATTAGAATTTGTTACTTCTACTGTATTCTTAGGTATTACATTGGACTCAAAATTGCAGTGGGGTTCCCATATAACAGCGATAGGAAGTAGGTTGAGCTCTGCTGCATTTGCAGTCAGGAGAATAAGGCAGCTTACCAATGTGGCAACGGCACGGTTAGTTTACTTTGCTTATTTTAATAGTATAATTACTTATGGTCTTATCTTATGGGGATCAGCTGCAGATATTGAAACTGTTTTTATTTTGCGAAAAAGGGCTATCCGAGCAATTTATAACTTGGGGTCGCGTGATTCATTAAGAGAATTTTTCAAAGAAATAGATATTCTAACCCTGCCGTCCCTATACATATTTGAAATAATAATGTATGTTAGGAAGAATTTGGGCAATTTTCCAACGAACGCTGATAAACCAATAGCCACGAGAAATACTGGGAAACTCAAAATAACCTTCTATAGACTAGTAAAGGCGAAAAAGTCGTTCTTGGGAAATTGTATCAAATTCTACAATAAAATTCCTAAACACATTACTGAACTTAGCAATTCTAAATTCAAATCTGCAGTAAAACAAACACTTATATCAAGAGCATATTATAAGATAAACGATTACATCATGGATAGGGATGTTTGGCAGTGATAGCGTCCTGCACGGGTAATCTATCGCGAAAATATATTTTCTACTGTAGCATTGTTATTTAAGTTATTTTGTAGTAATGTAATTTTATATTTAACTATATAATGTATATTGTTTTGAAAAAATTACACCTCGCCGAGTTTCTTACGCCGGTTCTTCTCGTGGCAGAGGTATATTTTTCCGAACCGGTGGTAGTTTATTGACGTTCATAGGTGCATGTAATATGCCTAATTTGAAGAATAAACTACTTTTACTTTTTTACTTTTAACCGCATTCAGTCTACTCTCATGCTTTTTTTGCCATACCCAAGACTCGCTTCCATACATGAGTGTAGGAACAAGCACGTAAGAACAAGCCAGAAAGGATCACAATTATTTTTGCCCTATTGTCACGTCACTTTAACTGGGTGAGACAAAGGCAAGTTGGTAATGAAAAAAATTTTACCTGGTCTTGAATCGGAACCGGATCGTCTCTCGAGAGGCGGACATCGGGTCTCGCAGGAGATCCATGTTGATGAGGGATGACCCGTTGAAGGACATCGTGTTGGCCTCTGTGGAGGGAAAAAATATATGTCTTCCACTTAATTTAGACACCTGCGACGAGGCATTAGGCGCGGGGGGAGACGGCAAAGATTAGACGCCAAAGTGGCCGCTACTGCGGTCGGATTATAGTTAGAAAATTAAAAAACTATGATTTATTACACCATCATCGTAAATTGCAATCAAGTGGTATTATTTTCGGACACCTTAGAAAATAGTTTCGAAATTCGCAGTAAATATATAACTAAGACATCAATAACGGGTCAGCAACGTATTTGTGATTCCTCCGGAGTCGCAAGTGTCTATAGGCTACGGTTTCTGCTTACCATCAGGCAGGCCGTAAGCTTGTTCGCCACCGTCGTAGTATAAAAAAGTACTTTGCGGTATATTGCTACTTTCATGTGACATGCTAAGATAATGAGAAAATGCGAAGAATTTTTTGAGGAATATTTTCAGTTCAATATGAACAGAGGTATCAGTTTTCTTTACCTATTTAAAAAAAAAAGAACCGAGCAAACATCATTATTGATATTGAGCTTTTATAGTGAAACTAGCTGTTGCCCGCGACTTCATCCGCATCTTCGCTCCTATTGGTCGCAGCGTGATGTTATATATGTAGCCTAAAGCCTTCCTCGATAAATGAACTATCAAACAGAAAAATATTTTTTCAATTCGAACCTGTAGTTCCTGAGATTAGCTCGTTCAAACAAACAAACTCTTCAGCTTAATAATATTAGTATAGATTTATATTCCTGAAACAATAGTAAACCTTACATCTTGTTGTTGTTGTTGTTGGGGTGGGGACGCCCGGCCGCACAGAAAAAAAAACTTACTTGTAACAAGAACCAAATATGTCTCAACTGATATATCTTGATCCAAGATATATTTACCTTTAACTAAGATAATCTCACTAACGGTCCGAGAACGTAAAAATCTCAAAATTCAAGATTGTAAATCTTGTAACAAAAAATGTATTATTCGGTTCAAGATATATAACTTGAATCAAAAGTTATATGTTTCTCTTACTAAGAATGACACTTTCTTATCTTAGCGGTTTTGTTTCAAGTATTTTTTTTCTGTGCGTACAGTCGGGCTGTCGATCGCTCCTGGCGTTCACCTTACATCCAATGTATTACGTACCATAATCACAACCATACAGCTCGACCCGCATGGAAATCTTGTCCCGCCACCGCATAGGGTTGATCCGAATGTACTGCGCTATAATCGGCACTTCGAATTCGTTCTTCTTGATCGTATTACCGTCATGGTTTCCGTCGAACGTCTACAAAACATTAAGCTATATTAAAAAATACAAAGTGTTTTACAGAGATTATAAAGGCCATATTTTGTTATTCAAGACTCGCGAATTTTAAGACCTAATTATGTAACGTATAGAATATTTTTTCTGCGACATCAAAATAATTTGATTTAATTAAAATACGGAGGCAGAACACGGGCATAAACGTGTCTTTTAAAATAAAATAAAAATTACCGTTGTATAATAGTGTATACAAATTCATTTTGATTCTCCCACTAATCATATAATGACTTGTCTATGGTATACACTTGCATATATATAAAAAGTTCATTATTTTAATACTGCTGCCAATCATTTAATTGACAGATTATAATGATCAAGTAGAAAAATTTAATTTTCTCAAACATGCAATGAAATATTGATGTTATGTTCCTTATAATAGGCTGCGAAGTATGACGTTTTAGGTGCGGCTAGGACACGAGGCCGGGAAAGCCCTCTTTTTTAATTTCCATTCCACATAAATTTGTGGCACAGGCATCATGACATTCTGACACTAAAACTTACTTCTCTGTATTAAAAATAAAACATTGTTTTTTTTTTGTTGTTTATTTCGTTGCATGTTTGAGAAAAGCACTATACATAACTCGGCGGGAAACATAGGGTTGCCCGCCTCAGACCTGGCCTCGCTGCGCTCGGTTGTCTATATGTCTACGGCCGGCAACCCCTTTCGTCCCGGCCTCTGTAGTAATGTACTATTACCAACTGGGCGAGTAAATAATTGATATTTCATTAACGCCAATAAGTACATTTTGACTTAGTAGTTGATTCTAATTCTTATTTGCAAATCAAAGTTTTTATCCGATAATTCCAATATACATATATAAAATACAAGAACAGAATATAAGATTTTAAGCTAACATCATCATTAACATTAGAATATAACATTAATGGTAAATACCCCGTTTTACAAGAACAAAGACAAAATTCATACATTAGTGAGTTAGTCGTGTTGCAAAATTTTATTTACGGTTAGTATTTAACTACTTGATTAGGAAAACACCATCACCATTAGATCCTTCAAGGCTTTATGTACGTATATGGCATACATATTAGTACCAACCACCACCAATTTAATGGGGGATAAATGGCATAATCGCCACGCTTGGCATGCGGATTAGCGATCGCAGTATCCCCACCGCACTCCAGGGATGCTGCTGCCCATCCCACGGTGGTCTTGGTCGTAGTACTAACGTACCGTTGACATACGTAACTTTGTCTATGGCGCGTACGAGTATCAAAACCGTTATTATTATTACTTCGCCTGTACCGTCGTTTGATATCGTTTGAATTAAAAGTTGACGCGGTGGTAGTCTTGGTAGTTGCAGACAAAAATAGGCATAGGCAAAGTTGAAAGAGTTTCAAAAACCCCTCGGGTATGCACAGGAACGCCTCTTAAACTACATATTTCTGCGGGTCCCTCACTCTCAACACAGCGCATCCCCAAGTCAAAAAAGGGTCGGCAACGCACTTTTGATTCCTTTGGAGTCGCAAGTGTCCATAGGCTAGGGTGTATGCTTACCATCAGGCAGGCCGTAAGCTTGTTTGCCACCGTCGTTGTATAAAAAAAAAACCTGTAGACACCCCTCAGTTAGAAAAAGAGTAAGAGAGAAACAGATCGAAGTGATATAGAGAGCCTTTACCGGATGCTTCACCTGACAGCTCATAAGCATTACTGGAATGCTTCTTCTTGCTATACATGCCCATTGCCTCATCTGATGACCCATTACACTTACATACTTGGTATATAACGTCACACTTCCTTTAACACGTAGTGTCATCACGTTCGGTATGACCCATCCCCCACCCCCCTCCCTCAACTCTATCGCTGTAACGTGGATGGCCCACTTATAGATTTTAGTCCCTTAAAGCAGCGATCGGCAACAGGCAACCCACGGGTCGCATGCGGCCCGCAAGCCCCTTGGCTGTTTAGTATATAACTAGAATGTAGTACTTTTTGTCTGATAAAGTCACAAATTATTTAACAAATGTCGCCTGCGCGGCCCGCGTCAATTTCTTTAGCTACTATATGGCCCTTGGCCGCTAAAAGGTTGCCAACCCCTGCCTTAAAGAGTGGTGTTACAACTACATATATTAGTCACCTGCGAATACGCATCAGCGGCCGACACAGTCCTCCAACCCTCTCCATCATCAGAATACTGCAGTTTGTACTCGGAGACGTACTCGTCGGTGGCGTATCGTCCTCTGGTAGCGATCGCGCGCAATTCCTTGCGCGCGCGCAGGTTAATCGTCAGGTGCTGATAGTATGAGCTTTCCGTCGCCGTCCATGCACCGTTGCCTTGTGGGTTAGTTTGTTAGTATGGCCAGAGGTAAATGGACTTAACTGAGGTACATATAAAGTAAAAAATGCTTTGACTTCAACGCTTTCCTCACTTAACTGTATAGAAAGTACAGTATGTGTTCGCTTATACCACGTGTGACGATCGCTTAATTTGGTCACTACCAATACGCTTTAATTGATAGAAAGGGCGATCTCCTAAGAATGGTTTTGAGACGTGGTAAACCGGACCATTATATTGCCCTACGAAAACCTAAGCCGGTCGTGTTTTTATCTTTTATCACTGACTGACTAACTGCTACTGTGGATAAGTTGTCCGTTACACTCTCGCCAACTGGCTAGTTACGATACGTGAAGATAAAACATCTCCAAGGTTAATCGATAAGTGTGGCCGGCCGGCGCGTCAGTCACACAATAGATAAGGAAATTCAACGCGCAGTGTAATAAATAATTTGTAGTTATTAATGTTATTAAAAACCTATTGATACCCCTTTCTATAATTGCTTATATGTATAAATTGCAGCGGAATGGAGTATCGAGACAAACCACCGTGGTTTAACGATACTGTTTTTAATTGTAAAGCAAATAACCTTTTAATTACCTTGATAAATAAATAAAATAAATAATAAAAATGCGAATCCCATACTATTACTGGAATATTGTACTTAATATTTTTAAATATTTTAAGAGTAAGAGAGTCATGTGTAACATAATTGGCACAGGTAGGTACACAATTGGCGTATATCTCACTTATATACACACTTTAATATGTTGTAAAACCACTAACGTCTGGCCAAAATACATATTAATTTCCAATACACCAAAGAAAACAATATGAAGTAGGTAAAACTTAGAAGACAAAAACCGATAATTAGGGATTTAATTAAATTAATAATGTGCAGGAAAACAATCATGCAAGCCAAAATAACTTCATGCAAAGCTAACTACGATATAGCTTCCACACGTTCATGCACTGCAGTCTTGCAAGCTATAAGACAGCGCGAGAAAACCGAGGTCAGTCATCTCCCTATCTTGGTCTATCTCATAGCCTTGCTTCGCACGGCGGACATCTGAACATGCCTTAAGGCGCAGGGTAGGGCAAGCCGTTCTCCATACAAAGGTTGTGCAAGTTTTTTGCGTTACAGCATTTAATTTTATTTTTTGTTGGATATACGCAGAACTAGATGTTGAAATTTTGAACTATTTAAAAAAAAATACAAAATAATTAAAATTAAAAAGAAAAACATCAAGACATAGCTAACAAAAAAATAAGCATATAGATCAAAAATAGAAACTGGAGTGCAAACACAAACGAAGAAAAACTTGCACAAAGTTTGTATGGAAAGAGCTTGCCCACCCCTTCGCCTTAAGCCGGCGTTACATTCCGCGCGGCACGTTTCACTGCGGCAGCCACGCGCAATCTAAACGTGTTTCGCGCGTAATGTATGCCCGGCTATATGGTGCTAGTAGCCTACTCAGTAATGTGAGCGATATTTTTATGCCCTCAACATAATAGTTTAATATGATATCACTGTAAACCCAGTATTCATTTTTTATAATTAGTATAATTTTTGACAAGTTCTTTGTTTAATCATATAAAAAATCGTAAATTCACATGTAAATTCATGTTACTAGCACCAGATAACCAGTCATCTACAAGGCAGATATTATTATGAGTTATGATAATGAGAACCCTGAATATTAAATGTTGATGTCTTGTTAGTATGAACTTTTGCCCTGTTAGTAAAATGTTGCCGATGACCCGTTTTACCTTAACTTCTCCCCCTGCTGCCTTATAACGGACATAATCCAGCCCATTTGTCCCATAGCTGATGTGGTACTCCTGCACATATTCCCGGGAATGCTGGCGGCCCTGCGTCGCCACTCTTGTAATGTTCTTCACCATCCCAAGATCAATAATCAGCTGCTGGTCGAAATCATTCTCCGAAGCAGTCCATGCGTTGAGACCTTCAATGAATTTTTAACACTGGCAAGCTTGATTTATGCTGGTAATATAAGCAGTGTTCAATTTTCAAATATGTGTTATGAAGTCGCTGGCCATTCCTTTTATGAATTTATGAGGCAGCCATATTGTTAGTATCGTTTTTGGTAGGTTAAATGAAATTAAATGCCTATGAATATGTTTTGATTTATTACTAACTAAAGCACCTTACACCTGACTCATACAAAACAACACACAAAGCGCACTTATACACCAAAAAACTACTTAATTCAAAAATCTTTCATTGCTTTCTTCAGGAAACTATTAGCAAATGTATTATCAGGAGGGAATAATGGTTGAGCCTCTTTGACCAACTCTTCAAAGTGCAAGTAAGAAAAATTAGCTGGTTCTAGGGTCATGTCTCTAGGAACTTGTATAGAAACTGCCACACCATGGCTATTATCAAGAAGGGTTTCTTCAATCCTCCAGTCGCGTTTTAAAACGTCATTTACGTATAACTGAGTGTCAGTTACAATATTTCCCACAGACATATCAAAAGTATTAATCACAAATGTGATTTTATTAAGAGCTATTGTCAATCCAACACCAATGTTCTTGACGTAAGCTTCTTTTAGACACCAGAACCGGTAAAAGCATCTCAACTGTTCCTTTTCTGTAGGAAAGTGTTTTATGGTTTTCCATTCATGTTCAGAAAACTGCTTTGTCATAAGTCTGAAGAATTCTGGAATATTCTTATTAGCGGGTGGCTCTATCTTCATGACATCTATTCCGACATTCCTCTCCTTATTTCCAGCTAGGACAGAGTAGTCCCCTTGGTGTGAAACATTGAAGTTGACAGCTAAGTCACCTACACCCACAAGATAAGGTTTTCCCCGCTCATCTCTAGCAAATTTGACTTCATTATAAGGAATCCCAGTAGATAAGTGGACAAATTTTCTCATCATCAACCGTCCTATGAGTGAGGATTTTACATCGTCTTGGTAAACAAATCTTTCCAATCTTTCTTTCTCTTCTGGCTGTATGTAGCTTGTAGCTGCCAGTAATTCGTCATAAGTTGGTGTCCATGTTTTAAAGTTGAATGCCCATCTTACATTAAGGTCCGCCATCTTTGGCATGTGACTTGTAAGGTTAGCTTTTTGTGTGTATGTAAATTTGGTCCGTAAATTGATTTTAGTGAAATTGCGGACCTGCAGATCAACAATCTTGTTACTTCCAAGCTATTCACCCTGTATATGATCACTTGTTTTAAAATTAAAGAGTTAAGTTGTTTTCGAAGTCTTTCTAATTCTTAACACAATTTATTCAGCCAATACAACTTGCAAAATCTATTTTAAGTAACACAAATAAGGATAAAACACATGCTACACATATTCTGAGCCAAAATAAGATTGACTAATGTAAACACACTAAAAGCTACATATGTGAAAAAACAAACTGGGTTTTAGGTTGAAATTAACCAATGCTAAATGTGGAAGTAACTTAAAGGAGGGAACAAAATCAAATGGACACTATTGTAATAATCTAAAATACTATTGTATTTAAATTAAGTTCTTTACGTTTATTTGCATGAACTTACCATATAATTTAGCATTGTCTGGTCCTCTCTCCCTCAGGCTAGACGTGGCGGATAACTTGGAGTTGGCTAACAGTGGCTCGTTACATTCATTGTCAAAGTAATATCTGGCATATTCTGAAACAAAATCCGTTGATTGTCATTGATTAAACATGTGTATGAAACAACTTATAATGTCTAAATTTTTTGATTGAATTTATAGGACTTTGTCCACCATGTGATACTTATGAATAACGAACTTGTGTTACTTAATTTTTTTAATAATTTTGCTAAATACGGCAGTAATTAATTAAGTACATAGCAGTGAATTTGAAATAGGAAATGCTAATAAGATTAGGATTCTAACTAGTTAGAATACGTTTTCATTCCTTAAAATCTTGTTTATA
This sequence comes from Notocelia uddmanniana, assembly GCA_905163555.1. Classification (NCBI taxonomy): domain Eukaryota; kingdom Metazoa; phylum Arthropoda; class Insecta; order Lepidoptera; family Tortricidae; genus Notocelia; species Notocelia uddmanniana. Next base: position 1,710,417 of record LR991059.1, read on the forward strand.
TATTGAGAAGGGCGTGTGCTTTGATAAGCAAGCCGGTTTCCTGACTGAAATAGCCCAAATTAAATGAAAATCCGTCGATCGTAAACACTCACCTGCTTCCGAATTCGTAATGCTATAGCAAAGCAACACAACCAAATAATACACTAAATCACTCATCATAATATCATACTGGGTCTGAATTCGTAATTAGAACAAATATCGGCAATATACGTGAATCTTATTAGTCAGAAAAGCGGATAGTGTTGTTTGATCATTACGGTAGCGTTGTCAAGTCAAGATCATCAAATCAAATCAAGCCGGACGGACAACACCCTTGCCATAAGCGTGTTCTAGTTGTAGTAAAGCAAAAAACACGCGTCAGTTAAGTTAATTTTTTAAATGAATTTATGATCTAATTGGTTATTATATGTTAAACTTCCTGACAGAAAAGTTTTAACCAATAGCTATACAGATATTATACTGCCGAGAAAGCCGTCAGTTAATGAAAGCAGAGTAAAGTAAGTTCCGTTCGAATACCCTATCAAAAGTATTTTGTTGAAATATGTTTAAAATTATTTTATTAGTACTTGTCTATCAGTCAGAAAGTGTCTAGTTTTGAATTCCTAGTAAAGAAATGTTTTCTATTGATACAGGTAAGTTACTTTCGAGACGTTTTTGCATCTGTAGTAGTATTTGTATATTTCCTTACAGGGAAACACGTACACGTTGTCGTATACAGACACTCGTCAACGCATATATATGTATGTGGGGCTGGCTACAGAGGGCCTACTCTGAATTAGTCTGTGCTCTGAATTTCGAAAATCTAACTTCGTGTCGTGCCGTCCCTTTCACACTATATGACGGAACGATACGAAGTTCGAAGTAGGCCCCACAAAGTACAATATATAGACGTAGGCCCTCAGAGGTCAAAACTACAAATGCAAAAATGTCTCGAAAGTAATTTAAAGTACTTCAATTTATTTATAAGAGCCAGAGCTGATTTTCAAACATTACGCAAGTGCTACTAGTATTAAAAAAGGTTAAATACTTGTTGGAAGATGACATCGATCATTTATTTTATCAGCGGCAAATTCAAAAACTTGAAAGGCTTTTATAATTTGTACTTTAAGTTACATAATATATTGTCATCAATCTCAGCCTATAATCGCACACTGCTGAGCATAGGCCTCTCTACTATACAACTGCTATGTAAATACCACTGTGAAATAAAGTACTGCGACATAATAAAATTTCATATAACAGTATAAATGATGTCCCATTTCAAATGGACTGATGATAGTAGAAGTGTTCTATGGAACAGATAGTTCACTCTTTGATTCAGTAGTTGTGCAGGTGCAAAAAATGCTCGAAGTTCTGTGCTGTTATAATACTTTATTACACTATAATGTAGGTAGGCTATAAAAGAAAGTGACACATTGCCCGCAAAGTTGTCCTTGCAGTCTCTATCAGCCTAGTGCACCTTTTGTCTTAAATACAAACCTTTATACTGAATGGCACGAATGGGGTAGTTATTGAAAAAGAGGTGGAAATGGTTGGGTAATAAAATCCATTATCACTTGTTTTTTTTTTAATATGGTACAAATGGTACGGCAAGCTTCCCTTGCGACAGATTAACTTCCTCCCAACATGTACAACAAAGTGTCTTTCTGTCCATGATGTCTGTATACAGCTTTCCATCCAAGTGGTCTAGCTCATGTTGAGCTATCCGCGCTGCCCAGTCTTTGAACTTTGCTGATTTTGGCTCACCATCTGGACCGAGACCTGAAATATCATAAATTTTGTGAATATTTGTACGTATTTACACTGCATATATATATATATACACGCCAATTGTGCACCTATGTACCTGTGCCAATTATGTTAATATCTGACTCTCTTACTCTTAAAATATTTAAAAAATTACTATATTCCAGCAATAGTATAGTATATATATAGCGTCTACTCCTTGCTACTTTTAGCAAGGTGGATGGATTTACCAATATAGATTTTTTCCTTGATATATATTTATTTATTTTTTATTAAAAATGGGATTGCTCTTGGCCAGCATCTAGCCAGGGGGCAAAGATGAGGCAGACGATGAAGCGAGCTCACCAAGAAGATGCCTATTCACTCGTGCCTTGAAAAGGTCCAGGTTATATAATGCACAAGGAAATTTGTCGGTTTGTGAATTTTGCTTGGGGGAGGATCAATTTGGAAACTGCATATTGTTTCAGTAAGTGAGTATAACTAGTTACATATGTATGCTTTTCGAAATAGAAAGTTTTATTTGCTGGAATATGTTACATAATTATAAGGTCTTAAAATAAACCTGTACTAGTCAAATATTGATTGCTCATATATTTTTAAATATGTATATGAGCAATCAATTTAAAAAAAAAAAAACAATATTCAGTTGACATAAAAAGTCTACATGCAAATTATTGTTTTATTCGTTTTGTTCATCATCATTATTTATTCATAAACAATAAAAATTGTGTTTGAAGTACATACATTAAAATTAAAGTAAATTAAACATTACATTACCGAAGTAAAACAGTTTTACATTGTCGAAGTAAAACAAAAATAAAGTACAACAGTTCAAACAGGAATGTGAATATTGTGACTGACTCCAAATTGTAAACATGAAGTGACATTGAAAAACGCTTTGTACATTCCTAACCTCACTATGATCCTGTCGATTGTGTTACACTAAATCAACAATGAAATAATAATGCAGGTACATAATCCAAATTATTCTACAACTGTACACCTAATATAAACTCTTCCATAGAATAAAAGCACTGTTTTAGCAGTATTTATATTTGTTTATAAATGAACATAGTAATGTTCCAAAAATATGTTACCTGCAACCTCAACTTCTTTATATCTAGGGACCTCAGCATTGAAACCTCTCATACTTTCACAGCCCATGGGATCTCATGGGAGAGTTTGCGGTAGTCAAGTATCTTCAATTTTGGATTGATAAACACCTAAAACCAATCATTGAACATCCATAAAATTGGCATTTAGATAAGGCATGCACACTAATGAATTATTTAATAAAAGCACTTTAGAATATGCAACACCAAATATAGCATTCATATTTTTTTTATAAATAGTATTCACTATTAGAAAGCTTTTATTCCACAAAATTTCAAGTTGCAGAGACATACAGTTTAAGAGATAAAAAATTGGAGAGTTGAAAGTTTCTATATAGTAATCAGTAATGAGATTGGTAATTGAGCAGATGAGATGAGCAGCCCTTCCACCCTCGCTTAACAAAGCACGGTAATCTATGGGGACTGCTCTTCCTTCGCACCTCCGAATTTGTATAAACACTCTAGGGGTAGGGCAGACAAGTCCACGTGGATACTGGGGTGCTCTGATTAGGTTTTTGATATACATAAGCCCCAGTGACATGGACGGTGGAGTGACGTAAATCATCTGACAGTCATGGCAGGTTTTCCCTGGTCATGGCGTGGTATTAATCACCGATTTTAGTATAGAAACTGCTAATTTGTTTTACGTTTCCGCAACTTGAAAATTTGTGGAAAGCTTTCTAATCATGAGTACTGTTTATAAAAAAAATATTAACACTATAGTCGGTGTTGCATATTCTAAAGTTGAGACTTTACAAGTGACTACGAACCAAGTGCCAAATCTACTTACTCACAGTGTACGGTACAACAGTCATACCACGGTTTTGAACAATATCTGGGCTCGTAATTTTAATTTGTAGTGCAGTCAACTGCATAGCAAATATCCTCATATTTACGCCAATTTGAGGCGCTGACATCCCCAGGCTACCATATCTGTTGATCACTACTTCTAATTTCTTCAATATAGTCTGAATTTGTTCAGTTTTTATTGATTCAGGAGGCACCGGCTCCGAAACTTTACGTAATCTGGGATCACCAATCTGTACGACATGATTGTATGGCGGCGTGACATGACCGTGACTCGGGGACAGCCTGGCGTACCAGTTTAGTAATTTTCTAGCAACAGTCATTGTTAAAATTGATGACTGTTTAAATTTGTGAGTAATTATATAAATAAATATTACTTCAGTATTTCTACGATAATCGCAATTATCGCAAAATAACCTCAAATAAATCGAACTGTCAAGAAGTCAATGACTGTCACAGACTAGTAAGGGTTCAGACCGCCAACTCACGAACCGAAAATATAGACAGTAAGCAACCATATTTAATCTGTACCCGCTGGTAGATTTTTGACGTTTATTTTTTTTAATTATTTAATGACACTGTGGCAATGGAACATACTGTGAACATCCAACGATAAATATTAAATTTAAATTTGTGTAGAAGCTCACGGTATTTTAATTGAACACCAACGTCCGATGTAAAATGAAACTGGCGTTCGTTGAAATACCGTGAACTATGTTGTGCCGTATTATATGAAATTAAACAAACAATTGACTTATCAACAGATTTATTTTTTAATGTATCTCATTTCATATGCGGGAAAACGATATATCTTCGTCCTTTCACAGAGTTCTACGTTTTACAACCACAACACTCGTACATTTCGCAAATAGAGAACTTGCATGGCATGCCACATACGACGCACTTCACAATCTTCCATTTGTTGTCCAAACAATGGTTATTACGCGTTTCCAGATGATTTTCGATTAGCTACACACTGTTCCGTTTGTTTATTGCATAGTAATCTATCAATACTACAAATTAAACAACAACATTTGCAAAAATGAAAAAAGTGTTCAGAGACGACTAGACGAAATTCCGAGGAGACGCCATTTTATTTTTATTTGTCATTTTATTTTGACGTTTGACGTCCATTGGCAGACAAGGCAGTAGCGAATGAGAGCAAATACGTCGTCAAAATCTTTTTGACACAATATGGCCGCTATCATTCACGTTTCGTTCTACGTAGATAAACAGCCGTGATGACTGTCAATTGCTGTCTGTCTGTGGTCTATCACAATGCGAATGGGGTCTGTTACATAGTCATAGATAATGTACACGGTTAATATTATCACAACACTGGTGTGTCAATATTATCGTGGTTTAAAATTTGCTTGGATTTTGCGTCAATATTCATTAAAATGCACGTGATACGGATCGTGATATGAGTGTATCGCGTGATAATAATAACCGTATATCAGGCCTTAATGGGAAAGTATAAAGTGAGTGACGTGATCCAATTTCTTTCTTCGTTCCCTTTGGCGCCCTTTATACGATTAATATTATCACAAACCGTGGCAATATTATTGCATCGCATTTTGCGTCAATAATCAACGATATTCACGTGAAATGGATCGTGATATGAGATTATGAGTGTAACGCATGATCGTGATATGAGTGTAACGCATGATAAATACATATACTACAGAGCCTAAACATCAAAGAAGTGAACGAATTCCCCTTATTAGGACTTACCATAGACACCCACTTTGATTGGAAGAAACATGTAGCAAAAGTAAAAACCAAGTTATCATCATTCCTTTATGCCCTGAGTCTCTTAAAATCCAACACAAGTATTGAGTGTGCTTTGTCAGCTTACCATGCATACGCAGCAGCATGGCTACGTTATGGAATTTTGCTATGGGGTCACAGCACTGACGCACATGATCTCTTTGTATCCCAAAAAAAGTGCATCCGCATAATTGCCAATATTCAACAAACTGAATCCTGCAAACCTTTTTTCATATTCACCAAATATTGACTGTCCCCTCTTTATATATACTCGAAGTAGCTTCCTTTGTAAGAAATAATGTAAATATGTTTGAATTTAACAAGAATGCTCGAAAAGATCAATTAGTCGCCCCCGAACCAATTTTAGACATAAGAAAGGACCGTATTACCGCTCAATACAAATATATAATAAATTACCCAATAATGTTAAAAAAGTAGAGTCAAATAGTTTATTTTATAAGAACCTTAAAACACTTCTGATTAAAAATGCGTACTATTCCATCCAAGAATTTATGGAAGATAAGATATAGCTGGCGCGGTGGGGTGTGGTGGCGCGAATTGGGGAAGGCCTATGTCCAGCAGTGGACGACTGTGGGCTGATGATGATGATGATGAAGATATAGCATATATTAGCTATATATTATACCATAATTATAGAAAATAACAGCCTGTAGCTAATAACCTAAGTGATAATGTAACTAGTACTACACTTGTGTATGTAGTTCAGTGAACGAAAAAAGCATGTTTTATTCATTTGCTGATGTAGTTAGATGTAACTGATGTAAGATTTAGTTATTAAGAACAATTTGCCATACCCTGTCAGGGTCCGTGTGATACTTATTTGTTAGAAGTATAATGTACCATGGGCTGCAATAAAGATATTATTATTATTAAATAATAACCGTGTAAAAGGTTTAGGTTAGGTTTTATTACGGAGTAACCTGTTACACGGTTATTATTATCACGGGATACACTCATATCATGATCCGTATCACGTGCATTTTAATGAATATTACCGAAAAATCCAAACAATATTGAATAACAGACCCCAATACATTCTACATACATTCGAAATCCGCCTCGATCACGGCTGTTTATCAACGTAGAACGAAACGTGTATGATAGCGCCATATTGTCTCAAAAAGGTTTTGACGACTTACCGAGCTCTTATTGGCTACTGCCAGAGGGCCTACTCCGAACTTCGAGTCGTGCTGTCCCTTTCACTCTCGTGTTATACACTATATGACGGAAAGGGAAGGCACAATACGAAGTTCGATTTTCAAAGTTCGGAGTAGGCCCTCTGGACTGCCATTGGACGTCAAACGTCAAAATTCAAAATAAAGTTACAATGACATTTAAAAATAAAATGGCGTCTCCTTAGAATTTCGTCTAGTCATGTCAGAACATTTTTTTCTTTTTAGCAAATGTTGTTATTTAATTTGTAGTATTGATAGTTTACTGTGCAGTAAACAAACGAAACAGTATGTAGCTAATCGAAAATTCATCTGTAAACGCTTTAGTGTTGTGGTTGTAAAACATAAAACTCTTGAAAGGATGAAGATATATCGTGTTTCCGGATATGAGCTGAGATACATTGAAAAATAAATCTGTTGATAAGTAAAATGTTTGTTTAATTTCATTTAATTAAGAGACGGCACTACATAGTTCACGGTATTTCAATTGAACACCAGTTTCATTTTACATCGGATGTTGATGTTCAATTCAAAATGCCGTGAGCTTCTACACAAAGTTAAATTTAAATGAGCTATATATATATATATATATATATATATATATATATATATATATATTGTTGGATGTCCACAGTAAGTTCCATTGCCACAGTGCCATTAAATAATTAAAAAAAATAAACGTCAAAAATCTACCAGCGGGTACAGATGAAATATACTTGCTTACGGTCTATATTTTTGGTTCGTGAGTTGGCCACTTGGCCTTAACCCTTACTAGTCTGTGGCCTCACTTGTTGTTTAGATAGCCGTTTATAGAATCATTTACATATTTACAATATCATTTATTAATATATAGTTTAGTAAACAAATTAACAATTTTTCATTGAAATATTTTAAAACTTAGAATTAAATCTTAACACTAAAAGTCGCAAAAGTTACAGCCTAGATAGCTATATCTTATACCGTCTCATTTTATGTGACATTTTAGTACTTTTTTTCCCTTAGTATACATCTTTCGCCTTTTAGTACTTTTAGGCCATATATCGTGACGGTATAAGCTATCGTGCTAGCTAGACAGTAGTAATACAGCCATCTAGAACTCGAATCAGAATGTTGTTTATTTTGTTATCCGTCTAAATTAAATAGCTCCCCTAAAAGTAATGAGTACGTGTAATATTGGTGCTAAGTATATTTTAGTCGCATATTAATTAAACGTCATTTCCATGCCGATTTGCCGAATGTACTGTGGCGCGATATAATTTTTGGAAGGTCATTTTCAGCGCTTTTGTTACGTATTTATAATTAATGCAGATTTTAAACACCTTCGCCACTATCCGGCGAAGCAGTACGCGCATTTAAATATATGCTCGTGAGGTGTATCTTTGTTTGTTTGGACTTTAAAACTAGACACCCGCGGCTTACCGACAAACTTGAAATTTACTTAGTGATAAGGCGTCTTTGGCAGGGTTCAAGGCAAGTTCTTATGTAATTACTTATTTATTATTGAATAATAGCGCCTCGTATATTTTTATGCTCAACTTAATCACTAGAACTGATCATTATTATCGGTGGTGAAGTTATTAATTTATTTATTGTTTGGGCGAATTTTTAGACCCAACCTAATCATATTACAATAAATCAATGCATTTTATAATAAACTGATGTCAAAAGACGCTTATGACGTAATTTGTCTTCGATATGTACTGAGAGAGAAGTTTTGTAAAAAGTTTTGTGACCCTGACACGGAAAGATTAATAATAATTATTGATTAAACAATTACATGTCTATTCTGACCATATGTTACTGAATTTTACTTAAGGCTTTTAAGAATGCCTTGAGCTTAATATCAGAATTAGGCTGTTCATATTTATTTCTTCTGAGAAGACTAGATCGCATCCTATCATGCATATTAAAAAGTAAGAGACAACTCTTCTATAAAAACAACAATTATATGTTAATTAAATTCTTACACTGCCAAACAGCAGGGTGAGTTCTAAAAAATGGTTGTTCAAAGTTGTACCTTTCTTCTCTCATTTGAGGGCAACAATAGGACTTTTCTAAATCTACCACTTGCTAGCAAAACTTTTCGCATCACTCAGGATTGAGGATTCAATATACCGCCATCACTGTAAATTATTCCTTTTGCATCCTTGAGGGACAATCTACTATTTAGCCAAGCTATATTCTGTCTTTCTGGAATATTACAGGTCCTTACCGTAATAATAATAATATAATTCTTATTTAATAATAATAATTATAATTATTTAATGACTATCGACAACCTGTTTAGCCTAGTTGGTAGTGACTCTGCCTCCAAAGCTATAGGTCCCGGGTTCGAATCCCAGCCAGGGCATTTATTTGTGCATTTATCACGGACATTTGTTCTTGGGTCTTGGATGTTTTCTATGTATTTAAGTATGTATTTATCTATATAAGTATGTATATCGTCGTCTAGTACCCATAGTACAAGCTTTGCTTAGTTTGGGACTAGGTCGATTTGTGTAAGATTGTCCCGGAATATTTATTATTTATTTATTATTATTATCTTAGTTACATATAAACGTTTTAATGTACATAATATTTTATCACTTAACAGACCTTTATCCATAGCCTTTCTTCTCCAAACATTTCCTCCTATTAGTTTAAGGTCATCCTCCCACCCATATTATATAATAATAATAATAATAATAATATAGCCTTTTATTCAGATCTTATTTTAACCTAGTAACAAAATCCTAATATATAAAAATTAAAACTTTTAAAACTTATTCTAGTATTTGCTGTTTGTTTATTTTCTGTAGATCTGTTTGCCAATCGGCAAAGGCCTCCTCCAACCTTTTCCATTCTAGCCTTTCTTGTGCGACTCTGTTCCACATCACTCCCGCCACTTGTCTAATGTCATCCTCCCACCTTTTCTGCGGTCTCCCTCTCTTTCTTTTACCTTCCCTGGGGTACCATCTTGTCACTATTTTATTCCATTTGTCCTGACCTCTTATCATGTGTCCTGCCCACCTCCATTTAAGTCTTGATTTTCGTTGTTACATCTATAGTTTTTGTTCTATTTCTAATGACACAGTTTTTCAATCTGTCCGACTTTTTGATGTTCAGCATACTCCTCTCCATTGCGTATTGGCAAGTAGCGAGTTTGCTTGTCAAATGACCCATATTATATAATTATCAATGAATATTTCAGATGTTTAAGTTAAGGATCAAGTTATCAAATGCTCTAGCGTTCAAGCGCATGATGTCTACACAGGAATCTGATGTGATATTCGAAACTCTAAATAATGCAGGCATTATAACACTTAATCGTCCAAAAGCCTTAAACTCCCTAAACACATCCATGGTAACTAAACTTTTACCGCAACTTCAAGAGTGGGAGAATACCAAAACATGTGTTATAGTGAAAGGCGCTGGTGACAAGGCTTTCTGTGCTGGAGGGGACGTAAAAGCAGCTATAGACAAAGTTGAAGGCCCTATCTTCTTCCACACTGAATATAATGTGAATTACCTAATCGGCAAATACAAGATTCCTTACATAGCAATTATCAACGGGATTACAATGGGTGGAGGCTTGGGGCTCTCAGTGCATGGGCGATACAGAGTGGCGACTGAGAAGACCGTCATTGCTATGCCGGAGACAAAGATTGGGTTGTTCCCGGATGTTGGAGGATCATATTTCCTGCCGAGATTGCAGGTTAACTTAGGATTATATTTAGGATTGACAGGTGAGCACATTTCTATTACTTATCATAGGTACATTCAATTCAATTCAATTAGCCTTTATTTGACAGTCATATCATTAAACGTTTAACATTGTTCAACTTTTAGACTTCGGAATTCGGATTGTCTTGCTTTCCAGCATAGGCCTCCCCCAGGGTTCTCCATAGGTACATTATCTAAAGTTAATACTTGGAAGGTCTGTTAGTCTGTTGTGTCTAGCACCTCCGTGCTACGCGGCTGTCGGTTGAGAACCGGCAAAGGCATTTTCTGTTCTCATTATCATTAGTCTTTTGTCTTGTTCCAGTCGAGATGTTAATTTAAATATATGTCAGTACGGCTGGCCTAATAGTAGGGAGATACATTAAGATATATAGCTTGCGGTTCCAACAGCGCCAACCCATTAGTGTCATATTATATAGAGACACATTCAGGTCTCTAACCTATTATAGCTAACACTTCTTTTTACAGGTGACAGACTAAAAGGCAAGGACGTAGTGAAAGCCGGCATCGCTACCCACTTCGTCCCAAGCTCCCGACTCTACGAACTGGAGACCCTTCTCTCCCGGTGCTCCAACGAGAATGAGATCAACGCATTGATGACCAAGTTCAATGAGCCATCGGAGGAGTTCTCACTGGCTGATAACATTAAGCATATAAACTATTGCTTCGCTGCTGGTACGATTGAGGAGATTATTGAGAGGCTGCTTAAAGTAAAGAATGAATGGTCGAGCAAAACATTAGAGGTGAGTCTATAAAATTCACTGGTCTGGTTTGTTATTTAACTGTTGAGTACCCATAAAAAAAAACTTTTGGGTTCAAAGCAATTTTTAATAAATAATAATCGGTAAATAAAATTGGGGGACAATATTACACAAATCTACCTAGTCCCAAACTAGGCATAACTTGTACTATGGGTACTTGTCTGTCCAACGTCACAGGTATTATTTGACCCTCACGCAGACTGCCATACGTCCTCTATTTCTCTCAAGAATTATATCAAAACTAGCTTTTGCCCGCGACTCCCTCCGCGTGCAACTTTTTATATTATAGAAATAACCGTAGTTAATTGTTGTAGGTGCAGATTTAAATATCTCTCTACCCCCTCTTTTTTACCCCCTAAAGAATGATTTCCGGAATAAAAACTATCCTATGTCCTATGCCGGGACTCAAAAAATCTCTTTTTTTTTAATACCACGTCGGTGGCAAACAAGCGTACGGCCCGCCTGATGGTAAGCGGTCACCGCAGCCTATAGACACCTGGAACTCCAGGGGTATCCCATGCGCGTTGCCGACCCTTTAAAAATTTATACACTCTTTTCTTGAAGAAGAAAAACCTCGGCAGGGAGCTCATTACACAACCGGAGCGTCTAAGAGGTAACAGACAGACAGAGTTACTTTTGCATTTATACATATACATACACTGACTAGATATAAATAAAATAAGTATGCAGGGACGTATATAAGGGGGGGGGTCTGGGGGGTCCGGACCCCCCCCTTAGGTCTCGATGGGACACTGGTTATTCCTAGAGCTGGAAAGGAAACCCACGACCGCAATTGGGGCGATTGATCAGTGCGAATTTTTCCCCCTAACATACACGCACGGAAATTTAATTTTCACTTGTCCCGATTCTTGGCACTCGCCCTATACCCAGTGGAATCGTCATTAAAATCGCAAAGCACGATGTACTTCTAGTTTATAGTATGTAGTATGCATCAGTGAGGGTAGGGTAGTGTTAACAGTCTAGATTGGCAGCATCGAATAATTCATTGAGCCCGCGGCCACGCGAGGAACTGCGAAATTTCGCAACTTGTTCTAAGAGTCATAACATAAACCGCGTGCGTTTTTCGACAGCAAAATCTGACCATCTTGGAAGGGCAATAGCTTTGTCCCTAAAAGGGCTAAAAAGCTTAGCTGCATTGATGGGCTTGAATTGATGTAAATTTAATGAACTTAAAAAAAAAGTACTACATTTTGCGATCGACAAACTTACAGTTTATGACTTTTAGCTTTTAGAACACGAATAAGTGAAAAAGTTTCACAGTTTTTCGCGTAGTGCACAACAAGTTCAAGTTTTACGATGTTGCAAGAATGGATGATCACTGATTTGGATGATCCATTCGTCCCGATTCTTGGCACTCGCCCTATACCCAGTGGAATCGTCATTAAAATCGCAAAGCACGATGTACTTCTGGTTTATAGTATGTAGTATGCATCAGTGAGGGTAGGGTAGTGTTAACAGTCTAGATTGGCAGCATCGAATAATTTATCGAGCCCGCGGCCACACGAGGAACTGCGAAATTTCGCAACTTGTTCTAAAATTCATAACATAAACCGTGCGTTTTTCGACAGCAAAATCTGACCATCTTGGAAGGGCCATAGCTTTGTCCCTAAAAGGGCTAAAAAGCTTAGCTGCATAGATGGGCTTGAATTGATGTAAATTTAATGAATTTAAAAAGTACTACATTTTGCGATCGACGAACTTACAGTTACTTAACACACAGTTACTTAACTTACAGTTAGTTAACTTGCAGTGTGATATACTTTTAGCTTTTAGAACACGAATAAGTGAAAAAGTTTCGCAGTTTTTCGCGTGGTGCACAACAAGCTCAAGTTTTACGATGTTACAAGAATGGATGATCGCTGATTTGGATGATCCATATATCATACTAAATAAAAGCGGCCAAGTGCGGTTTGGGCGGCGCGCAGTGGGGGGTTATGTACCTATTGCTACTGGTCCTAGTTTAGAACCACCATCCTGTACTGTGAGTTAGGAGGGGTCGTATTTTTATAGGAAACTCATGGTACCTCTAGGGCGAGCCAGTTTTTCAGCGATACCTGACTTAGAAACCATTAGACCTATCTTTTTTTAAATTATAAATGGGATTGCTCTTGGCCAGCATCTAGCCAGGGGGCAAAGATGATGCCGACGATTAAGCGAGCTCACCCCGAAGATGCCTATTCACTCGTGCCTTAAAAAGGTCTAGGTTATATGAACCGGCAGAGAATTCCAAATCTTAGAAGTGCGCATCATCAAAACAAATAAAAATTATAAACATTTTTCGGTGTCAGTATTTAATAAGATTTTTTTTTTCATATTTTTTGATTCCACGGTTCGAAAGTTAGGGGAGGAACACAATTATTGTGACTTTTGGAGCGATTATCTCCGATTATATTCACTTAATTAATAAAACTGCTAAGAAACCTCATATTTATTTTTAACGACCGATCGATTGATGTGCCATGTGGCATTAACCTAGTTTTTTTTTAATTTTCCGTTACTTGTATGCCTCCATTTATTTTATTTTTTGGTTATTTTATACGTACACTAGCACGTAGCGTCTTACAAAACATCTTTAATCCAAATTTTATTTCTTTGTTTGCTGTGTGTAGTTTTTGATTAAAATGCCTACTTATGAGATACGGACTGACAGACGGACATGACGAAACTAGAACTACATCGTGCTTTAGGATGTAAAACTCTGAGTTTCGATTAGTAGGGCTACTATTGCTCGTGGCAAGATCTCTCAGGACTTATGAAGAACAAATTTACCGCACTTCTATCAAAATGTATGGAGGTACCTCAATTTACGTTTTTGCGTTTTTTTGGTTCCGTACCTCAAAAAGAAAAAAAACGGAACCCTTATCACGTTTGTTTCTTACAGGCGTGGTATAAAAAAAGGATCACTCTTGGAGCAAATATTTATTTTAGACATTGGGGGCAATTTTGAGGGGTAAATTAGAAAATAAAAACAAGATTTCAAACTATATCGTGTGATATACCTATCAAATAAAAGGTCTTAATGTGAGAAACTCATTTTTTTATAAATATCTATATTAATAATTTCGTGCAGGGGTACGGTAGACCCGTACGAGACCTGTCTCAAATTGAAGAACGTATCAAAATAACGGTTTCGAGTTGAACATATGTATCCGCAAAATTCGGATTGTCGCGTATTTTGCATTTAAAAGTGTTAATTTTATGACAAAAGGTCGGCCATATTAAATTCGTTGGTTGACAGCGTCGGGTTGGGTACGTTCGGAAATTGTAAACTATGTTTGCGTCCGGTGTGTTGGCCAGGTTGCTGGGGTGCGTTCTGGGTGATGGGCTATCATCGCCCATTGTGTGGATTCGGCTAGACGCGTCTGTAGCGTTTTGTTTTTGTAGTTTTCAAGCGTTCTATAAACCTATCAGCCTAGCTAGCACGATAACTGTTACCGTCACGTTATATGGGCGAAATGTATTAAAACGTCACATAAAACGTAACGGTATAATCTATCGTGCTAGCTAGGCTGATTGTCACAACAACGGCCTTCAAAGCGAATGTATGGGGCCACTTACATGGTTATTATTATCACGTGATACATTCATATCACGATAAGTATCACGTGAATATTGAAGCAGAATCCATACAAATTTGAAAACTGCGATAATATTGACACCCCAGTATTGTGATAATATTTATCGTGTAAAGGACACCACTTGAATGTTTGCCGAGTCTGTCCGCCATCTTAAAGCTGCGTCTCTATTTTGTTGTGACAAACTACTAGGTGACTTATGGCTTTTAAACGTCTAGCAAAATTCAATCCCTATCTCGCTCTATCTTATAACTTAGTGGTACTGTATTGGGGGTCTACTCCGAAATTCAAAATCCGAACTTCGTATGGTGCCGTCCCTTTCACTTATATAGTCTATGACTGACAGGAGAGTGAAAGGGACGGCACCATACGAAGTTAGGATTTTGAATTTCGGAGTAGACCCCCGGCTCATGCCGTTCGCCGCGCTCGGACGTTAGAGGTGCTACCGCGAACCGAAAACGAAGTATCTGCCTCTCTCTCGCACATGTATATTCGAACGACAGAGAGGAAGATAGTTCGTTTTTGGTTCGCAGTGGGCCCTCAGGCGTCAACTTTAAAACGAATAGGGTATTTTACTATAAGAGAAATAAAATTCAAAATGTAATAAAAACCAGCCAAGTGCGTCGGAGTCGCACACTGAGGGTTCCGTACAACTAAAAAACAAATGTGATTTATCAATATATTGATAGTTTTGGTAAAATATACTTCATAATAAACATTATCACCTAATTTCAAGTTCATAGATCGATGGGAAGTGATAGATATGTGTGACAGACAACACACGGAATGTTCTTTGACTTTCTTCGACCGTCCGCCGCGCTCGGACTAAAGTGCTACCAACCGAAAACTAAATATATATGCCTCTCTGTCGCACTTGCATATTCGAGCGTGGAGAGGGAAATACTTCGTTTTCAGATCGCGGTAGGCCCTCTGGTCTGACGGCTCCTATTCCTGGATGGTGCGCGTATCAGAATGTGAAATAGCTTTAGCAAAACGGAACAAGTTGTTAAATAGCTTCCATTAATTGGAGAAAATATTACCAACTGTTATTATTATCACGCGAAACGCTGAATATTGAAGCAACATCCATAGAGGCCTGTTACATGGTTATTTTTATCACGCTATATACTCATTTCGGGATCCGTATAACGTGCAATGAATACTGAAGAAAATACATACGATTTTGAAAACCACGGTAATATTGACACACCAGTTGTGTGATAATATTAAGCGTGTAACAGACCCCATACAATATTGAAAATCGTGATAATATTCACACATAATATTGAGTGTAAAGGGCCCCACTTAATAGAATTTGGCGGAGAACAGAGAGCTGCTACCGCGAAACGAAAACGAACGAACATCGTTTATTTCCCTATGTGTCGCTCGATTGTGCAAGTTCGACCAAGAGGAAGATACACGAACTTCATTTGTTTTCATTCGGGTTAGCAGCTCTGACTTCGCACCAAAAATACTGACTGGCACATCAATATTTAACAATTGCACATCTGAACTGAATTTTAATGAACGATTAGTATTTTAGCTATACAAATCAGTACTGATTACGGTGTAAAAAAAAAATATGTTTCTTTAAATACTACCCTTATAAAAATGCTTAGGATTAACTTGCAAAGATACTAGCCTTTGCCCGTGACGTCGTCAGCGTAATCTTTTACTCCCTATGCCATATGTTAATCCAGACTACAGACTATATTTCTATACGAAGTTTCATCATAATCCGTTGTTGTAATGTTTTTATTTTATACATTTTTGTACACTATTTCTTTCGTCGTTTGCATAACTGTCACGAATAAATGTTTACTTTATTTATTTCACCCGAGCGAAGCAGGGCTTTCGTCTAGTATGATAAATAATTTTGAAGTGATTTGAGAAAATAGACGAAAATTGATCTCCAAAACTACAAGCCTTAACTACAATTTTGAAAATGAATTATCAAAACAGTTCTTTACCTAAAGATTACAGGAAAACCTGAAAAAGTCTAGGTTTAATAGTTTTTGAGATATCGATATCATGTGAATATCCTATGAAGATGCGACTGTTTTGATTCGAAGTAAAGGGTAGTGGTTTCACATGTGGAGTGGTAGTGGTGGGAATGGAGCCCTTCATTGTGCGTGGTCCGACTCGCACTTGGCCGATTTTTTTGCTAAAGAAAAATTTCGCGCTCGCTTCGCTCGCGCATTCATTTATTGTATGACGTCCTGATGGTCCGTCCGCCCGTCCCCCCCCTTAGAACTTCTATATCTACGTGCTTGTATGTAAAAAATAAATATAATAATAATAAGTGAATGATAATATATTTTTTTTATCATACATTCAAAAAGAATATGTTTTCTATGATGGTGCTTCGTCAAATTTAGCCATGCGCATAATTGTTTTTGGTTTCGATAAATTTTAATAGTCAGAAAGTGAAGTGAAAAAATGCCCTAATCAGTCCTCCCCTCTCCTTCCTTCTCCTAGACGTGCTGGATTTCTGATCTAGAGCAGAAATGCACCATTTTCAGCACACCTCTCGGATGGAGTGACCCACTTTCAGAACTACTTGCGGTAAAAAAATTCGAGTCATCCTGAATTTAATAACCGCAATAATGTTTTTTTAATGTTAGTTAATAGGTTAGTTTTAATTATTTTTAAGTTAGAGTAATTTCTATTTTGTTATTTCACATGTTTTTCTGAATAAACACTTTTTTAATGTTATATAATATACTATTGCCAACTACCACCCAACTCAACTATATAAGTAATTTCCGGGATCCTATTATAAAAATATCAATATCTAAAAATGACGTTACTTGCGATACGAGTATCTCGTTCCGTTAACGTTGATTTTTTCACGTGTTTTTACGAGCCTGGTTTAACCAGATAACATTATTTCTTAACTGTTATTTTCGCAGTTTAAATGTAAAATTAAATAAAGATTATGACAGAATTAAAAAAAGTGTACAACCTTGTACTATTTTAGGAATATTTGTCGGTATTTGACCGACCCGCATTCTTTGTCCGCTAGTGTATGAAACACTTAAGACGCTGAATTTTAGGAATATTTGTCGGTATTTGACCGACCCGCATTCTTTGTCCGCTAGTGTATGAAACACTTAAGACGCTGAATTTTAGGAATATTTGTCGGTATTCGACCGACCCGCATTCTTTGTCCGCTAGTGTATGAAACACTTAAGACGCTGAATTTTAGGAATATTTGTCGGTATTTGACCGACCCGCATTCTTTGTCCGCTAGTGTATGAAACACTTAAGACGCTGAATTTTAGGAATATTTGTCGGTATTTGACCGACCCGCATTCTTTGTCCGCTAGTGTATGAAACACTTAAGACGCTGAATAGAGCTACATTGCCATGTTTTAAACGGTGATTCGCCAAAAACCATTTGTTTTGGTAAAAAAATAAAAATACACGTTAATAATTCATTACATTTCAAAGGGTGTGGACGATTCCAAAACACGATTTAAGAAAATCGGCTCGATCGAAAAAAATTGCAAAGCTACGTCTTAAACTCATCTTAAAATAATAATAATAAGATGGCATCCGCCATGTGTATCCCTTACTTTTAGATTATTTTTGTTTTAAAGGGCCTCTGCGCTGTTGGCTGAGGCCCCACGCACGCCTTCCAAAGGTCCGGGACGCCATGGTCCCGAGATATGGAAAAGATATATAATAATAATAATATTGGAGACAATCTTACACAAATCGACCTAGTCCCAAACTAAGCAAAGCTCGTACTATGGGTACTAGACGACGATATACATACTTATATAGATAAATACATACTTAATTACATAGAGAACATCCAAGACCCAAGAACAAAATCCGTATTAAATGCACAAATAATGCCCTGGCCGGGATTCGAACCCGGGACCTCTAGCTTCGGAGGCAGTGTCACTACCAACTAGGCTAAACAGGTCGTCTAAATAATCATAATGTCTTTTTTTTCAACTGAAACACTTATAATTAAAAACACAGTTCCACCATACTCAAACTTAAAGCATTGACGATTTATATTACACTTGTGGTGAATATATTTAGTTTTATGATTAAATTTCTGATTTTCTGCTTGTATATTACGTGTATAGTTTCTCTTTCACTCCGTCGCAACTAGACGCAGAAAGACATAACCAAGGTCATTGGGGCTTGTCAGGCTCATAAATGAAAACAACATTTGCAGACGCTCCACTCCGTATGTCCGGGCTCGCTGAAGATCACCTTGCGCGCGTTACAACGCGGCGCTCAGCTGGAGCTGGGCCAGTGCCTCAAGATGGAGTACCGGGTCGCGTGCCGCAGCACCGAGGCTCACGACTTCCCCGAGGGTAAGTAAACTCTTTGAGCGCTCGTGGCCCAGCGGCGCCCGCGTACCGGGTGCGGTATGCGAGCTTAAGCAACGTGGGGGCAGGTCAGTTCTTGGACGGGTGACCGCTTTGAGTGGTTACTAACCGAGCGCTCCCGTGCTTTGGAAGGCACGTTAAGCCATTCATCCCGGTTGATGTCTACGACAGCAGTCGTTAAAGGCCTTCTGGTGGCTTGAGAACTTTTAACAGTCAAGTTGCCTACTCACTTGACTAGGGAGGTCGAAGTTGCACCACGTCCGTAGGGAGTACCCACCGTCCACCGTTACCCTACACGTGACCCCTGGGTGGTGCTAAAAGTGTACTTGTCTTCTCGAAGACCTCATGGTTCGCAATGCCATACTATTATTATTATTAGTTAACCCTTTGAACGCGATTCTTCATGAACGGCAGTGCCACACGCCAATTCACTTTCCATAAGAGGTAGAATATGTGCAGGCAAGGTATAAAAAACCTTCGTCAGTTATTAAATTCATTGCTTTATAAAGTCAGACTAGTTCCTACGCCAATTCTTGGGATTAGGTAGCGGACCCCAAGCATCGTCCAGGATTAGGGTTTGCAGTCCCGGTCCTGATTTGTATGAAATTTCCCGGGAATTCCCAGGAAATCTATTTGCCCTATTCAGGATGCAGATGCAACTGTACTGGGAATAACGATAGGATGATGATGATGATAAAATCACCTTAAGACTCTTAGTACCTTTTAAAACCAAAGTACTTAGTACACAGTAGACAAGTGCATATAAAATTATTACTTCATAAGGCAACAAGGGTCAATAGTACATTACACAACTGGAGATTCTAGTTGTGTAATGTTCGCGTACGGAAAAAGCCGCTTTCTGGCCAAGTGTAGTAATAAAATGATTTAAATGATGTACACAACACGGGAGGTAATAAATAAAGCCTAGCCTAGAGTCTAGTCTAGAGTGGTAAAGCAAAGAAAGGCTGAGATCGCTGATTTTGCGGCCCGAGCTGTAGGCGAGGGCGCATTTATATATGCGATCAAGGGCTTTTTTTTATTACCTCCCGTGTTGTGTACATCATTTAAATCATTTTATTACTACACTTGGCCAGAAAGCGGCTGTTTCCGTACGCGTGCGGTAAAAGCCAATCCAAAATCAAATATGCAAATATGTATGGTAATTATTTTTCGGACCGTGATATCTTCGAGACGTTGCCAGTTATGTTACACTTTTAGCACCACCCAGGGGTCTCGTGAAGGATAACGGTGGGTACTCGCTACGGACGTGGTGCAACTTCGACCCCCCTTATCAAGTGAGCGGGCGACTTGACTGTTAGAAGTTCTCAAGCCGCCCGAAGGCCTCTAACTTGGCTTAAGAGTCCCCAGTACGCTCGACCGAACTCCATTCTCCATACGAACGTAGTTTCGTTTTCATTTTAAAACGCCATGCAGAAATAACATGAAACTTTGTATACACAATGGGATTCACCATGTCTAGGTCGGAAATTAGTTTCTGTTGCTAGAAATTAGAATGGAAAAAAAAATACAGCGATGTTTCTGAATTTTTAAGGTCTTGTATGAAAACCTTAATAATCGCTCTGTTGTTTCTCCATTACAATTTCAAGCAACAGAAACTAATTTCCGACCTAAATATGTCGGATACCCTTGTGTATACAAAGTTTCAAATGATTCCAGCATGCCATTTTAAAATGAGAGCGAAACTACGTTTATATGAAGAACCGAGCTTACTGCGGACTCTTAACGACTGCTATAATAACAATACCTTACTAATGTCACTGTTTGTTCAGGTGTCCGCGCCCTGCTGATCGACAAAGACAACAGCCCGAAGTGGAAGCCGGCGACCCTCGCCGAGGCCACGGACGACTACGTAGAAAGCTTCTTCAAGAAACTACCTGAGGATAGGGAACTGAAATTCTTCGACTACGGCTCCAAACTGTAAGGAAAGTTCTCTCAAGATACGTCTTATAAAATGGCAACAAACAAGCATATAAATAATTTACATAGAAATATAGAAATTTGAATCAAGATGTTTAGGAAATAGAGTTGAGTTCATTTTGCTCCTAAATTTAATTACAGTCACGAATTTTTAATATGGGACTTCTTTAAGGGTGATAGTTCTATGGAACTGTATGTATAGATATTCAAAGAAAAAAAATTGCGAAGCTGGTCGCAAATTAAAGAGCGTGACTGTACAATTTTTAACCGTCAAGAAAGCAGTGTTGGGCGTAATTAATTACTTCTGCATATAATACTTTACGTTAACCTTTTCTTTTTCAATGTTTCCCCTTGTACAAAATCTTGTAAACACTCACTTTTTTTTTCAATATGCTAAGTCAAACATTGTAAAGGTTAGCCGAATTTAAAGCTCGTTCTACATGATAGTGATTAACTACAAAATTTAATTCCAAAATGTTATTTGGTAATTTAATTATTAATATTTAATTTGACGACCTGTTTAGCCTAGTTGGTAGTGACTCTGCCTCCGAAGCTAGAGGTCCCGGTTTCGAATCCCGGCCAGGGCATTTATTTGTGCATTTTTCACGGATATTTGTTCTTGGGTCTTGGATGTTTTCTATGTATTTAAGTATGTATTTATCTATATAAGTATGTATATCGTCGTCTAGTACCCATAGTACAAGCTTTGCTTAGTTTGGGACTAGGTCGATTTGTGTAAGATTGTCCCCCAATATTATTATTATTATTATAATTACAATTCTGAATTCTTAATTGAAGGTACAATTACTTTTTCCTTGTAATATCTTACCTACCTACCTACCTATGTATACCTTTTTGTTCTTAGGTCTTGGATGTTCTCTATGTATTTAAGTATGTATTTATCTATATAAGTATGTATATCGTCGTTTAGTACCCATATTTTTACTTTTATTTTATATACTTTTTACTGGCTAACTATGGCCTATCGTTCAATGTTTATAAGGGTTTCAAATGTCCTACATTAAAACCTACTTAACATTTAACAAAACAGGGTGTGATGAATTTAATACTTTTTTCACTTTGATTTAAGAAGATACTAGTGCAATATAAACATATACGCAATGAGTAGAACTGAAGTGCCACATATTCATTTTAAGATTAATGAAACAATTTTAACTTTAGGTAATCCCTTATACGGTGACATCGGAGACGTAATCAGAAGCTAATTTTTCAGACTCTACACATGATCGCCTTTTCAATGCAATAGTTGTTACATCGAATAAAACACGTTTACTTTTTCAAATTTTTAATAGAATTTTTTTAACGCCATACTTAAATCATGGTCACCTTATCACTTTTGACACACGTTGTATGAGGGATGACAAGACGTCGTGTGGTGTAGGGTGACCAATGTGCATGAAAACTTATTTTTTCTGTTAATAATTTGAGAAATAATAGTCAATATTGCAAGTAGTAACTGTGATATCATCTTTATTGAGTTTGTCTTTCAATACTTCATCGAGTCAAATAATTTCTGATCACGTCTCCGATGTCACCCTGTATGTATTCCAAAATGTCGTTGCCGACTCTAAAACGCATTTATATTAAAATCATGTTATACTTAATAGCATTTTAATTTTGTATCGTTTTTCTATCGCATTTTTGTATGAATGTATTATTAATGTGAAATATATCAAATATCAATAAAAAGTTCTTTTTATTATTATTATTTTGCTTTAACTCATTTAATGTTAAGAAGGTAGTTATGTTAGAAGATCAATATGACACCACTGGCCCGGTTACGAAAGGACCAAGGGTCAAAATGGTCCTAACGGTGCCATATAGTGAGTCTTGGGACGTCAACACTGCTGTTGAATGCTTTTACAAGTTGATATATAATGTATTTGATAAATCTATACCTGGAAATATTAGACCCAATAAAACATGCAGGCGTTATCCGGTTTGGTTTACGCCCGACATAATAAAAGACATTAGGTGGAAGGCTTCTCTGCATCGAGACTGGAAGCGTTCTGGAGACAGCTTTGTGTATGGCATATTTTCTAATCTTAGGGCGAACATTAAAACCCGTACATCGCTTGCTTATGATAACTATATCAGCCGGATGCAGTCCAATCGGACGTCCAATCCTCGAACATTTTGGCAACATATTGCAAACCTGAAAGCCAAAGGAGGCTTCGAGCCTCAAGTTACCTACAGAGGAAATGAATTTGAAGGTAGTGAGGCAGCTCAAGCTTTTGCTGATTTTTTCTCATCTGTTTTTTTGCCGAATGAACCTCACCTTGACTCTGGTAAAATACTCCGTGAAGACTTAACTCGTAATGCTAACTATGTCCACATTTACCAGATATCTCGGCCGGATGTCGAAAACTATAAACCGTCTGAAGGCTCGAAGCTCTCCGGGTCCTGACAATCTTCCGGCATACATTTTAAAAGGCTGTAAAGAGTGGCTTATATCTCCTTTACTGCACATTTTTAACTTAGCGTTACATACTGGGCAATATCCACAGCGTTGGAAGGTCACCAGGGTGAGGCCTATTCCCAAATCGAATAATTTGACCCAGGTTGAAGACTATCGACCCATAGCAATCCTGTCATCAACAGCTAAGCTATTTGAGTCGATTATTAATAGACTAGTAGCTCCCCAAATTCAGCCGTTTGTATGTGATTCCCAACATGGATTCAGGCTAGGGAGATCGGTTGATACCAACCTACTAACCCTGGTAGATTCCATTTCGGACCATTTAGATAAGGGCATACAGGTAGACGTCCTGTACATTGACTTTCAGAAAGCATTCGACCGCGTAGATAATGATGTGCTACTGAGCAAGTTGTGTAATATCGGTTTTTTCCCCGCAACTACTACGGTTTTTGCTAGTTATTTACGCGGTAGGAAACAGTACGTGCAGCATGGGTGCTTTCTCTCTAAGACTTACCAGACTCGTTCAGGAGTCAGTCAGGGCTCCTTACTGGGCCCACTGCTTTTTGGTATTATGATCGACGATCTGGCTTCAGTTCTTAGATCTGCAAGATGTTTGCTTTATGCCGATGATCTGAAGCTCATTTATGGTGTGCAGGAGGTCTCAGACTGTGCATCACTCCAAGAAGACATCGACAGAGTGCAACACTGGAGCGGTAAAGATGGACTAGCGTTCAACGTCTCAAAATGTGCAGTCATATCTTTCACTAGGTCGCAAAATCCGCTTTTCTACAAGTATCTTTTCGGTTCTGATACTATTGCACGTGTGAGCTCCATTCGGGATTTAGGCGTCATCCTTGACACCCACCTCAACTTCCACGAGCATCTGATTACTCTAACCCGAAGTTGCTACAAGAGGTTGGGTTTCGTTATAAGGAATGCCAGGGATTTCAATGACCCCAGAAGAATAAAGTTGCTTTATAATGCATTAGTGCGAAGTAAGCTAGAGGCAGCCTGTGTTGTTTGGAATCCTTACGAAACAACTTACGTTTTACTTCTGGAGAAGCTACAAAAAGCTTTCTTGCGTTTTATGTACAAAAAAATGTATGGATACTACCCATTCCTTTACCCAACCAAATTTTTGCTTGGTATCTTGGGCTTTAACTCCCTGGAAGTAAGACGTAATTTTTCGCTTCTTACGATTGCGCGGCGAGTCGGACTGCGACGAGCGCGCCTCGCACACAGTGCCACGCACACAGCACTGTGGCACGCAGTGTGCGAGGCGCGCTCGTCGCAGGTGCACTCGTCCTGAGGAAGAACTCCCGAAGAGTTCGAAACATGTCGCCCGGAGTGACAATTTATACGTGAGTTCTAACCGTTTGCGTAATATAATTTTGAAAATACTCACGAAAGTTTAAATTCAGGTAACACTGTCATTCGTCAAGCGTATCATAAGCGTATGTCAAACGCACAGAATCACAGTATAGCAGATCCGCTCATTTAATTTGAAAGATCTCTGTACATCTGATCTATTCTCACTAATGCACAAATGCAGTTTGAGAGAGAGAGACAAGTGATATCAGACAGGTCTTCACCTGTCAGTGTCCCACTTTTAGCTATTGTAGGTTTGTAGATGGAGAAAATGTGATATTGTAGTGACATGTTGCTAGCCAATCGCCCACAACACACTTCAACCTGGTTCCCATAGTCGATTCTTACGACATCCAAGGGAAGAAAGCGGGTGGTGCTATTTATTTATATATATATATTTTATTTATTTATTGGGAAACAAACTGCGTAAAATAAATAGTACTAGTAATATCTAGCTAGGTCAGATAACAAAACGCGAAGAAAGCCAAGCAAAGCTCGGTTTCCCAGGTACTATAATACTATAATATTAACTGTGGATTTGATGCGTAGGTATAGTTTAATTACCAGCTATTACTTCATATTTAACTAAGATAAAGGATTATCGGTTACCAGGTAATGAAGGGTTCTGATGCTCCCGGCAATAATTATCGATGGATCGTGAGCTTTTGTGCACTTGCTCATTAATTATTGGGTTATAACATACTTGCATGATTAATTAATCCCATGGTCTGTCTATATAAAGAACCTGAACTTTATCAGGTTTTCAATCGTTTTTACTGGTGGATTCGTAATTCATTAAAAAAGTCAAATAGAAGTTGTTGTAGTGTCTTCTTCACATGAAATAGTGTTGATCATTTATTCTAAAATCATTTACCTACCGATTGCGTTCCTACACTGAAAAAAAAGATTTGTTAACAGTAGCCCAAATGTTAGCTGCTAGTAACTAAATCGGAGGACTTCCAAACTGAGAGTTTACTAGTAACCAAATTAGTTGTTGAAAATTAGCATAATTTTGGTTACTACTAAGCACAATTTGGGTATTTCTCAAGTCGCTTAACTAGTTGAGCTATCCTTTTTTTTCAATGTACCTACCAGTTCTATCTTAAAAGCACTTATGAATAAACCAGGATTAAGGGCAAGTTAAGGAAGAAGAAAGGAGGTTAAGGGCAGCTTAACCGCTTTGATTGCTTACCTGCTCGTTTTCACAGTGCTCGCAAAGGAAGGCGAATTAAACCATGGATCCGAAAACGTATACCTTGGAACCCAACGAAACAGTGTCTCTCTTCTACACGATAACAAAACTCGTATACCTCGGTTGCGGCACTAATTTCATGTTCGACAATTTGAAACTACCCGCAAGATTCATACACATTTTCGACCATGTCTCTAAAATCTTCGAACTGCTCGTCTTATCGCTGATATGTTCTGAATGGGGAGCTTTTTTTACACAGAAGAATCTGTCACTTCTTGATAAGAGTAACTTATGTTTATTCGGTCCTACAAGTCTTCTTTTATACGCTATGTATTTGAATGCTGTGTTTCGCAAAGAACAGATTAAGAAGCTGAGTTATACGCTTGTTGTGACGCTGAAGGGAATGTTTAGCGTTGATGAGGTAGACAAGAGGATGATAAAGAAGACTTGGCGTTTCATTTTTGCGATGGTGGGATTAGTTTACGCACTGTACTTTTGTACGGGTATCGTCAACGGGTATGCGGCATGCACATCAAGTAAGTAAAATAAGTTTTAGATATTGACTTGCAAAAGCGCCATTGCGAACTACTTGCAGATTGCAGAATAACGGTCATATATGCTTTTGCGCTAGCGACGAGGAGACTCCATTCGAGAATTAAAACGTATAAGAATCATAGTCATTACTCATCAATCAATCAATGGCCTTTGAGTCCATTAGGTACTCATTATACAAGCAGTATTCGCGGTGAGACGTCTCTCGCAGCTGTGTAAATCAATGCGGGAGCGACATACCTACACGATCGCAAGCCTGGCAGGCGAAGTAGCGTGTCATGCCAATGTCTCTTAGCTCGCTTATCTCTTTGTGGAGTGTTTCAAGCCAGCAAGAGTATTTTATCGTTGACTTTAAATCCATCGAACACCAGTCTGCTCCATTTGTCCCTGTTCTTGGCAAGCCGGGAGGAGCTTTCTGAACCGCGATGTTGAATTCGTACATGTCTTTACTTGGCGTAATCGTTATAATTGTGTTTTATCATGATCTGGACGCCTTTAACTCTTCTATAAATCATGCAATACACGTGGAAACAACCCATTCATCTTTGCGTAGGTACTAGTTTGTGGTTTGTCAGAGCGTAACTGGGTAGGAGCGGGTATAAACATAGGTAGGTTGGATTGAGAGCTTCTTCATGAATTACAGTATCTTTAACTGTCGTATTTATGGATCGTATATTAATCACGTGAGGCTCAAAGCCCCCGCAGGTCACGCCAGTGTGTGAGAGGCTTAAGCGTTAGATCCATTATTCCCCCACACGCTTTCAGACGCCGCCTTTACCACCGTAATCCCGGTCTGGCCTGCCGTAGAGGACCGTAGCGTGGCGGCCAGCGTCGGCCGTATCACCCACTACGTCGTCTGGTTCATTTTCGTCACCCGCGTCGGATCCATCTACTTCATCATCCTAGCCATAGCCATTGCGTTGCAGCACCAGTACAGCATCATGTATGAGTACTTCATCAGTTTGAACAGCATTTTTGATGGAGACGGCAGCCAGGACGAGAAGGAGGTGATATTTGAGGACGCTCTTAAGAAGGGGATTAAAATGCATTCATTGACGCTTTGGTAAGTAAATAGAAGATCGTAAGTCCTTTGTTTTTCCAATTGTAGTAGTCCTTAACTACCCATAGTTCTGTCTCGATAGAAAATCTTATCGGAAAAGAATGTCCACTGTCATAGTGGCGGTTTGGTTTGAACATGAACATGCAATGTTTTATTTTATTTTCAGTAATTTTCTCTAATATGAAACTTTGTCAGAAGACGGTTTGTAAATGCTGTTGTGATTAAATAAACACGTTAGCTAGTTGTATCTCGGTAGAAAAATCTTATTGTAATTCAAGAGAGCGTACGGTAGACTATTGCTATGGTGTTGAAATGTCAGGTCTGAAAAGATAGATGATAATTTTAGTACTTCGTCGCACTAACATAACAATATTGCGATAGTTGGGATGCGTCAAAGTAGTGAAAGTGACAAGGTACTAAAATGATCCTCTACTTCTGCTGTTGACTGAACTACTGTTATTTGACCTAGTGAAAAGGTCTCCGTTTCAGCTCAGTAAAAATACTTTCGTATATCCGGCCGGTGGATTTCCGGCTGTTCTCACCTACAGGTCGCATTTCTCAACCAATTCTTGTGAAATTTTGTGAGCAGGCTTGATAATTACTATATATACATTATTATCTCGAGTCCATTTATGAAAATTTCGAAATATGAATATCTATTGAGGTCGACTTGGGTGCTCAAGTGTCAAATATTTCTTTTAGGTGCCTCAACAAGACTCAGGAGACATGTGGATTAGCCTTCAGCACTCAAGTCATCACCAGTGTGCTGACACTCATCATCCTCATGGTACAATGGATGGTTGGTATATTATTACGATCAGCGGGCCCCAAAAATCATTTTATACAACGCTAGTTAGAAGCAAATTGGAGACATCCTCCATCGTTTGTAATCCACAAGAGGTTATGAACCTACGCTTTACTTCTTGAAGCTCGAAACATATAGAGCGGGCGCGGCGCGGTGCGGGGTGGAGGCAGTTTTGAACTTTTGATCTTTCCGAAACTGTTGACTGTCGATAGTGTCGATTACTGCTTCATATGTCAGAAACGCCACCTCCGCTCCGCTATGCCGCTCGGTTTTTCGGTGCGACGTCCCGCGGACGGCGCTTTTTCGAAACACCGCCTCTGTCACGCAACGACGCTGTGCCGCGCTCTGTGCGTTTCAAACTTGGGGAGAAGTTTTATGGATACTAGCTATTATTGTAGTTCCCTTGAAAATTCCTCACTGGAGGAAACAGTAGCAGAGAAGAACTGATGGAGCATCAGCTGGTCGCCTTTGCCGCTGCCGATTAAATACGAAATCTTACTTCTGTTTATAAGTTTTCGTGTGCACTGGTGCACACATCGGCCTTCCCCAATTCGCGTCACCACTCCCGGTTCTCACTTCTCAACTCCCTTTGCGAGACCTCCCGTTAGGTGGACCGACGACCTGAAGAGAGTGGCGGGAAGACCGCTATGCTTCACTAAATTTAGCAATATTAGGTTGGGGTGCCCTTCCAATTCCAATATTCCAATATGTAATGCGGGGGATTTAGGGAACATGTGTCTGCAGGGAGAACAACTGATAGTTTTTGTAATGAAATGGAGAAGGTTGAAAGAGGTGGTTAAATTTAAAGAGATATTGCTCTGTAAAGAGACATATTAAAGAATTTTTATTCATAATCGTCTACCTAATTTATACACAGTATTTGGATATCGCTTATACAAGCAATATGCAAACGCATATGTCTTTATACAAGCAATATGCGTTTGCATATTGCTTGTATAAAGACAAAATATGTACGTTTTTAATAATAAACTATTTAAAAATTATACAATCTCTTACATTTTTATCACCATGTAATCATTATCAGCTCAATCGAGTACGGGCAAAGATTGCGAATTTTGAGGATAAATTACTTACATACATGGGTACCTACTTACACACAATACCAACAATGCAAGTTTATGAAAGCTTGTAAAAAGGACCCAGCAATATTGAAATTGGGAATATTGGCCGTAATTCTTTTTGGCAGCACATGGAGCGCACGTTCGGGACCTGTCTGAACGTTTTTCTGTTCGCGGGAGTCGTGCTCATCAGTGCTGGGATCTTCATGTGGAACGCGGGAGACATTACGTTTGAGGTGACGGTCAATTGTTCACGTAACAATTTCTGGCTTACAGGCTTTGTAGAATTTGGCTTTGTTTGTTTGGCTGGGAGCCGAACTGCATGGAGGGCAATTGCAAGCGGTCGCACAGAATCAGCACTCGCAGCAAACACCAACTTTTTTTTTTTTTTATAATATTGGGGGACAATCTTACACAAATCGACCTAGTCCCAAACTAAGCAAAGCTTGTACTATGGGTACTAGACGACGATATACATACTACTTATATAGATAAATACATACTTAAATACATAGAAAACATCCAAGACCCAAGAACAAATATCCGTGAAAAATGCACAAATAAATGCCCTGGCCGGGATTCGAACCCGGGACCTCTAGCTTCGGAGGCAGAGTCACTACCAACTAGGCTAAACAGGACTTTGCTCTCTTGTTGCACAAATAACTACTTTCATTACATTTTCATGACTTCTGGTCGACAGGCCGCTAAACTACCCACAGCCATGTTCCACTCGGGCTGGCACAACTGCCGTGGACAGGCATCGGTGCGGGTTCGCAAGCTGCTGACCATTGCCATGCAACAGGCACAGGTAACCATGCTAGACATGCTAAAGCAGATCCATGGCCACGGTACAACTAGCCGCCAAGACACGGCCATGTTCCGCTTAGGCTGGTACAATTGTCGAGGACCCAATTACCATGCAAGAGGCACTTCAACAGGCCGCTACGCTGGCCTTGTTCCAGTCGGGTTGGTACGTCAGACAAAGGCAATACTAGCGATTTAAACAGCCTCGACTTGCCTGAAGTTCAGTCATACCTATACGTTTCAAGCAGTTAATAAAGCCTTTATGTTTTGTATTCACGTGAAACTGAAATCATATTTAATTGTATAAATTAAGGTATTTTTATATTTGCTGTATATGAATATATATATGTGGGTACTTGGGTTTTCGACAGTCTACCGTGCAATGAATAAAATCAGTCTCGAAACAAGCACGCGTTTTAACGCGCCGTCCTTTCGATCGCATTACCTAGTATATACTAATATTGATTTAATCTAGCACGATGTTTACACATTATTATTGGTAAACGGGACTTCGCATCAAAATACATCGTCCACTATTTTAATTTAACGGACATTGTTAGTGTCGTGTCGGGTGGCACCCCAGTGGTAAATGTGTTTAATAAACACCAACTGCGGGTAGTTCGTAAAACCCGTGCGGCTAGAAGATGTTGATACCCGCTTAAGCCAGTCAGCTCGTGACCACGGATGTTGTGATACTTTCGAAACGTCGGGCAAACCTCAAAAAAGGTCAATAGATTTCAGTTGTATGCAATTAAGTCCCGTTTACCAATAACAAGGTACTTTTATTATAGTACTTATTAGATGTCTGCTTTGGAAATTGGAGAAGTTCTAAAATTTAGTCTCATTATACGTATTAATTATGAACCATATTGTATGCATATTAGTTTTGGTTCTTAAACTCTTGACTACTTTTGTCTTCATTGCAGGATCGTGTAGTGATCAATGGCTTTGGAATATTGGAACTATCGTACGAGTCATACATTTCGGTAACGGCGTGTCTTCTTATTTCAATTCGTCGCAGAATATTTGGAAGTTACAGTCTATTTTTACATTTCAGATCGTGAAATCCTCATACTCTGTGTTTTCTGTAATGTATTGAATTGGAGGTTCTGTGGCCTTGGGGTGAACTTTGACCAGCAGTGGACGTCTTTCGGCTGATAGAGGATGATGATTAAATTTCAATCTTGCACACACTTCTTTACTATAAGTACAAAACCTTTTTTTACAATCACTTAATACCAACCTAGGTATGCGGTAACTGCGTTAACTGTTTAATTGCTTTATGCACGAGAACTTTGTACACGAATTCATTCAATAAATTAATAAAACTATAAAACGACGATCCTTAATTGGGAGATACTATTCACTTTTACACCTTATTATTTTTGCGTGTTGAAAATTCTAATGACATCGTACTCTCTATTGATCTTCTTGTTTTGTTTAATTTTAATGTAAACTGACGATCCTTATTGGGAGATACAATACGATATTCCTTGTTGACATGTTTTCTTATTATTACTATTCTTTAATTGACGATCATGATGTAGATTCCTATAACTTTGACACTAAGCAAAAAGTTCATTCCCAGTAGTCCCGTGGAAGTAGTTCCGTGGTGGAACTAGTGAGACTTTTTTTCCCAATAGTTCCGTCAACGGTACAGAGTGGTAGTTAGGTACGACGACGAGCGAAGCGAGGAGGAGTGTTAGTAGAACTGTGACCCTACAACGCGCGACCCGAGCGAGCGAAGCGAGCGTGCCGCGGCAGCGGCCGGCGAAGCGCCACAACTGAACATTGGGAACGGAACTATTGGGAAAAAAAGTCTCACTAGTTCCGCCACGGAAATACTTCCACGGGACTACTGGGAATAAACGAAGCAAAATTATATTGTAATTTTATCATGAAATAATAAATCTAAATCTAATTAGTTTTTTGCCGTTGGGACTGATTTCAGTGATGAATACCACACAATGATTAATACACTTCTTCATGATTAATGCCACTGAGTACAAAATAAGGTAAATGCCCCAGTGCACGACCACAACACTGACCCAATACCATTCAATACGTAACACTTTCAATCTTATGTTACGATAGCCCGCCAGACACTATCAGTGATAGTGTGTTTCCCTACTCTGCCCTTTCCATCATATGAAATGAGAGTTAGATAGGGTCAAAATACTATCATTATTACTTATTGTGTCTGGCGGGCTTTTAATACAGTGAACTTCTCATACATTTGGAAGTTAACTTTCCCGAAAGCTGAACGAATAGTAGATTGTTAACCGAGGGATAAATGGAACCCATTTCTGACGTGTGATTTCTTTCTCTTAGTTCGAGGCTGAAGCTTTTCATTACAAATATTAAGACACTAATAAAATGCCAAATATGCAAAAACAGCTTTTTTCAATACTTTGATGTTCTAGAGCAGAAATGTACCAATTTCAGTACGCCACTTACATGAACAAAATTACGCACTTTAAGAGTATGAGAATGAAAAATACTTTTCTGCTCTAGAGCAAAAATGTACCACTTTCAGCACGCCACTTAGATGAACAATGATCCAATTTCAAGCATGAGAAATGTAAATGCTTTTTTTCAGAATAGCGAATGATGAGTAATATCCGTGAGGTAAGAGGTATCATTGTCATAATTTGACAAATTAAATATATTCAAGTACTAAAATTAACTTTATTCCAACATCCAATCTAGCCAGTGGAGGTAGGGTTGCCATATGGAAGAATTAAATGTCCTGATAAAAATCCTGACATCACCCTAAAAATCTTGACATTTCTTGTAACAGAGATTTGGGGTAGCTTGAACGACGCCCCGGCGCGCGCTGCGCTCTGCGGTGTACTGTATCGTGGATCTACCTGTTGTATTGTGCAATTTGATTAATAATTGAAACCAAATAACAAAAGCAGATTGTAAGTAGAGCTTTAAGCAAACAAATTGATCTCCTCTTTAGCTGTAATTTATCCTATTTTAAAATGTTTTGAACGAAAAAAAAATGTTTTTATGTATCCACTACTTTTATGTATCCTTTCATTCATTAAAACTGTGTAAACTTTGCAATAAATATATCAAGTAAACATTTTTTTATGAGGTCATTCTTAAAAATCCTGACACTTGCCAAGTCCGGCCGCAATCCGGACAAAGGGTCAAAAATCCGGACAAATCCTGACGTATGGCAACCCTAAGTGCAGGTGAGTTATCGACACTCGCAATACATACAAAAGTTTGCTAAAGGTCTATAAGAGACCACCGGGGGATGGGCAGCAGCATCCCTGGAGTGCGGTGGAGATACTGCGATCGTCAATCCGAATGCCAAGCGCGGCGATTATGGCATTTACCCCCCCATGAAATTGGAGGAGGCCTACGTCCTTCGGCTGATATGATGGTGTTGGTATGGGAGGTAGTTAAGGTTAGACGTAGGTAGGTTAGGTTACCTATGAGCTTTTCTTAATACAAAACTGAAAATATGGAATACGATGTCTTCACGATCTGAAAAAGATAATTACGGTATTAAGCATTGTAAGTAATTAGGCTTAGCTGCCCGGCTAGTATGATAGCTTATACCGTCACGTTATATGGCCAAAATGTACTGAAACGTCACATAAAACGTGACGGTATAAGCTATCATACTAGCCGGGCTGCAGTCTTTATGGACAAGCGGTCGGCGGCGCGGGCTGCGAGTCAGAATAAGCGCAACAACCATGGCGGTGCTTTAGGAGGGTTTACTTTTTTATATACAAACGGTGGCAAACCGGCTTACAGCCTGCCTGATGATAATTCCTAAAAAATAATTTAACTGCACAGGAAAAATAAAAATACAATTTGAAAACACAAAATGATAAAGAAACGACTTTGACAGCTAATATATCACCAACAGTTGACTTAGATGAAAACAATTTTTAGAAACCTTGATGTCATTTTTGAAGGCCTATCTATAGATACCCCATACGCCTATGTACATTGAAAAAATATTTGACCCCTGTTACATGTATGGGATGCCCCCCCCAGTTTAATATTTTTTTCGTAATTTCACATCATATTTCTCTAGCAGATCATAATATACACCTTCATACCAAATTTCATAATTGTAGTGGTCATATTCTCCGAGTAAATCGGCTCTGACATACGGACGGTCAGACAGACAGACATGACGAATGCATAAGGTTCCGTTTTTTTGGCATTTGGCTACGGAACCCTAATAAAAAAGAAAAAAAATATTCTGAAAAGCACACAAAACAGGACTTCATCATTCGCGTACCCTTTTCCCATTTACTTGGGGGTAGGCGCAGCAAAACAGGATTTAAAGATAAATATAAATAAAAGATAAAAGAAAATCGTTAACGTGAAGACACTATAAGGAAGATGACGTTCCACTGTGCTTTAGCTCGCCCAACTAAACGTAACTATATGCGTAAGCATTTCCCATGCAAACACACGTCTCCGCCTTCACGCCCCGTGTTTTATAAGCACTACGTTAAGAGCTTAAAAAACTTGTATACGATGTAGGTAAGATAAGCGCTGCAATGGTTGACACTTTTAATCTTAATTCAAAACAATCTTCTACAACGTTACACTCTTGCCTGGGTAGAGCAGTCGTGGTCGTCATGCTGTGGGTTTATATAGCTTTACTTTTGGTGAGCTCGTGCATTGTTTTGGTTAGCCGTCCTCACGGGGAACCTGCCACGTGACGTGCCCTCAACTGTTCCTTGTACCTGTGCTTGTACCACAAGCCGTTAGATCGACAGGTCTCCACGTTGTGACATATGGCCGAAGAATGTCAGAATCTTTGACTGGCCTAAAGGAGAGACTATACCGTATTTTGAGCGTAAAAATACAGTTGAGCAATAGTGGCAATTTAGGTGTGACCATTGTGATGTTTAATATATGTAAAAAAAAATACCTATTCGTCATCATTGCAGTGTTAAATATGACGAATAGATTCAATAGATTTTACTTAGCTATTTAAATTAATCGAAACTTACCGATAGATATGATTGATAAGATAATCCTACGAATCCACAACTCTTGATCACGACTGGTTTCTGAAGGAAAAATAATAGTTTAATACAATAACCAGCTTAGCAGTTATAGCTAACATAATCGCTAGTCCGACTTATATATGTGGAGGTGCTTAGCATTCATCCCTACTCCCTCTCGTATTTACTAATTGCTAGTAGGTAAGGGAGAAATCCTATAAGTGCACCCATAAACGCTATAAATTCTAGCTTGGCTGGTCGTGGAAATTTATTTATTCTAACTCATTTCTTAGCATATAAGGAACAATAACACAAACTGAACTATTCGAATAAACTAAATATTTGCAAAGCATAGAAATCTTACAAATAATAGATTTAAACCCAGAAAGCCATCAATGGGGAGTGTGTTCAGAAGGCTAGCTGCATTGCTACGTTGGATGGCAATGCTGAGCAAAACATTGCCCAGCCTTGTGGTCACGGGATGTATGTATTTACTAGGCGCGCCGGCAAATCTTTGTAGAGTCGGTCGGCGCGCACTTGGGTCACGACGCCCTAGGTTC
This sequence comes from Notocelia uddmanniana, assembly GCA_905163555.1. Taxonomy (NCBI): domain Eukaryota; kingdom Metazoa; phylum Arthropoda; class Insecta; order Lepidoptera; family Tortricidae; genus Notocelia; species Notocelia uddmanniana. The sequence continues at coordinate 1,746,260 of LR991059.1, forward strand.
AACACCAAGCACCTCAAATAATTAACCACTGCTAAGTGTAGCATATTTAGGGCGTTTGAGGTCCTCAGCCAAAGTTGCGGCAAAGCCAGCATTGTTTTTGGTGCCTGAGAGATGGGACGGCGTAAGGGTGTCAAGTGTGTCAACCAACACATATTGCATCCCAAACCAGAGGCCTACCCAATCTCTTACCGTCGTCCCTCCCCAGGCACTTTGACACTAGCAAAGGCCCTTCGGACTGTGTCGTTTAAGCTGGTGCGGCAGGGTATGCGACCAGCACTTCTGCCGCAAGAGAGACCGTGATGGCCCAGGCTGCTGTCGTGCCGCATTGACAGTGATGTGGCATATTTGGAACTGACCCTATTCGTAAACTAGCAGCCAGCTGGAAGGTGTTGCTATCCAAAATATTTCCTTATGGAGGCCGAGGGTAGAGGTTGCAGCCACAGACCCGACTCCCACTCGATGAGCTCGGTCTGCCGGACTAGTTAATGAGTTTAAGAGATTGTTCCGTACTAGTCGGCATAGCGGCTCGTCAAATTGCCGCTGTGGGCATTTTTTTAACGGTGTACCTTCAACATGATCGTAGTTTTTGGTTACGTGTTCCACTTTCATACCTTTTTTGCCTCTCGTACTACTCCTATGTGAGCATGGATTGGCAGGCGGGTCCGTGTATGGGCATGACAGGGACCATGTGTTCTGGGCCTTGGAGCAGTACGTGGCCTCCAGGACCCTGAGAGAAGGTGTACCGAGCACCGGAATTGTTGCGGATCCCCAGGCCGCCGATCCCAACGGGTAGGCTGGACCGGGTCTAGGCTCCTTCGTCAATAAGGAATGTTAAAAGGATGGAAGTTAGTGAATCTTCGATTAAATAACCGAAGGTAAATGTAAGTAGATAAAATTAATTAAATTAGAAAGTAAAATGGGGTGTTTGCAAACGTGGGTGCATGCGAAGGACTTATGTAAACTTGGGAACTAACAACATATAAGTATTGCGTCCCAGGTGTACGTGGTGTGCATTTTAAGTAAGCGGTCCCAAACATAATTTAAAATTTTATTTGTTGTATTCCTCAACTGAAAGATCTAAAATGGGGCCACCAAAGAGGTGTGAAGCTGTTTTTCATCAATTATTTGATGCCGGACGCATTTACATACATGTTTTCGATTGTAACGTCTTTGTCAGTGGAAAAGTTTGAAATAAAAAGTTCCCACTTTGAAATATTTAGGGAAAGGCCAATACCTATCCAAAACCGTGCAGTCTTCTCCTCCTAAGATGCCTAAGTACCAGGCGTTTAAATGGTTTGTTTTGTATAAAAAAATAGTCAGAGGGTTGTATGATGTCACCGCTACCTCTACCTTGCCTTCAATTATTTTAATGTGTGTGAGTACGAGGAGAGCACCCAAGTTTCAGGTTCTTGGTAGATGCTAAAAGTGACAAACATTTTCTGCTACCTCCAAACAGAAAATACTGATATCCGAATGTCCACTTGGGATCAAACCTAAACTTGAATTTAATTTTGTAACCTACTTATTGACTACAAAGTCAGAAAGTAATGCCGATTAACGGCTTTAAACGGTTCGCTACCATTTTTGTTACTTACTTACACCCTGTTATATATGTATGTACCTGGCTCTGGGCTATAGCGATGAGCAGCATCCGCCTGATGCGATAAGAAGAACGATTTGTGCAATTCTGCCAGCCTGACAGAAAGATGGCCATCGGTAAATTGGCTGCCTGAAATAAATAAGTCTAGTCTAGTCTACAACCGGGAACGCCAGGATATGGTGATATATATTGTTTTTTCCCCTCAACCTGGGAGGAAGAGTGTCAAGATCGTAAGCATTGGAGGGAGACCCTATGTAATGGAGCAGTGGAGCATGACCAAACTTGGTTTGATCTCTTATCCCACAGGCGTGAATTAAGACACCAGCGGGCAGCTCTTCCTGTTTCAACTTCGGGCGAGATATTTACGTGTCAATGATGCGGTCGTAGCTGTCGCTTCCGTATCGGTCTTACAAGTCATTTTCGTAAGTTCCGCACCTCAAATTTGAACGCTGCTTAAATCATCTTTTCATGGATGAACAAGGCCACTGATGATTATTTTGTCTTGAATGTCATGTTGCAATGTGATAAAATCCATGAGCACTTGAAAGTATTGCGGTACCTGATGCTAATCCTCTGTCTCGTATGCGAATAAGTAGGTATTCAAAGTTTCATTCAAGAGCAAAATTTTGATAAGTACAAATCATCGAGTGAGTTAAAATGAGCTCAAACACGACGGGCTTATTTATTTATTTCAAAAACAATATTAAATTGTGTTTTTAAAATAACATTTAAATTAACATATATCCTAGGTACATGCAAAAATTATAATTATATCTTGTGTAGTTTAGAACTTCTTGTGGCCACATTCTGTCTCCGTTATCAAATCTGCTCGGTGGTTCCATAATATTGCATTGTTATCACAGGTTGTGGATAACTGGTCTAATTTTGTTGGAAGATTAGACCTGAACATCCAAATATTGCATAAAAGCTTTTGCCGGTCAATCTTGGATGAGACTAGTACAGGGCCGGTATGGGACGAGTAGCGTTCTCGAAGAGATGGATATGCTCAGCAGTGGCCGATTACAGACTAAGAATTGTGATATTGAAAGTAGATTATTGTTACCTAGGTTTGGTTACCTCAACGGTGATGTCTCCTGCGTTCCACATGATGAGTCCAGTGCTTAACAGCATGCTCACTATGGTAGCTACTATCGGCAGAGTGCTGCTCATCGTGCGGTCGGAGTTCTACAAGAGAATCGCAATTTCATATTCGGACAGGAACCCAAAGAACCCGGACCCAAAGGATGTCACGACCATGATAGATAGATTTCTCATTCTCTCAATCTCAACCAAGGGCGTGCAGCTGCGCCTTCCCCTGTATATATTCAAAATGCTCTAAATTGAACCTACATTCTTACTTACTCACTACCCCAACCCCTTTGCTGGGCTATGGACTAGCGCAATTTTACAAAGCCAAATTCGGAGTTGTAAGTTCAAAAGATTTTGAAGTATTAACATATTCATTTAAAGGAAGTTGGAGAAAGTTGTCACAGACCTGTAACTGTGACATGAGCAGCACAAGGACAGCAATGTTGACAATGATGTGCCCGCTGAACACAGAGCCGCCGATCTTCTGCACTTGCTGGGCACACCTTCCAAATTAAAATATTGTCTGGGGTTTGAAATTCGTCAAAATAAACAAACAATAAACATGGGATACTAAAAGGCACAGACCGGACGCGGCGCGGTGCGGGCCGGAGGCGGAGGTGGTTTGGGATCTTTGATCGTTCTCAAACTGTCGACTGTCAATTACTGCTTCATATGTTACACACGCCGCCTCCGCTCTACCGCGCTACCGAATACCGCGCGGTTTTTTGGTCCAATGTGCCCCAAACCGCGTTCGCTTTATCGGAAAACCGCCTCCCTAGTCTGTGCCGCCTCCGCCCCGAAACGACGCTGCATCGCGCTCTGTGCGTTTCAATATTTAGAGAAATATGTAGTCCGTCGGGCGAGTATCCATTAGGTGCCCGTTTATATTTGATAGCGCCCTGACAAAAGATAATAATAATTACTACGGCTTAGACACATCACGATTGTAAAATCTGTGCCTTGGTGCATGGGTACACTGCCTCGGCCACCTTACCATAATTAATAAGACCATTAACCCACCATATTGTAGTAGCATGCAGCCTTATGCCAACTTTGAACTCTCTTTCAAACTTTTTCTCCTTCTCACTTTGGCTAATCCCCTCTTCAAAGATTCCAGCAAGACTCTTAAAATACAGCTGCAGGTTCATGTACTGGTGACTGAGGGAAATAGTAATGGTCAAGACGAGGAGGTACGGTGGGATGACTCGGAGCATCCACAGCCACCATAGGACGTAGAAGCCGAAGCGAGCTGCCTCAGCGATGGCTCGATTGTCGTGGACTTCAGGCCACACCGTTATGATGGTCACGAAGGTTCCACCTACAAGCAAAAGTGATGATAACCTGTTCTACTTCCCGATGTGTAGGCCGTATACCAGGCTATCAATCGAACCAATGTTTCAATTTTACAAGAACTTAAAATAAATAAACGGCTTTCGTCGACTGTGAAATTAGTTCTTTGGTCATGTATCCAGAAATGTAGAGTCATTGAAAGGCTGTAAGTACAAAGCAAGGTCGAAGGAAAAAGATCCAGAGATCTCTCCTACCAGATGGACGGACATTTTTAAAGTTGTGACGAAGTCATCCGTCGTCGAATGCACTCGCAATGCAACCAACCGTCAGAAATAGGGAGACAGCGCAAAGCGCAAGGGAAAGTTTAAAGCCCATTACCAACAACAAAGCCGGAAGCGAACGGAAGTGAACGTTTGGCAATTTTTAAGGTAGCATCGCAAATATTCGAGGGCAACTGAAACAGTCAGGGTTTTCCTTTCGGTGACCTTGTAATTCTTTTTAAAGCAAGATTGACTCATGTAGCGGTGGCATACAGATGCTCTACGCGAGGGGTTCCCAAAGTGCTCCAGGTGGACCCCCAGGGGTCTACAGGAGACTCGGCGGGGGTCTACGTTGGGGTGACAAAAAGGGGGTTTTGGGGATATGGTAGAAATGTGGTTTAGGGGGTCTACCAGAACCAGTTAACTTTTGAAAGTGGTCTGTCTCTTTGAAGGTGGTATGAGAAAAAAGTTTGGGAGCACATGCTCTACGCTATTAATAGTTTGAGACATTATCGCCCCGACGCCGAAATTACTTGCATCGGTACGGACCTCAAACGGAAGTCCAAAATCCGATCAAGCTCCGGTTCTTGACCACTTACCATCAGGCGGGCCAGACGCTTGTTTGCGTACGTTTACGTGGTATTTAAAAAAACAGCCTTTTTTTAAGTACGTGTGAAAGTATACCTATACTTTGTTCATAATAATAATAATAATATCCTCCAAATATGCCAAAACTTTCGGTTCAAAGTCAGCACCAAAAAAACCAGCACCAAATCTAGTTTTTGCTGCGTAGCTGGCGCGTTAGTGATACCGAATGCCGTCACACAAAAATAATAACACCATCTAGTGTTTTTAATTAAAAATTAATTATTAAAATTAATACTAGCATAAGGATAACATGTATATTATTAAATAAACTAAATTAAAACCTTACAAATCTAAAAACCTAAGTCTAAAATTGGCCCCTGTGGCATGGTGCCGAGGATGCTGGCAGCATTTCCTCGCTGGATCGCAATACTTATGCGTTGGGCGAGGAAGCTGCCAGCTCTAGTGTTTTAGTTATTGAAACTTGCAACATTACAACGCCGCTTTCTAATAGCCTGCCTAGGTGGCAGTTTTGCCACTTGTTCAAAGCAATGTTACTAGTATAAAAACTTATTTTTTTTAGTAGAATCGATGTAAGAATTAATGGTTCTTTTAAAAGTGATACTTTTTTGTGCTTAATGTATACTTACTTTCCATCTATACCAAAAAGTGTACATTTATTCTAATTTTAGTTGATAACAGCTTGTAGTGGCATACCAAAAATTTAATGTCACAAGTTTAGCAAAAATATTGAATGTGCTACTGACAACACCGAAGTTTGTTTGCCGTGTGATTTGTTTCAAATTATGACGGTACTTTGGGATTTTTTGCGTCAATATTTCGTATTTTCTCAGCGTTAGTCAAGTGCTTCGTGTGTTAAGTTAAATTTCGAGTTGAGATTTACTTCCACGTGTAATGTACAAACATTAGTAAAAGTGATCAGTGTCTTTACGGATCGTCACCCCGAATTTTATAATACCGGCACAGCAAAGATTTTGCGTACCCCGCTGTATCTATACGGTAGAAATGCTAATAGCTGGTTGGTGCTTAATAAATGTGAATATAAACGAATAAATAAACAAATTACAAAGTTATTCATTATTTCTTTTGTAATATAAATCCCAGTTTTTTTTATATTTTCCTATAATGTATGGGTACATATTACAACAGTCAACTTTCGCGAATTTCAGGTATTCCAAAGAAAATGTTCGTAAATCTTATTCCAAAGATGCGATTTCAATAAATAAAAAAAATGTGAAATTACTTGGAATACGCGTAAGAAAGTCGTATCAAATTCATATCTACCCGAAATCTACCTATTACCACAGATCAAAGAATCTATTACAAAACAAAGCACTTGGTGGCGCTATAGTCAGTGGATCACAATGTACGTGAAGTTAGCTATCTATTACCAGTCATTACACTCTTATTTATGGAGATATCTCTAAACTTATCAATGATTTTATTAGCATCACATCATTTTGAGAATTTAGATTGTCGTGACTATACAGTAGTAGTTGAGCTGTATCAACACTTATTTCGGACACACCTGGATCGTTGTAAGTCTATCTATATAAATTCTATATCGGTTCACAAATATTGATTTATTGCCGTTTAATTTGTAGATTTAGTAATTTATTAAATTAGCTAATATTAAAATAACCTATAAAATTAAAATAAGATAAAAAAATTGTCCCAAGTCGCCATCAGCGGGTAGAGTGCCCAGAAGGCTGGCCGCATTGCCACGCTGGATGGCAATGCTTATTCTTTATGCGAAATATTGGCCAGCCCTCTGGTCACCGGTGGTCTCTATAAAGCGCGCCGACAAATCTTTGAAAAGCATTGAACTCTAAAATCTTGAATAAAAATGATTTATATTATTAATAATTATCTCATGCTCATATGACAGCCCTACCAGAATAGGATTAATAATTGGCACGTTTTTATAAGTCTGTTACTCTGTTCTGTTACTTTACTCATGTTGCCTTAGGCTAAATCCGGTACTCGGGCACCTCAAGGAGACATTCATTTGATTGCGGTTGACAAAAAACACTCATTATTACTGTGAAATGCGATGCAAGCTGAGTATGTTTGTATGTATGTTTAAATACTTTATTGTACACAAGACACGGGACGGTACAGACGGAGGTTACATCGGTCCAAAGACGGATTCAGCCCCGTAAGGGAAAACATATCCTTACCTGAAAAGAATACTTGGAACAACCCATCAATACCATAGAACACGATTGCGTTAAAGCACATAGCAACAAACGCGGAAGCATAAAACTTGGCCCTCTTGAGCATCAGTCTCTCTGTCTCCTCATCATTGAAATCCTTCTTTAGTTCCACGGCCAACGCGAACAATACCTCTGTCACTGTTTTCTTATGGTATCCCAGGGAAAGCGTAAAAGAGTAAAGAATAGAGTGTGAAAACGTCATCAGAATCCGATCAGATTTCTGTTTCTCCGTCAGATTGTTCTGTGTGAAGAACGCTCCAAACTCTGCGACCATGAAAATTACGACTACCACGTTCACCAGCCTGAAGAAATGTTTATATGCCTTCAAAACTAACTCGGAAGCAACATTGTCGTCTACCCAGTAGTTTATGCTGCTGCAGAAGAAGATAACTTTATCTAGTTTGCGGAATAGTTCCGTGGTTTTATTTTTCCGATACTTTACAGATTGCATTTCGAGTGTGTTACGCTTCGCAGCTTTTAGCTTATGTAAGTAATAACGAATCGAGAGGTTGGTTTAAGAATTTGATGGTTTGATTGCTATTGGTATTAGTACTTAATCGTTGGTTAGGTAATTGTAGTAGGTACCAGTAAGGAATTTAACCGATTTCGATTGCGGTAAACGCCTTATCAATTTAATCATAGGTCTATTAATCATGTTCATGTTTACTTAGAAATTAGGGTGTAAGTTGAGTTTCAAATATGGGCATAATATATATTAAATAAATAAAGTCAATGCAGTTTAGCAATGCATCGAGAAGAAGTAATTAATTAAGTAAGAAGTACTTAATTTTGTCTATATAGAATGGGCGCGATAATGCCTGATATCCTGACGTGTGGGTAATTTTTTTTGTACCTATAATGTGTAGGATATAGAACTAATTTTATGCAAACACAAACTAAACAGTCGTTTAAAGCAACATTAGGTATTTTAATTGTTTGCCATAAGAATAAGAAAAAGACGTAATACTTCTATCAAAGATACAGCCATAAAAAAATCCATCGAATTCTTTCCAATGGTTTTTTTAACTCTCGTGAAAGTGTCCGGAAAATTCTGCAAATTCCACATTGCCGGTGAAGATGGGTGGGTTTTTATATGCTGAAACGTATACACGTTTTCTGACTATCGTCTATCGTCTGTAAAACGTGTATACGGCTATCGCCAGATTTGTCATTTTACTTATGAGTGTAAAGTTACGTACTTTTATGATTTTTAGAAGCACTACAGGCTACCATTTAAAAGCAATTTTTTTTATCCCCAAAGGAGTCAATATTTAGCGCTCTTTTATTGTCAACTTTAACATTGCCTCTTTTTAGAAAAAAAAACCTTTTTTATCAGACAACTTTGGATCATACATAGTACTACAAGGACTTAAAATTTTAATGTGAGAGATTTTGACCATTATTAAGGCTTTAAATTCGTCTAAAATTTAATTGACTCTATTCTGACACGGGAATTTATCATACAATTTATAGCTTACTTTTCGTACGTAATCAATTAATTAGCAACCGTACTGTCTTCTCCAAGATCTCACGGTTCAAAAAATAAATGCCATACGATACGATTATTGACCGAGCGAGCGAACTGAGCGAAGCGTCTCCGTTTCAGCTTTCGACAAAAAAAAATCTTACTGTCTGATCTGATGTTCTCCTTTACAGATCGCATTTCTTAACCGATTCTCGTGAAATTTGGGAGCGTTCGATAATTGTATAGAATTTTGTTGTCGAGACAGTTTTTGGAAATTTTGAAATTAGAAATTTTTTTTGCAATTCCGAGAGCCACTAGTTATTATTAAATAAATTGTATACGAATTAAAGACTATGATCTAACTGATATGATTTGCAAAGTAGCCCGTTTATAATTATTATGGGTATAAACAGGTATAAGTAAAGCTGGCATTCATAATATATTCTCCTTTTTTTCTTCACCCTATTCATCCCTGTAAAATGTATAACATTCTACCGGCAAGGGTTATAATATAACTGCTGTATAATAGTGACAATCACTGCTAATTGCCTTCAGCCTGCCGTTTCCAGAAATAATTGACTTAATGATATGATATGATGATCGTGGTAGGCTGTAATGGGCTGTTAATTATTAAGACTCCAATTGACGCTGAAGTAGACTCAATTATCGCTAAGAATACGTAAGAATTGATATCCTAATTATTAAATTAAAGGCACTGTTTCAATACTGCATAATGGACAAACTGTCAAAAGCATGACAGAGTGTGCGATGCATAAAGTACTGCATAAAATATACCATTAAGGCATAAGAGGCAACTGTTATTGAGTGGCAAAAATCGTACCTTCAAGGAAGACAGCAGTGCATTGAAATGACAGGTTACTCGGAAGACTTATGACTAAGTACTACTTAAAGTTGAAAAAACAAAGAAGTACTTTTAGACCTTACCTTACTTTTTAGGGTTCCGTAGTCAACCACCCTTATAGCTTCGCCATGTCCGTCTGTCTGTCCGAGGCTTTGCTCTGCTATTGTTAGTGCTAGAAAGCTGCAATTTGGTATGGATATATAATTCAATAATTTTTAAGAAAAAAAAACCGACTTCAATGCTCCCCCATTGAAGTCGGTTTTTTTTCTGAAAGATTATTATACTTAGATGGTGCACTCTTAGATTCCATACAATAAAATAAAAATGGCTATAAGTATGTTTATAATGGTAGAAGACTAAGTACCCTCAATTCCTCATGGAATCATGGAAAAACCTTGTTTGCTTGACAAACAAAACGAAGAGAACCAATCGCCAAACGTGAACTACGCGTCGTTGAAGAGTTCCGTTGTGATCAACATCAGCAGTTCCACTTCATCAAATGTCACATTTTTTAACCGACTTCAAGATTTCAAAAGAGGAGGTTATCAATTCGGTTGTATGTTTTTTTTTTTTTTTTTTTTTTTTTTTTTTAATGTTTGTTACTCCATAACTCCGTCATTTCTTAACCGATTTGAAAATTGTATGTATATATATCCAAGTTGGTCCCGTTTTTGTCAAAAAGCAGTTCTGATGATAGGATCCATGAGGAATTCAAGGAACTCCTCAAATCTTTAAGGCAAACATATAGTGATTTTTGTGTTTTTATCAACAAGTCAAGCATTTGCATCCAAAAATGTAACATTGGATGAAGTGGAACTGCTGATGATGATCAGAACAGAACTCTTCAACGACGAAAAGTTCACGTTTGGCGATTTGTCCTCCTAGCTGTGTTTGTTAAGCAAGTTCTATTTTCACGATTAATTTTTGTCATGCTCGAGTTCTGATGATGGGATCCATGAGGAATTGAGGGAACTCCTCAAATCTTAAAGGCAAACATATAGTGATTTTTGTGTTTTTATCAACAAATCGAGCATTATCATACAAAAATGTGACATTTGATGAAGTGGAACTGCTGATGATGATCAGAACAGAACTCTTCAACGACGAAAAGTTCACGTTTGGCGATTTGTCCTTCTAGCTGTGTTTGTTAAGCAAGTTCTATTTTCACGATTGATTTTTGTCATGCTCGAGTTCTGATGATGGGATCCATTAGGAATCGAGGAAACTCCTCAAATGTGAAAGGCACACAAATAGTGATTTTAGTATTTTCATGAACTAATCAAGCATTTTCATTCATAAAAGTGACATTTGATGAAGTGGAACTGCTGATGATGATCAGAACGGAACTCTTCAACGACGCGTAGTTCACGTTTGGCGATTTGTTCTCTTCGTTTTGTTTATCAAGCAAGCAAGGTTTTTCCATGATTTCATGAGGAATTGAGGGTACTTAGTCTTCTACCATTATAAACATACTTATAGCCATTTTTGTATTTTATTGTATGGAATCTAAGAGTGCACCATCTAAGATTAATAATCTTTCACCGGACTCCCCCATTGAAGTCGGTTTTTTTTTCTTAAAAATTATGTATGATAATGCTCGATTTGTTGATAAAAACACAATAATCACTATATGTTTGCCTTTAAGATTTGAGGAGTTCCCTCAATTCCTAATGGATCCCATCATCAAAAATCGAGGATGATAAATATTAATCGTGAAAATAGAACTTGCTTAACAAACACAGCTAGGAGGACAAATCGCCAAACGTGAACTTTAAGACTTTTGCCTTAAAGATTTGAGGAGTTCCCTCAATTTCTCATAGATCCCATCATCAGAACTGCGTTTTGACAAAAACGGGACCAACTTGGATATATATACTTACAATCAAAAAAAGAATTTTCCAAATCGGTTAAGAAATGACGGAGTTATGGAGTAACAAACATAAAAAAATAAAAAACATACAACCGAATTAATAACCTCCTCTTTTAAAATCTTGAAGTCGGTTAATAAGTTTGACAAAATGGTAAAATAACATAAAAAAACTTTTTTTAAGGGGAGGTACCCTGAACGTAAAATGGGGATGTATTTTTTGTTGCTTCAGCCCTATGGTGTGGGGTGTTGTTGGATAGCTCTTGAAAAGTGAATAGAGGTCTCCATAAAACATTTTTTTGATAAAGTGAATTCTTTCGAAAATGTTCACCCCAAAACAAAAAAATGTACCCCCCCCATAACTTTTATTTTATTATTGGTCCAAAAATATGAAAAAATCACGAAAGTAAAGCTTAATAAAGAGTTTCAACGAAAACTATAACAGACATGATCAGTTAAGCCGTTTTTGAGTTCTCGTAAAAAGTCATACCTTCTTAGTAAAAGACGTATGCAACGCTGCGAAGGTATTCCCTTTTGCTTGTTATTGATTTTTTTAAAGTAAGTTCATTGGGCAACTACGGAACCCTTTTGTTTTTTTTTTTTTGACGCATACCAATACGTAATATGAGGCCTGCGGGGACAAGCCAGATATTACGCATTAGTTATGTGGGACTCTCCGGTCCAAACGAGGACCAGCCTACCCACTAAAACTCTGGGATGCTGCCTCCACCGTGCCCGAGTGGTGATGCCATGGGATCGCGAACATTTCACCACGACATCACCGGCACCATCGCCCTAAGGCGAACCCTCACCAAAAAGGCACACTGTAGCATGACCAGTGTGCCTTCCCGCACCGACCTCCCTACACACCGGGAAGGTTAGGGACCAGCACCGACACACGGTGATCTGGTCCCACCCGCGCCACGGCACCGGGAGGACAAACGCCCCTACCCCGGCGCCCAGCGGAAGGACAAACGCCCCTACCCCGCAGCCCTCCGCAGCCGAAGCCGCCGGCCCCCCTGTGGGCCGTGTAATTTTTTATAGAGGTTTTCTTCCTTGCGACTGCAAGCCTACCGCAAGCGGGGTCTTCACAGTCCCCGGTCCGGACATCATCGGCCCTCTGCCTAGTCGGGATTACGGGGCCGTTATATTTGACGAGGCAAACGGTCGGTGCCTCGAACCGCACTACGCCGCCGAAGCGGCCCACCTTCGTCGTCCCTAGGGATTTCTTCGTGGAGAAGTCCTTGGTCCGATACCCTCCTCCCCCCCTGACAGGTTATTGGTAGCCCGACAAGTGATCACTTATAATATATAATATAATAATATAAGCCTTTATTTAACGACATCTCAATTACATATAAATGTTTTAATGTACAATGTACATAATATTTTATCACTTAACAGACATCGACACTGTCGTCTTGCCTTCTGGCATAGGCCTCCTCTAAAGATTTCCACTCTCTTCTATCCATAGCTTTTCTTCTCCAAATATTTCCTCCTACTAGTTTAAGGTCATCCTCCCACCTACGAATCTGTCTACCTCTTTTCCTTTTCCCCTCTCTTGGGTACCATTCCGAAACTTGTTTTGTCCATTTTTCTTTTTTGTCTCTAAATATGTGTCCCGCCCATCTCCACTTAAGTCTTTTTATTGTATTTGTTATATCTTTTATCTGTGTTCTTTCTCTTATATCGTTTAATCTTATTTTATCCAACTTTTTTATATTTAGGATACTACGTTCCATATTGTGTTGACAAGTTTCTAAGTCTTTGATATTCTTTTTAGTTAGGGACCACGTTTGGCAACCATATATCATACAGGGAAGTATACATTTATCATAAACTTTCTTTTTTTCCTTTATTCTAAATCCTGGGTTTTTCATAATTTCCTTCATTGACCAATATTTTTTCCATGAGACTGATATTCTTCGTTTTATTTCTTTCCGGGTTTGTTGCTGAGGTGAAATAATCTGGCCAAGATATATATATTCCTCTACATATTCAATAATGTTACTATTGATTGCAATTTCCTGCTTCAGGTGATTTGTCATCACTTTCGTTTTTTGTGTATTCATTGACAGTCCTAGTTTTCCACTTTCAATGGTGAGCTGTTGCAACATCTGTTGAAGTTTTAATGGGCTGTCACTAATAATGATGAGGTCATCTGCGAAACGTAAGTGGTTCAATTTCCTTCCATTTATATTTGTGAAGTGATCACTTAGGGTCCACTAAATGATCACTTGCCGTGCCTCCAGGACGCACCGGCCAAGACTCTACCCTTACCTGCGGATCAACCGGATCAACAGGTATTGGTAGAGCCCGGACACTCGAGGAGGTTACCTGTCTCGCGCGCCAACTACGGAACCCTACACTGAGCATGGCCCGACATGCTCTTAACCGATTTTTTTTATCTTAGTAGAGGTACTTAATTACCTTTAACGGCACCAACGTCTATATTTATATATTAAGTAGAAAAGTAAAAAAGTAAAAGTAATTTATTCTTCAAATTAGGCATAATTACATGCACCTATGAACGTCAATAAACTACCACCGGTTCGCAAAACTAAACCTCTGCCACGAGAAGAACCGGCGTAAGAAACTCGGCGAGGTGTCATTTTTTCAAAACAATATACATTGTATAGTTAAATACAAAATATTGGTTACTATAACTCAGTAGCTAGAGCGATTAGTCGCGTATGCCAGATGTCGCAGGTTGACATTCTGCGATTGGTCGCGTATGCCAGATGTCGCAGGTTGACATTCTGCGATTGGTCGCGTATGCCAGATGTCGCAGGTTGACATTCTGCGATTGGTCGCGTATGCCAGATATCGCAGGTTGACATTCTGCGATTGGTCGCGTATGCCAGATGTCGCAGGTTGACATTCTGCGATTGGTCGCGTATGCCAGATGTCGCAGGTTGACATTCTGCGATTGGTCGCGTATGCCAGATGTCGCAGGTTGACATTCTGCGATTGGTCGCGTATGCCAGATGTCGCAGGTTGACATTCTGCTCGGAGCACAAATATTTTCAGATATTCCCTTTCATTTGAATTTTTGAACTTTCGTTAGCTGTTCAGAGGCTACTAGACGAGGCGCCATTTTGTCTTGTCTCTTTATTTTGACATTTTGACAAAACACAGAACTAACAGAACGACAAAATGGCAGTCCCGGCGGTAGCCAATCACAACTCGGCAAAATATCAAAATCTTCTAAAAACAATATGGCTCTACACGTTTCGTTGTACGTAGATAAATAGCCGTGGTTAGTGGTGGAATATCCAGCTTGGTAATTTGTGGCTAATTTCACTCAATCTTTATTTGAGAACTAGAAAATGTGTTCTTCCATGGTTAAATAATAGGCAAGTCGGTGAAAATCGAGATCTGTGGACACCCCCTCGGTACTGAGTATAATTTAAGTGGTTTAACATTAGCTCTAAAAGCTTTTTTGTTGGAGAACCCTTGCTAGACTTACATATTTTTACCTAAGGCTTCGTTCACACGGCAAAGAAACGTGCAGGACACTGCACGTTTTTTTGCAGTATACGTCTTAACGGATAAATAGTGGCACATACTTTGTGCATAGAACCATTCACACGGCGTTTGTACTGCAAAAAAACGTACATTCTTTATTTGAGAACTAGAAAATGTGTTCTTCCATGGTTAAATAATAGGCAAGTCGGTGAAAATCGAGATCTGTGGACACCCCCTCGGTACTGAGTATAATTTAAGTGGTTTAACATTAGCTCTAAAAGCTTTTTTGTTGGAGAACCCTTGCTAGACTTACATATTTTTACCTAAGGCTTCGTTCACACGGCAAAGAAACGTGCAGGACACTGCACGTTTTTTTGCAGTATACGTCTTAACGGATAAATAGTGGCACATACTTTGTGCATAGAACCATTCACACGGCGTTTGTACTGCAAAAAAACGTACATTCTTTATCCGTTTAAACGGATACTCACCGGACTTGTCAAGCAAATCGAATAAACTTTAACGTATTCGGTTTGCAGTGGCGCGTAGTATACTTCTGTTTCATTCACACGGCACGACGTTATACGTTTTTTATCGTTATTTGTCACCATCGATACCAATATAAAAGTACGATGAAGCGTGGATCCATCTCCGACGTCTGCCCACTGCGACAACTGCGTGAAAACTGTCGCTATTCGGCGTGAAACCGGTTATTAAACGCATGAAAATCTACCGTGTGAACATATGACTGGTTGTACGTTTAAAATCGAATACGTAGAAATACGTGCAGGACGTTGCCGTGTGTACCTAGCCTTGGGTTCCTGGCGGTAACGAAACGCGGATAAATTTGACCCAGTAAATGAGATGAATTTGGCAGTTTTGCGCATCTTGGACGTCACCTTGCAGACACTATTTTTCCTCAAGCAAAATGGCCTGATTACAGATTACTGGTTAGTTATAATACCCTACCCAATACAGAACTCTACTACAGCACACCTTCAATTGCTTTTACAATCCTTTGTTGTCCAAGCACTCTCATCTCCACTGCTGAACAGCAGGATGGCGCTCGGATCAATTAAGGGGAGGTGGTCAAGCGAGTTAGCGTTTTCGAGTTTTCTAAAAACAATCTGAAACATAGAAAATAGGTGTTAAAAATTTGAAAAAATTATATGTTTTACTTAAGGATCTAGTCTAGTCCAAGTTGCACTCAGTTACACGATCTAATGAACTTCGCTCGATTGAAAGAGACCCCAAAGTTACCCCTTTTTGTAAAGAATTTACAATCTGACGACTAAACTATTGATGTTTTAAATAAAGTTTTTGAACTAAACTAAAGCCATTCAGTATTTCTAGTAATTTTTGCAGAATTTAAATAAATAAAATGATTATATTAATTAATATGTTTCAATACCTACAAAATGCGCGAGCGCGGAGGCTCGGCAGGCCCGATCAGTCGCGCGCTGGCGCTTACGGACAACGGACCTGTGTCAGTTTTATCCGCGACAGTTTCGTGCACCAAACAAACAGTTTTTGACGAATTTATATATATGTTGCAAATTATTTAAGAAGGGCAATATAAACCCAAATAGAAAAAGTCGTAATTATTAACAAATAAATTATGGTCATAGTGCCGCAGTATAAAAATGACAGAATAACAACTGAACTGAACCCCTGCAGAAATGGAACCAAAGTTGGTAAAATTATAAATGAAATGTTTATTACCAGAAATTGTAGATATAGTAAGAGATCTAGCTTTGCATTTAAATATTTTTTTAAGCTATGAGCTTCACCGCATTAATTCCGGCCGTCTTTTTTTTAATACCACGTCAGTGGCAAACAAGCGTACAGCACGCCTGATGGTAAGCGGTCACCGCAGCCTATGGACGCCTGCAACTCCAGAGGTGCCTATTGCGCGTTGCCCACCATTTTTAAAATTTACGTAATTACTATCTATCTTTCTAGCTAATATTCTTTTAAAAGATCTACCCATTTCCAGGTAGCTACCGTGGCAAGTTTGGTATTAATTCATATACCATATTGATTCTTTTATCATCTTTATTTCTGGTATTTATTTTAAAAGAATACGGTAATCTTTCGCATTAATAGTGAAAAAGTAAAAACTTCGCAATGTTTTTTATGCTTTGAGAGCTTTTGACGAATAAAATAAACCACCAAAAAATATTCAAGCCGTATTTTATTAAGTTAAATTAACGTTTTTTCCAAGCTCGTGGCTCATAAAATGTTAGCTGTTACAATAAAGCTTAAAACTAGTGGCTCTGTGAGCTGTAGACGACGCAAAAAAAAAATGTTTTCAAATTTCAAAATTTAAAAAACCGTCTCGACAAAAAAATCATTATAATTATCGAACTTGCTCACAAAATGTCACGAGAATCGGTTGAGAAATGTGACCTGTAGAGGAGAACATTCGAACAGACAGACATACGAAAGAATTTTTGTCAAAAGCTGAAACGGAGACGCTTCGCTCGCTCGGTCAAAAAACTATATTAGTAATAATTTTATGACAGTCGTGGTTCACTACTACTGGGCCTGTGTTAACGTAACGTTAAGTAACAAACATAAAAAAAACCATACAACCGAATTGATAACCTCCTCCTTTGAAATCTTGAAGTCGGTTAAAAACAGACAAATGCGAAGGACACTCGCGTGGAAAGGGTTCCTTTTTCACTTTAAGAGGACTCCATGGCCCAGCCGACTTTGAGAATTGAACGCCGCTTCACCGCCGGCCAAGTTTCCCCTGATCTAAACATCGCCGTGACTCGCTACACGATTTCGCTTTGTTCGATATAGCGTGAGGTCCTTACGCCGAGCACGAAGTTCTTATATTAGTGTTATTTCATTCAAACTACACTCAAATGAAACGGATTCACTTCGTATCGAATTTTCATACAATGCAGTTTCATTTTGTATACATTATACGTTTGCATTACAATATTACATATCAATAATTGATATGTTATATTGTATACGTAAATTAATGAAATATTATAGTACCTATACTTACTGAAAACATCAATATGTGCAAAAATTCATGGTAGTAAATATAATGAATTTAAAAGTAAGAGCTAAGTAGTGATTAATTACTAGTTACCGAGTAATAGCCGAACTTAATAAAAAAAACTTGAAAAAACAATTTTTCGTACAATTTCCATTGATTACCTGCTGAAGTATGAGGTTAGTTGTAACTAATATACTATATACCTAAACATAACTTTGTGAACCTTTAAGTCCGCATAATGTAACGGATGGCCAACTACGGAACCCTACATTGCGCGTGGCCTCACACGCACTTGGCCGGTACTAAAACGCAACTTAACACCGCAGAATAATATATAGCATGTGTCCAATATGTCCATTCCGAAGATTTGTTCTAGTAAATTAATTAGATCGATCCGGGGCAGTATTGTTACTTCGCGCTATGAAGAAGATGGTGGCAGCAAAGATAGTTAGAACTCCAGTCGTATTTTACACTATTTCATTTTATTGTAAATAAACAGATCCTGACAGCAAGCGACACAGCCTCCCCGCTCGAAGGTCGGCGCTAGACTGAGCGCATGTACCTTTACGCGACATTTTGAATAAAAATTCATATTATCAAAACGAATGATCGTATCGAAATTTCAAACGTTCACATTGTAGATAAATCAATTACCAATCTTTTTCCGAAAGAAGCGTGTAAATATCACTTGTAGTTTTGAAGGAGTAGTGAATTTTATGTTGAAAACAGCCTTTTATCAAGATTGATTTTGACATAGTATTTAAAGTCATACAAAAAATTCAAACGTTCAGATTGTTAACAAAGGATCAAAACATAATATATATTTTTTCCAGATTTTTTTACCCACGACGGAACGGAGAAGGTATATGCGTTTAGGGTGAGAGGTTGTTTGTTTGTGTGTGCACCTCAATATCTCCAAAACGGCTTGTCACTAGACAGTTTCAGAGCCTTAGCGTTTCAAAGTCTATAGTTTAGGGCATATCCGCGCCTTAAGAGGAAAAATTAGCTGAGCCCGTTTTAAGATTTGACGCTGACGCTGACGTAGGATAGGCAGGACCGCGCGCGAGCGACCGTTCCTCTGCATAGCTTCGGAAATTAGTTTCTGTTGCTTGAAATTATAATGGAGAAAAAATACAACTATTATTAAGGTTTTCATACAAGCCGTAAAAAAGTCAAAGAACCGCTGTTTTTTTTTTCTTTTACAGTTTCTAACAGAAACTAATTTCTGACCTAGGTATGCCGGATCCAATTGTGTATACAAAGTTTCATGTTATTCTATCATGGCGTTTTAAAATGAGAGCATAAATACGTTTGTATGGAGAACCGAGCGTATATACTGCGCCCTCTTAACGGTGCTCAGCTCCGTCTATAAATTGCAAGGTATTTCCGGAGCCAGCTCTCCGGCTATGCAGAGGAACGGTCGCTCGCGCGCGGTCCTGCCTACCCTACGTCAGCGCTACAGAGGGCGTACCGCGAACTTCGAAAAACGAACTTCGCATCGTACCGTCCCTTTTTGTCATATAGTGTATGACACGAGAGTGAAAGGAACGGCACGACACGAAGTTCGATTATCGAAGTTCGCGGTACGCCTTCAGAAATATCGATTTAGAATACTCAAATCTGAAAACGGGCTCAGCTAATTTTTCCTCTTAAAGTGAAAAAGGAACCCTTTCCACGCGAGTGTAATTCGCATTTGTCTGTTTTTAACCGACTTCAAGATTTCAAAGGAGGAGGTTATCAATTCGGTTGTGTTTTTTTTTTTTTTAATGTTTGTTACTCCATAACTCCGTCATTTCTTAACCGATTTGGAAGATTATTTTTTTGATTGTAAGTATATATATCCAAGTTAGTCCCGTTTTTCGCAGTTCTGATGGGATTCATGAGGAATTGAGGGAACTCCTCAAATCTTAAAGGCAAACATATAGTGATTTTTATGTTTTTATCAACAAGTCGAGCAATTTCATCCAAAAATGTGACATTTGATGAAGTGGAACTGCTGATGATGATCAGAACAGAACTCTTCAACGAGAAAAACACAGGGACCAAGCTGAAAATCAGCGCTGGGTAGCACGCCTAGCATACACTGAGACTGGTACATTTTGTTGTACCCATAACCTTGCACTTAAATATGTACCTATCTAGAAATAAGTTATTGTATACCTTTATTGTCTTGTATTTTTTTGTGTTTGCGGTAATAAATGTATTTTGATTTGATTTGAAAAAGTTCACGTATGGCGATTTGTCCTTCTAGATGTCAAGTTCTATTTTCACGATTATTTTTTGTCATGCTCGAGTTCTGATGATGGGATCCATTAGGAATCGAGGGAACTCGTCAAATGTGAAAGGCACACAAATAGTGATTTTAGTATCTTCATGGAAAAATCAAGCATTTTCATTCAAAAAAGTGACATTTGATGAACTGCTGATGATGATCAGAACGGAACTCTTCAACGACGCGTAGTTCATGTTTGGCGATTTGTTCTCTTCGTTTTGTTTGTCAAGCAAGCTAGCTTTTCAGGACACATTTTTGTCAAGCTTCAGTTCTGATGGAGGATTCCATGAGCAATTGAGGGTACTTAGTCTTCTACCATTATAAACATACTTATAGCCATTTTTATTTTATTGTATGGAATCTAAGAGTGCACCATCTAAGTATAATAATCTTTCACCGGCCTCACACTCACATTGAAGTCGGTTTTTTTTCTTCAAAATTATTTAGAATAGCGAATGATCGGTATACGAGTAGGTGGGGTGATCCGTAGATGAGGTTAGAGGTATCATTTTCATAAATAAAAAACATTCAAGTTCATGGGTAAGCTTTATTTCAAAATCCAATATAGAGGCAGTTGAGGTAAGTTACTGCATGCTGCAACTTTGTATTCAGAGGTAGATTTGGTTAGGTTAGTATGTACCTATAAGCTTTTCTTAATACAGAACTGAGAATATGGAATACGAGGTCTTCACGATCTGAAAATGATAATTGTGGTATTAGTACTGTAGCCGAGAAATCTTCATGGCCGACTACCTATAGGTATAGCCTAGACTTTACAGCTTTACAGCGCGGCGTAGCGTCGTTGCGGGGAGGAGGCGGTTTTGCGGTAAAGCGAACGCGGACCGGTGCATGTAACGCCGAAAAATCGCGCGATATTCGGTATCCCGGTAGAGCGGAGGCGGCGTGTGTGACATATGAAGCAGTAATCGACAGTCAACAGTTTCGCAAAGATCAAATATGCAAAACCGCTTCCGCCCCGCACCGCGCCGCGCCCGCTCTGTGCGTTTCGAGCTTACGAAATGCGGTTTCATTTCCAGTAGTCCCGTGGTGGAACTAGTGAGATTTTTTTCCCAATAGTTCCGTCAACGGTACAAAGGGGTAGTTATGTACGACGACGAGCAAAGCGAGGAGGAGTGTTAGCAGAACTGCGACGCTACAACAGAGGATGATCACATGGAACGGAACTATTGGGAAAAAAGTCTCACTAGTTCCGCCACGGAACTACTTCCACTGGACTACTAGGAATAAACAGGAATTCGAACGTAAACAAACATGCTAAGGAGTATTCACGTACAGTAAAGTACAAAAATATGTATCGGTTTAGTTTGAGCATACATACGTCGGTACCAGAACCTTAATTCGCTGAAATATGAGCCATGAATTTATTCACAACATATTTATGTTTTTGAGTAAGTTATATGCAACTATAATATTGCAAGTCACTGTACCTGTGGGCGTAACGGTATCACGTGTTACCAAACCAATCGATCGAACTTGGATCGATGCAATCGTCCCTCGATGTCCACCAATCCATTCTATTATGGATCGATACATCTATTCTACCATCGATCGATCAATCGGTGTGGTAACACCGAAGCGTATCCAGCATTACCCATGACTAAGGTTGTTCTATGGGATGACAGCTGTCGGCGCCATGTTTAACGTTGATCGGTCTGTGATCGTAAGTTGGTGCAACTCAGCTTTAGGGACGCTCACTCAATGGTGATACGCTAAGGCTAATTATATGTTATTCTCTTTCTACGGTTGGTAATCGTAAGTGGTTTTCGTTAAATTCCAAACTTTCCGTACAAAGTTTGACTAGTTTACTAGTTTCTATGGGATGAAAGCTAGATGAAAGGGCGCCATATGTAACGTTGCTTGTTGCTAGTTGGTGTAACCTGCCCTGAACTACCTACCTGAGTATTAAAATTAACCAAAACTTACCGATAGATATGATTGATAAGATAATCCTATGAATCCACAACTCTTGATCACGACTGGTTTCTGAAGAAAGAAAAAATATAACACAAAATCAGCCTAGCTCATTGAGCCCGTTGTGTCGGTAATATGTATGTATACTTATGCATTCGTGCCTACTTGTACTAATTTGCTAGTAGGCTAAATAACACAATAAATGCTAGGTAAGCTGGTATACTTAAAGTAATTGGAATTGAAAAAATACAATAAAAAACAACACACATAACAAAACAGTCTGATTTGATATACTTTTTTTCAATTCGGACTGTTTAAATAGCCACTTTAGTACCCAAGCAAGAAGGTTCAAAAAGTAATGGCAATTGGACATTTGAAAAAAAATGTACTATGGGTACTTAGCGCAGCTGTATACTGTGTGGGAAGTTTTATCTCATTATCAGCAACGTTCGTAGCGCTACGCGCTTAGCCGATAACATGGGAAACGAATATTTAGCGGTACGAGCTAAGCTCCCATTGCGAGTTCTCGGTTAATGCTAGCTGGGCTGGTAGTTATTTGTCGCTGTATAATGTGTTGGAAGTTTTTTTCTCATTATCAGCAACGCCCGACACGCCTGTACCCGATAACATGTTAAACGAATATTTACCGCTACGAGCTGAGCTCCCAAGTTGCGAGTTCTCGGTAAATGATAGCAGTTATTGTCAACGCTGTATGCTGTTTCTTACGTCGAGTATCTTACGCCGGTTCTTCTCGTGGCAGAGGTTTATTTTTCCAAACCGGTGGTAGTTTATTGACATTCATAGATGCATTAATGTGCCTATTTTGAAGAATAAACTACTTTTTCTCAAACATGCAAAGAAATTTTGATGTTATGTTCCTTATAATAGGCTGCGAAGTATGACGTTTCAGGTGCGGCTAGGACAAGAGGTCGTTAATGCAATTTCATACAAATCTTGCAGGCCTAGGCCGGCAAAGTCCTCTTTTTTAATTTCCATTCCACATACATTTGTGGCACAGGCATCATGACATTCTGCCACTATGCGTATTAAAAATAAAACTATGATTTTTTTTGTTGTTTATTTCATTGTATGTTTGAGAAAAGCACTATACATACCTCGGCGGGAAATATGGGGTTGCCCGCCTCAGACTATCCGACCTCGCTACGCTCGGCCGTCTATATGTTTTCGGCCGGCAACCCCTTTCGTCCCGGCCTCTGTAGTAATGTACTATTACTGTGAGGGAAGTTTTTTCTCATTACCAGCAACGTCCGTAGCGCTACGCTCGTAGCCGATAACATGGGAAACGAATATTTAGCGCTATGTTATAGAAGAGGTAGGGCACAGCGAAACGTCATCTCGCTCAAATTTGGAGCAGCCCAACTGGGGAAGAACCTCCACCTTACAGAAGACCGTAGCCATAATAGCATCACTACTTGCCCTTTAGGTAGGTATGTGGTGTTTGTTCCTGGTGGTGAGTAAGGTCGCCAGAGCTCCCGCGCTGTGTTGGGAGTGAGGGACCTGTATACGTCTCTAACTTGACAGCTGGAGACGTCTGCGGGTCCCTCGCTCTCAACACAGCGCATCCCCAAGTCAATAAAGGGTCGGCAACGCACTTGTGATTCCTCTAGAGTCGCAAGTGTCCATAGGCTACGGTGTCTGCTTACCATAAGGCAGGCCGTAAACGTGTTTGCCACCGTCGTTGTATAAAAAAAAAACGTGATGAGGGCCCACGTTGCGAGTTCTCGGTGAATGCTAGCTGGGCTGGTAATTACTAGTGGACGCTGTATACTGTGTAGGAAGTTTTTTCACATTATCAGTAACGTGCGTAGCCGATAACATGGGAAACGAACATTTAGCGCTACGAGTTGAACGCCCAAGTTGTGAGTCCTCGGTGAATGCTAGTTGGGCTGGTAGTTACTTGTCGCTGTATACTGTGTGGGAAGTTTTTTCACATTATCAGTAACGTGCGTAGCCGATAACATGGGAAACGAACATTTAGCGCTACGAGTTGAACGCCCAAGTTGTGAGTCCTCGGTGAATGCTAGTTGGGCTGGTAGTTACTTGTCGCTGTATACTGTGTGGGAAGTTTTTTCACATTATCAGTAACGTGCGTAGCCGATAACATGGGAAACGAACATTTAGCGCTACGAGTTGAACGCCCAAGTTGTGAGTCCTCGGTGAATGCTAGTTGGGCTGGTAGTTACTTGTCGCTGTATACTGTGTGGGAAGTTTTTTCACATTATCAGTAACGTGCGTAGCCGATAACATGGGAAACGAACATTTAGCGCTACGAGTTGAACGCCCAAGTTGTGAGTCCTCGGTGAATGCTAGTTGGGCTGGTAGTTACTTGTCGCTGTATACTGTGTGGGAAGTTTTTTCACATTATCAGTAACGTGCGTAGCCGATAACATGGGAAACGAACATTTAGCGCTACGAGTTGAACGCCCAAGTTGTGAGTCCTCGGTGAATGCTAGTTGGGCTGGTAGTTACTTGTCGCTGTATACTGTGAGGGAAGTTTTTTCTCATTACCAGCAACGTCCGTAGCGCTACGCTCGTAGCCGATAACATGGGAAACGAATATTTAGCGCTATGTTATAGAAGAGGTAGGGCACAGCGAAACGTCATCTCGCTCAAATTTGGAGCAGCCCAACTGGGGAAGAACCTCCACCTTACAGAAGACCGTAGCCATAATAGCATCACTACTTGCCCTTTAGGTAGGTATGTGGTGTTTGTTCCTGGTGGTGAGTAAGGTCGCCAGAGCTCCCGCGCTGTGTTGGGAGTGAGGGACCTGTATACGTCTCTAACTTGACAGCTGGAGACGTCTGCGGGTCCCTCGCTCTCAACACAGCGCATCCCCAAGTCAATAAAGGGTCGGCAACGCACTTGTGATTCCTCTAGAGTCGCAAGTGTCCATAGGCTACGGTGTCTGCTTACCATAAGGCAGGCCGTAAACGTGTTTGCCACCGTCGTTGTATAAAAAAAAAACGTGATGAGGGCCCACGTTGCGAGTTCTCGGTGAATGCTAGCTGGGCTGGTAATTACTAGTGGACGCTGTATACTGTGTAGGAAGTTTTTTCTCATTATCAGCAACGTCCGTAGCGCTACGTGCGTAGCCGTTAACATGGGAAACGAACATTTAGCGCTACGAGTTGAACGCCCAAGTTGTGAGTCCTCGGTGAATGCTAGTTGGGCTGGTAGTTACTTGTCGCTGTATACTGTGTGGGAAGTTTTTTCACATTATCAGTAACGTGCGTAGCCGATAACATGGGAAACGAACATTTAGCGCTACGAGTTGAACGCCCAAGTTGTGAGTCCTCGGTGAATGCTAGTTGGGCTGGTAGTTACTTGTCGCTGTATACTGTGTGGGAAGTTTTTTCACATTATCAGTAACGTGCGTAGCCGATAACATGGGAAACGAACATTTAGCGCTACGAGTTGAACGCCCAAGTTGTGAGTCCTCGGTGAATGCTAGTTGGGCTGGTAGTTACTTGTCGCTGTATACTGTGTGGGAAGTTTTTTCACATTATCAGTAACGTGCGTAGCCGATAACATGGGAAACGAACATTTAGCGCTACGAGTTGAACGCCCAAGTTGTGAGTCCTCGGTGAATGCTAGTTGGGCTGGTAGTTACTTGTCGCTGTATACTGTGTGGGAAGTTTTTTCACATTATCAGTAACGTGCGTAGCCGATAACATGGGAAACGAACATTTAGCGCTACGAGTTGAACGCCCAAGTTGTGAGTCCTCGGTGAATGCTAGTTGGGCTGGTAGTTACTTGTCGCTGTATACTGTGTGGGAAGTTTTTTCACATTATCAGTAACGTGCGTAGCCGATAACATGGGAAACGAACATTTAGCGCTACGAGTTGAACGCCCAAGTTGTGAGTCCTCGGTGAATGCTAGTTGGGCTGGTAGTTACTTGTCGCTGTATACTGTGTGGGAAGTTTTTTCACATTATCAGTAACGTGCGTAGCCGTTAACATGGGAAACGAACATTTAGCGCTACGAGTTGAACGCCCAAGTTGTGAGTCCTCGGTGAATGCTAGTAGGGCTGGTAGTTACTTGTCGCTGTATACTGTGTGGGAAGTTTTTTCACATTATCAGTAACGTGCGTAGCCGATAACATGGGAAACGAACATTTAGGGCTACGAGTTGAACGCCCAAGTTGTGAGTCCTCGGTGAATGCTAGTAGGGCTGGTAGTTACTTGTCGCTGTATACTGTGTGGGAAGTTTTTTCACATTATCAGTAACGTGCGTAGCCGATAACATGGGAAACGAACATTTAGGGCTACGAGTTGAGCGCCCAAGTTGTGAGTCCTCGGTGAATGCTAGTTGGGCTGGTAGTTACTTGTCGCTGTATACTGTGTGGGAAGTTTTTTCACATTATCAGTAACGTGCGTAGCCGATAACATGGGAAACGAACATTTAGGGCTACGAGTTGAGCGCCCAAGTTGTGAGTCCTCGGTGAATGCTAGTTGGGCTGGTAGTTACTTGTCGCTGTATACTGTGTGGGAAGTTTTTTCACATTATCAGTAACATGCGTAGCCGATAACATGGGAAACGAACATTTAGGGCTACGAGTTGAGCGCCCAAGTTGTGAGTCCTCGGTGAATGCTAGTTGGGCTGGTAGTTACTTGTCGCTGTATACTGTGTGGGAAGTTTTTTCACATTATCAGTAACGTGCGTAGCCGATAACATGGGAAACGAACATTTAGGGCTACGAGTTGAGCGCCCAAGTTGTGAGTCCTCGGTGAATGCTAGTTGGGCTGGTAGTTACTTGTCGCTGTATACTGTGTGGGAAGTTTTTTCACATTATCAGTAACGTGCGTAGCCGATAACATGGGAAACGAACATTTAGGGCTACGAGTTGAGCGCCCAAGTTGTGAGTCCTCGGTGAATGCTAGTTGGGCTGGTAGTTACTTGTCGCTGTAAACTGTGTGGGAAGTTTTTTCACATTATCAGTAACGTACGTAGCCGATAACATGGGAAACGAACATTTAGGGCTACGAGTTGAGCGCCCAAGTTGTGAGTCCTCGGTGAATGCTAGTTGGGCTGGTAGTTACTTGTCGCTGTAAACTGTGTGGGAAGTTTTTTCACATTATCAGTAACGTACGTAGCCGATAACATGGGAAACGAACATTTAGGGCTACGAGTTGAGCGCCCAAGTTGTGAGTCCTCGGTGAATGCTAGTTGGGCTGGTAGTTACTTGTCGCTGTATACTGTGTGGGAAGTTTTTTCACATTATCAGTAACGTGCGTAGCCGATAACATGGGAAACGAATATTTAGCGCTATGAGCTAAGCTCCCAAGTTGCTAGTTTTCGGTATATACTGGCTGGGCCGGTAGTAAATTTTCAAAGCTGTATACTGCGTGGAAATTTTTATCTTATTATCTGCAACTGTTGTAGCGTTACGCGCGTCACCTATAACACGGAACAAAGCGCCCAAGTTGTTGCACCAAAAAATTGTGAAATCGGTATGTCCGACTAGGATCAACCCAGACTTTAATTTGAGCATTAAAGCTACTATTTACCCAAAAGTGGAAGGGAAAGGCGCGGGTGGCAAAGTAGATATCGTCACTACTTTCAAAAAATCTCGTATCTGATTTTTTCCTTTTTTTCGTTTATTTTCGCATTAAACTAATAAAAATACACCTCGTATGATGCACAAACTCCAACGACGATAAATCGTCATTATAGTATGTATTCGTCAGTTTAAAAAAATCGTATCTAAATAAATTATAGTCACTACTTTGAAAAAACTCGTATCTGATTTATTTTTCCTTTTTCCTTTCTTTCCTTTTTTATTTGGGTACCAACTCACTTATTTGGTACTGGTTAAATAATTTTCAAGTATTTAATAAAAATGGTGACTTGTCAAGTTGTCATATAAAATAGGCAGCGATCATTGAAGAAAATGTCTTCAAGTAAGATGTCTAAAAAAGATAAAGATAAAAAAAGATATGTCTAAGTAAAATAAAACAGAGAACTTCATGTGCCTGCCGATTATGTAAAAGTAATAACAGAGGCATCTTTGACTAAAAAGTACAATGTAAAATATTTACACTGGAGTTTTTTCAAAAACTATGCCGCACTTAAGCACTACACATCTATAAGACCTGGATAGAGAGCAGGTAACACATGTGTGGTAAATTTGAGGGCTTTAAAATATACACCTCACAGTCCTATTGAGTTTAAACTTCGCTTTGATGACATCTGGACTGTTCTACCTCAAAGATTCCATGATATTTCCGAAGATCAAGCGATTCCTCAGCTATATTCTGGACCCGTCCCCATTAAAAAAACTAAAGTATGATGATTTGCAATCTCTAAAGCCGATTTTGCCAAAAGACTTTCATGCATTTTACGATAGTTTATTGCATGTATAGTAGAGAAAAAATAATTCGACCCTATCTTTTTTTACGTAGGCACGTTGTTATTTGAGTTCGTCTATTGTTACTCGAAGAGAGTTTACTTAGTTCATTTAATAAACATAAAAATATACATTTCGTTTCATTTTGTAGCATAAAATTCAAAGCAAAATTATCGTAACTTAACAACTTTCAGTCAATACTAAAACAAAAATCTTGTATCTTACGAATAACTGTAAATTTTATAAAAAATGTTTGAGTGAGTTATTCGAATATTTGTGAAATTAATGACTGGCTATCAAAGTATCTCATGAAACTAACAACAACTTTTTTGATCAATCGCAATAATTTACAGAATGTTTATTGTTCCTCCTAGAAACTTGATGATTTTCAGATACGAGTTTTTTTAAAAGTAGTGACGATATATACTTATAACTAACGTCAGGTGGGGAGAGGTTCGGGGGGTTCAGACGATAACAAGCTATTGGCGTGCCTGATGGTGATGGTATTAAGTCGACACTGTAGCCTATGGGCGTTTTTAATGTTTTAATAACTCGCATATATATTATACGTTACATACGTGTATAATATTGTACTACATAGGCCATACATGGGCTAAGAAAGTGGTCTATCGCTTTTCGACTAATAATTTGTACACTAGCTGTTGCCCGCGACTTCATCCGCGTCTTCGCTCCTATTGGACGCAGCGTGATGTTATATGGCCTAAAACCTTCCTCGATAAATGGACTATCCAACACAAAATATTTTTTCAATTCGAACTAGTAATTCCCGAGATTAACGCGTTCAAACAAACAAACTCTTCAGCTTTATAATATTACTAGCTGTTGCCTGCGACTTCGTCCGCGTCTTCGCTTCTATTGGTCGCAGCGTGATGTTATATAGCCTAAAGCCTTCCTCGATAAATGGACTATCCAACACAAAAATATTTTTTCAATTCGAACCAGTAGTTCCTGAGATTAGCGCGTTCAAACAAACAAACTCTTCAGCTTTATAATATTACTAGCTGTTGCGTGCGACTTCGTCCGCGTCTTCGCTTCTATTGATCGCAGCGTGATGTTATATAGCCTAAAGCCTTCCTCGATAAATGGACTATCCAACACAAAAATAATTTTTCAATTCGAACCAGTAGTTCCTGAGATTAGCGCGTTCAAACAAACAAACTCTTCAGCTTTATAATACTAAGTATATGTATGTATGTAAATACTTTATTGTACACAAAACACAGGTAAAAATACAGACAAATTCAGTTATATCGGTACAAAGGCAAACTTATCCCTATAAGGGATCTCTTCCAGTTAACCTTTGAGCAATTCAGTGGAAGACAGGAACCAAAAGATAGACAAACTAACACGTGTACAAATAGGTACGTAATTATTAAAAGCAATCAGGTATTGTTATAGACACATGTATAGTATAGATTAAGGTTAAAAACGGTAGATCATTTTCTTGTCTGAGAATACCTGACTCTGGGCTATAGCGATGAGTATCATCCGTCTGATTCGATAGGAAGAATGATTTGTGCAGTTCTGCCAGCCTGACAGGAAGATGGCCGTCGGTAGATTGGCTGCCTGTAATACGAAAATTATGTATAGCTAGACACTACCAAGGTTTTCAATACGAACTTTGTAAGCTGTAGACCTACCAAGGTTTTCAATAAGAGCTTTGTAAGCTGTAGACCTCGTGAATTTTATTTTTAAAATTTCAATGTTTCTGAAAGCTGTATTGACAAACAAAAATACATAATTATCAAACCTGCTCACAAAATTTCAGTAGAACCAGTTGATAAATTCAACGTGTGAAGGAAAACAGCCAGAAATCCGGCGGCCGGACTTGCGAAAGCGAAAGCATTTTTAATTTTTTCCGTTTCAATCGATCAAAAAGACGGAGGGTGTCTTTTTGATCGATTTTCATAGTGTTGATATAAAGCAGAAGTTGCCTTAAAGATAATCTGCTATTTTTCATTTTATCAAGGAGGGCCACTGTAGCTGAACGGAAGGACACTTTTGATCTGCAGGTTTGAATTACGGCTCATAGTACTAGGTAAAAAAAAGTTACGTATAGACCTATCATTTGATATTAAATATAATGAAACGGGTCACTCACGTCTTAAAGGTCGAATATCGCTCGACAGGTTTCAGACCGGTTCGCGGTCCTCATTGATACTTAACAATAGCTTGTCAATAAAGGGGTGGTGCTGCCATTAGAAAACCGGTCTGCAAGGGCTACACCCGGAATCAGCTAGGAGGATGATGATATATATTTGGTCATGATTGTCATGATGTAATCTGATGAGATCCAAGAGCAATTTAAACTATTGCGATATTGTTAATCTTCTTTATTGCATGCAAATGAGCATTGAAAGTTTCTGTCAAAAATGTAATTGCTGGTACAAAAATACGTATCGATTTAATCCTCTCATAAATAGGTACCGCAACCTTAATCCGCCGACATAAGAGCTATGGGACATATTTTTGAGCAAGTTGTATGCACCCATGTTTTTGCACTTGACTGTACCTACTTTTATAAGCGACTGTAACTTTTTTCCACGGCCATCAACGAGAGGATTACAATGAGTTCAAACACGTTTGCGTAGTTTACAAGTTGCTATGGCCACCTTTATTATTCGTCATCAGATCAGCTCGGTGGTACCATAATATTGCATTTTCACCAAACTTACTTAAGCATTGCCAAATTTCAGCCCAAAGTCCGTTGCAAGTGTTGAACCGAACATACATAGGAATACTTACCTAAAAATATTGACGAGTGGCATACTCGAAGAGAGGCCTATGTTCAGCAGTGTGTGATTCATCATATCAGTCGAAGGACGTCCACTGCTGGACATAGGCCTCCCCCAAAGAGTTTCACAATGACCGATCCTGCGACAACCTCACCCAGCGGACACCCGCGACCGTTACCAAGTCATCAGTCCACCTTGTGGGGGGCCTGCCCACGCTGCGCCCTCCGGTACGTGGTCGCCACTCGTGTGTGATTTATTATTTATTTATTAAAAATGGGATTGCTCTTGGCCAGCATCTAGCCAGGGGGTAAAGATGCGAGCTCACCCAGAAGATGCCTATTCACTTGTGTCTTAAAAAGGTGTAGCTTATATGAACTCGGAAATACAAACGCCGGCAGAGAATTCCAAACCTTTGAAGATTGCTGACTGAGAACGATGATGAAATAAGCAGACGAACGTACCTCAACAGTGATGTCTCCAGCGTTCCACATGATGACTCCAGTGCTGAACAACATGCTCAAGAAAGTTGCGGCTATCGGCAGCATGTTGCTCAGCGTGCGGCCAGAGTTCTACAAAACAATTGCCATTTATTTTATGCCAGTCATTAGGTTCCGTCCCGAACCCAAAAAGTGCCACGACCATGACAGATAGATTTCTTACTCTCAACCGAAGGTGTGCATCCTCCCCCTCTAGATATTCATAATGCTATACCCACAATTTATAATTTCCACTCCCCCCTTCACTGCCATCACCTCTGCCTCCTCTAGGATATAGGCTGGCGACGTTCTCATCCCTGGGGTTGCTGGTGCAATTTCACAAAACCTATTGGTTTAGAACCGTAAATTTTACAAAGTATGTTTTAATTCAAAGGAAGTTGGACAATGTTGTCACCGACCTGTAATTGTGACATGAGCAGGACAAGTACAGTAATGTTCACAGTGATGTGTCCGCTGAACACCGTGCCACCGATCTTCTGCACTTGCTGGGTGCACCTGCGATTTCAATAATAATAATATATTAATTTAATAATTATTATTTATTTATTAGTATATTAATTACAGCGTGCACGGTGATTGACGCCCTTAAATATTTGATATTGTTCTGGCCAAAGAGAATATAATCACTACAGCTCTGACTACTCGCAGCAAAGCTATACGCCTTAAAATTGATAAAACTGTGCCTTGGCGCTCTGTGCGGCGGCCCCGGTCAACCCGCCCTAAAGCCAGCTAGGTTTTAGAACTGTATCACGCTAATTATATAAATACGAGCATAAACCCACCATATTGTAGTAGTATGCAGCCGTATGCCAACTTTCAACGCTCTTTCAAACTTCTCCTCCATCTCACTTTGGCTTATCCTCTCTTCAAAAATCCCAGCAATACTTTTAAAATACAGCTGCAGGTTCGTATACTGGTGGCTGAGGGCAATGGTGATGGTCAAGAGGAGGAGGTATGTTGTGGTGACGCGGATCATCCACAGCCACCATAGGACGTAGAAGCCGAAGCGAGCTGCCTCAGCGATGGCTCGAGTGTCGTGGACCTCGGGCCACACCGTTATAATGGTCACGAAAGTTCCATCTAAAATCAAGTATTACGAAACTATTCGCTCCCCTTTTTAAAATACGAGTAATTTGTGAATTTGGACAAATATAACTTTGTCATAACTTCATGACGTACTAAACTCATAATACAATTGCGGAAACTTCGCTTAGCTAATATACACATGATAGTTTTAAGCAATAGTATTTTTAATAGTTCTGTCGATCCTTACCTGCGAAGAACACTTGGAACAACCCATCTATACCATAAAACACCAGCGCGTTAAAGCATACAGCAACAAACGCGCAGGCATAAAACCTGGTCCTCTTTAGCATCAGCCTTTCTGTCTCCTCATCATTGAAATCCCTCTTCAGCTCCACGGCCAAGGCGAACAGTACCTTGGTCACGGTTCCCTTATGGTGCCCCATGGAAAGCGTAAACGAGTAAAGAATAAAGTGTGCAAACGTCATCAGAATCCGATCAGATTTCTGTTTCTCCGTCAGATTGTTCTGTGTGAAGAACGCTCCAAACTCTGCTACCATGAAAAATACGACTGCCACGTTCACCAGCTTGCAGAAATTTTTATATGCCTTCAAAACTAACTCGGAAGCAACGTTGTCGTCTACCCAGTAGTTCATGCTGCTGAAGAAGAAAATAACATTATCTAGTTTGCGGAATAGTTCCGTGGTTTTATTTTTCCGATACTTTACAGATTGCATTTTGACTGTGGTACGCTTCACAACTTCGCAGCTTCACAGCTTCGTTAAGTATAACAATTTTTTTAAATATACTTCGTTAAGTTTAACGGCTATTGAAATTGGTGGAGTTAAGTAATCATTAGTTAATTGTACTGCCAGAGAGGAATTCAAACGGTTTCGATTTCGTTAAAAGCCTAGTTCTGTTTATCAGTCATTTTCATACTTCGAGATTGGGTATATCTAACTGGAGCTAATATTTAAAAGGACCCTTCCTTGGAGCATCTGCAGTAACACCTGGTGTACAATTTTTGTTCCATAATTTTCGTTTTGAAGAAATTTTGCTCTAAAGTTATGACCTCCGAGTAATGGATTTTGACACCACGAGATTATAGTACATCAGTCAATTTATTTATTTATTATTTATTTATTTATTTAAAATATTAATAAACAAATTAGCACTAACAGTTAATTACATATTGCACCATAAGGAAGACCGCCGACTCAGCTCACACGCGCCACCGACCGACGACACGAGGCGCGACGTCAGCAAAACAAGCGTTTACCTTATTGAAGCAATTCCATTCTTTATTCACTTTTGATTCATACTTCGATCGATTGTCACCGTACTTAAGGCTATAATTTTTGTATTACTTATTTTAATTAAATTAGTTATAAAAGTTTTTGGTTTTTTTCGGGCCTCCGATTGCAGCTATCATAATTGGCGCAGTCGGTAGGATACTCGCGGGTCGTTTTCGCGAATAAATTCGGGACCTCCAGAATCGAGACCGCGCGTTCGCGAGCCACCCGGGTTGGCTATCAAGCACCGCTGCCGAGTATCCAGAATCTACGAGCTGCAGACCGGAGGCGAATCCAGCAATTGATTCACGAGGAAGGCCAGAAATGAACCACATGTGAGTACACCTGAATTGTTCTCGTGTTGCTTGCTTCCTTAGCCCTTATATCCCTATTTTTCACCATTTTTCATCCCAGAAAGTCGGGATCCCGGGAACCTACATCGAGTGAGGTTCGTCGGGAAAGAATAGATTTATTGAGAAACTTGGATAATTTAGAGTTAGAAAACCCTTTAGATAATTTGGACGTTAGTCGCTTAAGTGAGACAAGTATAATAATGGCAGCGAACCCTGACGACATTTACAAAGCCCTGCGATTAGTCCCGGACTTTGACGGCAACCCCAACATTCTCACCCGATTTGTTAAAATATGTGATCAGATAGTAGAAGCTTACTTAAGTGCCGAACCCGGAAGCGAATTATCCAATCTCTGCCTCATTAACGGAATTCTGAACAAAATTACTGGTACAGCTGCAAGTACTATTAACAGTAATGGCATCCCCGATAGTTGGTTAGGTATTAGATCGGCCCTCATTAACAATTTCTCCGACCAACGTGACGAGACAGCCCTATACAATGACCTCTCAATAGCCAGCCAAGGTAACAGGACACCTCAGGAATTTTACGACCATTGCCAGACACTTTTAAGTACAATAATGACGTATGTGTCCCTTCACGAGAATGTTGACACTACTATCGAGGCCAAGCGGACCCTTTACAAAAAGGTGGCTATGCAAGCCTTTGTGCGCGGCCTGAAGGAACCCTTAGGGTCACGAATTAGATGTATGCGCCCGGATTCCATAGAAAAAGCCCTCGAGTTCGTACAAGAGGAGCTTAACGTAATATACGTGCAACAACGAGGAGATTCGGGTAGGGTCCAGCAACCAAATAAGGTGACCATGCCCTCACCAAATGTGGGATTCTTACCGCCTCGACCATTCAATCCACCTCAGGCGCCAAATTGGCCTGTACCTTTTGGCCAGCGACCAGTGCAGCAACCCCCTCAACCATTTAGATTCAACCCTATTCAAACGCAACCCCAAAACCGTATGCCCACTAGGACTCAGCAAATGTTCAGTGCCCCTCCGCCAAATTACAACCCCCGGAGTAATGTATTCCGACTACCCCCTAGGAACAACCCCCAGGCTAATTCAACCCCTAGACCTATGAGCGGAGTCCAGAATTACACCCCGAGGATATTGCCTCAGTCAAATCAATCTTTCTATAGGCCACGCGAAATGAACATGAACGAATGGTCACCCTACACCGTTGACTCATATCCCGATAACTACTATATGCAGCCAGAATATTATTATGACACGCCCATGACTTACGACAATTATTACACCGAATATGACCCCGCCGCTGGACTGGACACCGAACCGAGCTATGATTATCAACCGAGTAACGACGCGTTACCTAGCACTAGCGCACAGCCGGATTTTCAGTCGGACCAAAGGTCACTCAAGCCAAAATAGAACTGAATTTGCAATCTCAAAGGCAATTGCCTTACATCCAAATTGGCGAACCGCCACTTAAATTTCTAATAGATACCGGAGCAAACCAATCTTTTATCAGCCCCGAAGCCGTCCAGCGCTACTTCCCAAATGTTCCCCTCAATTACGATCCCTTCGAGGTCACTAATGTTCACGCCGTGAGCAGGAATGACTATTCGCTAACGTTACCTTGTTTCCCGGAGTTTAGGGATACGAACAACATGAAATTATTCATATACCGTTTCCACGATTATTTCGATGGTCTCATAGGGTTAGATTTACTAACCAAATGGGAAGCTAAGATTGATCTTAAAAGTAACACTTTAATCACGCGAACGTCAAGCAACCCGATACTGATGTATTACTCGGGCAACGCACACAATCATTTCGAGGAAATGATCCCGGCCGGCACGTCTAGAATAATAAAGGTTCCGATTAACACCGCCGACGGCGAAGTTTTAGTAGAAGAACAAGTAATTAGTAACTGTACGATTCACCCTTGTTTCACAATAGTTAAGAATAACCGCGGATACATAGAAGTTGAAAACCAATCCCCAAACGACGTCATCTTCTCGCTTGACCGGCCAGCTCAAGCTGACCTCTACAATATCGAGTGCATGCGCACCAAACTGAGTAATAATACACGTGCACAGGACGTAATATCGCGCTTACGTACCGAACATTTAAATGAAGAGGAGGCGACTAACCTGAAATTACTTTGTTCCCGCTATGCCGACGTGTTCTACATTGAAGGGGAAGCACTCTCCTTTACTAACAAAATTAAACACAGAATCATGACCACAGACGAGGTGCCGGTATATACAAAAAGCTACCGGTATCCCTTCGTACATAGGCAGGAAGTTAGGGAGCAAATAACCAAAATGCTCGAACAAGGAATAATCCGGCCTTCGGATTCCGCTTGGAGCTCCCCTATCTGGGTCGTACCCAAAAAGGCGGACGCCTCAGGAAAACAAAAATGGCGACTTGTGGTCGATTTCCGCAAGCTGAATGACAAAACAATTGACGACAAGTACCCGATACCGAACATCACAGATGTGCTGGATAAGTTAGGGAAGTGCCAATACTTTACCACACTAGATCTGGCAAGCGGATTTTACCAGGTTGAAATGGACCCCCAGGACATTTCAAAAACCGCTTTTAATGTAGAGCAAGGACATTTTGAGTTCTTAAGGATGCCCATGGGTCTCAAAAACAGCCCCAGCACGTTTCAGAGGGTCATGGATAACGTCCTGAGAGGTCTACAGAACGAAATTTGCCTTGTATATCTCGACGACATAATTGTCTTCAGCACGTCGCTACAAGAACATATGGAGAATCTAGAAAAGGTCTTTCAGAGATTAAGGGAATCAAACTTCAAAATCCAGATGGATAAATCTGAATTTCTGAAACTTGAAACCGCTTATCTCGGACATATAGTCAGCAACGACGGCGTCAAGCCAAACCCCGAAAAGATCTCCGCCATACAAAAATACCCGATACCTAAAACTCCAAAGCAGATTAAACAGTTTCTGGGCCTTCTCGGATATTACCGAAAATTCATCCCCGATTTTGCCCATATCACCAAACCTCTCACCACTTGCCTAAAGAAAGGGAACAAAATTACCCTTAACTCCGAATATATCAACTGCTTTGAAAAATGCAAAACCCTCCTTACCAATGACCCTGTGTTACAATATCCCGACTTCACTAAGGAATTCCTTCTGACTACAGATGCCTCAAACGTCGCTCTAGGCGCAATACTCTCGCAAGGTCCCATAGGGTCCGATAGACCTGTGTGTTATGCCTCCCGTACCCTTAACGACAGCGAGCTTAACTACAGTACGATAGAGAAAGAGTTACTCGCAATAGTTTGGGCTACGAAGTATTTCCGACCTTATCTTTTCGGACGAAGGTTCAAAATTTTAACAGATCACAAGCCCTTACAGTGGCTACTCAATGTAAAGGAACCCAACTCACGCCTCACCCGTTGGAGGCTAAAGCTCAGCGAATATAAATATACGGTTATATACAAGACAGGGAAATCTAATACCAATGCCGATGCCCTGTCCAGAGTGGAGATCCACAATGAAGAACTCGAATCCATAATAGCAGACGAGCTATGCTCCATTTTACCTAACCCCACAGAAGCTCCAGTTACCTTGGACAATTCCTCCACAGAAACTGTGCATACAAGTAATGAGAGTCCCATATTAGAAGTGCCCATTACCGACGAGCCGCTTAATAAGTTTCACAGGCAGATTATATTTACTGTCGTAGATATTGCGGCAAGGAAACCAACCGTAACGAAACCATTCGACACACACACTCGTATATCCGTTCAAATATCTCAGTCAAATTTAGAAACCGAAGTGATAACCGCTATCAAAGAATATGTCAACCCCAAGGTCAAAACTGCCCTACTTATTCAACCCCCACTCGCTATGTATAAAATTATCCCAATCATCCAAAGCAATTTTAAAAGCTCCACTATGAATATCACGCTCGCTAAGGTAGAACTGGAGAATGTCAAGGATTATCTAAGACAACAGGAAATCATAAATAACTATCATGATGGGAAGACCAATCACCGCGGCATTGCGGAATGCTACCTAGCTCTCTCCCGTAAATTTTATTGGCCCAAGATGAAAGATCATATTACCAAATTTATAAACGAATGCACCACTTGCGGCCAAGCCAAATACGATAGGAACCCGATTAGACCCAAATTTAACATAGTCCCCCCTGCAACCAAACCGTTCGAGACAGTACACATGGACCTCTTCACCGTTCATAACGAAAAATACGTAACCTTCATGGACGTATTCACGAAATACGGCCAAGCCTATCACCTACGCGATGGCACAGCAGTTAGTATACTTCAAGCTCTCTTAAAATATTGCACGCATCACGGAGTCCCCATCACCATAATTACAGACAACGGAACCGAGTTTACTAACCAGCTCTTTTCCGAATTTGTTAGACTGCACAAGATAAATCACCACAAAATCCTAGCTCACTCACCTAACGATAACGGCATTATAGAACGTTATCACTCAACTCTTCTTGAACATCTCCGCATACTGAAACTAAAGAAAAAAGACGAACCCATTATTAACCTCATGCCCTATGCCATTATAGCTTATAACAGTTCCATCCACAGTTTTACCAAATGCAGACCATTTGACCTTTTAACCGGACACTTTGACCCAAGGAACCCCCTCGACATTGACATAACGGAACGACTCCTACAACAGTATGTCCAAAACCATAGAGAACAAATGAATCTGGTATACGACATAATTAACGACACAGCCCTCGCTAATC
Source organism: Notocelia uddmanniana (assembly GCA_905163555.1). NCBI lineage: Eukaryota > Metazoa > Arthropoda > Insecta > Lepidoptera > Tortricidae > Notocelia > Notocelia uddmanniana. Next base: position 1,785,234 of record LR991059.1, read on the forward strand.
GAACTTCCATAATAGAGAACAGAAATAAAGATCGTGAGGACGAGGTGGAATACACCCCGCATCAGCAAGTTTTCATAAAAAATCCCCTGGCAACCCGCCAAAAACTTGCCCCACGCTACACCCAGGATACAGTTTTAGCAGACCTCCCCATACATATATACACGTCAAAGAAACGCGGGCCCGTAGCTAAATCACGCCTAAAACGCGTACCTAAAGGAGACCCCTTGTTGCAGAATTCTTTTGCTGCTGACGATCCCCCTGACGCAAAGCTCCGAGATAAAACTTGGACCCATGCGACTCACGACCCATTACCATACCTACTTGCAATACATACAGCTTGACGAAATAAGAGAAAAAATTAGCTTAACTTCCGAGCAACTACAGACATACAAGATTAGGTTGGTTAATGACACGTACCTACTGTACGAACACCAAATAAATTACTTAATAAATAAATTAGGAAAGGTAGCAAATCAGCTAGAAACCCTGGAACCGACACGAACTAAGAGAGGTCTCGTGGACGGACTGGGGACAATCATTAAAAGTATCAGCGGTAACCTAGATCAGTCAGATGCCATTAACTACAATAATCTTATAAAAAATTTACAGCTCAACCAGAACAAAATAGTATCAGAATTAAATAGTCACGTGAGCCTAAGCAAAGATTGGGCAAGTCGCCAAGGCAGCATACTAGATACTCTGGTGGAGAATCAAAGAAGAATTAATTCCACCTTAGAAGTAATCTTAGATAATAATGCTTATAGAGAGGATAGTTTGATTAAATATGCAAAGTTCGCCCAACTCCTTCTGATTTTGAGCGACAACGTAGAAGATCTGAGCCAAGAGCTTTTAAGGATAGAAAATAGTTTAGCGTTTATTCGTAGCTCTACTGCTCATCATTCCATGATAGAGATTAGCGTCCTAAGAAACATGTTAGATAAATTAAGAATATTATACGGTAACGATAGGATATTAGACTTAGAGTTACGAGAATATTATGACATAATACGCCCGGGATCCTATTACACAGACAAAGAAATAGTAATTACATTTCAATTCCCTATAATAACGCCAGAAGTTTTCGACTTGTTCAAATTATCTATTGTACCCAATAAAAATAAAGAAGCCCTGATTCCACCCTATCCCTTCCTGGCAACGCATGAGAATTCATTCATGTACATGGAGGCAGAATGCCCGAAGTTCAGCCGCCATTACGTCTGCCAAAAGGAAATAAGCCTGCAACTTCGTAGTTCATCGGATTGCATACACAAACTTATCAGAAATGAAGAGCCGAAAGCATCGTGCCAACCCACTACAGTGTCCCTGTCAAGACCAGCCATGGAAAAACTCGATGACCAGCACTACATCATTTCACTTCCGCAACCAACGAAAATACAGCTGTCCTGTAACGGGGAGGATTACAGCACGCTACAAGGAAGCTACCTAGTTATCATCCCACGCAACTGCTACCTGCGAACAAAAGAGTTTACAATCACCAATGATAAGGACGAAATACGAGGCCACCCCCTAAAACTGGCCGAAATTCCCCACGACGCTGATAAGCAAACTACATCCTCCGCCCACGTTAGTCTAAAATCCATAGACCTCAAAGGACTACACGACGCCGAAAGCAACCTCATCTTCGAGTCTCCCGTCCAATTAGATGCTGTCCCGTCTTGAGCGTTCTGACCTCCTTATGGTCCCTAAGTATGGGAAGGTTTAAAATGAGGAGTCAGAAATTCGGTCAATAAAAAATATATTTTCTACTAGCTCAATCGGGTCACGATAAGAAAAATACGTAGAATTCGTGGGTTCGGGCGAATACGCTTAAGATCGGATTCCGCTACTTCCTCTGCAGTCGAAGTACTCCCCTGACTGCGCTGTGGGAAATTTCTCATCCGCGCTGAGTTCAGCGCCGTCCGGAAAAACTGCTCCGCTGTCGTCTAAACGGCCAGAAGCGAAGCGCAAGCAGGCGGCAAGCAGTCGGCCAGTAAAAAATGGTCACTCTGGACCTTGGACCCTGGAACGCGCCATCGAACAAAGGCGTTAGAAGCGGTCCGCCAGTTTCGGTGAACGCCAACGGCATATGGGAAAGCACTTGGTAGTTGTGATGCCGTGGAAGTTCACAATTCAGATACGGAGATTACAATGAAATTAGGTTGATTTAATGTCTGATGAAACTAAATGATTTTATAATTTTAATTTTTAATATGAGGGTGGCTTTGAAAATGACCACGATATTTAACAAGTTTTTGTGAGTGCTAATTATGAGCAAACCTATTATATGCAATTGGTATTTATATTCTGAAGTTAAAATAAGAGTGAAATAGTAAAGAAATCGATTGGCAAGTTAAAATAATTAAGCACTTAACAGTTCTATGCTATGCGCAAATAAATATATCCACTTACCCAATTTGGGGTACACTAAAAGCACTTATAAAACACCACAGTGATTTTATACGGGTTGAGGAACACGTAGGGACGAACACCAGAAGATCGATTACGGTGCCATGACGCAGACCGTAGCAGAGATCGACTTCAGGCGACGTGCGTTCTTCTCAATGTCTTTTGGCTAATGAGTGAGTGGCCGCGCGCGGTGACGAACGCTCGCGCAGTTCACTCATGCGTGCATTCGTTCGAGTGCGAATGAAGTAAGAACAATTGAACGTTATATCGATGCCGCGACATATTCAAAACAAACAGCGTATTGATGAATCTATATATGTAAATAACTGGTGTTTAGGATAGATTAATAATGTGCTGTAGTGTGTAATATATAAGTAAGTTGTATATGTTATTTTTAAGTAGGTAAAAAGTTAGAATTAAGGTTTATTTAAGTAAGTATGTACGTGTAACGGTACATTACCCCCCGCTCCAGTGAAAGGGTTTTGTTCTTAAAGAAAACCCGTTTGTACTGTTAACAGTATTACACTTTCATTCCATCATCTATCATTTTCATTCATACATCATCTAGAAAACATAAAAGCAAACATCGCTTCGATAAGCTGACGACGCATCCTTGCATTCAAAAGGCATCTGTGATGAATTGCACATATGACCAAATACTGACAACAAGATCTTACTTAAACTACAGAGCGTACTCGTTACTTAAGACTATTGACCAGCTTCAGGTCCTTAATATGCCAGACGCCCAAATCTTTTCCACTCATATCTTCTAAAACGTACACAAGAGGAGATCGCTTTTCAGTTATACGGCATTTTATAAATTTTGGCGCTAACTTTTTACTAAAATATTTGTCTTTATCGCTTAGTATGTAAGTGCGTTTAAAGACTAAGTCGCCGACATTAAATTCAGCGGGTTTTCGCCGTAAATTATACTGAGCAGTGTTTTTTACATGTGCCTGCCACAATGAAGCTTGCACATCGCTAAATACAGAAGACAGACACCCTCGGTTTTCAGCGTAAACATCGCGCGGTAGGAATAATACCTCATCACCTAGGTCTGAATCCGTATAATGCGATCCACACAAAACAAGCTCACGGCCAAATACAAGAAAGGATGGTGTATAACCAGTGGCCTCACTAACGGAGTTGTTCATGGCAAATTTTATTTTGGGAATAAAAGTGTCCCAGGTCCGGTGGTCGTTTTGGACAAATGTTGATAAAGAGGTGATAAGTGTCTTATGAGCCCGTTCAACACTGTTAATCTGGGGGGCATATTTAGGCGTGAAGTACACGTTTGGGATCTTGTATTTCTTGAAAAGTGCATCAGTAGTTGCACTAATGAATTGGCTACCATTGTCAAGAAATATGGTTTGAGGAATGCCATGAATTAGAAATATATTTTCCTCTAAAATTTTAACAACTGCGTCTGCAGTTGCACGACGTAAGGGAAATATCTCGCTATATTTAGAGAAACAGCAGATTATGTGCAGGATGTAGGCATTCTGTTTGCGAGTAACGGGTAAAGGTCCGATAAAATCGATGGAGATCATCTGGAACGGGCGAGAACACTGCTTAGGCCGTCCCATTTCTCCTAGCGTGGTGTGATTTTGCGCTTTGTATGACAAGCAGACAGAACAAGAGCCCACAAACTTAACGACATCTTGGTGCATACCCGGCCAATAATAGTTTAAAGCTAAGCGCCTATAGGTTTTAAAAATACCAAGATGTCCGGCTGTTGGTTCAGAATGGTTTTGTTCTATTACTTGTTTACGAAAGTCAGAGGGCACTACTTCCTTCCAGTCAAATTCCGAAGTGAGTTGTGAGTGTTTAGATTTTGATAGCCGAAACAGAGAATTATTTTTGATTATGAAATTAGGGAAATTACTTGGAGCATTAAGACAACCATTGTATATTTTCTTATACCAAGCATCGTTTGTACTTGCTACTGCATCGGACAGTGAAATTGCATTCACTGGAAAAGCACGGGAAAGAGCGTCTGGTATTACATTGTCGACTCCACGGCGATGCTTAATTTCAAAATTAAACGACGACAGACGAACTCCCCATCGTGCTAAGCGTCCAGAAGGGTTGTCCAAAGATAGGAACCATTTTAAAGCAGAATGGTCAGTGTACACTGTAAAAGATTGCCCGTTTTCCAGATAACAACGCCAGTGCTCGAGAGCAGTCAGCACAGCAAGGGTTTCCCGTTCTGTGATGCTGTAGTTTCTCTCGGCACTGGTAAGGGATCTACTCATGTAGGCGATAGGGTGTTCTTTACCATCTAGAGTCTGCGTCAACATGGCACCAACTCCATAATTACTTGCATCTGTATGCACTTCAAATGGCAATGAGTAATCTGGACAGGCAAGGACTGGCGCGGAAACCAAGGATTCTTTTAATGCGTTAAAAGCCGCGTCAGCTTCCTGTGACCAAACAAAAGGTGGTGACTTTTTGCCATTTGAAGTGAGCTTGTTCAAGGGACCAGCTACCGTACTAAAATTGGGTACGAAACGTCGGTACCAAGTGGCAGTACCAAGAAAACGTTTAAGTTCCTTCCTATTTGTAGGAGTGGGAAAATTAATAATGGCCTCGACTTTTTCGGGGTCTGTGCGCAAGCCACGAGCATCCACTACGTATCCTAAATACCTAAGTTCACTCCTAAAGAACTTGCACTTCTCAAAGTTTACTGTGAGGTTAGCTTGCTTCAATTTGTCCAAAACGCGCAACAGACGTGAAACGTGCTCCTCAAACGTTGAGCTGATGATTATAATGTCATCAAGATATGCAAAGGTTTTAAACTCCATATCCCCAAATAACATGTCTACCAGGCGTTGCTGTGTGGCAGGAGCATTTGTCAAACCAAACGCTGTAGTTTTAAAGCGCAGGGTCCCTCTATTTGGTACGTAAAAAGCTGTCTTATCGCGATCTTCAGGCACAATAGGAATTTGCCAGAATGCCTTAGATAAGTCTATGCTCGAAAGATATTTTGCATCACGGAGACTATCTAAGATCTCCGAGACATATGGCAAATTGTATGCGTCGCGTTTGGTAATAGCATTCAGCTTACGGCTGTCGAGGCAAAACCGAGGCTGTCCGTTCTTTTTGTTAACGATGAGTACGGGAGAAGACCAAGCACTCTCGCAATACTCCACCACATCAAGAGCTAGCATCTCGTCAACCTGCTCGGTCAAGATTCGCTGCTTCTCAGGTGACATTCGATAATATCGCTGTCTGATCGGTTGAGCGTCACCGGTATCTATACGATGCGAAATTATATTTGTACGACCCAAACCTTTTTCTTCAGTCGATATTGAGTTGAACTGAGCAATTATGGTGTCCGCGATTACTTTTTGAGGTTCCGTCAAATTGTCATATGAGTGAATAAAAGTGTCACTAGGGTTAATTTTAATTTCTGATAGAGAACATTCTGATAATTTGACGCTACCAATGAATTTAGGACAGATTTGGAACGCTCGCCAAAAATCTACGCCAAGAATTATGGAGGTTTCAATTTCAGGAACAACATATGCTTTAATTAAATGATATTGTCCTTCAAATGTTATTGGTAAATTTATGTATCCAATACTTTTTAAATATTGACCGCCAGCTGCAACCATATTAATGCTGTGATCCTGGTGTAAAGTGCAGTCAATTAAATGATGATGACAATTATTACCCAAAATTGTCACTGCAGCTCCAGAATCCAACAAAGCGCACGCGTCAATATCATTAATCTTTATGTTTATATAAGGCCTAGTATCATGTTCTGGTTTACTTTGCAGAATTGTAGAAACTTTGTATGAAGAGGTAAAAGTTTTAATAAAGTTAAGCCAAGTTTCCCAATCTTCTTTATTAAAATTACCACAATTCTGCCTCGCTAGTTTTTTGAATTTATAGTAGTTTGAGAGCAACCGGGACAATCAGGTGTTTTCACATCCTTCATACCGCACTTGAAGCAAAAAATGTCACGTTTAGCTTGACACTGACGGATGTGATGTGAATTGTTACGACACCTTGGACAGTATGGTTGATTTTTAACTGCTTGTACTGTATGTACATAGTTTTGTTGCTGGTTTTTATTTTGTGTGTGTTGATTATAACTTTGTTGTTTGTAGTTGTAGTTTTTATTGTAGTTGCTTGTATTTGGAAAATTGTGTTTACTGAAATTATTGTTACATTTATTACTTGTTTTATTTGAATCTTTCGTATATGCAAATTCAGGTGCAACCGTATCTGTAGTAACTTTAGGCGGTTCTTGAAACTGCGAAAGGCGTGCTTGAATAGTCTCATAGTTACGACACAATGTACGTAGAGATTCTATATCAGATATGGAAGCTACTGATGCCAGTGTGCTTGCATAGCATGGCCTAATATTGTGAAGAAGGATTTCTAATTGATCCGCCTCGGAGAGGGACTTGGATAGACGCGAGAACATCCCATTCATGATAGAGAGATAAATAGTGATGTTTTCGCGTTCACCCTGAGTACGAGAACGTATCTCGGAAATGAGCCGGTAGTCATAATCCGACTGGTCGAAGTCTTTCTTCAATAGGGCTGCTAATTCAGACCAAGAATGAACCTTGTCCTTCACGGACCGATACCAATGTAAGGCGTCTTCCTGGAAAATTTCAGTAGAAAAACTCAGCACCTTACTGGCGGGAATATTACGAGCTTCTATAAATTCATCAACACGCTGTATAAACGAGCGCACGCAAGTCTTGCCGTTAAACTTAAGTTTTGCTAGGTCAGCTGAGCCACGATCGCACGTCACCGAAATCACGTTCTGAATGTCAGGCATTGAAGATCCGGGTTCTCCACCGGAGGCCAAACCTGAAGTGCTTGCAATAGGTCTCGCTGCCTGAAGGGCTTTGAATTTTTTCGAGAGAAGATTATATTCCTTCGTGACTTCATCATATTCTTTCTTAATGTCGCCGCTACGTGTTATCCTCGCAATACGATTGTATAAATGGTTCAGCATGTTCTGGGTTCTAAGAAGAACAGGGGCAGAAGGGTCAGCTAAGTCTAAGTTTGCCTGAATTTTAGTGAGAACCTCGCAACAGCCCTGAAGATCCTGTCTAGCTTCGAGTGGAGATTCTAAAATGTGCTCTGAAGGATAGTCTTTGGCCAACTGTACGATTTGTTTACGTAAATCCTCAACGGATGTCGCAGGAGTGGCACCTCTAATGCGAACTTCATACTCCAACTCCGACTTTTGAAGTGACAAGTACTTCACGGACAGCATGGTGAACCAAATATAACGTTTGGGTAAGTGGTGGAAAGCAAAAGCAACTACTTAAAACTATAATCAACTTTCGTTCTCCGATCTGTTACAAATCAGATTAATGAAGATGAACGTTTGGTTTTTTTTTTGATTGAAATTAGTAAAAATAAAAATAAATTTGTTAGCAGCAACAAAAAAAAATTAAGGACTACTAATGTGTACTCAGTTACGAAATTACAATATATTACTTGCCTAAAAACAGTAATTATCCAATATATTTGTAGCAAAATGTTGAACAGATAAAACAGCAACAAGCAACAGTTCACAATAAACTCCGAAATAATGTTCTTTTTTTTATTAAAGTGCCAAAATACAATATTATTAAACTTATTTTACGTTATTAAACCTCGTACACCTTAGCAGCAGGAAAAAAACCAGAAAAAAAAGCAAGAGAAAAAAAACGTTTCACAAAATAGACCACGAACAAACACTAACTACTACTACAAAGAAAAGTAACAGAATCCGATGTGTATTACAACCACGTGTAAGGCGCCAGTGTCCCGTCTTGAGCGTTCTGACCTCCTTATGGTCCCTAAGTATGGGAAGGTTTAAAATGAGGAGTCAGAAATTCGGTCAATAAAAAATATATTTTCTACTAGCTCAATCGGGTCACGATAAGAAAAATACGTAGAATTCGTGGGTTCGGGCGAATACGCTTAAGATCGGATTCCGCTACTTCCTCTGCAGTCGAAGTACTCCCCTGACTGCGCTGTGGGAAATTTCTCATCCGCGCTGAGTTCAGCGCCGTCCGGAAAAACTGCTCCGCTGTCGTCTAAACGGCCAGAAGCGAAGCGCAAGCAGGCGGCAAGCAGTCGGCCAGTAAAAAATGGTCACTCTGGACCTTGGACCCTGGAACGCGCCATCGAACAAAGGCGTTAGAAGCGGTCCGCCAGTTTCGGTGAACGCCAACGGCATATGGGAAAGCACTTGGTAGTTGTGATGCCGTGGAAGTTCACAATTCAGATACGGAGATTACAATGAAATTAGGTTGATTTAATGTCTGATGAAACTAAATGATTTTATAATTTTAATTTTTAATATGAGGGTGGCTTTGAAAATGACCACGATATTTAACAAGTTTTTGTGAGTGCTAATTATGAGCAAACCTATTATATGCAATTGGTATTTATATTCTGAAGTTAAAATAAGAGTGAAATAGTAAAGAAATCGATTGGCAAGTTAAAATAATTAAGCACTTAACAGTTCTATGCTATGCGCAAATAAATATATCCACTTACCCAATTTGGGGTACACTAAAAGCACTTATAAAACACCACAGTGATTTTATACGGGTTGAGGAACACGTAGGGACGAACACCAGAAGATCGATTACGGTGCCATGACGCAGACCGTAGCAGAGATCGACTTCAGGCGACGTGCGTTCTTCTCAATGTCTTTTGGCTAATGAGTGAGTGGCCGCGCGCGGTGACGAACGCTCGCGCAGTTCACTCATGCGTGCATTCGTTCGAGTGCGAATGAAGTAAGAACAATTGAACGTTATATCGATGCCGCGACATATTCAAAACAAACAGCGTATTGATGAATCTATATATGTAAATAACTGGTGTTTAGGATAGATTAATAATGTGCTGTAGTGTGTAATATATAAGTAAGTTGTGTATGTTATTTTTAAGTAGGTAAAAAGTTAGAATTAAGGTTTATTTAAGTAAGTATGTACGTGTAACGGTACAATGCAAGTCTGAAAAACACGCTGTATCACACAACGATACCACTGTACATCATCCTAATAATAGGCGCAGGCGCACTCACGTTCGCAATCTTAAGGAAGCCCTACTTCAACCGCAATTCAAACGAAAGCATTCCAGAACCAAGCAGTAAGACCCCTGAAAACGAGGACCTAAGAAATATTGAAACCCGACAAGCCCAGGATAGACTCCCGGCGATTTTTTCACTAAACGTGGGAAAATAATCGCCGATCTGCGGGTGGACGAATTACATATTGCACCATAAGGAAGACCGCCGACTCAGCTCACACGCGCCACCGACCGACGACACGAGGCGCGACGTCAGCAAAACAAGCGTTTACCTTATTGAAGCAATTCCATTCTTTATTCACTTTTGATTCATACTTCGATCGATTGTCACCGTACTTAAGGCTATAATTTTTGTATTACTTATTTTAATTAAATTAGTTATAAAAGTTTTTGGTTTTTTTTCGGGCCTCCGATTGCAGCTATCATAATTAGTTAATCAGACCTAACGTGCCAATTGATAAACAATGCAGTGTTTGAGGTAGTATGCTTTTGCATTTTTTGTTTTCAAGGATTGTTTTGGTATTTTAACCCTTAAATGCATGATTTTTTGTATAACTTTTTAATAAATTGAAATAGATGTGTCATGTTGTATAAAAGTAATAAATGTGATTTTGGATAGCTGCATTTTGAGCCACGGACCATCAAATATACGATGCATATATACATCATTATGCATTTAAGGGTTAAATTATTATAATTTTTTTATTGACTTTTTAAAATAAATTGACATTAATGGCACTTCAGAAAAGTAGGTAACAAAATACATGTAAGCCATCTTTGAAGAAAAAAACATAAAAAATAAAATGTCAACTGAGATCACTTGGAAATAATTGCTGGCCCGCTGAATAGTCCACTGTTTAATTTTTTGCTCCTGTTACAGGGCCCACCCTTTTATACATGAGGTTCGAAATTCTATACATTGAAGATATTGGCAAAAAATCAATGTATTAGAATTGATAAATAAAAGGACACATTTCAACAATTTTTCGAATTGTTGTCTGCTTACCTGTTTGTCTGTCTGTTTACATGTCTAGGCATCACGTGAAAACGAGCGGAGCGAATGGTTAAAAATGCAACCTTCACTAATAATAATAAAAAAATGGATTTTCGTCACTTAATAGGGGATTTTGTAGTGTGATGTGAGAGAAGTCTTCAAAGACATCAAATTACGAGAAAGACGGAATAACATTCACAGGTAAATCAAATTCATTATTTCTTTGAAAATAAAAACTTGTATGTTTGTTAGGTAGCTAATTATTGAAGTCGGTTTTATTTTTTAATTATTACTCTGTCTCTTTTTTTATTATTGAAGTCGGTTTTATTTCTCGCTGTCCCGGCGTACTTCGTTCCGCCCCCAACCTGTTCCGTATAAAATGTTTTGCTTTTGCATATTTTACCAATATTTTAATAGTTATTCTGCTATTCGGAGCGAGAACAAATTGAATAAATCCAAGATCATAAAAATCGGCGCAGCCGTTCTCGAGATATATTTTTTTTAAGAAAGTTATTAAGAAAACGCTTACACACCATACAAACACAATACAATACAACAATATACAACTATTTATAAATGGTGTAACTAACAAGACTTTGTTTTATATATACTGGGTGGAACAGAACGATGGACTTTCCCGTAAACACGGAATAGGTTAGCCTTGGAACTAAACTTTTGCCAAATAATCTATATTAATATTCGTAACCGTTTTCGAGTTAGAGCTTTTTTAACATCAATTAAAAAAAACAGCATGTTTCAACCCTATCTTATAAGAAAGCTAGTGACATGTGGCACTTCAAAATATAAATACTTACATGGTAATGTTAAAATAATAGAGTTGCATCATTATTTTAAAAATTATTTTTTCTTTCTAACACATTTCCAATGATTACAAGTCGATTGTACATCATTTAAATGACAACATTAGGTACTTTCAGGAAAGTATTGTTCCTCGCTGTTATATACATAGATATATAGATATAACACGTTGGTGGTAAACGAGCGTTTGGCCCCTCTGATGGTAAGGGGTCACCGTAGCCTGTGGACGCCTGCAACTCCAGTGGTGTCACATGCGCATTGCCGACCCTTTTCAAAAAGTATGCACACCTTATAATACAACCATACTGTAGTCCCTCGGGAAAACCCAGGCATGGTTCAAACACACAAAATAATAATATGAATTCGTCTCTGTGGAATTTATAAGATTCCATCGGCAAGGGTTATAACTGCCTTATAATAGTAACAATCACTGCTAATTGCCATGGAATTTGATTATGTGACAATGATGATGGGGCGGGCCGTAATAATGTGGACTGTGGTAATAGCTTGTTAAAAACATTATTATTATTACTATCCCTATTTTTTGCTTAAGCTATGTTTTTACCAATATTTTTATAAAAGTAAAATATATAAGTATACGTACAAAATATAAAAGCATTATAAAAAACCTAATCTTAGGGTGCTGCCGGCAGCAAGGCAGGGCCTAAGCTACCGGTGGTTAGGGCGACAGAGAGAGGAACCTCCTGACTATCCGCGCCGTGTCCAGGAGTACCGCCTTCTGTATCTGACCCTTGACCCAGCCATATAACGAGAGTCTCTTGAGATGTTGGTAGAGACTCTTTGCGATTAGACCGTTCGCAGAGACGACTATCAGGGCAATGATCGTTAAATCAAAATCCCACATGCAGGTTACTTCGTGTGCCACGTCTAGGTACTTGCTGGCTTTGTCCTTCTCGGCTTTCACGAGGTTCCCCTCATGTATTATTTGAATGCAGTGCGTTGCTCACTCAACGCATAGCGAACGAATTACTGGCATTCATAAAAAATGCCATTGACACCATGGACGGAGTCAGAATCAGACAGCAGACTGCAAATCGAGTTTCAGTGAAGACGACATTTGCAGTGGCAAGGCGCTACTTTTCCAGACGCTCGGAAAAGTCGACCAGATCCCGCCCCGTCAGAGGGACGGGGATGTGAAGTCTTCAGGACATCATAAAGGTGTTAGAGGAGACCGATCCAGATGACGTGCCCGCTTTCGTTGCGAGGGGGCTGGACAAGTTGCCGCCCGTGACTTTTGACCACGTCGATGTCACCAGGCTGCTAAAGGACATAACGTCTCTAAAGATGAGTCTAGGTCAGACCCAGACTGCGCGTGACAGTCGAAGTTGGTGGGTGTCAATTAACTCCATTAATGAGCATGCAGCGGTGGTATTACTTCATGACGCTGTCGCAGTAAGTAAGTCACGCGCGGCCGCTAAAAGCCGAGACACACCGAATGCGTGCGCAGCACGTGCGCGTGCGCGTGTGCGTGGCGTGCGCATTGTATCGTATGAATCTCGGCCTTAAAGCTCAAAACGCACTGACAGTGGTGGCGAGGTGGGGCGTCGCGGCGCGCAGGCGGTACCAGTTGTAATATTCGAACTTATATGAAAGAGTCCGCACAGGAAACCGCCCGGGACAAGAGCGTGGTGGCGGCGGTGGCGGCGTGGAGGTGAGCTCAGAGGTGACGCAAGTTGTATTTGTTTACAACTTTTACTTATATTTTATAAAATTTTGTACGTTTTAAAAATAAGAACCACAGAAAAATAGATTTTTCTTGTAGATCCGCGGCCGTGCCTCTACTATACACTAGAAAAGGAATACCTATCGATTTGACAACATTTCATTTTTTTAAGCGGGCTTTTTCCGATGTCATCTAATAGAAGAGGGGCAGTATATTGTAGTATCTAAAGCTATGACTGATAACAAAATAATGAACACTAAACTGAAACAAATTAATAAAAATAAACCTAATTAAAAATCTAGAAAGGCCCCTGCGGCATTGTGCCCAAAATGCTGGCAGCGTTTCCACGCTGAATGGCTTCAAAAGTAAGTAAGTATTAATCACATTATGATATGATATGTGTTTATTTGTACTTATCATACTCGTAATTCGTACATTGTCAATTGCATTCATTAATTAAACAAAACATTTTCATATCAAATAATCAATTTCAAAAGTTCCCCATTCTAAAAGAGAGTAAGTGACAAGTTAGGCGTCACAGCGCAAAAAACATACAGCAGCACTATATTATTAAGGCGGATTTAATAAAGAATTTTCTTTTCTCAAACATGCAATGAAATATTGATGTTATGTTCCTTATAATAGGCTGCGAAGTATGACGTTTCAGGTGCGGCTAGGACAAGAGGTCGTTAATGGAATTTCATACAATACTTGCAGGCCTAGGCCGGCAAAGTCATCTTTTTTAATTCCATTCCACATAAATTTGTGGCACAGGCATCATGACATTCTGCCACTATGCGTATTAAAAATAAAATTTTGATTTTTTTTTGTTGTTTATTTCATTGCATGTTTGAGAAAAGCACTATATATGTATAGTATAAAGCACTATATATGTATATATGTGTAGGTATGCCTCGGCGGGAAATTTAGGGTTGCCCGCCTTAGACCTATCCGGCCTCGCTTCGCTCGGCCGTATATATGTCTTCGGCCGGGAACCCCTTTCTTCCCGGCCTCTGTAGTAATGTACTATTACTGCCGTTCTTTTTGTACATTGTGACTGTCACAATTCAGCCTTGTGACGTCACATAGACGATGGAAGGGTTTTTTCACATTTTCGTGAATATCTTGAAAACTAATAGCTATACACTGAAAAAAATAAATAGCTCAACTAGTTTAGCGACTTGAGAAATAACCAAATTGTGCTTAGTAGTAACCAAAATTATGCTAATTTTCAATAACTAGTAAACTCTCAGTTACCTTTGCCAGTCCTCCGATTTAGTTACTAGCAGCTAACATTTGGGCTACTGTTAACAAATCTTTTTTTACAGTGTAAATATATATTTGGGGGTTTCTTGTTAACTAATTAACTAAATGAGTTAAGATTTCATATTATTTGGAAATTAGATATTGTTATGAGCGTGTGGTAAGGGATAGAGTTAAATAGTAGCACGATGATAGGTTTATTCAGCGACTTAGATACACTTACAAAGTTTACTGAGTTCCGCGTACTAATAAAGACTCAATTGACACTCACAAGTCGAACGAGTCCGCGCCTATTCGTACGTGACACAGCTAATAACTTCACCGATACTATGCACTAAATCATAGTATCGGTGAAGTTATCATCTTCTCTTTACTCCACGTAACTCCACTTTAACTCTATATACTTTTTTTTTTTTTTTTTTTTTTATAAATATTGGGGGACAATCTTACACAAATCGACCTAGTCCCAAACTAAGCAAAGCTTGTACTATGGGTACTAGACGACGATATACATACTTATATAGATAAATACATACTTAAATACATAGAAAACATCCAAGACCCAAGAACAAATATCCGTGAAAAATGCACAAATAAATGCCCTGGCCGGGATTCGAACCCGGGACCTTTAGCTTCGGAGGCAGAGTCACTACTAACTAGGCTAAACAGGTCGACTTTAACGACTTACTTCCATATTCTCTTCTAACGACTTCGAACTCCGGTTCTGTAAAACTCGCCTCGTTTTATTTGACGGCCTGTTTAGCCTAGTTGGTAGTGCCTTTGCCTCCGAAGCTAGAGGTCCCGGGCTCAATTCCTTTTTCTCTTCAATTCCCTCTCTGATCCGCCACTCAACTTATTCCACACTGAACTGCTTTGTACCGGGGACTTGGTCCCCTTATATATTCCTTTCCGAATATTCTAGACGATAATTTCGATATTCATTTCGCTATTCATTTCAATACTCGTTTGTTCAGAGTAGCGTTGGATATTCCAGAAACATGTGCTATAAGTGGTCATTTCAATACTTCGACTAAATTTTATTTCGACATTTTTATTCCTCGGCCCTATAATGCTTTATCATTTTTCCATATCGTCATTTTTATATGGCGTATTTAGACATTTTTATATCTCGTCATTTTTTCTTACCGACAATAGTCGCCTAAATTCTAGTTTATTGACGTTAATAGGTGAATATACTCGTAAAGGTACCTTAAGAGTGCGCAGTACACTCGGTTCTCCATACAAACGTATTTAGGCTCTCATCTTAAAACGCCATGCTAGAATAACATGAAACTTTGTATACACAATGGGATCCGGCATATCTAGGTCGAAAATTAGTTTCTATTGCTTGAAATTATAATGGAGAAAAGACAGCGATTATTAAGGTTTTCATGCAAGCCGTAAAAAACTCAAAAAACCACTGTATTTTTTCTCCATTATAATTTCAAGAAACAGAAACTAATTTCCGACCTAGATATGCCGGATCCCATTGTGTATACAAAGTTTCATGTTTTTCTAGCAAGGCGTTTTAAGATGAGAGCCTAAATACGTTTGTATGGAGAACCGAGCGTACTGCGCCCTCTTAATAGAAGAATCCACCATCACCATATCAGCCGTAGGACGTCTACTGCTGGACATAGGCCTCCCCCAATTTCATGAAGGGTAAATGCCATAATCGCCACGCTTGGTATGCGGGTTGGCGATCTCAGTAAAGATCTTCACCGCACTCCGGATGCTGCTGCCCATCCCCCGGTGGTCTTGGTCGTAGTTTTAGGACATACCCCCGGGTAGAAAAATAAATGTACACTTATCATAAACTTTGACTCTTTTATTGACACCAAAAAATTAATATACCTCCTGATTATACTGATAGATTAATAAGATGATGAAAAACAATGTTTTAACTAATTATTTTCAGTTATACTTGATGCGATAAAAATATCGTTTGTGCAAATTGAACTACGCCATCTACGTACGTAACTTGTGCGAAATATTTGTAATCAGTAGGTATTTGTGTGATTTATCCTTCAGTATAATACAGAGAATAAAGAATAAGCTGACTTGACAATCTGAAAAATAAAGCATAATAATGTTTTATTTTATTATTGTAAATATGTGGTAAGTATGTATTCAAGAAAATAACTCAATATTTACCGTAACATAAGAGTCGTATGACAGCTCGATGATCCCGAGTCCTTTTATCACAACTTGATCCTGCAATGAAAGTTGAGAATATAAAAAATAAGCACCTCATCATCCTCCTAGCGTTATTCCCAGTACAGTTGCATCCTGAAGGATGCCTGGGGTCCGCTACCTAATCCCAAAAATTGGTGTAGGCACTAGTTTTTAGTTTTACGGAAGCGACTGCCATCTGACCTTCCAACCCGAGGGGGAACTAGACCTTATTGGGATTAGGCTTGTCAAGTGAGTGGGCAACTTGACTGTTAGAAGTTCTCAAGCCGCCCGGAGGCCTCTTACTTGGCTTAACGACTGCTATCATAGACAGCAACCGGGATCAACGTCTTAACGTGTCTTCCAAAGCACGGGAGCGCTCAGTTAGCAACCACTCAAAGCGGTCCCCATCCAAGAACTGACCTCGCCCGAAATTGCTTAACCTTGCATACCGCACGCGGTACGCTGGCGCCGCTGGGCCACGAACGCTCTAAGCACCTAAAAGCTTAAAATCATAGAAACAGATTCTTGAATTTAAAAAAAAATAACCTACTATATTTTTCAATGAGATATCAAACGACACCCCCAAACAATGGGGAGTCCGGTCTTTTATGCTTGCAAGAGCATAGTAAATACCTTAATACTAGTGTTATTTTATTGGGGATTGACATGACAAGGGACATCATCCTGTTCTGGATTAGTTTTATTGTTATTGACGCTTACTTTTCAACCGACTTCAAGATTTCAAAGGAGGAGGTTATCAATTCGGTTGTATGTTTTTTTTAAATGTTTGTTACTCCATAACTCCGTCATTTCTTAACCGATTTGGAAAATTCTTTTTTTGATTGTAAGTATATATACCTATCCAAGTTGGTCCCGTTTTTGTCAAAACGCAGTTCTGATGATGGGATTCATGAGGAATTGAGGGAACTCCTCAAATCTTAAAGGCAAACATATATTGATTTTTATGTTTTTATCAACAAGTCGAGCATTTTCATCCAAAAATGTGACATTTGATGAAGTGGAACTGCTGATGATGATCAGAACAGAACTCTTCAACGACGAAAAGTTCACGTATGACGATTTGTCGAAAAACGAAAGGCACACAAATAGTGATTTTAGTATTTTCATGAACTAATCAAGCATTTTCATTCAAAAAAGTGACATTTGATGAAGTGGAACTGCTGATGATGATCAGAATGGAACTCTTCAACGACGCGTAGTTCATGTTTGGCGATTTGTTCTCTGCGTTTTGTTTGTCAAGCAAGCTAGGTTTTCAGGACACATTTTCGTCAAGCTTGAGTTCTGATGGAGGATTCCATGAGGAATTGATTGTACTTAGTTTTCTACCATTATAAACATACTTATAGCCATTTTTATTTTATTGTATGGAATCTAAGAGTGCATCATCTAAGTATAATAATCTTTCACCGGCCTCCCCCATTGAAGTCGGCTTTTTTTTTCTTAAAAATTATTTAATTTTGCCGCTTAGAGACCATGTACATGTCTATCTTAAGGACTTTAGAATAATAATTATTTATTGTATTTGGACGCTCAGAGACCATTACATATACATATCTTGAGATATTAAATTTATTTTATATACTTTTGTTTATTCGGACAGTGCCCGCATCCGTCTCTAATATTACCTAAAATTTTTGATGATGTCTTGTTAGTTTATTTTCATTGAATGACATAAATTTGTTTATCATTATACTTTTGAAATCATTATTATTTTTGTCAGTTTTTTTTGTATAATTCACGTTTTGACTAGTAAAAGTGCCCTTGTGGCCTATTTGCAGAATACATTTTTGATTTTGAATGGGTTCTGCAGAACAAAAATCCGTACCCTCTGTTGCACCATCTCCTTATTAGGCTATTGTCTTAGCAGCCATACACTACTGTCAGAAAGTTTAAGACCAAACCCAAAATATGCAAATAACCAACATTGATTATCCACTCAATTTTGATTCATCTGTCCGTAGTAGTCTCAACCAGTTTGCAAAAGTCCAGTCCTTGTGAGAAATAGCTCATTGCAATCTTTTTGCCTTGTTTGGTTTGCGTAATAATTTATGAAAATTAAACTAAAAACCGTGTTTGGTCCTAAACTTTTTGACGGTAGTGTATGTGTCTTTTGTTGTTGATTTCAATATAGAAATACGTTTGTGCGTTTGTGCTACCCGTGCTACCCTACACATGTAGCTGCATACACTGTACAAGTTCCCGTTTTATTTCAACAGAGCATGATTGACATGTACTACCATAGACTCCTAATAATACTGACGTGAAGATCTGGTCCCATAATGGTAATTTTGTTGAATTTTCATGGTGATACATTATTGTTCTGTAGAAGAAAGGAAACCCGATGTCTAATAAATTCTCTACACTTTACCTAATTAACACGTTTGCTGCCCACCATACTTTACCCAAAGTTTTGCTCCCACGCCCAATAAAAATTTAGTGATCCATTTGATCCCACTGGTGATGCTCATGGCAGCTAACGTGTTAATGTTTCTCATTAGAAGTTATTTCAACTTCCAATATTGGGGGATAATAATATTGGGGGACAATCTTACACAAATCGACCTAGTCCCAAACTAAGCAAAGCTTGTACTATGGGTACTAGACGACGATATACATACTTATATAGATAAATACATACTTAAATACATAGAAAACATCCAAGACCCAAGAACAAATATCCGTGAAAAATGCACAAATAAATGCCCTGGCCGGGATTCGAACCTGGGACCTCTAGCTTCGGAGGCAGAGTCACTACCAACTATTAGGCTAAACAGTTCGTCAAAGTCTAAGGAGTTTAAGGGTCCCTATTAGTTAAAAATACTCATCTAATTAGGCTATTTATGGTGTGAGTTGAAGTGTATCCTGATATTTTATTATTGTTACTAACTACAAAACTGTCAGCCAATACAAACGGTCAAACTTTTCATACAATCAGATCTTAACGAACACAGCTTACGATGACGAAAGTTTTGGTGCAACTCACCATAAGATAACCAATCTAACTACCAATCTAACTATAGCAACATTAGCAACGAGGTTTTTTTATGTATTATTATTATTATTTATGTCTCGACAATCCTATTGTGAATTTTACTACATAATAATTTAATATTTTGACATGTCTACAACAATACAATATTTGTTTTAAAGAATAATAATAGCATCAATAAATTGCCCTAAATAATTAATTAATATATACTCGTATATATTAATACATGTTATAACTAACGATTCGAAAGTGCTTATTGCTAGGCCTATTTTAATAAAGAATTTTGACTTTGACTTTAACACACCTGCGCCTGAGTCATGGCGATGGTGACCATTTTGCGCACTCGCACAGAAGACTCGCTTTGACAGTTGTGCCAGCCCGAGTGGAACATGGCGGTCGGCAGAAGAGACGCCTGTCGGACAGAAATTCAAATAACTGTTTGTACAAAAAAGTATTTAGCTAGGTCAGGTTCAGGATCAGGGCTCCCCAAAGGAGCATAATGAAGCGAAAACGGTTTACAGGTCTCCAATAATGGGTGAGACGACGTTTTTGGACCATCGTTAAGGCATTTAATTCGACTACAATTTAATTGACTCCGTTGTACCACGAAAGTTACTCATATAAATTGTATGAGTATTTTTCGTGTCACAACGGTAACAAATTAAATCGATGGTCTAAAAATTTGGTGCTCACCCGAATACCACTAGGTCCTAAAGAGGTCCAATTTTCTGATACATATGTGCGTTGTGCGTATGTCCCGGGGGTATGTCCTAAAACTACGACCAAGACCACCGTTGGATGGGCAGCAGCATCCCTGGAGTGCGGTGGAGATACTGCGATCGCCAACCCGCATGCCAAGCGTGGCGATTATGGCATTTACCCCCATGCAATTTGGGGAGGCCTATGTCCAGCAGTGGACGTCCTTGGGCTGATACGGTGGTGGTGGTGGTGGCGTTGTGCGTCAGTGTCAAAATAGTTCGCAAGTGAAACAAATTTCATTTTTGGTACAGTCAACAGCAAAAGTAGGTGATCATTTTAGTAATTTATCGCACTAACATAACAATACTGCGATAGTTGGGATGCGTCAAAGTAGTGAGAGTGACAAGGTACTAAAATGATCATCTACTTTTGCTGTTGACTGTACAAGCTTTTGTTGCCGACTGTCCTTTTTTTCACACAGTCATCAAGTACTCGTTGAGAGGGTTGTAAATGAGCACGGGTTTGTCTTAGTTTAGGAGATACTATAGGCACCTTTTGTAAGTATACTTAACAAGCTGAACAGTACGAGATAGTACGGCTATAGATCCAGCATGACGGTGTTAGGCAGGATTGTGTAGTTTGTAGACTTTGTAGTGTCACCGTTGCTGTTCACTATATTAATGGCCATTTGCTTGCAAGACCTAAAAGAAGATGATTGTGGGCTGAGAATGAGCGGGTTATATTTCTTAATATGTCGTATTTACACTGATGAGATGACCTGGGGGTCTACTACGAAATTCGACATCCGAACTTCATATGGTGCCGTCATTTGTACTCATATAGTGTGTGGCAGGAGAGTGAAAGGGACGGCACTAAACGAAGTTCGGATTTCGAATTTCGGAGTAAATCACCTGCTATTACTTTCGTCCTCGGGTAAAAGTTACTGAAGATGGTAGCTAAAATGAAAAGGAAGGGAATGAAAGTGAATATCAATAAGACTAATGTTGATTTGAAAACGAGGAGGACATCGCAATCTGCGAAGTTATGGTTGGAGAAAAAAAACCGGAAACGGATGAAATAATTTGTGTATCTGGGGTCTGGTGACATGTTTTCACTAGGAATGATAAGCATGAGAAAGTTATTGAAAGGAAAGTGATCGCTAGAAATTGCGTTAATGGGGCCTTATCTTAACGCCTTTATGATGAACCAGAAACTGTTGCTAAATGCACGGTAGGCTGTGCATAGTACCGCATTGGAGTGAAGGTTTTTGTCAAAAATAAAACATTTTTGGTACAACTTTTATTGCCAACTGTACTTTTTTCCACAATCTTCAATTAATTGTTGAGAAGATTCGAATGAGCTCAAACACGATGCACGATGCAAATTGCCATTAATATCACTTCAGCGGGCCTAAGATGGTTGCAATTGTATCACTTATCGTCGTGGATAAGATATTCATCACGCTCTGACAAGTATGCGAGTACGAATGTGACGGGCGTCTTATCCACGACTATAAGTGATAAAATGGCAACCATCACAGGCCCGCAGAAGAGTAATGAAAATACACGTTAGATATCTTTAAAGAAAAAAGATTCTTTTTTTACCCGACTGCGCTAGAAGGATGGTTGATTTTCGAGAGTATATATGTATGTATAGGTAATTATTGTTTTGCACGCTCTGCGGCCTGAACGGCTCGATTGGTTTTAGCTTGAGAGGTGTCGTTAAATTCGTATTTACTGTGAGAGTGACACTGGGTATATCAAAATAAAATCAAAAAACAAATTGGCGGATTTTTGGCGCCAAATTCAAACATTTAGTGCCTGAACGGCTCGATGGATTTTAGATTCGAAGGTGTCGTTACTTGTTACAAATGACACAGAAACGCAGTCGGGTTTATTAGTTTTTTAAATTATTGACTTGTTTCAACTGAGACCACTTAGAAATAATTGCTGGCCAGTTAAATAGTCCACAGTTTAATTTTTGCTCCTGTTACAGGGCCGGCCCAGTATATGAACATGCCTCACCTCGACTGTGACGTCTCCAGCATTGCACATAAAAACGCCGGAGCTGACGAGACAACTCAGTATCATGACTACAATTGGCACCACGGCGGTCAGGGTCCGCTCTGCAAGCTAAAATATACATGAAATAGGTAAGATAATAATTCGTGAAAAAACTATTACAGCCATCAGTTGTGGCCTACAAAACGTTGTCGAATTGATATTGTTAATATCAGGTAATTAAGTTTTGAAACTAAAGCCGAGTTTGGAATCCGACCGCTATAGTAGTCGGAGGACATTGACATTCTAATGACATTGAAGTACATATCATATATGTATATATATTTAGTTTGTTATTTATTTTTATGTTTTGCATTTAATTGTTACAAGACATTGAATTTGACTCTTAATTATTAGAACTAATATTTGTGAAATTTATTGCTCTGACATTGTTTGTGATAATTATTTGTATAGTTTTATTTTTGCTTTCTCCTGTAAATTTTGACTTGTAATAATATTTTTACCAATAAACCATCTGAATCTGAATCTGAGGTTTAGAAGTCAATCCTGACACCTGTCATTTCCATTTTTTATAACCTGAAAGCCACTTTGAGGCTATAAACTGTATGGATATGACAGGTGTCAGGATTGACTTCTTAACCGCCGACCATTATACGTTTTACCAATATTTGTTTAAAGTCAATGCGGACTAAAGGCAAACAAAATATCTGTTTTGAAGGAGCTCAATTTTACAATCAATTGCCGAAATCTATGAAAGACTGTAAAAGTTTAACAAATTTAAAAATTAATTACTAGAGTATGTAATTAGTAATGTTTAAGTCCGGCCCTAGGAGTTGTAGCTTGTTGTTGTTATGGAAGTTACCATCGTATTGTCAGCTTATCAGCTTATTGACCAATGTGGACTTCGAAGTGTAGCACGTTAAGATTGACATGTAATATAACTTGTTTTGCGTCCAACTAAGCCAAAGCTTTATTCAGTACAATCTTTATTTTTTGCGTTGTGTTTGTAAGTTTTGTAATTGGACTTTTGTAATGCTACCCGCAGTATGCTACCTACATAAGTTTAGTAATTATAGTGACACAAAATGTCTTCATTTAATTTTTAATTGTACCTATTGTATATCTTGCGATGCTCACTGTTTCAACTTTGTTTTATTATAGATTCTCATTAAGTGAAATGTACAATTTCTTTTGAGTTTGAATCCCGGTAAGGACGTTTATTTATTTTATAAGCAAAAGTATTTGTTCCTGAGACTTGAATTTTTCTGTGTTTTCTTAAGTATATATTTATTAAATGTATCATCGTTCCCCCGATACCGTCCCCCAACATTTATAGTCTAGTGCTACCCATAACACAAGCCTTGAGCTTACTATGAGACTAGTTCGATTTGTGTAGAATTGTGCCCTTACTAACAAACTATGGATCTGATTAGGGATGTAACGAATATTCGTATTCGCATTCGCATACGCGAAAGATTCGGATCATTTTAAACATTCGCATTCGTGTCAAATAATGCGATTTTTTTGCGAATGCCAATGTGTGCAAGTCGTGGCGTGTTTCAAAGAAGAAGCCGACTCGCGCATGTCTTGAGCGTGCCAACCAGTTTCACGTGATTTATTTTGGCCACTAGAAAGCACTTTTCAACAGAGTTCAAAAAAGGAGGAGTGTATCAATTCGGTTTTAATTCTTTTTGGATTTTTTATGTGTGTTACCTCAGAACTCTATAATTTGTGAACCGCCTTGGAAAAGTATTTCTTTTTTTTAAGTATCTGGAATTGAGGGAATTACTTAAAAATTCAAGCAAAACATGTAACGATTTTAGTATTTTCAAAAAGTAGCGTTTGGCGAACGAGAATTGATGAAGAAGTTCATGGATGGTCATCCAAAACAAAGTGTTTAATGGATGGCACTGAGATATTTAAATCAAGGTGAATGGATTATATATCCATGGTCCACAGCTCACAGAACCACCCCTCGGTTGGTACTTCGGTACCTCGGTACTTCGGCTCCGCGCACGCCTTCCAAAAGTCCGGGACACCATTGTCCCGTGTGCGGAAAACACATACAATAATTATAATAAATTCTTTATTTCAGACGTTATCACATCTAGGGATGTCACGAATGTCATTTCCATCACATTCGCGAAAAAGAATGCGAATGCGAATATTAAGAATGCGAATGTGCGAATGCGAATTCGAATACGAACATTAAGGCAACCTACGTAATTAGTATAAAAACTAATTTTCAAATAAAAACCGGTTTAAAAAAACTAAAACGCAAAAAAATTACGGAGATTTCCAATCCAATCTTTAAATAAAATTTAAACCTACGATTTCAAGACATGCAATCTTCTAAACATACTCCATTTTTTAATCAATCACTGATTGATGGGGACCATGCCGCAGGGAGACCTGCTCGACGGGGTGTTCTTCTTATAAGGTTAGGTTATTTTAGGTTTTTT
The DNA here is from genome assembly GCA_905163555.1 of Notocelia uddmanniana. NCBI lineage: Eukaryota > Metazoa > Arthropoda > Insecta > Lepidoptera > Tortricidae > Notocelia > Notocelia uddmanniana. Next base: position 1,809,823 of record LR991059.1, read on the forward strand.
TTTGTATTTAATTCTGTTTACTTATGAAAAAGGATATATATATTGAGATTCAAATAAGGAAATATATCACTGATTTAACTAGTGGGTTCTGTGAGCTGTGGACCTCACGATTCTCTTTTCAAATATAGGTAACATTATGCAAAAATTTACTTGACAAAAAATTTATATATAATTATCGAACCTGCTTACAACATTTTACGAGAATCGGTCAAGGAAATACAACCTGTAGACCATCGGGAACAGCCGGAAATCGGGACATACGAAAGACGAAAGCAGTTTCGTCGAAGCTGAAAGGGAGATCTTTGTTTCACTAGGTCGAACAACAATTTCTTAATTTTTTATAACCTTTTGGATCAGGTTGCTGGTAACATTACATCAGGACCATTTTAATTGACTTCGTCATAATCGCTCCACTATCATATATTTATTGGTCTTCGAATAAAGATCATTGATTCATTCATTCACTAAGCGTTTGAAAGAACTAACACGGTTACGTGTTTATTTATTTAACATCTTATAAAACATACGTATTAACAAAAACATCTTATAAAACATAAGTATTCATTCATCTTGATTTAAATATCTTAGTGCCATCCAGTAAACACTTGGGAGTTTTGGATGACCATCCATGAACTTCTTCATCAATTCTCGTTCGCCAAACGCTACTTTTTGAAAATACTAAAATCGTTACATGATTTGCTTGAATTTTTAAGTAATTCCCTCAATTTCAGATATTTAAAAAAAAGAAAAACTTTTCCAAGGCGGTTCACAAATGATAGAGTTCTGAGGTAACACACATAAAAAAATCCAAAATGAATTAAAACCGAATTGATACACTACTCCTTTTTTGAAGTCTGTTGAAAAGTGCTTTCTAGTGGCCAAAATAAATCACGTGAAACTGGTTGGCACGCTCAAGACATGCGCGAGTCGGCTTCTTCTTTGAAATACGCCACGACTTGCACACATTCGCATTTGCAAAAAAATCGCATTATTTGATGCGAATGCGAATGTTTAAAATGATGCGAATCATTCTCGTATGCGAATGCGAATACGAATATTCGTGACATCCCTAGTACTAAGTCCGCACGCTATCCGGCTAATGCTCATCTATCTTTCTTTTGTTCTATCGACCTCATCTATGATGGCTAATATATTAGCCTATCAATACCCACCATCATCTGTAGCATGAATATCACGAGAACACTGACGTTGATGATCACCTGCGCGCTGAACGTCACGCTGCCTGTCAACTGCATCTGCCTGGTACACCTGCATCAGTCATTATAATATAATATCACGGAACAGAAAAAACAGCTGTGTGGTGATCATAATCGGTGATCGGGTCGCCACGGAACCCTAAAAAAGTGTCCCTCCCCTCTAACTTTTTAACTATGGTTCCAAAAATAAAATAAAAATTGCGAAAGTAAAGCTTAATAAAGACTTTAAACGAAAAATAGCATAACATAATTATGATATGGATCACGGTCCTAAATGAATAATTTAATTTCAATTCAATTCAATAGCGGGCATGAGCAGTTTTTAAGCCGTTTTTGAGTTATTGTAAAAAGCCTCCCCTTCTTAGTAATAGACGTATGAAACGCTACAAAAGTATTCCCTCTTACTTGTTATTGATTTCTTTAAAGTAAGTTCATTGGGCAACTACGGAAGCCTTTACTGAGCATGGCCCGACATGCTCTTGGCCGATTTTCAATATTACGTATACCTTACAGACCATTTGATTTTGTTTTCTTCTTAAAAACTAAAACACCTTAATTAAGCGAGGTGAGGCGAACCAGTTTCGTCGGTCAACTTTACTCACCATAATGTCAGATTATGCATTTTAATCCCAACATTAAAAGCTTCCTCATACTTTTTCTCTTGGTTCCTCTGAGTGCCAGCATCTTCAAAGATACTGTTCAATCCTTCGAAGTAGTTGCACAGATTTTTGTATTGATGTGCAACACAGATAGTGCTAGTAAGAACGACGACATAGATAGAGATGACTCGAACCATGAAGATACACCAGATGATGAAGAACAATATTCTGGTTACGGCGGCTATAAGCCTGCGGTCCTCTACATCTGGCCAGATTGGGATCACAGTGGTGAAAGTGGCGTCTGGAAAATCGTAAGTTATTGTAGGTTCTTAGCACAATAATGAATGTAGGTGGTGACCCAGTGCCCTAGGGAAGAGCTGGTGTAGTGGCCACTGTAGGCACCTGGGGTTTGTAGCGGTAGAGAAAACCCCATGGTGAGTTAAATTTTGGAGGCGCCTCCTTGAGTGGAGTGTAATGAATCATGTAAAGAAACTGACTCCAAACTCCTCATATAAAAAATACCAAAATCGCTAGAGATATACCAATAATATTTGGATATTTTTCTATGGATCTTGTCATCAGATCTTCACCAAAATTATAACGGATAAAATTGCAAAGAACCTCCCCTCAAAGAAAAAATGTTCCAACTCTTCCAAGTCAGATTATAAATGATGGAGTTCCGAGGAAAAAATAAATAAACAAGCAAATTGTGGACCTCCTCCTGCTTGAAGTCATGACGGGTGGAACTAGCTCCTGGAGCAAAGGAGAAGTGGCCAACCGGGAGGGCACTAAATGGGTAGGTTGAAGAATAGTCAGATACTGCGATGGGGAATCGTACCAGAACAGACTGACGCTCCTTGTGGTTACGGTAAAGCACCGTCACAGAGGCAGTACGCGCGATACCCATGCACATGCAGCGTGGAAAATTTACTGAGCGCTACCGGTACCCCCCCAGGGACAGACGTGGCAACGTACAGGCAGAGCAAAATCTAGGTTTAAAAACTAACATGATCACTTTTACACGTGAGTCAGAAGAAGCTACATGATAGGTCTTTTACTACAGCAATGCTGTTTCCAGCTAAACCGACACTCGCAAAATATTTACTGATTTCTATTGATTTACTTACTTGATGTGATGGATTGGAATCCGCTCCCTAAACCATAAGAAAGAAACCCGGAGCAACACACGAAAACCAACGCAGTCAGATAGCGGGCCGTGGTTCTAATCAACATCCTTTCGACAATTTCATCATTACATACTTCTTTGAGCTTCACTACCAGAGTCAGTATCTGTTCTCTGATCTCTCGTTTATAGTAAATAGCATGTACATACACCAAATAGATGACGACATTTCCAAATGCGAATAAATACATATCGTTATTCTGTTTCACGGTCAAATTATGTTGCGTGTAGAAAGGACCCCATCCTAATATTACAAACAAAACCATAATAACTTCAATAACTTTGCAAATCCTGTTGTAGATTTTCATGAACATTGGCGGGTATCTCAAGTCTTCGAACCAGAAATTGGTACCGCAACTGAGATATAGGACTTTGCAGATCGCGTGGACCATGCGAACCGTTTTGTTAGTCCTATAGGCAGGGCCCATGACTTGACTTTATGATAGGTACGTCGACCATTCACAGGAGTGTGAATGCAACTGAATTGTGTGAATCACGAGTTCCGATGCAGAGGATAGATAGAGATAGTTATTATGTTACGAGCCATTCGCCTCAAGGGTACATAATTCATTTTAATTTCCAGCTCTAGGGAATTCTAGATAATGAATGTTACTTAATTTAATATAGCACACAGATCAAGAAATGAACTCTTTGCAGTTTAACTTAGCGTGAATGTTTGAATGGCAAAGATAAGTGAGAAATTGCATCCATTTTCCATTTTTGTACATATATTATAGCCGGACCGTGAGATTTCAACACTTGCACTAATTAGCTTGCAATCAGTGGGTAGGTGCTAGATAAGGTGGCAAGTCTACTTAAAGTGTAAATAATCATTTAATAGTATTTTTATTGCCCGACCGAAACATGTTTTTTTGCCGAAACCGAAACTATTATACATATACGTCTTAAAATCGTTGAATTAAATGTCAGTAGGTCGTTCTTTTTAGACATACGAATGTGGTGGTATAAAATAAACAAGTTTTTTTTTTCATACCACGTCGGTGGCAAACAAGCGTACGGCCCGCCTGATGGTAAGCGGTCACCCCTGCCTATGGATGCCTGCAACTCTAGGGATGTCACATGCGCGTTGCCAGCCCTTTAAAACCTTTTGTCCTTTTTGAAGAACCCCCTACTATAGTCCCTCGGAAAAACCTCAGCAGGGAGCTCATTCCACAACCGGCGCGTCCAAGGGTCCCGAGGGAGGAAATTCCTCTGAAACCGTTACGTACGCGACCATTTAGGTTCTAAGGTGTGAGGACAGAGAGCTACATTTTGCGTGTCCGGGCCAAAATTCGCACGAAAATGAAGTAATCGTTGATTTTTTGTGAGATAGTTTACGTCCATGCTTATTTGTAACACCTAAAAACAGAGCCCTGTGATTATTTGTTTATCAGTACTTAATGTTTTTTTAAAACCCCTGTTCTCATAATTGCCACGGCGCGTCCACGCACTCCCTCAGTTTACAAATTTGTCTCAAACTTCTTGAGGGCAAAGATTTTTGCGATTTTAGACCGCTTTTTAAATTAAGGAACACATTCGCTACAACATTTAAAAAATATAGCGAAATACATCAAACTTTGTTTAAGAAAACAATCAATAAAATATATTTCCCGCCTAAAAGTAGTGCCGGAGTTCTGGACAGACCAACCACGCGTGGGGTTCGTTCGGACGGAGGCAGTATTGGCGCCGCAGAAGATGGGCGATGAAGCCAAGTTTGACATCTTGGTGTTGAAGCTACCTAAGGAGGTGATACTGCAACTCACGGATTTCTTGGCAAAACCTCCCAGCTCGGGCAAGTATGAGGCCCTCAAGGCGGAGCTCCTCAGTATGCCGGCTCCGAGAACCGGCATATAGAAAAGCTGCTGAGCGAGATGGACTTGGGCGATTCAAAACCCAGTCAACTACTGTTCCAGATGCGGGATCTAGCGAAGGATAATTTCCCGGAAGACACCGTGCGTATCATCTGGTAGAACCACCTCCCCACGACGGTCAGGGCCGTATTGGTGGCGTCGCAAATCACCGACCTTAACCGGACATGTATATGGACATATTATCTAAAACCGAGTGTGGGCACCACCGTTTCCTATAACATCCAATAATCGGTCAAACATTGATCCGATTAAACGACTGCACATGTCGGTTTCTCTCATGTAATCCCAAATTTCGTTACAATACTGGTCAATTGCTTCCTTTGTTCTCGTTTCTGTTATCCCACATTTGGACCATTAAACCCCACAAATTTTCTATAGGGTTGAGGTCAGGAAGGCGAGGCCTTGGAATCAAAGTAACTTCATTATCATGCAGATCAAACCAATCCGAGACTAGTCTAGCCGTATGCACTCGACAGTTATCTTGAACCTAGAAAAATACCGGCACTTCTTCCCGCGGGTAAACTGTTCGCACCGTAGGTAACATAGCTTCTTCTAATACATCAACATAGTTCATTGCGTTTTGCCGAGAAGAAGTCTGGACAAGCTTGCCTACTCCTCCGACACCCATCCACGCCTACATATTCGCTGAAATTATTAATTATTGTGCCGCAAAATATCGGTTGGGAGTAAAAGGATGTTCCTCGTAGTGGTGTCTATTCTTTGCTGGTTCGTGAGTCGGTGAACGCCATAATTATTATCGTCGTCTGTCATAAAGATGCCCTCTTCAGCGCGTCGTCTGATGCAAGTTCTCACTGTGTTTCGAGATATATTCAATTCTCGTAATATTTCTCGTATGCCATAGTCTTCCTCACTGAGCACTATAATCCAGGCTCTTTGTTCTGCTAAATGGGCCATTTTACGAAATTATTAAGTATTTAATTTTTAGTTTATATTCTTTCACATTGACTGACAACTTTGACACCTGACACACGTAGAACATTAGATTGTTGACTTTTAATATTTTTTTCTATCATAAAAAGTTAGGATTATAGCGAGAGCTAACTAATGGCTGGTTTATATCAAAAATGTGTTTCTATTGCAATGATAACAAAGGTCAAAATTGCATAGATCTCTGACCCGTATTGACGCAATTTTGTTAGTATTTAAAAGGTTATAAGTATAACATACACGATAGACCTTACAAGATTGACAGTTTTAAACGAATTATCAGCAAAGTGGGTCATGATTGGATCTGGACCCGGGTATGTCCTTAAACTACGACCAAGACCACCGGGGGATGGGCAGCATCATTCCTAGAGTGCGGTGGAGATACTGCGATCGCCAACCCGCATGCCAAGCGTGGCGATTATGGCATTTACCTCCCATGAAATTGGGGGAGGCCTATGTTCAGCAGTGGACGTCCTAGGGCTGATATGGTGGGGTCATGATTCAGTTGGTTCGATTGTACACTGACATATACACTGCTTTGATTGTTCTTTATTTTCTGGGGTATAATTATGAATCCATATTTCATCTACAGTCACAAAACGCCTCAAAAACTCATCTGGATTACTATTGTACTTTGCTAAACATTGCTCGGAAGTAGACATTCGGGTACTCTTCTGTTCCTCTGTGAGCAAACGCGGCACCCATCTCGCAGATACCTTTTTCATGCCTAAATGGTTTTCTAAAATATATTGCACCCGCTCGATTGAGACATTAACAATGTTAACAATTTCTCGTATATTTATTCGGCGAACGGCTAGTACTATATTTTCAATTTTCTTTACCATATCTTCCGTAGCCACCTCAATCGGACGTCCTGGTCGGTCTTCGTCAAAGACGGATGTTCTGTCCCGCTTAAATTCGTTATACCAATATCTTATGGTGGTCATCGAAGGTGTGTCATCCTTGTAAACAGCCTGCATCTGTACTTTTATCTCCTCACATGTTTTTTTCCAAAAACAGGAAACGAATCACAGAACGATATTGTTCTTTCTCCATTTTTGCAGTTACAATCGTATGCTGTCATACAAAAGCCGTTAAAAGAAAAAACAAAAGACTGCTTAAGATTTATTTTTTATTTTTTGGGTTATGAAGGATGACTTAAAACGGTCGTATACATATTTTCGGCCAGTGATAAAAATAACTTTTTAAAACGGGTATTTATCAAACAACCCTCGTAGCAAGTATGGTGCAGGCGCCGTTGGAAGTCTGTACCATATCACCTACTGACTTCATGTAACAGACCTTAATAGTGGTTTACGTTTTCTGGTGGACACGTGAGCAGACATGTTAGTTTTACCGGCCACAGTTTTTTGCTTCCTCTAGAACGAGTACAAAGGTCAATTTTAAAGGCAATGCTCGCCAAGCCTTTCAGATTCTGCACTATAAGTAGTAGACGGCGGTTAAGAATTCAATCCTGACACCTGGCATTTCCATACAGTTTATAAACTAAAAGTCACTTTGAGGGTATAAACTGTATGGATTATATGACCGGTGTCAGGATTGACTTCTTGACCGCCGCCCACATAGAACCCTTTACTCAATAGCACAGGTATTAACTGTTCGACAACTATATATAGAGAGAGTGTGCCTGAGTCAACGCAAAGTAGTATTTATTAATGCAAACAATCGAACAGCAAATACTTCAAAACGTCTCGGTGGACGTAGAAAACACCAAGTATTTCACGCAGTAGTACATAACACAGCGTTTTATCGTAAACAATTTAATTTCTTAGCACCTTTTCTATACAATAAAATTAATCTAAATTTAGATATTTGCAATTGTAACAAAATAATTTTATTTAGCCTATTTAGGTGTCCCACTGCTGGGCAAAGGCCTCCCCTCTTTTCCTCCTCTCGGCCCTATTGCCGCTATGGCCCGCCAATCAGAGCAGAATGCGTCCAAGTCATCCCGCCATCTCCTTTTTGGTCTCCTCTCCTTTTTTGGCCTCTGCTCCGGTAGCCGTCTCGAGGGGTCCACTCCGTACTTATTCTGGCCCAACCGTACTTATTTCGGCATAAATATACTGTACTTAAATTGTCCCGCAAATGGATTATTAGCCAAGACTATAGCTCAACCGAAAAATTACTAGAAACAATCAAATAAAACACAGTTTTTTTTTTAATTAAAAATGGGATTGCTCTTGGCCAGCATCTAGCATATAGGGTCAGAGATGAGGCCGACGATGAAGCGAGCTCACCCAGAAGATGCCTATTCACTCGTGCCTTAAAAAGGTCCAGGTTATATGAACTCGGAAATACAGACGCCGGCAGAGAATTCCTAACCTTAGAAGTGCGCATTATAAAAGACAGTTGGTAATAAAAATTAATCAAACCAATGTAGGTTACCAAATTAACCATATATTGCAAAATACTTCTATCATAACTTCATCTGACTCTCACATACACAATACACATACTCGAAACACACACACACGTTGTAAAGCACAAGTCAAACTGAATTAAGACGTGGGGTATATTTACATATTTTTTTCTTATGTAGGTTTTCTTTTTGCTTTAAATCTTGTAGAACAGATCAAGTTACTATCTTGTACAAAACCAATTCTTACTACCTAGTTGAATAATTATAACTAAAATAAGTAACAAACATCTTTGACGGTGGAACGAGGAGCAGCGGCGGAATACCCTCAAAATGCCCTCTGGTTTCCTATAAGGCAGATTTACCTAGTTTGGGGAACTGGAAATCATTCTTAAGCCTAACTAATCTGCAAGTCATTTCACTATAAGCTACCACTGTAATTATTATGTTTAGGCACTTTAGGCTACACCGGTGAGAAGAAAGACTGTGACTAAGTAAATAAAACACAATGTAGGTATTTATTTTAACTAATTATTTTCAGATATTTATGATGCAATAAAAAACGAATCTGTGCACTGTGCCTATTGAATAATGTCATCAATTCATCATCTACCTGACCACTATGTCAATATCTCGAGCAATATATTTGTTATGAATAAGTATGTACTTTTGTGATTTTTTTAAATCTATTTGTTTTCTATTTGTGTGATTTATCCTTCAGTATATTACAGAGAATACAGAATATGCTGTCTTGACAATCTGAAAATGAACGCAAACATTATTAAAATTTAAATTATTCGTTGTTGTAAGTAGGTATTTAAAATAAACTGTTATTACCGTGACATAAGATTCGTATGATAGCTCTATGAACCCGATTCCTTTTATCACAACTCGTTTCTGCAATAAAATAAAGAAATAATAAATAAATTAATAAATATTAGGCGACAATATTTTACACAAATCGAACTACATAGTCCCATCATAGTAAGCTCAATGAAGCTTGTGATATGATATATTCTTAAATAAATAAGCAAACATCCAAAGTCTCAGGAACATATGTTTTTGCTCACCACAATAACAAATATTTAATTAAATAACACATTAATATATGTACATATCAATCCCACTAATATTATAAATGCGAAAGTTTAGATCTTTGGATGTTTGTTACTCAATCACGCAAAAACGACTGAACAGATCAAGATGATTTTTTGTACACTAACAGTATATAATCTGGATTCACTTATAGTATACTTTTTGTCCCGATAATCACCCTCAAAGGGATGAAATCGGGGGTGCAAATATGGTCTATGAAACGGGGTGATTTAAATCCTCATACGCCATTCTAAGCTTTAAGTTTCAGCCAATTGCGAGTATAACGGCGTGTCAATAAATGTAAAGTAAGCCATAGCAGAATTTGACGTATTGTAAACAAGCTGACGTTTCGATATGTCAAAGCCGAAATATCATAATTCCTTTTTTTTTATGACATAGGTGGCAAACGAGCAGACGAATCTCCTGATGGTAAGCGATTAGCGCCGCCCATGGACACTCGCAACACCAGAGGGGTTGTAAGTGCGTTGCCGGCCTTTAAGATGGGAGTACGCCTTCTGATCATTACGCTATTTTTGAGCGTTAGGTAGGTCCAACTTCGAGAAAGGGGTTAATCGTCGAATCCGACTCGGCTGGGCAGCGTTCGGGAAGCTACGGCACATCTTTTCGTCAAATATTCCGCAGTGTCTTAAGACGAGGCTCATTGACCAGTGTGTGTTGCCAGTGATGACATATGGCACTGAAACGTAGTCGCTTACTATGGGCCTCATAAGAAGGCTCAAAGTCACCCAAAGAGCAATGGAGAGGGCTGTGCTGGGAGTATCTCTGCACGATCGCATCAGAAGTGAGGCCATCCGCAGCAGAACCAAAGTAACTGACATAGCCCTCCGAACCACTAAACTTAAGTGGCAGTGGGCGGGGCATATTGCATGTAGAACCGTTGGCCGTTGGGAAGGAAAGGTTTTCGAGTGGCGACCACGTACCAGAAGGCGCAGCGTGGGTAGGCCCCCCACAAGGTGGACTGATGACCTGGTAAAGGTCGCAGGTGTCCGCTGGATGCGGATGGCAAAGGAACGGTCATTGTGTCACTCTTTGGGGGAGGCTTGCGTTTTTTTGCGAAAATTTGCCGTGCGCGGTAAAGAGCGTTTCATATTGAATGTAATCATTTCTTCATCATCATCATCATCATGTCAGCCGAAAGACGTCCACTGCTGGACATAGGCCTCCCCCAAAGACTTCCACAATGACCGGTCCTGCGCCACCCGCATCCAGCGGACTCCCGCGACCTTCACCAGGTCATCAGTCGACCGTGTGGGGGGCCTGCCCACGCTACGCCTTCCGGTACGTGGTCGCCACTCGAGAACCTTTCCGCCCCAACGGCCATCGGTTCTACGTGCTATGTGCCCCGCCCACTGCCACTTAAGTTTAGCGATTCGGAGGGCTATATCGGTCACTTTGGTTCTGCTGCGGATGGCCTCATTCCTGTAAGCGACCACGTTTCAGTGCCATATGTCATCACTGGCAACACACACTGGTCAAAGACTTTTGTCTTGAGACACTGCGGAATATTGGACGAAAAGATGTGCCGTAGCTTCCCGAACGCTGCCCAGCCGAGTCGGATTCGACGATTAACCTCTTTCTCGAAGTTGGACCTACCTAACTGGACAGTCTGTCCTAGGTATACGTAATCGTCTACAACTTCGAGCGTAAAGTGTCCGATTGTTAAGGGAGTTGGTGCGACATGGACATTTGACATGACCTTCGTCTTGTCCATGTTCATCCTTAGACTAACTCGCTCGGAGGCTTTACTGAGGTCATTGAGCATTGTACTTAAATCCTCCATGGTCTCAGCCAAGACTACTATATCGTCAGCAAACCGAAGGTGAGTGAGGTAGTCGCCGTTTATGTTGATGCCTAGCCTTCTCCAGTCCAGAGTCTTGAAAACATCCTCCAGTGCAGCGGAGAACAGTTTAGGAGAAATAACATCTCCTTGCCTGACTCCCCGCTGCAACGGAATAGGCTTTGAGTTCTGGTCCTGGAGTCGGACTGACATAGTGGCGTTCTTGTACAAACTTTTCAGCACTTCGATATACCGGTAGTCCACTTGGCACCGCTGGAGAGATACAGCCCAGGTTTCGATCGAATCGAAGGCTTTCTCGTAGTCCACGAACGCTAAACAGAGGGGCAGGTTATACTCCTCAGTCTTCTGTATAACCTGACGGAGCGTATGGATGTGGTCTACGGTGCTAAAGCCTCTTCGGAAACCGGCTTGTTCGGGAGGCTGGAAGTCATCTAGCCTGCGTGCGAGACGGTTCGTAATGACTCTTGAAAACAGCTTATAGACATGGCTCAGAAGTGAGATGGGTCGGTAGTTCTTCAGTAAGGAGTTGTCACCCTTTTTAAAGAACAGCACCACCACGCCTCTGTTCCATGCCTTTGGAGTTTTCCCTTCCAGTAAGACGGACTCGAACAACTTCTGAAGGGCCCTAAGGACCGGTTTTCCACCCGCCTTCAGGAGTTCAGCTGTAATTCCGTCTTCACCGGGTGCCCTGTTGTTCTTCAGCTGCTTAAGAGCCATTCTAATCTCGTACAGGCTGATGTCCGGGATACGACATGATCAACAGCATTACCACAGGCATCGACGACAAACACAAAATAGCCGGCATATTTTGTGACTTGTCAAAAGCCTTTGACGTCATAAGCCACGACTTGCTAATTAAAAAGCTAAAGTGTTATGGCTTACACGGCAATGGTAGTGATCTGATGAAATCTTTTTTAGAAAACAGAACCCAAACGGTAGAGGTGATGTTAGGTGGAAAACGAATGAAATCAGAGAGAGGTAGCGTGACAGTCGGGATTCCACAAGGATCGGCGTTAGGAAACACCCTATTTCTAGCGTATATAAATGACTTACCGTCTGCCATTACCGAAGGTCAAATCACCCTATTTGCTGATGATACAACAGTGGTCGTTGGTGCGAGTACGTATGAACACTTAAATGAAAAAGTCTCCACTGTGTGTAACCAACTGGAGAGATGGTTTTCGGCAAATGGATTAATATTAAACGTCGGCAAATCCAACATTATGGTTTTTTCAAGTAGATGTGTTGCTAGCGTAACTATCCGATGCCCAATACCCATGAGTGAAAATTGTAAATTCCTAGGCTTTACATTAGACCCCACACTAAATTGGAAAAAGCATGTAGACTTGCTGTGTAATAGATTGAGCAGTGCAGTATTTGCATTGCGCAAATTAAAGCCGCTTATTTCCCGTGATGCGCTGAGACAATTATACTTTTCTCACTTCCATTCGCTTATGACTTATGGCATAGTCTTATGGGGCAACTCAACTGATGCTGGGAGGGTAATGCGCATGCAAAAACGAGCTCTGAGGACTATACTCGGCTTAAATCAGAGGCAGTCCTGCAAGGAACTGTTTGTTGAGCACCGAATCATGACGCATTACTCCCAGTATCTTTTCGAGGTCATTATGTTCACACGGAGGCACCTGTCACAGTTTAAGCGAGTGGAAGTGACAGGTAAGTGTCTCCGCAGCACGGGGAAACTACGGACAGTACCGCGGCGCACAGCACTACACGCCAAAAACGCTCGGGTTATTGGGCCAACGTACTACGAGCACCTACCTGCTGACATAAAAATGGAGGCATGCGAAGAAACGTTTAAACGGAGACTGAAGAACCTTTTATTGGAAAAGTCACTTTACTCGGTAAAAGAATATATTGAAATTATTAAATAAATTGAGACTTTGGTATGATTGTTACCACTTGCCTATTTTTATTTAATCTTATTTTATTATTATAATTTTTTTATTTTGTACTATTAACATTTTGACATTACTAATACGTATTTAATTGATAGGTACTTCTATGGTACCACATTTTTATTGTATTATTGTTAGTATTAAGATTTGACATTATTATTATTTGAGCGATACTCCTCTAGTATCACATTTATTTAATATTACATTCTGACATATGACTTATTTTCATTCATCCTTTATTGTTTTATTTATACTCATTTGTTTCGACATTGATTTTCTGCGTACAGTTAATATTATTATTATTATTTTATGTGCCGCAAACTATAAATTATTTTCCATTTTTTAAATTTTTAAGACAATTATTGCAAATTATTATTGTAAAACGATCGCTATATGACCAGTAGTATAAGCAAAATGTGTTGTTTTATATGAAAATTGTATAATGAGATAAATAAACTAAAACTAAAACTAAAACTATCTTCGGTATAGTGCCGGGTTAATCTAGCTCTAGGGTCTTCCGCCAGACCAACTTCGGGTCTGCTAGTTGACGTGTATAGCTATCCATAAAAGCACTCTATCTCACTCAGAAGCTCAGGTTTGGACGAAACGATTCTACCATCCTCAGTTTTTAATCTGGCGAGCTGGCTCTGCCCAATAGACAGATCTCTTGAGAAAACTTTAGAGCCCTTATTCTCCTCGATGGCCTCTTCAATCCGATTTGTATTGAATTGGCGAGATCGCGGGTAAGGGACTTAGAGATCTGTTTATTGAGCTGCCTGTATAATTTCGCATCGGCTGAAGACTGCAGAATCATCTCATTCCTTTCCTCGATGAGCCTCTGAGTGGAGATCGAGAGCCTTTTGGCTCTTTGAGTTCGTTGGGCCTTAAAGAACTTCGACCCAATGCTATGGACAGCTTCCACAAACCCGTCGTTGAATTCGTCCACATCGCCGCCTAGACAATCGAAACGGTTTTGGAGTTCCAGCTGAAAGCTCTCGGGGTTTTGGATTTGGACTGCTGCTGGACGGAGCGTGGACTTCATCAGTCGAGAGCGCTCTAGCTTGACGCATATATTCAATGTGCCTCTTACCAAACGATGATCACTTCCGGTTTTAACCGCATTGATCACAGAGACATCATTGAATATATGCCTCTTCGTCGACATGATGAAGTCAATCTCGTTTTTTGTTGCACCGTCGGGACTCATCCAGGTCCACTTCCTGTGCTCGCGTTTCTTGAAGAAGGAGTTCATCATGTAGAGTCCCTCCTTCTCCAAGAAACCAGCCAGTAGTTGGCCCCGGTGGTTCCGACTTCCAACTCCAAATTGCCCCACTCTCGGCTCTTCGCCGTCTCTCTTGCCCAGTTTTGCGTTGAAATCCCCCATAACAACGGTGAAGTAGGTTTTGGAACTATGCATGACCTTTCATAATAATATATCCTCATACATAGCCTCCACCTCGTCGTCGGAGTGTGCCGAGGTCGGCGCATACACCTGTATGACCGTCAACGAGTACCTCTCGGATATTCTGAGTATAAGGTACGCCACCCTAGCCGACACACTCTCGATCTTCACCACGTTGTTCACGAGGGATTTGTGGACGATAAACCCGACACCTCCCTGGGACTGTTGGTCGCCCTCCCGGAAATAGAGCAAGTTGCCGGACTTCAGGGTTATCGTGTCCTCCCCCTCTCTTCGGACTTCAGATAAACCTACGATATCCCAACGCAACTTGCTCAATCCTTCCTCCAGTTCCGCTATCTTTTCGTCGGTCCGCAGTGTTCGTGTGTTGTATGTTGCCAGGGCCAGAAGTCGTCGGTGGTGGTAGCCGGATCTTAACCGGAGATTCTTCGCACCCCTGACCCCGCTAGTACCCTGGCCGCTACCAGAACCAGGGTACCGGGGGTCGCCGGAACCTCGGGGCCGTGGCCTGTTTGTGTATGTCATGAGGGGTATTTGCCATAATCGCCACGCTTGGCATGCGGGTTGGCGATCGCAGTATCTCCACCGCACTCCAGGGATGCTGCTGCCCATCCTCCGGTGGTCTTGGTCGTAGTTTTAGGACATACCCGGGTCAATCATTTCTTAAGGGGGTGTAAAGAGGGGTGAAAGATGTATGGGAAAACAAATAATTCTAAAGCGAGAATGAGTTTGACGCAGACGAAGTCGCGGGCAAAAGCCAGTATTTTATATAATACCAATTAGGCAGCTAGCAATGCCCCCCCCCCCCCCCTCCCCCATGAAGCAAGTTAGGTGCTTTTATAGCCCTCCCTAAACCTCTCCTCCTCTTCCCGAACAAGTCCTTAACCATTCCTCAGGGTCGGCAATGCAGGCTAGGCTGCAAAGGCTGCTATCTGCTTACCATCAGGCAGGCCGTCAGCTTGTTTGCCACCGTCGTTGCGTAAAAACAAAATTAAACTCTGGATCCACGCCCAGCGAAACCTGTGCCCCCCCCCCCCCCCCCAGCAGACGCTCCCAAGCAACGCCTTAATCAATGATGCTTGTGTTTGGTTAACTGCCGACGCGGGGCCTGCTCCCTCGCACGCGTCCCCTGTCCATAAAACTTGTCGGTCTAAGATTATGATAAATAATTTAAAAAATCTGACAATAGCAATGCACCTGCGCTAGAGAGATGGCGATGGTAACCAATTTTCGCAGCCGCACAGAAGACTCGTTTTGACAGTTGTGCCAGCCCGAGTGGAAAATAGCGACCGGCAGACGAGACGCCTGTCAGACAGAAGTGTTAATTAAACTGTTTGTATTGTACAAAAAGAACTTAGCCAGGTCAGATCTCAGGAACAGATTCTCTGAAACGGATATGGGATCTGGGCGCCATTGGAAACGGCAGTTCTCGAGTGCGAAAATAATTAGGCGCTACCTCTGGAGTTTTTATAATTTTTAGGAAAATAAACCGATTTCAATAGAGGAGGCCGGTGAAAAATTATTATACTTAGATGGTGCACTCTTAGATTCCATACAATGATTTTTTTTATTTGCTCATACATTAAAAGACTTAAAACTATTACAAAATTTCGCCAAACTGCGGAGCAGTTTGTTGGTGAATAAAGTATACACTCTTTCCTGGACACCTGTCTGTGCCAACAGAAGATACTTATTATTTCCTTATTCCTAAATGCCCACTAATCCAATTTTTTAAATGTAATACCTTAAAATTCCTTTTTAAAAATGGCTATAATTATGTTTATAATGGTAGAAGACTAAGTACCCTCAATTCCTCATGGAATCCTCCATCAGAACTCAAACGTCTAACTTTTCGTCGTTGAAAAGTTCTGTTCTGATCATCATCAGCATATGAAATATGTTTGCGTTTAAGATTTGAGGTTTTCCCTCGGTTCCTTATGGATCCCATCATCAGAACTGTGTTTTGACAAAAATGGGACCAACTTGGATATACAGGGTGATTCAGGAGACGTGAGCAGGACCAACACTACATACATAGTAAATGGCAATGAATCTTTCACCATTGTATTTAAGTGAAACACCCATACCTTTTTGCTGTAGGTATTTTAATTTTTGTTAAGTTAAAGTTTAATTCTCTACAATGATGGTCACCCTACAACAACTGGTTTATAAAGATTAAGGCTGGGTTGCACCGACTTACGATCACAGACTGATCAACGTTAAATATGGCGCCGGCAGTTGTCATCCCATAGAAACTTGTCAAACTTTCCATACATTCAAATTTTAACGAACACAGCTTACGATTACAAACGGTTTGGTGCAACCCAGCCTAAACCTCTAACTGTTATGGCAGCACTTTGATTTCGAAGAAAGTAAATTGTCACATTGAGTGAGATACGATATTTCAACAGTAATCGGACTCAGATGACATTCAATTTGACACGTATCACTTGACTGAAGTATTCTGATTGTAGAGTGACCATGAATTTCTTAAATAATTTAAAACATTTTGTCACAATTTTGTTTTAAACACCAAAGATAAATGAACGTTAATTTCACAAATAGTGGCACGAAGCAGTAGCTTATGATCTACTGAATCCGTAGTGTTGATCTTGCTCACGTCTCCCGAATCACCCGTATACAGGGTGTCCCAAGAAGTAGTGATATACTGAAGCTGGGAGGTAGAGGACCTAGAGGGCTATCTGAATCACCCCCATGTATGTTCCGCGATTTTTAGTATTTTCGGAGTTATGATTTTTTTTTTAATTTTTCACCTATCGCCGCGTACGATGAGATTTTTATGTATGGTGACGTGAATTATTGTGGTAGATGCTTGATTTTTTTTGTGTGCTAAGCTGATAGATAGGCCAATTCAGTATGGTAACATTTACTATCGTTAGATCTTTGATTGGCATAAAAAAAATTAAATGCCAAGTAAGATAAAATTACCCAGTATGTTCACTACTTCAAGGGCCCTTAAAAAAATAAAATCACAAAAAAAATAATTACCGATTGACTTTTAAAAACTTGCTCTATCTATCAGGTAGCTACCCTGAAAATTTCATTTTATTATTAATAAGGCTTCAATCAAAAAATTGAAATCTAAATGTGGTAAGTGCACAATTTTAATTTACATAATGATTAATGCAAGCAAAGCAAAACCTTTCTAAATAAATTTCGTTCTAAATCACGCACTGGCCATCAATAGAAAAAGAACAAAAAACAAAAGACGGTTGACGCATGAGAAAATTTTCACGTTGTTTGGTCATCGTTGTTATTTTTCAATAATTTAAAAATTGTGTTTTAATACTGCTAATTGTTCGTTTCCCTAATCATTTTGGCTATTCATATGGACTTTGACTTGCAGTACGATTTGGATTAGTGTTATTACCTGGAATCGACGAGTTGGCATCATTTAACTGGACTTGAGTTTGCGTGTAAGTGATCATGTTTACTTCACGTGATTACGCAGAAATGCATTACTATTACGGTTATGCCAGGGGGAATGCGGCGGAAGCTTCAAGGCTGTACCGGGAACATGTGGAACGAAGAGGCGGGCCTCAACCTGAAACGTTTCCTGACTATCGCATGATCTTAAGAGTACATAATGCGTATTTGGAAGGTCACATACCGGGTAAGAAATCAGGCCGTATGGCCACTATGCCGGATCCTGATGTAGTAGATGCAGTTGTTGAAGAAGTAGAAAGAGACCCGTCGACCAGTGTGAGAGTTACGGAACGTCGTACCGGACTTTCTAAATCTCAGGTACACCGTACACTACAGACCGTAGGATATCATCCGTTTCACATTAGAAAAGTGCAACAGTTGAAACCGGAAGATTACAATTGGCGAATTGAATTCTGTCAGGAAATGCTGAGGAGACAAGCTGAAAACGAAATTTTATTTAACCAAATTTTGTGGACGGATGAATCCCACTTTAGACGCAATGGGATTTTTAATATGCACAATTCTCACTCATGGGCAATTGTAAATCCGAATTTAAAAAGGGAATCGACATTCCAAGAACACTTTGGTCTGGCATACTTAAAGGTAAGTTAATCGGGCCCTTTCAGCTGCCAGACCGCTTGGGCGGCAATCACTTAAATTTTCTACGCGTCGATCTGCCCCTGCTGTTAGAAGATGTGGATTTGGAGACACGCAGAAACATAGTACTGCAGTGTGATGGTGCACCATGCCATTTTGGACGTGAGAAACAATTTAAATCAAAGATACACTGAAAGATGGATTGGTCGTTGCGGCCGGCGTGACGCCTGCCTTATAGCCTGGCCTCCACGTTCCCCCGACCTAAACCCCATAGTTTTTTTTCTATGGGGATATTACAAAGACCTCGTCTACTCGAGAGAATGCCGCAATTTGGACGAGTTAACCCGGAAATTGAGAGTAGCAGAAGAAACCATTAAAAATAATAGAAGTGCATTCAGACGTTTAAAAGACAACTTTTTCCGGCGATGTCGCACTTGCATTGAGCAACAGGGGGGCCATTTTGAAAATTTATTGTAATTAAACACCTTGTAATTGGTTTTACTTTGCTCGCATTAATCATTATGTAAATAAAAATTTTGCACTTACCACAGTTAGATTTCAATTTTTTTATTGAAGCCTTATTAATAATAAAATGAAATTTTCAGGGTAGCTACCTGATAGATAGAGCAAGTTTTTAAAAGCCAATCGGTAATTATTTTTTATGTGATTTTATTTTTTTAAGGGCCCTTGAAGTTGTAAACATACTGGGTAATTTTATCTTTCTTGGCATTGATTTTTTTTTTATGCCATTCAAAGATCTAACGATAGTAAATGTTACCATACTGAATTGGCCTATCTATCAGCTTAGCACACAAAAAAATCAAGCATCTACCGCAATAATTCACGTCACCATAAATCAAAATCTCATCGTACGCGGCGATAGGTAAAAAATAAAATCATAACTCCGAAAATACTAAAAATCGCGAAACATACATGGGGGTGATTCAGATAGCCCTCTAGGTCCTCTCCCTCCCAGCTTCAGTATATCACTACTTCTTGGGACACCCTGTATACTTACAATCATGAAAAGATTTTTCAATATCGGTTCAGACATGACGGAGTTGTAGAGTAACAAACATTTTAAAAAAACCCGGCCAAGTGCGAGTCGGACTCGCGCACGAAGGGTTCCGTACCAGAAATAGTATTTGTTATTATTGTGGCAATAAAAATACAACATCTGTGAAAATTTTAACCTCCTTGCTATTACGGTTCATGAGATACAGCAAAAAACGCCAACAACTACTCTGTTGTATGGGAGCCCCCCTTAATTATTATTATTATTATTTTGATTTTAGTATTTGTTGTTGTAGCCACAACAAAAATACATCCACCAACATATCAGCCAAAGAACGTCCACTGCTGGACATAGGCCTCCCCCATATTCACGGGGGTATATGCCATAATCGCACGCTTGGCATGCGGGTTGGCGATCGCAGTATCTCCACCGCACTCCAGGGATGCTGCTGCCCATCCCCCCCGGTGGTCTTGGTCGTAGTTTTAGGACGTACCCGGGTCCCGGTCATACAAAAGTACATAATCTGTGCAAATTTCAACTGCCTAGCTATTACGGTTCTTGAGATCTAGCTCGGCGAGTGGTAGCCATGAAAAAAGGCTAAAATATCACGTTTTTTGTATGGGAGCCCCCCTTAATTATTTTTATTATTTTCTTTTTAGTTTTTGTTGTTATAGCAGCAACAGAAATACACAATCTGTGAAAATTTCAACTGTCTAGCTATAACGGTTCCTAAGATACAGCCTGTGACAGACGGACGGACGGACGGACAGCGAAGTCTTAGTAATAGGGTCCCATTTTTACCCTTTGGGTACGGAACCCCAAAAATACATACATACAACCAAATTGAGAACGTCCGCTTTTGAAATCTTGAAGTCGGTTAAAAAAACGGCGTGAGAAAACGGTGGGTAACACAACATACAGTATACAAACAAACATACAGGACATGCCCCCCATTCAAACATTTTTTGTTTCCTAAATAGCACCCAGTCGGTGAGAAGAATGGCCTTGGTTAGCAGGGCCGTCTAGATGCGGCTTATACTTAAGTATTTCATATATAGGTGTTCATAGATAATAGAGCCTCACCGCGATGGTAACGTCGCCAGCATTCCACATGAAAACGCCGGTGCCGACCAGAATACTTACTGCCATTAAGGCAATTGGCATCACTCCGGCCAGGGTCCGTTCTACAACCTAAAAGCAAAATACATAAGATGATGATTCGTAAAAACCATGTAAAAACCTATTAGTTACGCCATCTGTTTTGCTAGTAGGGATGTTACGAGAACGGGTCAGGATTCCGGATGCATACATTATACAGTCCGAATTAGGAATAAAGCCTAGAGCGCGCGCTATCCGCTTCGCTAAATTCTCAACTATCTAGAAGTAAGCCTCAAGGGCTCTTAGCCTATCATTACCCACCATCATCTGCACCATGAGCAACACCAGAAGACTGACGTTTAGGATCACCTGGGCGCTGAACGTCACGCCACATGTCAACTGCGTCTGCTTGGCACACCTGTGTCAGTGATAGTGATCCCATCAAAAACATAAATATGAAAATGGGAGCCAAGTTCAATATTAAGATTATGAGATGCTTGGTTGTCGTCTTCACCGACAAAAGAATTGAGATCTAAACGGGTGCCAAGTTCCGTAGATTCTCTGAAACGGTGCCAAGTCCGGCACTGCATTGTTTACAGTAAAACTAATTTACTGCGGCTTAATGCATTTTGAGCTTTAACTTGGCAGTTCTCTCAAATATTCAACAGCTTATATGGTATTATAACATATTGCATAGAAAACTGCCAAGTTAACGCTCAAAATGCATTAAGCCGCAATAAATTATTTTTACTGTAAACAATGTAATGCCGGACTTGGCACCGTTTCAGAGAATCTACGGAACTTGGCACCCGTTTAGATCTCAATTTTTTTGTCGGTGAAGACGACAACCAAGCATCTCATAATCTTAATATTGAACTTGGCTCCCATTTTGACATTTATGTTTTTGATAGTTTCTAGGTCACCTAGAAGTAGGTCCTTTGTTCCACCCAGACAACCAAGTTTGATAACTGGTTAACTAGACGCACTATTTCTTCCGCGGAGATAACCAGTTATGTGAGTGGAAGTCTAATTCCATATTCTTAACCGAGTTGGATTACTGGAGATACATTCTACATATTTTACTTAAGGCAGGTCGGTGTAGGTACGACGACGAGCGAAGCGAGGAGTGTTAGTTAAACTGCGACCTTACGAAACTGCGAACTAACAATATATTTTATATACTTCTTTATATATAATATGGTTTAATTCTCAATATTACAAAATTTCAAGTAGTATATTGTTAGTTAGGTACTGGCGCTTCGCCGGCCGCTACCGCGGCACGCTCGCTTCGCTCGCTCGGCTCGCGCGCGGTAGGGTCGCGGTTCAACTAACACTATATAATAAGTTACCTCACGAAATAAAAATAAAAAATAAATATGCATTTAAAAGGAAACTGACACATTGGCTTTAAGAAAAATGTTTTTGTAATATAAAGGAATATTTGACATTACAGAATCAGTTATAATACTTAATCACAAATATATATTGTAATAGTTTGTATGTACCTAACTGTGGTGCTCCCAGAATCACATTGCATGTATAATTTGTACACCTGCATGCAGGTTGAATACGATGGACTCTTGTTTATTTTTAAGACCTGTCATTTTACCGTGTTCTTACAAATAAATAATTTTGAATTTGAATTTTGAATTTGAACATTCCTCCTCGCTTCGCTCGTCGTCGTCCCTACACCGACCTGCCTTAAGTAGAATATGTAGAAGATACATTCCAGTAATCCAACTCGGTTAACAATATGGAATTAGAATTCCACTCACATACTTAACTGGTTTTCTTCGCGGAAGAAATGTTCCACCTAGTTAACCAGTTATCAAACTTGGTTATCTGGGTGGAACAAAGGAAGCGAGTTAGGTTTTTGATTACTAGTCAGTCAGTCAGTCAGTCAGTGGTAAAAATGCCGTTTTTTGGAATTTAATATCTCAATAACTATTAAGCCTATATTCATGAAATTTGGGGTACGAGTTGTTCTAAAAGATCTTAATACATGTACCAAATTTCATTTTTAGGGTTCCGTAGTCAACTAGGAACCCTTATAGTTTCGCCATGTCTGTCCGTCCGTCTGTCCGTCCGTCCGCGGATAATCTCAGTGACCGTTAGCACTAGAAAGCTGAAATTTGGTACTAATATGTATATCAATTACGCCGACAAAAATGGTAAAATAAAAAGTGGAAAAAAATATTTTATTAGGGTACCTCCCCTATACGTAAAGTGGGGAGTGATTTTTTTTTTCATTTTAAATCCTAACGTGTGATATATTGTTAGATAGGTATTTAAAAATAAATAGGGGTTTACTACAATCATTTTTTGATAATGTTAATATTTTCAGAAATAATCGCTCCAGAAGTAAAAAAAAAATGTGTCCCCCCCCCCTCTAACTTTTGAACCATAAGTTTTAAAAATATGAAAAAAATCTCAAAAGTAGAACTTTATAAAAACTTTGTAGGAAAATTATTTTGAACTTGATAGGTTGAATAGTTTTTGAAAAAATTACAAAAATAATTTCTGAACTAAGTTTGTAATTTAACCGTATAAACAGGTGTTTATTGTACCTGTCATTTCTACAAAATCACAATGAAATGACGTGCTTTCAAAGGTTTTGTGTTTCTGTACTTAATATGTCAACTTAATGTGACGGACGGAAAACTACGGAACCCTACACTGAGCGTGGCCCGACACGCTCTTGGCCGGTTTTTATTTAATGTTAGATCGATTTGGAGTTATTGGGGGGTCAAAAGTGGCTCCAAACGGTTCGTGTAAAATAACACACATCTGCTGTCCGCCAGTTTCTGGGGTGAACTTGGCTGGATACGCTGCCGCGTGTCTAGATAGTAGTCAGTGTTGAGCCGAGCGTTCGCTCACAGGTGATATAATAACGGGTAAAAATTATACCGTGTTAGGCCAAGAAAAAGGTGGATGGATTGCGTGAGAGACGATACTTATGAAGTGGAAGGATGTAAGTGACGAGATGATTGGCGATATAGAGGTATGGAAGAAAAAAACACGCTGCGCTCATCCCTTGGTAAATGGGAAAAGGACGCGCGAATGAGGACATAACAAATCGAAGACAAGTTACATAAATCGGTCAAATGAAGAGTAATGAAGAAAATATTTCATGTAGTGTGACATACCGCAAGGATGCGTCGTAGGCCATTGCGCTTTCTTATTTAGTTAAACAATATACAAATTATAGGATTAAGAGCTCATTTATTATTGTGTGCTGACGACACCTGTTTATTTAACTTGGTCCAAAATTACTTAAACAGCTTTAACTTATTGACCAGGCTCAAAATAATTTTACAGTACATATGGTGCTACTTTACCGCACGATTACGTGCATATGTCGAAACTTTAAAGAGCCATATATACTGTAAAACTTTGTACGATACACGTGCAAACAGGTAATTCGTAACTCGTGTCGATTTAAAACACTCCCTTCGGTCGTGTTTCAATTTATCACCACTCGTTGCGAATTTCCTGTTCTCTGCACTTGTATCGTAATGTACTATTACAGTACATATGGTGCTACTTTACCGCACTAGTGCGGTAATCAGCAGATTACGTGCATATGTTGAAACTTTAAAGAGCCATATGTACAGTAAAACGTTGTACGATACACGTGCGAACAGGTAATTCGCAACTCGTGTCGATTTAAAACACTCCCTTCGGTCGTGTTTCAATTTATCACCACTCGTTGCGAATTTCCTGTTCTCTGCACTTGTATCGTAATGTACTATTAATATACTGCAGAGATGGCTTATTCTTGCCACTAAAAATAAAAACATACATGTCAATAATGTAAAATGATGACCATTTAATTATTTAAAAGGAGCTTCATAGCATTGTGACTAAAATGAAAAATATCTTGGTCTAACGGTTAACAAAAGACTAGTAAATAAAACATGGAAGCCACATATTGATTCAGTACGATCTAAAATCATATCAATAATGGGTGCCAATAAGAGAAAGAGTTCGTTGTTTGCCGACCAGTGCTCGTTATTACTATTTCCAACTCATGTTTAACCACGTACAGAATATCTGATCGAAATATGGGGCTCTGCTGCTAAGTCTAACCTGAAAGCATTACATACCTCACAAAATGTCTTAACCTTTAATAAAAAAAACGCGTACTTATATACAATGTACCAACTTCACGGTAGATGTCGCTACAAGCCTCCCTAAGGCTCAAATCCCACCCGGACTGATTCATTTTTCAATTTTTCATTCCGGTTGGAAATTATCTTTTTACACAAACTAATTTTGTCGTCATCTACCTATACTCACCATAAAGTGATAGAATGCATTTTAATTCCAATTTTAAAAGCATCCTCAAACCTCTTCTCTTTGTCTCTCTGAGTGCCAGCAACCTCGAAGATACTGTTCAATCCCTCGAAGTATTTGCATAGATTATTGAATTGATGCGCAAGACAGATAGTGATGCTAAGGACGACTAGACAGGTAGAAATGACTCGAGCCATGAAGACGCACCAAATAAGGTAGTGAAGGATTCTAGCTATGGCTGCTATAAGCCTGCGATCCTCCACATCTGGCCAGATTGGGATCACTGTGGTGAACGTTGCGTCTGGAAAATTAATAGTTATTATTGGTACTTAGCATAATGTTTACTGTAGGTGGTTTAAGGTATTTTGGAGGCTAATCTTTGAGTGGTGTGGAACAAATCGCTCCTCTCTGAACGATATAACAATCATCAAAATTGATAGACGGACAAATATAAAATGTTTCTAATTCCTACAAGTTTGACTACATGGTAGGTCTTTTAGTACAGCAATACTATTACATACAAACAGCTCAAGGACGTATATAAGGAGGGGTCTGGGGGTCCGGACCCAAGCTCGATGTACTTCTGGTTTATAGTATGTAGTATAATGGATCAGTGAGGGTGCTGTAGTGTTAACAGTCTACGAGTAGATTGGCAGCATCGATTAATTTATTGAGCCCGCGGCCACGCGAGGAACTGCGAAATTTCGCAACTTGTTCTAAAAGTCATAACATAAACCGTGCGTTTTTCGACAGCAAAATCTGACCATCTTGGAAGGGCCATAGCTTTGTCCCTAAAGGGGCTAAAAAGCTTAGCTGCATAGTTGGGCTTGAATTTGAATTGATGTAAATTTAATCAACTTAAAAAAATACTACATTTTGCGATCGATAAATTTACAGTTTTTGACTCAGCTTTTAGAACACGAATAAGTGAAAAAGTTTCGCAGTTTTTCGCGTGGTGCACAACAAGCTCAAGTTTTACGATGTTGCAAGATTGGATGATCACTTCCCTTATTGATCCATATATCATACTAAATAAAAGCGACCACATGCGGTTTGGGCGGCGCGCAGTGTGGGATTCTGTACCTACTGCTACTGGTCCTAGTTTCTATCCTGTACTGTGAGTTAGGAGGGGTCGTATTTTTATAGGAAACTCATGGTACTTTTAGGGCGAGCCAGTTTTTCAGCGATACCTGACTTAGAAACAATTAGACCTATCTTTTTTTTATTAAAAATAGGATTGCTCTTGGCCAGCATCTAGCCAAGGGGCAAAGATGAGGCCGACGATTAAGCGAGCTCACCCAGAAGATGCCTATTCACTCGTGCCTTAAAAAGGTCTAGGTTATATGAACTCGGAAATACAGACGCTGGCAGGGAATTCCAAACCTTAACAGGGCGCATAATCAAAAAAAAAAAAAAACATTTTGGTGTCAGTTTTTAATAAGAAAAAATCATGGACATAGTGCCCATGAATTTTTTCATATTTTTTGATTCCACGGTTCGAGAGTTAGGGGAGGAACACAATTATTGTGACTTTTGGAGCGATTATCTCGGATTATATTCACTTAATCAATAAAACTGCTAAGAAACCTCATATTTATTTTTAAAGACCGATCGATCGATGTGCCACATGTTAATTAACCTACATTTTTTTTATTTTCAGTTACTTGTATTTATTTTATTGTTTGGTTCTTTTACTACGTAGCGTCTTACATAACATCATTAATTCAAATTTTAATTCTTTATTTGTTGTGTGTAGTTTTTGAATAAAATGCCTACTTATGAGATACGGACTGACGGACGGACATAACGAAACTAGAACTACATCGTGCTCTAGGATGTAAAACTCTGAGTGTCGATTAGTAGGGTTACTATTGCTCGTGGCACGATCTCTCAGGACTTATGAAGAACATGTTTTCCGCACTTCTGTCAAAATGTATGTACTCGTAGGTATGTACCTCATTGTCTTTCAATCTACGTTTTTGCGTTTTTTGGGTTCCGTACCTCAAAAAGAAAAAAACGGAACCCTTATTACGCTTGTTTCTCACAGGCGTGGTATAAAAAAAAGCTAATATTTATTTTAGACATGGGGGCCAATTTTGAGGGGTAAATTAGAAAATAAAAACAAATTTTCGAACTATATCGTGTGATACCTTCATTTTTTTAAATAAATATTTGATAAATAATTTTGAAGACATGTATTTTGAGAAAATAGACGATTATTGATCTCCGAAACTACAAGCCCTAAAATTTTGAAAATGAAATCACAAAACAGTCCTTTACCTAAAGCAGGGGTTCCCAAAGTGGTCCAGGTGGACCCCCAGGGGTCCACAGGAGACTCGACGGGGGTCTACGTTGGCGTGACAAAAAATGTTTTTTTTATTTTTATTAAAAATGGGATTGCTCTTGGCCAGCATCTAGCCAGGAGGGTTAGCCAGGGGGGGGGAGGGAGGGTTGGGTCTAGGAGTTTTGGGAATATGGTAGAAATGTGGTGTAGGGGGTAAGGGGGGGGGGGAGTGGTAGTGGTGGGAATGGAGCCCTTCATTGTGCGTGGTCCGACACGCACAATGAAGCACTTAGCCGGCTTTTATGCTAAAGAAATATTTCGCGCTCGCTACGCTCGCGCATTCTTTTATTGTTTGATGTCCTGAAGTCTTGATGCCCCCCTCCCCCCCCCCATTAGAACTTCTATATCTACGTGTTTGAAACAGCTAAACCAACACACTAAAAGATATTTGCTGCTAACTGTATAGCATATATGTTAACCCTTAATTGGGCATGGCGAAAATATTGAATTTAGGGTATTACAAAGATATGTATATTTTTTTATGCAGGAAAAAGATAAAAACAACAGACTTAGTTTTTACATTTTTTTTATTTTTATAAAAAAAAATGATGTGGGAGTTATACACCTTCAGGTCTTTAAAAGTCTCTGGTTTCTACCTATTAGATTTCAGGATTTTCTAGGAGATAACAGGATTTCTATAGAATGGGCCTGTGCTCCAATACAATTGGGTATCTGAAACAGGGTTGATTGACATCAAAATTATCATACCCAAATATGGACTAATTTCTTCCTTACTTACATCAGTCCAACCAAGAGATCCTTTTTCATGTGCATACTTATTTGTATTTATTGCCATCATTTGCAGAATAGAGTCAGGGAATATATCCATAAAATAATCCCTTGGAATGTGCCTATTGTTGTAAACTTTCTTTACCTGCAGTGGCTGATCAAATGACCCCGGCATGCCAGTTGTCTAGCATTGTAGTCCATACATGCTGCCTATTTTGTACAGAAGCATAACTTGGTCTAGGCACTCTAGGTATATTATTATATGATGTGGATGGCTGGTCTATTGGTGTTGTTGTAGGGCTAGGTACTTCCATTATTTCATCTATCTCCATATCATCATCATAGGGTTCCAATGGAGGTGGAGCTTCTGAGACACCTTGGCTCGGACTCGGCACCGGTGACTCTGAGACAGGCTCAGGAGGAATACCCCGCCAGTTATATTTATTTACAGCAATTAAAATATCATATGCTCAGGCATATTATATTTTAAATGCTATAAATGTAGGTTGGTATTACTTCACATGATTAAATAAATACAATGATTTATATATTCAAGTTCGTAATACTAACACTAGTTAAAAACACTGTCATTTCCTTGGACGCTTTGTCTTGTAATGCTTCCTGGTCACATAAATTGATGGATGGCTCACCTGAAATAAGATTTCATTGTAAAAAAAAGAAATAATACTTTAAAAATATATTAAAAAATAAATTTGAAAAAATAAAAATATATACTCACGAAAAAAAAAATCCTCTTCTATATCTGCATGCTGAATTTGATTTAATTTTGCGTTGACCCAATCTTCGTCTTTCCATTCATTGTTGTCTAGCATAAAGCTGTCGGCGGATTGCTCGCTCTCTGAGGAGCTCGTGAGCATATTGAGAGCTGTGTCTACGTGATCTCTTCTAGAGAAGTCGAGAGTTTTTTTGATCTGCACGAATAAAATAACAACATGAACGAAAAAATGAGATTTAATAACGGTCTGAAGTATAATATTTCCCACACGGTGTAAATTAGCATCCTTATGCGGTCACAAGTACAATATTTCCCACAACTTTCAAAGTTCCAAAAATCACAAAAATACTGCCGTGATCACAAATATATCATTACGTGTATGAAATGCAACTCAAAGGCTATCGAAAACAACTATTCAATAACACTTACCGTATTTTTTCGCGACATAGTGAATTTTTTAAATATATTTCGCACGTATTCAACATATTTTGATGAAACCAACTGACGTTTCTGACTTTGACATGTGTCAAACATGACATGTTTGCGTTTCGTTTCACGATTTTTTTTTGGGCATAGATAAATCAATATAGTTTTTATATTTGACACTAAGAGGGATATAGCTACCTTCAGAGCGATAAGAGCATCGCAAAATATGAGTGGGAAATATACTCCATATGCCCAATTAAGGGTTAAATACCTACTCAGACCTACTGCTGTAATCACTACAACAATACTCCTACCTACTGTTTACAGCTAAAGCCAATAAAACACGAAAGATAAGCTATCACAACTTTATCCGTCGACTCGTCGGCTTTTGGCACACATAAAAGAAAACGCATAAGTCGAATAAGCATACCGGCACGAAGTGTGGTGTGGAGGGACTGGATGGGCATGTTTAATGCTCGCGCACATCATATAATAAAGCTGAAGAGGGTCGAAAGTCTGTACATCTATATACATATAATAAAGCTGAAGAGGATCGAAAGTCTGTACATGGAAGATATTCGAATAAAAATTGGCTGGGGATACTTAGACTCAATAACAGAACACGTTACAACAGTTTTTAGAATTTTTGTCTGTTTATCTGTTTGTCTGTTTATATGAACGCGCATCACGTGAAAACGGCTGAACGGATTTTGATGAAAACTTTACTAATCTGTCGAGTAAATACCCGGTCAGGTTTTAGGCTATAAAAAATGTGCAGATTTGGGTTAAAAGGGGGGTAAAAAGAGGGGTTGAATTTTGTATGGGAACTCCTATAATCCATGAGTGACAGGTATGAAAATTGGTAAGCATATACTTGATGACAAAGGAAAAACATTCTCATTCAAAATTTGTGAAATCTTAAGATAGAAACTGAAAAAAAAGTAAACGCAAGCGCTGCGCCGCAGCGCTGCTCAGTGTGCGCGCCAGCCGCCACGGGCTCTTCAAAACATGCAATTAAAAGGTTACTTTTGCCGTTCACTTCATGTGCACTCACTTTATACCATAATCCCACTACTTAATATTATAAATGCGAAAGTTTAGATGTTTGGATGTTTGTCACTGAATCACGCAAATACGGCTGAACAGATTAAGATGATTTGTATGCTAATAGTATATAATCTGGATTCACTTATATTATATATAATAAGTGTACTTTTTATCGATGATCTTCCATCAAAGGGATATTAAATCGGGGATGCAAGTAAGGTCCATGAAACGGGGTGGTTTAATTCTCATACGCCATTCTACGATTTAAGTTTCAGCCAATTGGGAGTATAACAGCGTGTCAAGAAATTTAACTTTAACCATAGCAGAATTGTAAACAAGTTGACGATTCATTATGTCAAAACCGAAGTATCATAACATAATTCCTTCTGATATCACAACCTTTTCGTAATTAGTTTTACTTTGCGTGTACATCAAAATGCATTTGCGATACTTTGGCATTGTTTTTATTCATATGCTTAAATACAAAAAGAGCTGTTTCAATGCACACTTTGTATCGTCGGTGTACCATTTAATTTTGTCGTGCGTTATTTTTTACGTAATTGTTGAACCTTCACACCATAAAAACTGTTTCATATAAGAGTTCACTTGAGCTGGGCAGCCCAATCGTCAGTATAGACAGTTGGAGCAGCTTAGATGTACACTTAGAAGAGGGTCGAAAGTCTGTGCATGGAAGATATTCGAAAAAAAGTTGGCTGGGGATACTTAGAATCGATAACAGAAATCGTTTCAACAGTTTTAAGAATTTCTGTCTGTTTGTCTGTCTGTTTATATGTCTAGGCATCACGTGAAAACGAACGAATGGAGTATAATTTACCCTCATTAATATGGCAACTGGATCTTCAGCGACGACATAGCTCGGCCTTCGGCCTCGCATGCCTTGCCACTCTCCTTCGGCTTTTCAGTCATCAATCTTACATGAAGAATCTACTCTGTTGGGAGGCTAAGCCTTCAGCCTCGCGTGTCTCACCTCTCTGCTTAAGGCCTTCGGCCCTCAGCCTTAGATGAGAAGCCCGCTCTGTGCAATTATTCTCGCATGCCTTGCCGCTCTGCTTCCGGCCTTCGGTCATCATACTTACATGAAGAACTCGCTCTGTTGGGATAACGTTTTACGGCAGAACTGCGTAGCGAGATTTTTACCATTGTACATGTAATGTTTTTGACGAGATTCATTCGTCTAGAATCGGTACATTTGATATTCCGAAATAATCACTTAATGAATCGTTTTGACAATAGAATTTCTAGGGAATGTCATATTGACTGTAATCATTTCTTAAGGGGGTGTAAAGAAGGGTAAAAGATTGTATCATCATCATCATCTGAGGCGTTATTGCCGCGGGTGGTCCGATCTATTCGTGGCTTTCTATCTCCAACATGTCACCCCTAAGTTCCTGGTGTCCACCTGAGCTTGAGAAATATTGTATGGGAAAACAAATCATTCTAAGGCGAGAACGAATTATACGCGGACGAAGTCGCGGGCAAAAGCTAGTGGAAGATATTCGAAAAAAAGTTGGCTGAGGATACTTAGAATCGATAACAGAACACGTCCCAACAGTTTTTAGATTTTTTGTCTGTTTGTCTGTTTATCTGTTTGTCTGTTTATATGAACGTGCATCACGTGAAAACGGCTGAACGGATTTTGATGAAAACTTTACTAATCTGTCGAGTAAATAAGTACCCGGTCAGGTTTTAGGCTATAAAAATTGTGCAGATTTGGGTTAAAAAGGGGGTAAAAAGAGGGGTCGAATTTTGTATGGGAACTCCTATAATCCATGAGTTACAGGTATGAAAATTGGTAAGCATATACTTGATGACAAAGGAAAAACATCCTCATTCAAAATTTGTGAAATCTCTATGATAGAAACTGAAAAAAAATAAACGCAAGCGCTGCGCCGCGGCGCTGCTCAGTGTGCGTGCCAGCCACCGCGGTCTCTTCAAAACATGCAGTTACAATGTTACTTTTGCCGCTCACTTCATGTGCACTCGCTTTATACCATAATCCCACTACTTGATATTATAAATGCGAAAGTTTAGATGTTTGGATGTTTGTCACTGAATCACGCAAAAACGGCTGAACAGATTAAGATGATTTGCATGTGGAATGGAAATTAAAAATAGGACTTTGCCTGCCTAGGCCTGCAAGATTTGTATGTTATGTTATGTGTTTATTTGTACTAATCATACATTGTCAATTACATTCATGATTAAAATTAGCATGTCATTGAAAAAATAAAAAATAAAACAATTAACATAATAATAATAATAAAAATAAAACATGAATAACATTAAATTAATTTTGACATATTTATTCGTCAAGGAAATTCCTTGCGGAGTAAAAAGCTTTTGAAGCGCAATACATTTTGAGTCTGTGCATAAAACTCCGTTCAGAGTCCAGAGTTCTTATTGACTCTGGTATCTTATTATAAATTCTGGCACCCATTACGCCGAGAGACTTACCGGTCCTCTGGAGCCTGTACGCGGGGACAGCCAGGCCTGGTTTCCGTCTAGCAGAACCAGTATTCCCCATTGGGAACTCCTTGGGGTTTCTTCTCACATATTTACCAACCTCAAATATGAAGAGAGAAGGTACTGTCAAAACCCCAAGGTTCACAAAATGCTGTCGTGCTGTCTCGTCTGCTGGGACGCGGGAGATCAATCGGATTACTTTTTTTTGTATTATGAAAGGTCTGTCCCTATCAGCTGCCAGACCCCAGAGGTCGATTCCGCGTATCAGGTACGTGTGGAAGTAAGCGTAATACGCTGTCAGTAGGTTTTGTAGTGACAGCGTATGTGTTAACCGAGATATTGCATAATAAGCAGAATTCAATTTTGCACATAACAAGTCAATGTGGTCACCCCACTGCAAACTGTCATCAAAAGTGAAACCAACGTATCGCGCGTGATGAACTGGTTCTATTTTGACACCGTTCACAATTACCTCGAGTTTAGGCGGTTTTTTGCTATGAATCGAAAAGTGTAGGAGGTTGGTCTTTTCTATATTTAATTGCATGCCATTTGCCTCAAACCAGTATAGCAGTTTACCAACGATGCCGCTAATGTTATTTTCTAGCTCCTCTTGGTTACTTCCGTGAACGATCGCACAGATGTCATCCGCGTACATTAAAAACTTTACGGACGGACTCAGAAATGGTAGATCGTTCATCAGCAATGCAAACACGCTATTTCCTACATTGGAACCCTGAGGGACAGATCGATTCCCAATTGCGCCTAGCTCAGATTCTTCACCGTTCACGTCAGTTGCCTGGCTGCGACCAGACAAAAAAGACTTTACTATATTCAAGGTCACGCCCCGGACCCCATAATGTTCCAGCTTGCCGGCTACCAATTCATGATCGACTAGGTCAAAGGCGCGAGAAAGATCAAGAAAGATAGCAGCAACACACCGTTTCGCCTCTAAATTGGTGAGAACTGTTTCGAGTAGTTTGCGTGCTGCGTCTAGTGTGGATCGGCCCGCACGGTAGGCATACTGCTCAGTGCATAGAGCTCCGGTGGCAACAAAGAACTTTTCTAGTCTGTGACACAGCCCCGCCTCAAAGACCTTGGAAACTGCGGGTACAAGGGATATAGGACGATAGCTTTTCATTGCATCTTTGCAGCCTTTTCCCTTATATACCGGAGCCACCCTGATCCTCTTAAGTGAATCCGGGTAGCAACCATTGGATATAGCATCGTTAAAGTGCTCATACAGGCAGTTGATGAAGTTAAGGCGCAGGGTAGGGCAAGCCATTCTCCATACAAAGGTTGTGCAAGTTTTTTGCGTTAGTTTTGGCACTTCAGCATTTAATTTTATTTTTTATTGGTACATATTGGATATACGCAGAACTTGATGTTGAAATTTTGCATTAATAAAAAAAATAAAAATAAAAAAAATACACAAAATAATTAAAATTAAAAAATAAAAACATCAAGCCATAGCTAACAAAAAAATAAGCATATGGACCAAAAATAGTAACTGGTGTGCAAACACAAACGAAGAAAAACTTGCACAAAGTTTGTATGGAAAGAGCTTGCCCACCCCTTCGCCTTAAGTGGTAGTTTATGGAGTATTGAAGTTGGGAAACCATTAACGACCTCTTGTCCTAGCCGCACCTGAAACGTCATACTTCGCAGCCTATTATAAGGAACATAACATCAATATTTCATTGCATGTTTGAGAAAATAGTATTAATTATAGGGCATCAGCTTCTGCTCAAGAGTCCGACGCAGTTGCAGTCCTGCAGTTGATCAAAAACGGATCGTCGTTGCAACTTAAAAAACTGGCAATCCCTGATACCCCCGGCGAAGTACAATAGTCAGACCTACTGCTATGCTATTGATATACTTACTTGATGTAAGTGACTCGAAACCGCTTTCTACTCCGTAAGAAAGAAGCGTGAAACAACACATCATAACCAGCGCAGTCAGATAACAGGCCGTAGTTTTAATCATCATCCTTTCGGTAATTTCATCATTCCATATTTCTTTTAGCTTCACTGCCAAAGTCACTACCAGTTCTCTGAACTCTCGTTTATAGTACAAAGCGTTAGCATATTCGAAGTATACGACGAAATTACCAATTGCGAAAAAATACATATCGTTATTTTGTTTTTCTGTCAAATTATGCTGCGTGTAGAAAGGGCCCCACAATGATATTATAAACACAACTAAAATAACATCAAGAACTTGGGATATCTTGTTGTAGAGCTTCATGAAAATTGGGGGGTATTTCATATCTTCGAACCAGAAATTAAGGCCGGAAATGAGGTATGTGACTTTGCAGATCGCATGGAACATGCGAATCGTTTTGTTATTTCGATAGGCGGGCACCATGGTTTGACTTTTTGATACTAGACCACTTTCGCGAGTGTCAGTGCAACTGAGTCGTGTGAATCACGACTTGCGATGTAGTGGGGGGTCACTTATTCCTTATTAAGTTATTAATCGCCGCACGCCTTAACGACTTAAATAATTAATATTAATTTTCGCCTTCAGGGAAATCTAGATTATAGAAGTTACCTAATTGAGCTTCATTTAATATATCACACAGATCAAAAAATGTACTCTTTGCAAGTTTGTATTAGGGTGGATGATTGAATGGCAAATAATAAATGACAAATTGCATTCAATTTCCGTCGTATACATATATTATAGCCGGATCGTGAGATTTTCAACACTTGCACTGATTAATTAGATTGCTAATCACGGGCTTGGGTAATTGAAGAGGGGTAAGTACATTCAGAATTATAGAAACATGTAGGTATACACTTTTCGACCTTGACCCTAAACAATAAAGTACTATAATGTATAGATAAAGGGTAATCATTTATTTATGTACAACGAAAATATATACACGAATACTTAACGAAAATAATATAAAGAAAATTAAAACTAACTTAAATCGGGCCCTTGAGGCATTGTACCGAGGATGCTGGCGGCATTTCCTCGCTGTATCGCAATGCTGATACGTTGAGCGAGGAAACCGCCAGCTCTTCGGTCACCAGTTACGTCAACCAGACGCTTCGCAATTTCTGCAAATAAAAGATACATAGATAAAAACTTTATTTGCGTATAAGTATGACATGACAATACTTGAGAATTAAAAAAGTTGTAAAGCTAGTTTTTTTACCCTGGGGTAAAGCAGAGGATTGAAGCACTGACTTAAGCAGCTCTCTTAAGGTCGAATTAATAAATGCAACTAAAATTAAATGACAACTGAAATAAACTAATATTTTGACATGACATCACAGCAATGTCATTCCTTTCAGACGATTAAATAAAAAAATAGAAATATTTATTTCATAAAAAACATGTTACACGGAATACAAGTCTTTGGATTCTGAGCTGGGAGGTGTTACAGTGTGTTAAAATAAATAAATTTGTGGATAATCTTAAAAATCAATATTTATTTGTGGGATTCGAACCCACCAATACCATATACAGGTGCCTGGCCTAAACTAATCAAAAGAAGTTATTTAGTCTTCAATTTAGGCATATTATATGCACCTATGAATTTCAATAAACTACCTCCAATCCCCAGCCAAGACCGTTGCTTGCTTGCCTTGCGCACTGGGAAATACACGGATCGACCACTGCGCGTTCTTTTGACTCTGACAGGCTCGGGCTATACCGAGCCACCAACAGATGGGAGTATCCTATCTTGGCTTCAACTCTAATGGTAATCAGAGATTAGCAGTGTTGAGTTTGGTCTGGTCGCCATCGATGGCTATATATGCTGGCTTTAGCTTATCTATCGTAATAGTATATACATCTTAAATGCTTTGATTCCTCTGCTTACAACCTTATACGGCCCAGGGTATGGAGATTCCAAAGAGCCCCTCGCAGGTCATAGTTTCTGTGTATGCCGTGAGCCCGATACAGAGCCTCAAATCTGGCTATGAAGCTTTAGCCGACTGGAGCGTTCTCTGAAGCTTTAAAGAAATCACCTGGTAAATGCAACGCCTCAGCGTAAACGACGTCTGCCGCCGAAGTTTGGATGTCTTATTTCCACTCTCTGCGGATTTCGAGAAGCACAAATAGCAAGGCCTCCACCCTGCTTAGTATTCGTCGTCATCATCCTGATGTTATCTCAGTACAGTTGCATCCTGAAGAATGCCCGAGGTCCGCTACTTAGTTCCGAGAATTGGCGTAGGCGCTACTTGTACGGAAGCGACAACCATCCAACTCAAGGAGGAAACCTAGACCTCATTGATCGACGTTAGAAGTTGAGTTTTCACTGTTAGAAGTTCTCAAGCCACCCGAAGGCCTCTAACTAGGCTTAACGATTGCTGTAATAGACAACAGTAGGGATCAATGGCTTAACGTGTCTTTCAAAGCACGGGGACGCTTAGTTAGTAGCTAGTTAAATCCCACCCCACGCACTCATTCAAAAGTTGACTATCGACGTTGCTTAGCCTCACATAATTTACGCGGTACGCGGCCGTAACTGGGCCACGAATGCTTCGCTCTGTTAGTATTCGTGTGGCACAAATGGCTGCTTTTAATTGCCGATGCAGGCGCTCAATTATTCCGTTGCAAGCCGAATGATATGAAGTGATTGGATCATTGGATACCCAAGTAACAAAATGTGGTCTTGTAGTGGTTCCGGAGCCAGGTCTATAACAGACTAGTAAAAGTTTATAACCACGGAAAAGGGCCCATTTTATACGCGTACTTTTGCTAATAAAACACTCATAGTAGATTTGGCGAGCACCACTTAGATCAATAATACACTTATAGTTGGACTACGCAGAACTATCTGCTCCCGCAAAGCCAGCTATGAGCATCTAATAGAACCAGACACCACGACTTAAGCCCATAATAAACTTATAGTTAGATTCCGGAGAACCATTTGCTCCCGCAAAGCTCACTATGAGCATTCAATAGAACCAGGCAGGCCTGTAACGTACTCCGCGCTTCTGTTACTAACTGCTTCAAACATTTGTGAATTGTTGTTGTGTTGTGTGCGGTCGATGAGAAAAATAAATAAAAATAAAAGGTAAGTTCATCTATTTTGTATATAATGCATTAACAAGTATTTCGCATGTAATATTATACGTGCATACACGTTTGCACGGCAAACGCGTAAGTATTTTCGGTGAAGTATATTGTGTTTTATATCTCAATTTTTGTTCGCCTTTTGAACACGGCGCATTTACTAAGTTGTGTTAAAAAAAATATTAGTCCTAACAGCATTGTGGCGCCATATTGTGACAAATTAGGGTAGTTAGTTAATCAAAATGGCCGTAAAGATGCCATAAATATTAAAAACAATTGTCTTCTTAAATGGACTTCACGAAGATTTCTTAGGACACTAATAGTTATACAAGAAACCTTTATATAGAAATTAAGACTATAACAGCATTCGAGAGTCAACAATAATACCAAGTACACTTACTCTTAGAAAGAACCACTGTATAACTAATTCACTTATAATACACACCCCTACATTGACTTATACTCCCCTATAAGATCAAGTAACAAAATGCAAATGGTTCTAAGTGCATTTAGTTCTATAAATTACCATTACTGGCGTATGACACTTATACCGGATTTATAATTACTTCTTGTACGCGATTATAAGTGTAACTTACTGGACCAAGTTTTCTCAAGTGTATTTACACCTATGCAACACTTTTATAGGCCATCTTTGCCTTTACTGCGCCTATAATTTCGTTCTATACACGACTATAAGTCAACTTATAAGAACAGGTGTACTATAAACCCAAGTGAACTCCGTGTAACCTGTTATAAGCTTGGTAGTAAAACCTGGAATCACTTAGAGAGGTACTAGTGCTGTGAGCCTGTAAACTGTGCACTACAGGACAACTTTGTTACTTGGGTAGGGTTCAGAGCAGGATAGCCGACACCGGAAAAGCTCGTAGGTACTCAAATTGTCTGTCTGTGTCCATGGTGATTCTACGATTCCATGGTAATTGGTTTCTGGAATGATGTCGGGCAACGGATACGTCTCCTCAGGCCAACATGTGACACGGTTGATGACCAGAAAAAAGGTAATGGCCCTACTATGTTCACAAGGACGTGTGAAAATGGATAGGACATAGTTAAAAATGATGACATGGAGAGGAAGTGCGACGTGTGACCTGTTTCTTTGGCAATCTGCGTTTTTTCTCACCTACAAACGGCAATTCTTTTAAATGCCTGGCCAAACAAATCTTTGTAAACTATCAGGGTTGTTCCTCATACGCCTGGGTGACTAACCCCCTCATTCATAAACGTCCATCAAGCCTCTATTAGTTAACAAGCCGCTAAAGTTGGTTTGTCCTTATCGGTGACTTTGACATTTATGTTTGTGAGAAAGGAACAAAACAACTTTTAGTTAACAGATGTTTGTTAAGTTTTATGAATAAGGGGGTAAGTCTGTGCACCGAGTCAAACACCTTTCGCCAAAAAGTCGCGGTGATGTATGGTCTCGGGGCAGTTGTTGATACGTCACAGTAAACGAACATCAGACTCAGGTAGTTTCTCCCTCCCTTAAATACACCAAATAATTGATTCGCTGTCTTCGTCTTGGGCACGTGCCAGAGCTTGATAATCAATTGTGGATCTGCCAATTTCTTCCACTCTCTACAAGCAATCGCCGAACAGATTCAGCTTCCCTTTCCACAAACTGTATGTCTGTTGTAATCTTTATTCCGCTATCTAGCGGAAGTGTGAGAAATTACGATGAAAAAGAAAAAGTTTCTTGGTTTTATATACAATTTCTCTAACAAATATGGCTGAAGCCTCCTCTATTAAGTAAGGAAGTACTTGTGTCAGGACACCCCGCTCTTCCATAGATAGGGTGCAAGTATCTGGGCGAATATTTATATCTTAATGTGGAGAACGCATGATTTATGGTCGATGTAATAAGTAGTGAACGGTCTGGCTGGAGGACCGATTACGAGAAATAAGACGGGTCTTTTGACACCTGTCATCCCAGTACAAATAATGTCATAATACGTCAGGATGACAGCTGTCAGAAGACCAGTCTTATGTCTCGTAATCTGTTCATTAGCCTAGGTAATTTTAAGTCAAAACGAAATAATAAATAAAACACTCATCAAAAACTCAAATATTTATTAAAAACATTCCAATATAAATAATTAATTACAAATGCTTACAGCTACAAGATCCGTATCATGTTAGTACACTACCGGCCCCTATTTCATTTCACATTCATCCGACTATGACACAATGAGCATTATAACATGGCATGGCTATTCCGGATTGTGACACAAACCTACGTCAACGTCACTGTACAGCCTGTACACACACGAACTCACACTACGACCGTCAACCACCGATAGGCTCAATAGCAGTGATGACATAGGCTTGTGTCACTCACACAACGAATTTTCCCTGGAGTTCTAGAAATAGTACGATTAATCGACCACATACATGTCAATATAATTTCAAACTTGTTTATTTAGTTTAACTAATGTTCGTTGTTTTTTTTAACTGCGCAAGTCCTTGTTTATATTATTTCCAAGCTGTGTTTACCTGTAAGTAGTTATACATTAAGCATAAGATGCATTGTTAAAAACTATTTATAAGTATGAATGTACTAACTGTTGGTAAACCTTTAATAAAATAAAATAAATCTTAGTTCTCTGATTTAGGGTTCAAATTAGATTGCATTTTCGTAAAAAGTGAATCGTTTTGAAATTAATCACCGAAATGTAACTATGTTTAATATGTACATACATACATAAACTCACGCCCATATTCCCAAAAGGGGTAGGCAGAGCACACGAAAATTAATTTTAGTGCCACTTTTAGTAGTTTCCCATAGTCGACTCTTACGACACCCAAGGGAAGAAAGGGGGTGCTGCTATTCTAATCTGGCACCACACCGCACTTTAATATGTAATTTGTTTTTTGTTTGTTGTTACAGCGTCCTAGATTGGTGCGGCCTGGGAGGGTTAAAAGGACTGTTCCTTAGAACATCTGCAGTAACCTTTTGTGCCCAACTATTTTATTTCTTTTTCATATCGGAGAAATTTTGATCTAAAGTTATGACTTTCAAGTAATGGATATTGACACCACGAAGTTATAGCGCGGCAGTCAATGTATAAAGAGTTGTCACTGTAAGATGACTATTGCCAGGGTGGTGGGTGGTGGGATGGCTTATGCCCCTCGTTAAACAATGCACTATGACCATGGCATAAACAGTAGAATCAATGAGTAGTTATTATCTAAGTTAAATATAAATGTTTTTGTGGGACTTATATAAAAAATTTAGTACTGTAGCAGCTAATAATAAATAATAATAAATATTGGGGGACAATCTTACACAAATCGACCTAGTCCCAAACTAAGCAAAGCTTGTACTATGGGTACTAGACGACGATATACATACTTATATAGATAAATACACAGAAAACATCCAAGACCCAAGAACAAATATCCGTGATAAATGCACAAATAAATGCCCTGGCCGGGATTCGAACCCGGGACCTCTAGCTTCGGAGGCAGAGTCACTACCAACTAGGCTAAACAGGTCGTCAAAGCAGTTGTTTCTCACCATTATCATAACATTTAACATTATTAACATAGCTCCTGCAATACCTGTAGTTTCCTAAAACAGTCCAATGTCGTAAACTATACAGTCGACTACATAGAGATATAACATTTTTGGAACTTAAAAATGCAAATGTGAAAAATTGGATATCATTGTAGTCGACTGTACTAACACTTAAATAAAAACGAAGAAAGAAAAGCAGCAACAGTACAGTAAAACAATAAATAGATTTACCAATCTAATAAAAAAAACAGTAAAACCTACTCACGCAGAGCTGACAGTACGCTATGACTAGAGACGCTAAAATATATAAACAGAAGCATGTAGATTCATAATACAGTCCATAAAACACAATCCCGAAAATCTACCATCGTCAACACATTCCGATTTTCAGTCGCAACAGACTTGGAAACACACAAACACAGTCTTAATATCATAATTATCATAAAACAACCAAATATTACTATACCATTTGACAACATTACTTTTGGTAATGAGTTGTTCACACTAGACAAACAAATAGAGAGTACCTTACTTGATTTCAATGTCACTTCACAATAATGAGCAAGGAGGTACAATTGTTTTTCATCATTCAATCAACAACGGATAAACGCTCAGCGCAGCTCCGCATATTACAAAGAACGCAGACAGAGGCCGGGGATAGCCACTGTCAAGGTTTTTAATTTTTATACCACGTCGCTGGCAAACAAGCGTACGCCCACCTGATGGTAAACGGTACTTTATTTAAACAAGTTAAAAAATATTTTAAATTGGATTAGTTAGATTTTCCCCTACACACAAACTTACGAAGTCACACTTACAAAAATTACATCTTGTAATAGTAGCATAGACAGATTCAAGTGTAGTATATTTCTGTGCTTAAGCGTATTTAAATGTAGAGGAATACATAGCTAAGCCAAATTCGGGTGGCTTGAGAACTTCTAACAGTCAAGTTAGGTCTAGTTTCCCATCTTGGGTTGGAAGGTCAGATGGCAGTCGCTTCCGTAAAAACTAGGGCCTACACCACAATTCTTGGGATTAGGTAGCGGACCCGTGCGTCTTTCAGGATGCAGCTGTACTGCTAGGATGATGATGACCA
This sequence comes from Notocelia uddmanniana, assembly GCA_905163555.1. Taxonomy (NCBI): domain Eukaryota; kingdom Metazoa; phylum Arthropoda; class Insecta; order Lepidoptera; family Tortricidae; genus Notocelia; species Notocelia uddmanniana. The sequence continues at coordinate 1,852,143 of LR991059.1, forward strand.
GTGGTCGTACTTTTCGTGCCGGTGACGTAAACTTGACGTCACACTGCATATAGGTGATTCCAATGGGTGTTATGGTAATTATTAATATTTAATCATGCATTTATAATGGTATTTTTTCTTATACGAGTTGCAACCGAAGATTATTAAGGATTTCTTTTCATATTTAGAATTTTAATTTATAAGCAGGTGAGGATCTCATAGTCTTTCAAGTTTTATAACAGGCTATAGAAATGTTGAATCTAAATATTAACGTAAACTCTCTATGATGACGAGGTTTGTTTAATTACTGGTAATAACTGGTATTACACATGAACCAGTCATAAAAACTTGCAATATTACCTAATGTTGTACTTTATAAGTTGTGATATGACAGGCAAATTGCGTTTGTAATAGGGACATAATTGTAAAAAGTGTATGTATTCATGATTATTGATTAATGAATGATGATTTATTGATTACAATAAGAATAATTAAAATCAATCACCCAAAGGGCAATGGAGAGAGCTATGTTGGGAGTTTCTCTGCGTGATCGCATCAGGAATGAGGCCATCCGCAGCAGAACCAAAGTGACCGATATAGCCCTTCGAATCGCTAAACTTAAGTGGCAGTGGGCGGGGCACATAGCACGTAGAACCGATGGCCGTTGGGGTGGCAAGGTTCTCGAGTGGCGACCACGTACCGGTAGGCGTAGCGTGGGCAGGCCCCCGGTGGCCACACGGTGGACTGATGACCTTGTGAAGGTCGCGGGTGTCCGCTGGATGCGGGTGGCGCAGGACCGGTCATTGTGGAAGTATTTGGGGGAGGCCTATGTCCAGCGGTGGACGTCTTTCGGCTGACATGATGATGAATTAAAATCATCCTATATGGAACGTGACGTCACCGGCACAAAACGGACGACCCCCGATGATGACACATCGTGAAGTCGTGTGAACGAACGATATAATTTTTTTCACCTCAGCGGCTCGAACATGGCGGTTTTGCTGCTGGAAACCAGTAAGCAAAATGCATTTTTGCTGCGAGCGTGAAAAAATTTGTGTTCATGTCCTACTAGTCGCAGGACATCTTTTCATACTGCGGGGTGTAATACAAACTTGGAACATTTAAACTTCATTCTCTCTGTCACTATTCCTTTGCGTTATATGTTCTCGCCGCTGAGGTGAAAAGTCGTATGTATCACACGAGAGCAAAGATATTTGCATCTCGTGTCTTTGAGTCCCTCGCTACGCTCAAGATTCTAATTTTGAATTTATAGACTCTTCCGCTTGCTCGGGACTCAACATCAACACTCGCAGCAAACATCTACTTTGCTGTCTTGTTGAACAAATAACTATTGCACTTACACCCGGAAAACAACACTACACATACACAAGTGCATGTCTCTATAGTGAACAAATGATTTTCCCACTTGTACACATTGTGAAGAAGTGTGAACTGGCTATTTTTTGCATTTACACCTGGATAACACACCTATACAAATCACACGACATCCGGCCAATGCTCGATGTACCAGGGTATCAAGAGATGCGGAAGTAGGTCTAGTACGCGAGTCCTAGCGAGGTGGTCGCGAACCAAACTTTTTGTATGTCTCTATTGTAAACAAATGATTTTCCCACTTGTACACATTGTGAAGAAGTGTGAACTGGCTATTTTTTGCATTTACACCTGGATAACACACCTATACAAATCACACGACATCCGACCAATGCTCGGTGTACCAGGGTATCACGAGATGCGGAAGTAGGTCTGGTAGGCGAGTCCCAGCGAGGTGGTCGCAAACCACGCGAACAGACTCCACCACGTCGCGAAGCCGAACACGCCGCGATATACTTCTTGTGTGAAAACCTGTGGAGTAAAATATAAAAATGGTATTGAAATAGAATCAACTAGTGCAAGTAATAGAATGAATCTACTTTGTTTCAGTCGGTTTTTGATGCAAACCACATTAATTATATTTCTTCCTCGAAACCAGTTCAGCGGGTAAGATTTCTTCAAATCTATTACTTGTCGATAATGCGCTATTTAAACTTAGGTCTATGCAAAGGGCACTTCAGGGCATACAGTCGGCATCAGATGCTACGCAAATGCAGACGTAAATAGTCCTTATTATAAGGTAATAAGAGATTATCACCTTTTTTATTTGCGCAGCTATAATTGACTGTACCCCTAACCTCTTTAAATTATTATACCCAAATAAAAACGACTTCAATTAAGTACTGAAAATACCGAAATCGACCTTCCCCAAATTTGTATAGGACCAACTTCGGGGTACCTGCTGTGTAAAAATAAAAATAACGTGTTCAAGAGTTATCAGGGCACATACATACATAAAAAAAATCTTGAAGATAAACTGAGAACCTCCTCACCTCTTTTGAAGACGGTTAATAAAAGAAGTGTCCAATCTCAGCGCTATAACTGCTCATATCATCAGTTACGTTCCTACCCCCAAAAATTCTTCTCGCCTGGTACTTTGCAAAGCTCTAACTAGTAGAGACCTCGTGAATGCAAAATTAAATAATAATTTTATATTTCTCTAGCAACCCTTTAGGCGTCGCGATGTGGTTTACATAAAGTGGGTAAAGTTTTGCCCTATCACAGTATTTACGACATTGACATAAGAATGAATTTCGCTTGGTATGCGAAAAAGTTTTTTTTCATCACACCTGTACGAACGTGTAAAATATAAAATCTAACTCACCATCTTAAGATTCTCCCAAGCCATCTGATACTGTTCCATCCCATCACCCAGCCCCTGTCCTCCCTGTAGCACACTGTCCTTGTCCTCCGGAGAGCACATTTCGTCCCTTTCAAAGAACAGATCGCCCCACGAGTACCCGCCTAACGTCTTGTACATGAGCGCGAAGTATAGGCACATGACGATAGGGCAGATGTATTGGAGAGCTACTACGCAGAGATAGTAAAATACTGACGCCACCTGCAATGGAATTTAGTTTTATAAAAACACAAAGGTCTATCTACCTTTCACTGACAAAAATGGTAAAAACGACCATTTTTGTCAGTGGACCGACAACCGGCGGTGGCGGTCACTTCTCCCATTCCGAATCATACGGTTCACGGGTACGAAGAATCCAAGCAGTTTCAAATTAGTCACTTCCTATTATTTATTTATTTACACTTTTTTGCACAAATCACACGAGTACAAAGGGCGGAGTTAATGCCATGAGGCGTTCTCTACCAGCCAACCATAGGGCCAAACAGAAACTTGTAAAAGTGGGTGCAGTGAGTGAAATACAAAAACATGAAAAGTTTAATAATTTTAGATGTATTAACATAAATATTTCATAACATAAACAACATACCAACATTCTTCTATCTGATTTTGAGGGAATTAAGACATCACTGACTAAACTTTGACATTTGAAAAATTATGTTAATTTTTCAACTCGTACGGAATACTCAGCAATTTTAAGAGTAAAATTAAATGTTCCTGTTCGTAGCCATTTTACTTAATGGAACATGTGTATTGTATTTGAAAGCGAATTCCTCAACGTGTCACTACATTGTACTCGATGAGAAGGGAATACAAAAGGGACATTACCTTCTTTTGCAGATCTACGTTGGTGATCCGACCAGCCTCCTTCCGCTGAGCGTCTAGCCTCCTTTGGGCCATGTCGAGGTAGGCCTGCAGTTGCCGAGGCATCAGTGACAGTCGCAGCACTACCGTTAGCGCCACAAGTGAAAGACGGAGTGTGTCAAATGCGGCACCCGACATTCTGCAAAATAGTTACTAATTATAGTTTCACTTGTGATCGCGGGAGGCCGCTGGATGCGGGTTGCGCAGGAGCGGTCATTGTGGCACTCTTTAGGGGAGGCCTATGCCCAGGATTGGACATCATTCGGCGGATGTGGTGTCGATGTAGTTCTTCAGAACGAACTGTTAGTTAAATACGCCTGTCAATTCATGTAGGAATAAATGTACTTAGTTACTGATCTCAGAGTGACCATAGTTGACGTTAAATAATATTGAATAAAAGCGACAGAGAGAAACAATAGCCATTTACGATACAAGGGTTGTAAAACAAAGAAAGGCCGATGTCGCAGATGTTTGAGGCCCGAGCCGCAGGCGAGAGTCATAAATATGCGAGAGAGGGCTTTCTGTTTTACGACCCGTGTTTTCTACACAATTTTACGTCACCACTTGGCCAAAAAGTGGGTTTATGCGGACGCGCAGCGTGCGGAAAAACGCGCTTTTTGGCGAGGTGTGGTGTAAAATATATAAACATTCTGAACAATTACGTTTTGCTGATTGCAATCTAATTTGAACCTTAAATCGGAGAACTAAAATTGAAATTCTATTAACATGTGTGTGATTATTACCTACATAAACTAGGTAACTACTCAAACTCATGATAAGTAATTTATTAAACTCTGTTCTAATTATTTATTCAGTATTATTTCCTTATACTTAAAGGAATTTCGGAATTATCGGAGGATAAATGTTATATTTATAGACATCGAAGCAATGGTATGTTTTTCATCGTATGCGTATCGATAATGTGCGTTTCAAATTACGAAAAAGAGCGAATTTACGAAATATATCAATTAATATTAGAATTAAACACGAGAATTTTTAAATATAATACTAGAATTGAATAAGAATGTCGCACATAATTAATTACAAAAATGTAATCTAATACTGTTATTCAAATCTCTATTGTTCGAGAAAATAACGAACCCGATAGGAGCACTTCTCCATGAGCCAGCTATTTAATGTGGACTTAAAAATATTCCCTTGGAGCTTTCTCAAGCCTTCAGGCAAGCGGTTATACACCTCAAGACACATGTTGAAGACATTGCGTTTATACACGTTTTTTCCTCTTGATACTCGTTTGACTTTGCACTGTGGAGAAACCACGTATTTGGAAGTAGCTCTACCTCCAAACGGCCGCAATACATTCAATTATGAAATCTAACTTCTGTATGGAGGGGCCGAATTCCTTTGACTCTAGTAGGGTGCGCGCCGACTCCAGCCGTTCGGTGTAAATTGTCCATTAATCGGACCGCCAAGTTCAATAATTCTACTATCAATATAGAAATTTCGGTAGAATTAAGTAGAGTACCTGGGCTACCGAGCTTTGCTACAAAAACTGGCAACCGTACTTGTCTTCTCGAAGATCTCACGGTTCGTAAATAAATGCCTTACGATTAAATAAAATAACTGAGCTTTGCTCGTGTTTTTCCGGAGAACACGAGTTTTTCCGAAGATGAGACCAAGCTAGATTTATCGCCCTCGTAAACCCGTACCTATATTGTAAATTTCATCAAAATCGTTCGAGCGATTTTCGAGATTCCAATCACAAACAAATAAATATACATTTGTCGGCCTGTTTAGCCTAGTTTATAGTTATATTGAATTAATTAGCTCTAAAAGAGCTTTACTGACTGGGCAAATCAAAATCAGAATCTAATAAACGTATTTTAAAATGACGGACGTTCAAAAGTAATAACAGCTTCCGAGCAAATACAATAATAATAGGAAGCTACAATACAAGAAAAGAAGGTTGGGATACTTTGCGCCCCTGAATACGTTGTGCAAACTACTCGTATTGACCAGCCCTCTGGTCACCTGTGGTTTCGGTTAGGCGCGCCGCTAAATATTTGTAAAGGCGGTCGGTCGGTCCCCAAGGCCCCAGAGTCTCTCGTCTCTCGACCCCAAACTTCTCAAATGGCAGTTAAATAATAATATTACTTTTATAAAGTTATTGTAAATAAATAAAAACCGGCCAAGTGCGAGTCGGACTCGCGCACGAAGGGTTCCGTACCAGAAAAAAACGCCAACAACTACTCTGTTGTATGGGAGCCCCCCTTAATTATTATTATTATTTTGATTTTAGTATTTGTTGTTGTAGCCACAACAAAAATACATAATCTGTGCAAATTTCAACTGTCTAGCTATTACGGTTCTTGAGATCTATATAGCTCGGCGAGTGGTAGTCATGAAAAAGGGCTAAAATATCACGTTTTTTGTATGGGAGCCCCCCTTAATTATTACTCCTATTATTATTTTGTTTTTATATTTTTTGTTATAGCGGCAACAGAAATACACAATCTGTGAAAGTTTCAACTGTCTAGCTATTACGGTTCTTGAGATACAGCCTGGTGACAGACGGACGGACGGCGAAGTCTTAGTTATAGGGTCCCGTTTTTACCCTTTGGGTACGGAACCCTAAAAACCTAGCTTAAGTAAGGAAATAAATACGGAAAATACTAATAAAACTAAAAAAAAACTATTTTCTGATTTCTTTATGTGTACACACACAATTACCATGCTGGATGCCAAATTTCGCCTTTCTAGGTCACCTGGAAGTGGGTTAGGATTTTGATTACTAGTCAGCCAGTCAGTCAGTCAGTGGTAAAAATGCCGTTTTTTGAACTTTAATATCTAAATAACTATTTCACTTATATTTATGAAATTAAGGGTTCTAGTTGTTCCAAAGGAACAACCAAATGCATATACCAAATTTCATTTTCTTATGTTAAATAGATTTAGAGTTATTAGGGGGGTCACAAGTGGCTCCTAACGGTTCGTGTAAAATAACACACGGCTGCTGTCCGCCAGTTCCTTGGGTGAACTTGGCTGGACACGCTGCCGCGTGTCTAGATATCCAACCGTGTGTCGACGAAACAACATATAAAAACTATTAGTTCTAAAACACAGATATCGACATTCTGGTCGGAGCGAACGTCACTAAAGCCCTTGAGGAAATTCGACGAAATATGAAACTAATAACAAGTTTTGGATCCACGATATTGAACAATATCCGCGCGCGATCCGTGGATCAATATTGTTCGTATATGAGTGAATAGAGCAGTTGGATATTTTTTTATATAATTGCAAAAATTTAGTACAATAAGTGAAGTCGGTTAGAATCAGCGCGGCTGTAAGCATGCGTGTTGTGAACGTTCTGGCGTTGGTCCTGTGTCTGCTAGCGATGCAAATGTTGCAATGTGCGGGCACCTGCCGGGGACCACGCCCGAAGTTCTTCGCGATCGCAGGAGACAGGCGGAGCTACAGGACCAACCACGGTAACATTTTAGAAGCACAATACGGGGACAGACTTGACATCTTCTGCTCCGGAACAGACTCAAAAAACCTCAGCATAAAGCTAAGCGGTATCTTCCCCAAAACCGTCAGCCCTGGTAAACACCTGACCAAAGTCGCTAATGCGACAACACTTCAAATGACTATAGAGCAGCCTGGGATAGCTAATTATCACTATAATTGCACAGACGTGAATACTGGTTGTATAGATAACCTGAATGTGAGAGTACGGCCGATAATGGCTCTAAAATCCCGTCATATACATCAGAAAGTAATCGAGGATAGTGTTCACTATTATGTGCCGATTGGTGAGGATTATGAAGTTATATGTTCTGGAGGAACAGAAATTAGTTTTGCTGAGGGTATATATGGTTTAACTGATAAAACAATAACTAATATCAGCGTAAACGAGACCACAGTCAAGTCATTGCAGCTAAGACTGGATAGATTTTTAGAAGGCGAATATCGATGCTACGCTGGCGATATGTCAGATGACATATATGTTAAGTTGCCTGTTTACATCGACTTTCATCCGGCGGCGAAAAACTTCTGGTGTGTTAAATATGGCTGGCAATTCGATTGCTCTTGGGCCGTGACGGGCACAAACACTGTTTTCACATTGTTTTTTAAAGGACCTTATGGGAATTCGTTGCGGGTGTATGAGGATCACGTGTGGCGTGAGTACACAAGGCATTCTGAATGGAACATCAAAGAATTGAGGGCACAGGGCATACAGTTAAAAGATAACTTCACGTTAGTTATGCAAGCATGCAATATGATCTATTGTCAGAATCAAACGTTTTTAATGAACGTCGACTCTATTAGAAAAGAGCAATCTCCTGGGAATTTGAGACTTCTAAATAAGAGTTCGCATGACGTTACCTTGAGTTGGAATGAACATTCAGTTGATATTCCAGTGCAGTACAAAGTGACGTACCGACTGCCAGGGACACCAACGCAGCTGCCAAACGCATCATCGCTTCAAGTAACTTGTAAAAGTCTAAGAATGTCCTTTTTACGATTTTATAACAAATATTGCGTGGCAAAACTACGGCTGCCCTGCCCTGGATCTTTTTACGTAATCGAAGTGTATGCCAAGTTAACTAACACTCCTACAAACGAAGCGTACTGGTCAAAGCCCGCCAGCATCACATTCTGGACGAAACCTCTGAACAGCACAGACGCGGTAGACCCTGCATGTGTTAAGGAACCCGAATTGATTGACAACAAATATGTCGCTGTATCTGAAGTTAAGAAACTTGAAAGGAGTTTCCATAAGGACGGGTTAGCGTTACGCAGAAAAGTGATATCCATGGAGCGTAAAATTGTTAAAATAAAAGAATTATGTCATCAGTTAGCTCTAGACGACTGTGAGCATTTTGGTTTGCGTACAGTTCCCTAGAAATTAAATTCCTACCGAATTATACAACAATTGATGAATATAACACTCAGCTTTGTTACTTTGTAAATTTGCAGTAAAAATAGTTTTAACTTAGCATCAGAAACAAAATACTCAAACTAACTTACTAACTATTTTACAGTTCTGATACGTTTCTGGTTCGAATTTGCAAACACACGCAACAAATGGACCTAGTTCTGCAAAAAATACCCTACTGGTGCGATATAAAACGTGAAATAAGATTCTTCTGAAAAAACAAGTCATACATTTGAATGGTGACATCTTACGGGTTGGTTCCTTTTCGCAAAACTATGTCAGATGAATCCTTGAATTATATAGAACCACTGACCAAATAACTGGAAAAGCAGCGCAGCGTGTTACGGTTATGTATGTGCACAGACCACTTAACCCTAAAGTGTATATGTGTAATATAATTGTATACTTACCTAATAATATAATTACTTGAATAACATTTCCTGATACGGTCCAGACGAACGACGTACAATACCGTCATTCGATTCGATTGCAAGAACAAATTTAAACTAAAAATCTTTATTGTTGTTTATATGTAAGCAAGATGTTATAGGAATTATAGTTCATTAAGGCCTAAGGTTTTTTTTCCAAAGCGTACAATATTCTTAAATAATAAAAGTCTGTCAGCATGTCACCTCCACAAGGAGCTTTCCAAAAGGATCGTAGATTCCACAGGGAACCGAAGAGCTTTCCAAATCGTAGACTCCACAGGTGGCCGAACAGCTTTCCGAAAGGCTAGTAGACTCCACAGGGGACGGAAGGGCTTTCCAAAAGGCTAGTAGACTCCACAGGGGAAAGAAGAGCTTTCCAAAAGTCTCGTAGACTCCACAGGGGACGGAAGAGCTGGTAGCTTCCTCGCTCCACGCATTAGCGTTGCGACTCAGTGAGGAAATGCTGCCAGCGTTTTAGTTATTCCAGCTTATTTTTTTATTCTTAGACGTAGTACCTAAGTAGATAATAGTTTTAATGACATTTGTATATGTAATTTTCCTTAATAAAATAAAGTGTGTGTATAATTTCAAATAACGTGCGACAATACTAGCACCTGCTTGTTCGTTTTTTAATTCAACTCGCCCCAATTTTAATATTTATAGTCCTGCAAACCGACTCGTCCACACATCACCCGTTTTTATATGGAAACTGTCAAATGTCAGTTGGCAAATTTTTATAGTCTCCATATAAAAATAATATTAATTTATACCAAAAAAAAAACAGACTTCAATTTTGTACTTGCTATGCCACAATTTGTGGTTTCCGTGAGTCAATGCTTGGTTACCTACAGATAATACCGAAATCTGCATATGCGTGCCTATCAAATTCGAGGAGTTCCTTCGATTCCTCCTAGATCCCATCATCAGACCTTCACCAAACTAATATGGGACCAATATCCCCCGACCTGCTTTGAAACGAAAAAGGATTATCAAAATCGGCCAACGTGGTCAAGAGTTATCGGGGAACATACAGACAAAAAAAGAGCAAGAAAACTTGCAGACGAACTGAGTACCTCCTTCCTTCTACTGAAGTCGGTATAAAACAGGTGAGGTGTGAGGAGAGCGCATAACGCATAAGCGATAGCGAATACGCGTATCTGTCGACTCGTCGACATATCAAAGGACACGAATATGTCGAATAGCCACGGATGGGCATGTTTGTTGTATGTATGTCGTCGGCTGACAACCAAAACTCACTAATTAATTGAAGTAGAACTCGTATCTCAATATCGATGTAGTACTGACATACGAGGTTTTGAGGAGCAGTAACAGATAGTGACTTTTGCTTGTCACCCGACGACATGTATGTATGTAAATACTTTATTGTACACAAAACACAGGTAAAAATAACAAATTCTGTTACATCGGTACAAAGGCGAACTTATCCCTTTAAGGGATCTCTTCCAGTTAACCTTTGAGCATGAGCAATTGAGTGGAGCACAGGAACCAAAAGATAGACAAACTAACACGTTCACGTTGTTCGCGCACAATCATATGAAGTTAGCACATAGAAAAGGTATACCCCAGTACGAAAGACATGGCGAAGTTGAGTAGGAAACTCTTCAATTTACTGTCAGCCTAGTACCTACAAACTTACAGAGGTTTCTCCATGCCGCTGAACACGCGTACTGTGAGATAGTGCCGTGTGACTGGCCGCACCCACAACGCCAGTACGAAAGGCATTACGAAGTTCAGAAGGCTCTTCACTTTTCTGTCAGTCTAGTATCTACAAACTTACAGAGGTTTCTTCATGCCGCTGAACACGCGAACAGTGAGGTAGTGCCGTGTGACTGGCCGCACCCACAACGCCAGTACGAAAGGCATTACGAAGTTCAGAAGGCTCTTCACTTTTCTGTCAGTCTAGTATCTACAAACTTACAGAGGTTTCTTCATGCCACTGAACACGCGAACAGTGAGGTAGTGCCGTGTGACTGGCCGCACCCACAACGCCAGTACGAAAGACATTACGAAGTTCAGGAGGCTCTTCACTTTTCTGTCAGCCTAGTACCTACAAACTTACAGAGGTTTCTCCATGCCGCTGAACACGCGAACAGTGAGGTAGTGCCGTGTGACTGGCCGCACCCACAGCAACGCCAGTACGAAAGGCATTGCGAAGTTGGCGTTCAGAAGGAAACTTTTCACTTTACTGTCGCCGTAATATCTGGAAATAAACATAGGAATTACTAATAAGTAGACATGTGTAAAAGAGCTTTCGAGTTCCTGTTTTTAATATTACACTTAAGTACTTAATAGCTTAGAATCATCAGTAAGCAGTCATCCAAGCAAGAAAACATTAACTTAAAAATCCAAAAATGACATAATTGTCAACATTTCAAATTTTTAAGTAGTATGAAATCTTAACTCATTTCGTTAATTTGTTAACAAGAAACCCCAAACTATTTTTTAAATATTTTTATAGCTATTAATTTTCTAAATATTCACGAAAATGTGATGAAAGCCCATATCGTAGTAATGACGTCATTACTACGAAATTGTGACAGTCACAGCGCACAAAAAGAACAGCAGTTCACTTTCTTTAGGAAATTTGTCTTAGTAACAGTGCTTCTGTATGATTTCTTACGCTGTGACGCCTTACTTGTCACTTACTCTCTTTTAGAATGAGGAACTTTGAAATTGATTTACTCGTATTTATAAGAAATGGGGATATTTTCGAGAATTTAAAAATGTGGTTTTACTTAACTTTTTATCCTCTATTTGATTACAACGGAAACAAGCCTGCTTAAAAAAATGAAATGTTGTCAATTCGTACTAGAGCGACAACTGTCAATGTACCAAAGTTATAACAAGTCAAGCATAATGGATAGTAAAGAGATAATTTTCTTAACAAAATGAAATTGATGGAAAGAGAAAACTTGATAAGAAACAAACGTAATTTCCCACAGGCAACCAAAGGGCTGGCAGCTTGGTCCCCTGGGTGAGGCCCAGCGGATCAGTATCGCAATACAGCGGGTAAATGCTGCTTTGCAATGCCACGGGCCCCTTTTTAGATATACTAATATTATAAAACTGAAGAGTTTGTTTGTTTGTTTGAACGCGCTAATCTCAGGAACTACTGGTTCGAATTGTTTTTTTTTTTTTGTGTTGGATTGTCCATTTATCGAGGGAGGCTTTAGGCTATATGTCCTCTAACGCGTATGTATAGTATTTACAAACAACATCAGGACGACATCGACCTCAATTCAACCTCATTCATGGCCATTATGAAACATATGCTTAATATTAGATAGTTTTATTATGTGTGCAAACTAAGTCCACAATTATTATGTATATGCAATGTAGGTATTTTTGTTTAACGCATGTGGTGATCTTCTGTAAGTAATAAGGCGCATAGTTTTTAGGTGTGCATGTTAGTTCTAATATGAAACAGTGTACTTATTGTTGAAGGTCCAAATAAATAAATAAAAATAAATAATAAATATATAACATCGCGATGCGACCAATAGGAGAGAAGTCGCAGACGAAGTCCCGGGCAACAGCTAGTTATATATAATTTGGTTTAGTTCTATTTTAGTTATTATTTTTCTTTTAGGATATAATTTATACTATATTTTCTAGTCATAAGTAGGATGTTTAATTGTTATTTTTGTTTCGATTTGGTTTCTTCGTTCTTCTCATTGGCATTGGCGTCTCAGAGGCGTGTCATCGTACAGATGTCATACGGTAAATGTGAATCCAAAGAAGATAATTTTGCAGAATTAACTAATTTGAGCCTTACTATGGCTGAGATAAAGTAGTTTTTCGCATGGCTTCAGCGAGTACCGAAATATTATTTTAACTATTAACCGGTATTTGGGCCATTCTACTTTTAAGTTTTCGACTTTTGTTTAAAATCACCCATCACGCGATTCGTCTGCTCGTTTGCCTACTATGTCATAAAAAAATGCATATTTTGGAATACTTGGCCCTCACTTCAATTTTCTGTTAAAAGATTGTACAGTCAGCAGCAGAAGTCGCTATACACTCCAGGTGCTCAAAGAGAGGTAAACGTTTAAACTGTCAAAAAGTTGTAGACTGTCATGGTAGAATTTACTTGTGAGCGCTCAACGTGTCAGAAATATCTTAACAGTCGCTTTTCATTAATTTATATACTTACAAAAAGTCATTGATACCTAAGCTGTCAAAAAATCACTGGTATATAAGCGGTCAACGTGTCAAATCTATCTACACAACATGGAAAAATAGACATTAAAACATACAAGTATGGTCGAATATTGAATGAAAAATAGCAATGCTAATTTCAGGTCAGTGTTTTGACAGTCATCGAAAGCAGTACAGTCTTGTCATCACATACATCCATCTCACGTTTTAAAAGGGGTTTAATTAGGCTATTTGCTTTAGATAGTTTTGGATAATTGACCGAGCGAGCGAAGCGTCTCCGTTTCTTCGACAAAAATTCTTTCGTATGTCTGTCCGGATGTTCTCCTCTACAGCTTGCATTTCTTCGTTAATTATATAGATTATTTTCGTCGAGTAAGTTTCCGGAAATTTTCAAATTTGAAAAGAAAATTAATTGCTGGGTGCAGCTCACAGAGCCGCTAGTATCTAAATATCCATAAATCGAGTAACTCTGTGGTCATCGATTTGTATGAAAAAATCCCTTACCACTACGTTACCAGCTTTTTACGGCAATAAATAGAGAGTTTTTACCACATAATTCCTTTTAAATGGTTTAGGAACTATTTTGAAATACAATTTGTCTATTCCAGATTTTTTTTATTATTACTAATTTAATATTATTAATGTATTTGTAATTGCCATTGATGTAAATATTTTTTGTTTTACGTTTTGATTTTGTTACAAAAAAATATTGATTGTACCAATTACATTTATGTAAACATTTATTTTGTAAAATATTGGACGTGTAAATTATTTTATCAATAAATATATGAATATGGATATGAATATACAGATAGGTATCAGAGTAAAGCAGATACGCTCATTTATCTGTAACTACATCTGATATATTTTCACTAATGCACAAATCAGCAAGTTTAAGAGAGATAGATAAGTGATATCTAAGAGGTCTTTACCTATCTCCGTTTTCATAATTGCAAATTGTACTGAACCGACTTTTGTGACGTTTTGGACTATATGGGTTTTGACATTTTGATGTGCTTTTAAATGGAGACAATTGGTTAACAGCCGAAAGTGATCGTACTATCTGTCTCGTTCTAACTCATTTTGGTTAACTATAAGGATTCAAAGAGACAACTATATGAAAAACCTTCTTGCTTAACATTACGGATCTGTTGGTGTTATTAATCTAAGGTTTAATACGTGACTATTTTTTTTACAAAACAAAGAAAACCGGCCAAGTGCGTGTCGGACTCGCGCACGAAGGGTTCCGTACCATTATCTATAAAAACGGGGGGAAAATCACGTTTGTTGTCTATACAACAAAACAACCCCATGAGCCATTAAATATATTTTTTATTCTGTTTTTTAGTATTTGTTGTTATAGCGGCAACTGAAATACATCATCTGAGAAAATTGTCTAACTATCACGGTTCATGAGATACAGCCTGGTGACAGACGGACAGACACACACACGGACGGACAGCGGAGTCTTAGTAATAGCGTCCCGTTTTACCCTTTGGTTACGGAACCCAAAGGCTATCGAATAGAGAATGGCCCATTTGGTAAGGATGATAATAGGTATATGGTGGTACATATATGGTATATGGTTGTAGAGATAGTTTACCTAAGTGAGTCCCAATGCATCCTGGCCACTCGAAGACCAGGGAATGTAAACAATGTCCCGATGATGGCCGCCCACACGGCGAACGAAAACTTCAGGATCAATTTGGATGCTGGCCCTCTGAAACATGTCAAAATGTCTATGATATATGATAATAAAAAATAATTAATAAATATTAGAAGACAATTTTTTACACAAATCGATCTAATCCCATAGCAAGCCTAAAAGAAGATTGTGTAACTCTAACTAGACGACGATATATTTAATAGATATATACTTATATACATAGTAAACATCCAAGTCTCAGGAATAAAATGTTTCTGCTCTCCTCCGGGATTTCTAGCTTCGGAGGCCGTCCATGTCTCTACCAACTAGGCTAAACAGGCCGACAAATATATATATTTTTATGTAAAAAAAAAAGTAAAAGTAGTTTATTCTTCAAATTAGGCCTATTACATGCACCTATGAACGTCAATAAACTACCACCGGTTCGGAAAAATATACCTCTGCCACGAGAAGAACCGGCGTAAGAAACTCGGCGAGGTGTCATTTTTTTTAACAATATACATTGTATAGTTAAATATAAAATTACAGTGTCAGCTACTACAAAATAACTTAAATAACAATGCTACAGTAGAAAATATATTTTCGCGATAGATTACCCGTGCAGGACGCTATCACTGCCAAACATCCCTATCCATGATGTAATCGTTAATCTTATCTTGTTTAAAGCGATAGTGGCAAACGAGCGTACGGCCCGCCAATTGGTATGCGGTCACCGTAGCCTATGGAGCAAGTGATAATCAAGTGCTCGAATGTGTACCTATTTATGTTGCAGACTGACGGCACGCCTGATGGTACGCGATCGTCGTAGCGTATGGACGGCAAGTCCACGGGTGTCACATGCGCATTGCCGACTCTTTGAAATTAATATACTCGTCTACAGTCCCTTCTAGAAGAACCCCAAACTGAAGTCCCTTAAGAAAATCTTCAAATTTCCTCGCATTTTTTGAGAGAATCTCCATACATACCTCGGCCTGCGGGCCTACGATGGTTGCCATTTTATCACTTATCGTCGTGGATAAGACAGCCGTCACGTTCTGACAAGTATGCGAGTGCGAGAGTGACGGGCGTCTTATCCACGAAGATAAGTGGTAAAATGGCAACCATGATACCGCCGCTGGAAAGAAGGGATTACCTGCCGAGTGTGTTATAAACGGGCGAGCGTGAAGCGAGGCCGTCTAGTAATACGAGTAAGGCAATCCCAGTAATATAGTACAATAGCTTCGCCGGTCGCTGCCGATCTCGACGCTGCTGTTTTAAATAAATAAATAAATAAATAAATAAATAAATATTGGGGGACAATCTTACACAAATCGCCTAGTCCCAAACTAAGCAAAGCTTGTACTATGGGTACTAGACGACGATATAAATACTTATATAGATAAATACATACTTAAATACATAGAAAACATCCAAGACCCAAGAAAAAATATCCGTGAAGAATGCACAAATAAATGCCCTGGCCGGGATTCGAACCCGGGACCTCTAGCTTCGGAGGCAGGGTCACTACCAACTAGGCTAAACAGGTCGTCAGGTCAGGTTTTATGAGTGATTTTATGCTTTGAGGAATAAAATTAACTCACACGGATGACAGTCCCTGGTTCTCCAGGAACCTGTGCGCGTTCTCATAGAAGCTGTCATACGCCGGGTCCACACCGACCTCCAGGTGTCTCTCGTCCACAATTAGAACGAGCATAGCGATCAGTAGAAACACGCAGAACGCCACGATGCAGGTGGAACGCTCGCCGATGGATTCCTCGCTTGTGAAATACTGCTTTGTCAGGGTGAGGAGGATTTTACTGTGGTTGAGTTAAGGTTAATAATAATAATAATAAGACATTTATTCAAAGTTACTAAGTATACCTATTACATAATATTTCCAGGAACTTAAATACAATAGCACATCAGAAAGTATAGGTACAAAAACATCAATTGAAATGGTAGGTGGCTCAGCTTGTGTCTGTGCCAAAAGAACACTAAGGACTCTTGGTCAACAAACGCTGTTATTCTGCCACCCCCGTGGCTAAGAAACTAAACTAAATACATGTGAACCAATCAAGAGTTACAGAAACTAACTGACTTTTGGATAACATAATTTGTCACCAAAATTTGGAACACTCACAATAACTAATCCTAATATCTGTCTTGTGTAGCTAGTTTTTTTTTTAAAAGTCCAATAAGGTTAGGTAATGAGTTAAGGAATAAGAAGAACAAATACAAACAATTACATAACCAACAACTCAAAAAAGTTAAATAAACCCCCGACATATTCATTTTAAAGTTCAAGAGCTCAAAAAGGGCTGTACCGATTTTGACAAAACAAGTCTAAAAACTATCGCTGGAAAACATGTTTACAAATAAAAAATCACATTCCAATTGGTTCCCCCGTTTAAGAGCTACGATGCCACAGACGGACACACACATACACAGACACACAGAGAGACATGTTAAACTAATAAGTAATAACACCCATCTTTTGCGTTCCGCATGGGGGGTTCGAAAATTGCCTAGCCTGATTGAAACAAAGGTCTCCATTTCCAGTTGTTCTCCTATACAGATCGCATTTCTCAACCGATTTTCGTGAAGTTTTATGAGCAGGTTCGATAAATATAGTTTTTTTTTTGTAAGTCAGTTTTTGGAGATATTCTTTTTGTTCTCCTCTACACGTCGCATTTCTCAACCAATTGTGAAACTTTGTGAGCAGGTTCGATAATTATATAATTGATGTGTCGAGTCAGTTTTTGTTTTTTTTTTCAACAGTTTGCTCTCTATCTACAGGTCACATTTCTCAACTGATTCTCGGGAAGTTTGTGAGCAGATTCGATAGCTATAATGGATTTTCTTTGTTGAGTCAGTCTTTTGATTATGTATTAAATGGCAGAGCCATTAGGGTTGCCATGCATACCACTCGCAAAGTCTACAGCTTACAGACCAAATGGTTGTTATGGTTTGATTCAAAGGATACAATGAGAAGAGAACGACCAGCAAGCACCACACCATACTTAAGTTGAACTCATCTTTGAGTGGAAATATTGAAGTGTAGATCTGAAATGTTAACACACACATTACTTGTTGAGTTTGAAAGATAATTATCAATGATAGTAATCTTGATAATTATCGCGACAATTATCATGTTTTTATAGTCTGATTGTTTATTTATTTTTATTTAATTTATTCATATAAACAATTTCAAAACCACCACCACCATATCAGCCGTAGGACGTCCACTGCTAGACATAGGCCTCCCCCAATTTCATGGGGGGTAAATGCCATAATCACCACGCTTGGCATGCGGGTTGGCGATCGCAGTATCTCCACCGCACTCTAGGAATGCTGCTGCCCATTCCCCGGTTCAAATTTCAAAACACATTACAATAAATGCGCCAAACTGCAGTAACCAGTTTGTTGGCACGTCGCGCTCAAGCTACATAACTTGGATATTGTTTACAAGTGTGAGTTATCTTATTATATAGTGATAATTATCATTATGCTTTTATTTGTCTGATAAATAACGTTGCTTGGCAAAAATTGACAGGCATATTTTAAGGGAATGTGGTATTTCACTGATAGTGAACTCAGCAACTTTTACGAAACATCAAAACGCTGTTAGTATGAAGTTTGTAGGGAAATGTGCTTAATGACGTCACAATTTTCTATGGTCAAAATCCATCCTTTTTTTCATGTTTTGTGTATTTACAAATCTATCAAATTGCATAAATAAGCTGAAGTTTATTTTTTTCAGAGTATTTTCATATGATTTGTTTATTGGTAACATAAAAAATATATATATTGTGTTTGAAATACCCTATACCCGGATTTAAAAACCGTGAATTGACTATGAGTCCTAATGACAATACTGATTATCAACCTACGGTTACAGGAGCAGCCTTTGGGGTGGCTAGCAGGGCAGTCGCCCAGGGCCTCACTCTTGCAAGAGCCTCAAGTACTTGCGCAACTACCGGCAAAAAATATTAGGTACTAATAGTAGAAAGACAAGGCCCTCGCAAAAATCTACCCTCCCGGAGCCTTACAATGGCTAAGGCCACCCCTCTATGGTTACAATGTACTGGATGTTGTACTCATAGATTGGTAAGGTGAAACACATTTGCTAACAGTCTAGAGCCTTAAAATCATCTTACCTCTGACATAATGTACACAATGCTGGTGTACAGTGAAAAGTCAACAATCCACTGATATTCCGTGTAATATCTCAAATGTATCACGTCCAGCGCCATCACCGGCGCCGTCTCCAGCTGTATCTCGAGGCTCCGAGGGACGTGGAACGTCTCAGGCTTCCCATTCGCCTCATGCTTCCCGCCTTTCTTATTCTTAGGCTTGTCCTTAGGCACCCCGGCCAAAGCCTTCAATTCATTGTTATCCGGGTACAAATACCTATACAACCCTGTCGAACATAACAGCCATCTCGCGAACGAATAATTACCCAGCTTTTGTATCACTGAGACCATTATTAGAGTGATAACCAGTTGAGCGCCGAGCAGAGCCTAAAAATATAAATAAAACGCTCAATATATCATGAAAAAACCTGTCTGAAGCGATTCTGTTTAATCTATGTACTGACCATTCTGAGCAGTTTTTCATTTAGTGGCTATTTATACAGGCTAAATTCAATAAATTATTTTTAATTCAATTCCCTATTCCCTATAACCTCAATAATCTACACCCACACAAATATAACCCAACCGTTTCATAGAGCTGACATGGATGTTGGAAGAAAAAGCTAACCTATTTAGATTTTGAGTGAACAAAAGAGATAGAGACCATAATGACATTGACGTTTAAGCGCAATTTAAATTGGGCGTGTAGCACTTAATGTTCGTGTTTACGGATACTGCTAGTATCAGTTTATGTAACGTTAAAGTAGTATCAGTTTATGTAACTTTAGGAAACAAATAAAAAGTATTATGTTCATCTTCTATAAAAATCGGAAAAAAGGATAATAAAAGTAATCAACAAAATAAAGACATATTTCAATAATTAAATAAAGTATAACAATATATGGACTTTTTCTTTAAACCTTACTTCGTAAATCCTAGTGAAATCACTTGAGAGAAAGAGATAGCAATAAGAAAAAAAAAACAAAATGTGACCAAGTTATGAATTTCCCCAAAAATCGCGTAGAATTATAAGCTTGTCAGAAAGTTTGCATGGAAAAGTAGTACATATTGTCATAACATATATCAACTTACTTTTTTATTATTCCAAGTCTATTTTATATTAGTTTTACAAAAATAGGACATACTATGTACTTTTCAGATACTTTCTTCTAGTAAAATTATCACCGTTTGTGAGTGGATTTTATAACGTTCATGGCCTAGCGGCGCCCGCGTACCGGGTGTGGTATGCGAGATTAAGCAAAGTCTGGCAGGGTGACCGCTTTGAGTCGTTATTACCTGAGCGCTTCCGTGCTTTAGAAGGCACGCTAAGCCTTTGATCCCGGCTGCTGTCTATTCAGGCGGCTTTAGAGCTTCTAACAGTCAAGTTGCCCACTCACTTGACAAGCTTAATCCCAATAAGGCTTAATAATGGCTAGTTTCCGCAGGATGTTGAAGAGTGAGTGGATTTTATCATTTTCTTGCTGGCAATCCAAATCAGCTGTCGCATCGCGCATGGATGACGTGCCGCGCTGGAGATTCATCGATTGATTTTGTTCCCGTTTATTTCGTCGCCGAAGTCAGTCGCGACTGATGCGACGGAGCCGTGTGTAAATTTAGTTCAGTAGTGTGGTGATAAAAGTGCAATATGGGGTCGTTGTTTAGGAGTGAGGAGATGACATTATGTCAGCTCTTCTTACAGAGCGAAGCTGCGTATGCCTGCGTGTCTGAGTTGGGAGAATTGGGGCTGGTGCAGTTCCGCGATGTGAGTATGGCTTTGTCTTACGTAGTCTGTCCATACGCCCCTTGTATGCCTGGTTTTAGATTTTCGTTAGCAATACATACTAATCTTTGACCTACTTTCGCTTACGACAATGCCCTTCTTGGCACATTATTTTCTACATACAAATACAAACACCTTATTCGATACAGATTCTTAAAATTTTTGGGTAATAAATTGGAAGGACTTTAGAATATGCAACACCGAGTTTAGCGTTCATATTTTTTTTATAAATAGTACTCACTATTAGAAAGCTTTCCACAAAATTTCAAGTTGCGGAGACGTATGGTTTAAGAGAAAAAAAAAAGTAAAGTTGAAAGTTTCTATACTAAAATCGGTAAATAATACTACGCCATGACAGTCTGACTCCACCTTAGCTCCGGCGCTGCGGGACGAGCAGCCCTTCCGCCTTCGCGTAACAAAGCACGGTCGTCCATGCTCGGCTCCGCAGCTTCGCCTTGCTGGTCGCCTTCGGCGACCAGGCTCAGCCGCTCCACCTCGCACGGTTCCCGCGCTTTGTCACGCCGGGCGAGGGCTGCTCTCCCTTCGCGCCTCCGAATTTTTATATACACTCTAGGGGTAGGGCAGACAAGACCACGTGGATAGTGGGGTGCTCTGATTCGGTTTTTGATATACCTAGGCCCCAGTGACGTGAGTGACGTAATCATCTGACTGTCATGGCGTGGTGTTTATTACCGATTTTAGTATAGAAACTGTCCAATTTTTTTTTACGTTTCCGCAACTTGAAATTTTGTGGAAAGCTTTCTAATCATGAGTACTGTTTATAAAAAAAATATGAACGCTAAACTCGGTGTTGCATATTCTAAAGTTGAGCCAATAAATTTTATTTTTGTAGTATCTTACCTGTGTTTTAAATAGTAATGCAATAGCAGATCATCTTAACATTATAAGACACTAGAAAGCAAATTAGAACAACTAAGATTGGCACAATATTATTCTAAAATAAACACCTCTAAAAGTTGTACTCATACTTTTTATTCATAATATTGTTAAATATTACATGCCACAGTGCAGGCCATTTTTGTGTCACAGATCCATAATAAACAAAAAAAAACATAATTATAAAACAAAAATTGTACCTAGTAAATCTGCAATAAATGAGGATTCATATAAAATGCCCAGTGGAAATCTATAGTTCTATTAGGATGATAATGTCATGCACATTTCAATCAGGGATACCTGTATGGAATGTGTTAAGCACCTCCTTGTATGGATTCCAACAATGAATGAATACCTAAATTGATTTAATGAAATGTTTCCATTAAAATAGCTTTACAGTCTTAGATCTGTAGAGTCAACAGCAAAAGTACATGATCATTTTAGTACCTTGTCGCTTTTACTGCTTTGATGCATCCCAACTGATGCAGTATTGTTACCTTAGTGTGACAAAATACTTAAATGATAATCTACATTGGTGTTAACTGTACCATTTTTTTATAACATCACCCTCCATAGAAAGTTTTCACTCACAGTGAACAAAAGGATGATAAATCATACGAAAGATCAACAATTTATATACATACATAAACTCACACCTATATTCCCAGAAGGAGTAGGCAGAGCACATGAAAATTAATTATCATTGCCACTTTTAGCAATAGACAATTTATTATAATAATATTAAAGTTTGATACAAACAAGCATATTTTCACAAAGCTAGAAAGTTATATTTGAAGCTATCTATGTTTTGATGCTAAGAACACTGTAATAATGGTAGTGCTAATGACCAATTACATAAGAATAGAATTCATTCATAACCCATTAATCCCATTATATTGCAGTATGAATATAAGTTATTGTGTAAATTAAAATATAAGTTTTAATATGACACAGCTAACCAATGTAAAAATCTTGAAAAACCCCCACATTTTGATTTAAAAAAATGGCTTAACCAATTTTGATAAAACATGTCTTAGAATGATAGCTAGAAAACCTGCTTTCAAATAAAAAATATCACTCAAATTAGTTCATCCGTTAAAGTGCTACAGTACCACAGACAAACACATACACACAGATACACATCTTAAACTTATAATTATAACACCCCTCTTGTATTGCAGGCATTAAAAACAGTATTGAAAATGGTGGCAATAATAAACTTTTCGGGTTCTAGGCATTCAAATGATGTAAACTATAATTTGCCCTCCGAATCGCTAAACTTAAGTGGCAGTGGGCGGGGCACATAGCACGTAGAACCGATGGCCATTGGGGCGGAAAGGTTCTCGAGTGGCGACCACGTACCGGAAGGCGTAGCGTGGGCAGGGCTGATGACCTGGTGAAGGTCGTGGGTGTCCGCTGGATGCGGGTGGCGCAGGACCGGTCATTGTGGAAGTCTTTGGGGGAGGCCTATGTCCAGCAGTGGACGTCTTTCGGCTGAAACTATAATTTATGATACTAGCTTTTGCCCGTGACTCTATCCACGTGCAACTCTATATATTATAGAAATAATTGCTATTAAATTAATTGTTGTAGGTGCAGGCTTAAATATCTCTCTCCCATACAAACTTATACCACCCTTTTCACCCCCTAAGGAATGATTTCCGGAATAAAAACTATCCTATGTCCTTTCCCGAGACTCAAACTATCTCTAAACCAAATTTCATCTAAATTGGTTTAGTGGTTTAAGCGTGAAGAGGTAACAGACAGACAGACAGAGTTACTTTCGCATTTATAATATTAAGTATGGATGGAAATGGATTGACCAAAGCAAATTGCTTTGGTCAATCCATTTCCATCCTTAGCAATAAGAACTTTTAGTTTCATTCGAAAGCCAGCCTAGATTTGAAGGCACAATTGAAGATTCCCATTAAAAAAAAAAGACAATAAGTATTCTGACCAAGGAATTGTAAAGTGGAGCATTTAACAATGTCTACTGTGTTGATAAATTGTACATTGTAAATCAAGTCTTTAACCACAGAGAGACAATACCATGTACAGTGGATCATAAAAGACCAATTTCGTAGACAATGCCACAAAATAATTCTGTGTAGCTAATTTTATATTCAATTTGTGATTGGTTTGTGTTATTACCTATTCATACTAGTTCTATATGCATTGCAAATGTTCTCATATTTGATTTTAGCTTCCTGTGTTGCTCGAAAGTAAATGATATTGATTACATTGAAAATCTAATGAAATATAGACTGAAAACTTTTGTAAACAACCAAAAATACAGCCTCCTTCAGACTAAAACACGACTAACAGCTTTGGAATTTAACACCCTGGTGAAGACACCCACCCAAAATTATTTTTTGTAAATGGCATATAAGAATCGTTAGTTCACATTTGTTCAGTAGGTGAGGTTAGGACTCGATTCCAGCATACATTTTTTATTAAACAAATTGGGGGCGGCCATCTTCTCGCCAACCACCCCAAACCAAATTTCTTGCTTTTGAGGTGGATGTCCTCACAAGGGTATTTACGTTTTAGGACACAATTTATTTGCCACTTTTCTCTGTGAACTATAATCATGTCATCTTTTGGCATCTTTTAATCAGGGCGGTAGGCCAGATGGCAGGCTTTCTTAAAATAAGTGCCTACATCAAATCTTGGGGTTAGTTGTCAAAGCAGGCCCTAAGTTACTTTAGGATGCAACCATCCATATCAGTGGCTATGCTATGGATGTGTTTGAATCCACCAATCATATTCATTGGTCCACATAGCATAGCAACATAGCTGCATAGCACAACTCTGGTGGAAAAGCATCCTAATCCTAGGAGCATCATGATGATCACGACAGTTGAACGAGCTTGATCTGGTTTCTTTTAGTAGCCATCCAGCAATATCATATAACTTTTTTAATATCATGTCGGTGGCAAACAAGCGTACGGTCCGCCTGATGGTAAGTGGTCACCGTAGCCTATGCAACTCCAGTGGTATCTCATTTGTGTCGCCGAGCCTTTAGAAATATATAAAGAACCCCATACTAGTCCCTCGGGAAAACCTTGGCAGGGAGTTCATTCCACAACCGGAACGTGCAAGGAAGGAATTTATCCAAATAACTTTTATTTGGAATCCCTTGATACCCATAATTTCAGATGCCACAGCACAGCACTAGTGTTTGCTGCAATCGACAATTGCGATAAAAATAGTTTTCTCGGACCATTGGTGGCTAGTTAGAAGGCAAAGCCAAGCTGGCATCTGAAAAGTTAGGTGTGCTCAGTAGAGCGAAGCGATACTTAACCCCGGGACAGAGACTTCTTTTATACAAGTCGCAAGTCCGTCCCCGTATGGAGTATTGCTGTCACCTCTGGGCGGGAGCACCTGGATACCAGCTTGGGCCTTTTGACTCGCTTCAGAGACGTGCTGTGCGAATCGTGGACGATCCCAAGCTCACGAGCGATATTGAACCGTTGAGTTTAAGGAGCAATTTTGCTTCCTTGTGCGTTGTTGTGCGTGTTCTATCGCTTATATAATGGTTGTTCTCCGAAGAACTGTTCGACATGATTCCTACGGCCGCTTTCTACCATCGCACCGCTCGCCGTCGGCAGGGCATTCATCCTCACACCTTAGAACCTAAATGGTCGCGTACGGTACGGTTTCAGAGGAATTTCCTCCCTCGGATGCTCCGATTGTGGAATGAGAAAGACTACAATATGGGGTTCTTCAAGAAAGGAGTGTATAAATTCTTAAAGGGTTACTTTTATGGCAAATAAAGTTATGGATTTTATTAGTAACCCACTTTTTATCACCTTTATCAATTACTTGTGCAGACAGAATTTGATTGATCGTTATTTAGTGTCAGTAATCCAATTTTATCAATGAATTAATGATAATAATGGTTAATCAATACTAGATAGTGGATAAGATTTAATATAGCATGTGACTTATTACCAACATACACTTGTTCATTGTTATGTAATTATAATTACATAGTTTTTTAATTATCTTAGTATTGAAATAGCACATCGCGTTCTATTTAATTGTTCTGTCTTTAATTTATGGATCATCCAACTTTTTCTTGTAACTCATTCATGTCATGTCTCTTCATTGGATTTGTTCGACAAGTTTCACAAAAGCATTTTTTCATAGCAGCGAATTTTCACATCGCGTTTTTTCATGATGGCAAATTTTATTATTCGTCTGTTTTCATGTAGCGATTTTTCATAAAGCGTTTTATAATGTTCACGTTTAATTTTTTCGATTATTTTACCAGTAGATTCTTTTAGGAGGATTCTCCAATAATACGTTCAACGAAGTACTAATATTTATGTACCATTATTAAGAATGTAAATGTATAATTGACAAATTTGTAAAACTTTGCTCAAATAATAAAAAATAATTTTGCGTCGGCTGCTGACGACGGAGTAAGAAATTAAAAGAATTGAAAAGTAAAAAGCAGTAGTGCGGAAAAGTGGTACTTTCCGCACAGTTTGGCTGCTTAGAAAACTGACTTTTCGAGCACATGCATTGTATAATATATTTTTTTACGTTACCAATAAACTAATTAAACGAAAATGCTCGGAAATAATCAAACTTCAGCTTATTTATGCATTTTTTTTATAATTAAATACATACGTGGATAAAAGGACGCAGTTTGAACATAGAAAATTGTGATGTCATTACGCACATTACCCTGCAAACTACATACTAACCGACTACCGAGCGTTTTTGACGTTTCGAAAAAAGTTGCTGATTTGACTATCAGTGTAATACCTAATACCAACCGTATTGAAACTTTTTTTATTAAACCACATTTAAATACAAATAAACCATAACTTTAACATCTACTGTAACACTTAACAGACAATCATCGCACATACATGCTAATTGCAATTGCCCCACAAGTCACTGCCAGAACAGTTAATTTGGCCAGCGACGCCAGATTGAAACCCGTTATGGTAATGCATGGTAATACTGGTTTAACTCAATCATTGCCTAATTACGCGTCCTGTTTGGTGTTTAGTCACGGCCAAGGCTACTAGTTCAATGCTTGTCACAATATCGCCTAGGTGTATTCAAATAAAATATGAACTGTTATAATTATAAGTCGATTTGTTATTTATTATATGTAAATAAAATTAAATATTATGTGACAATTTTAAAATAAATATGACTAAATGTATCGTTATCCACACAATTAAACTGTGAGCATGTTAAATCTCCATTAAGTAAAGTATTTCCAAAGTGTAGTTTGTAGTATATTTAGGTTTAACAAGTTTGTCAGCAGATGGCGTAACATCTCATTTTGGAAATTTAGTTAGGTTTTAAATAATCGAAATGAATGCCAAAATAATTGTAAAAATAATTAATATTATTTGGTGAAGTGCCACGCAGCTTTATTCATTATTTATCAATAAATTTTATACTATATTTAGTTACAATGACACATGGCCCAGCGGCGCCCCCGTACCGCGCACGGCCGTGGTCAACACTTCGGTGACCGCGTTTGAGTGGTTACACTGGTTATTAAAGCGCCCCGTGCTTTGGAAGCCCCGTTGATCTCAGCTGCTGTCTATGACATGCTGGCGGCCAAGAGGCATTTGAGCAGTTTGAGAACTGTAACAGTCAAGTTGCCCACTCATTTGACAATGCCTAATCCCAATAAGGTTTACTCTCCGCATTTCGTCAAAAGGTCAGGTGACAGTCGTATTTCGTCGTCGTTTTAACGAAATTGAATCAATGATAGTACGACGTCGCGCTAGTATTCGGAATTTTTTAAATTAAAAAAAAAGAATTCTCGCGAGTTCTACGCGTACAGCTCATTGAGCCATTAGTAACAACTGGCATTACGATAGTAATCATTGCCATAAATAATGCATTACATTGTTACAAACATTTTTTTATTATATGTTATGTATTATACCTAACTAAATTTGTAATTCCCTTAATCAAACTGTGTACTAAATTGCACTTTGATCTCACACAAACAGTTGTCTACTCATTATTACAAGAAGTCTATATGTATGTTCAACGATGTACCTATATAAATAAATAAAGAAATATTGGGGGACAATTTTACACATTTCAACCTAGTCCCAAACTAAGCAAAGCTTGTACTATGGGTACTAGACGACGATATACATACTTATATAGATAAATACATACTTAAATACATAGAAAACATCCAAGACCCAAGAACAAATATCCATGATAAATGCACAAATAAATGCCCTGGCCGGGATTCGAACCCGGGACCTCTAGCTTCGGAGGCAGAGTCACTACCAACTAGGCTAAACAGGTCGTCAATAAATCATGATAACTGAATGCTGAAGTGTCCCGAGATCCTACTTAAGATTAGGCATCTCTTATCATTTCTGAACCGAATTCCTAATACATTCTAGTGTAAAGTAGGTCATAATGGCAAATCTCATGTCTTATCTCTAGAAGTATCCATGTTTGTTCAGCAAAAACATGAGGTAAATGCCCCAAACACTTATCTTATATCTTAACGACAGGTGATCAATAGGTGTCTTCAATCCATTGGGCATAAATGTGTCGGCCATTCCATAGCATTCCTAGAGTGCGGTGGAGATACTGCGATCGCCAACCCGCATGCCAAGCGTGGCGATTATGACATTTACCCCCCATGAAATTGGGGGAGGCCTATGTCCAGCAGTGGACGTCCTAGGGCTGATATGGTGGTGGTATGGTGGTGTCGGCCATTGGGGTGTTTGTTTACCTTATGATCATCCATCAACCAATAGTAAGATAGAAATTGAAAATATCCAGAGACGTCCCTAGCCCATGTAGCGCCCGTGTGCAAGTACCCTACTGCCGGCGCCCCCTAGTAAGCGCGCGGTCAAAATGGAATTGATACAAAGCGCGCGCTAGAACCGCTGCCCGTGGTATGTGACGACCCCATCGCCCACTGGGTTTCCAGTGCAATCAGTCAACGTAGGGCAGCTTGTGGCGAGCTGTTATGTTAGGGAGTAGCGACCCTACGTACCTGAATACTCCTGGGGGTGTTCTTGTGGGTTGGTTGTATGAACAGCCCCCCCGCCTCTGGCTTGCCTTAACCGGCTGTCCAGAGTGGAGTCGCTGGAGTTGTTGTTCGGGGAGTGGACGTGGTCACCTAAGTGGTGAGTTGGCTATATGTTTAAAATCCAGTGCTACCTCTCTACCCCCAGCCCTCTGCACCGGTGTTGCCCTTAGGCCATTTTTTAATGTCGCTATTTTATAAGGGCCCATCTAGCAGGGGGCGAGTCACCGTCTGCCTGAGATAAAAATGAGAGACAATTTTATTAGGCAGACGTCCGTTGTCTTGTCTCACTCAATAGCCCAGCCAGTCTATAAATTCAAATATTTTCCTTCACAAAGGTTCAAAACATCATATCACAAGCCCTTAACAGTATACTGTTTATTTATTGAACACTAATAGTGTTAATTTTTAGGGGTCCGTACCCAAAGGGTAAAAACAGGACCCTATTACTAAGACTTCGCTGTCCGTCCGTTAAAATTTTCACAGATTGTGTATTTCTGTTGCCGCTATAACAACAAATACTAAAAACAAAATGATAATAATAATTAAGGGGGGCTCCCATACAAAAACGTGATATTTTAGCCCTTTTTCATGGCTACCACTCGCCGAGCTAGATTTCAAGAACCGTAATAGCTAGACAGTTGAAATGTGCACAGATTATGTATTTTTATTGTGGCTACAACAACAAATACTAAAATCAAAATAATAATAATAATTAAGGGGGGCTCCCATACAACAGAGTAGTTGCTGCTAAAACAACAAATACAAAAAAAAACTCAATATAACAAGTGTTTAACGGCACCAGCTTTTAGCCTTTTTTCTGGTACGGAACCCTTCGTGCGCGAGTCCGACTCGCACTTGGCCGGCTTTTTATCACTTCCCGTGCAGATATTTTAGAACTGGACTGTGGATAAAAAGGGGCGGCCTTAGCCATTGCAAGGACGACCTGTTTAGCCTAGTTGGTAGTGACTCTGCCTCCGAAGCTAGAGGTCCCGGGTTCGAATCTCGGCCAGGGCATTTATTTGTGCATTTATCACGGATATTTGTTCTTGGGTCTTGGATGTTTTCTATGTATTTAAGTATGTATTTATCTATATAAGTATGTATATCGTCGTCTAGTACCCATAGTACAAGCTTTGCTTAGTTTGGGACTAGGTCGATTTGTGTAAGATTGTCCCCCAATATTTATTATTTATTTATAAGGCCCGGGGCGGGTATTTATTTGCGAGGCACTTGTCTTTGTACTATTAGTACCTAATATTTTTCACGGGTAGTTGCGCAAGTACGTGAAGTCCTGCAAAAGCGAGGCCCGGGCGAGTGCCCTTCTAGCCACCCCCCAAAGGCCGCTCCTGACTGTGGGCATCATTGTAATAAGGCGAGAAATGTATATAAGAACACCAATCTCGTTACGAAACGGTTCTTCCACACCGACAAAATTTGAAGGGAAACGATTCAAACGCATATTCTTTGTGCATCCTGCTTGACATGTAATAAATAATATTGATTTATCTGTTATTATTATTAATGTATGACTGTTCAAGTTATGTGGCCTTCGATAGCCTGTGCAGTTCAATCACTTGCCCGCCCACATTACACGACTCATTTCCGATGTGTATTGTAGAGTACAATACAGACAGCGTAGGTACAGTCGACTGCAAAGAGATGCACCTTATTGGATTGTAATAAGATCCAAAAGTGTACATCTCTTTGTAGTCGACTGTACAGTCCATGTATATAATATGTTAACACTATCGCAAATTGTTATTTTGTAAAGATTTATATGTTTGCATCTATTTGACTGTACAGAATTCATCTCTTAAAGCTACATTGTATTTTTTATCCCACGTCGGTGGCAAATAAGCGTACGGCCCGCCTGATAATAAGCGGTCACCGCAGCCTATGGACGCCTGTCACTCCAGGCGTGTCACATTCGCGTTGCCGACCCTTTAAAAATGTATACACTCGTTTCTTGAAGAATCCCATACTGTAGTCCTTCGGGAAAACTTCGACAAACTCACAACCGGAGCGTCCGACCGAGGGAGGAAATTTCAGTTACAGAGGAATCATTGTAGATTTAAATATATAATTTTATTTTACTTGAAATTTTCCGCCGAGGAGACGCGATGAGACTGAAGTGGCGGTTTAATACTGTCGGTTATTTAAATCGACATTTTTCTATCTTCGATTGTAGCCAACTCCAAATCAATTTGCTTGGAAAAACAACGTGTTGTGTTCTATGTGTTGAACGTTTTAAATAAAATAATTTGTTTGGCAGTGTCCAGACAGTCTAAATCATCTGAAAGATCAAGGAGACGTTATTATGATAAATTGACAAGCTTAGTCTACGTTGTTTTATTAGCTATCTTACAATAAGAGTATGTACGAATATACATGATGATGATGATGATGACGAATAAACAAACCAATGCAAATATAACTAATTATGGTATTGATGATAATATAATATGCGGACTTAAATAAATTAATCGTCATTCGCTGACATACGAAACATTAACAAATGAAATGAAAGGTTTTTTTGAGAAAACTAATACATTTATATATAAGGATCATGGAGCCAGTGGTTACTTTTTAAACTTAGTTTTGCCTCTTCTGACCACTCATGCCCGTGTTTACCTACCCTAGATTCTTAAAAACTATACTGAAATATTGTTATCCGCCAACAGCAACAAAAATTTGAAGAAGTACATCCTTATTCGTCATGCTAATTTTCAAACATCATGGAGCCAGTGGTTTTTTTTTAACCTTAGTTTTGCCTCTTCGGACCACTACTACCCGTTATTAGTTATTTTATTACCTACTCCTAGATTCTAAACTATACTGAAATATTGTTATCCGCCAACAGCAACAAAAATTTGAAGTAGTACATCCTTATCCTCTATGCTAATTTTCCACTCTTCCACAGTTAAACCCCGACGTGAACGCCTTCCAACGCAAGTTCGTCAATGAGGTCCGCCGCTGCGACGAAATGGAGCGCAAGCTCCGATACCTGGAGAAGGAGATCAGGAAAGACGGGATCCCCATGCTGGAGATACCCGGAGAGTGCCCCGAAGCCCCCCAGCCCAGAGAGATGATCGATCTTGAGGTAAGTGTTTAGTACGAGCCTTGCGTCCACTTCCATCGTTAGTTTGTTTACTTGGAGAAGATCAGAAAAGACGGGATGCTCATGCTGAAGATACTCGGAAAGTGCCCTGAAGCCCCCAAGCCGAGAGAGATGATCGACCTTGAGGTAAGTGAAAAAGTACGATGCTTGCTTCTTCGATAGTTTGTTTACTACTTGGAGAAGATCAGAATAGTTATCCCCCGGATGCTAATACCGGATGCGATACCCGGAGAGTGCCCTCGAACCTCCATAACCCAGAGAGTAGCTAGATCTTGAGGTAAAAGCATAGGACGACGCATGCCTCCACTTCTTTCAGCTACCCAGGTAGCTGCCAAGGGATGCGAGTGCCCCAAGTCCTCGCAACCTAGGATGTAGATATCGCAAAGAACATAGTATGCGACGGGCTTCCACTTTCATCGATAGTTTACTAATTTGGAGAAGTAGACCGCCGGGACGACTCACGACACGCCTATCCTAGAAATACCTGATGAGTTTAAGAGGTTTTGGTACCTTTGCTACTACAAAGACGTGGTAGAAGAATAATCTTGATTTAAGCACATAGTGCAAACTATAGGTACATTCACTTCCTTCGTAAAAGTTCATCGAGTAATCAAGCGCATAGTGCAAGGCATGCTTCCTCTTCCTTAACCATTCGTTAATTAAGCCGCTGCGATGAAACGGAGCGCTAATTTGTTAAGTGGGCAAACGATCAGTAAATAAGGAGGGCCTATGTATGGTCGGCCCTCAAAAATGTAGACAATTTTGAACTTTATTCCCAACACATTAGGTCCACTTTGATAGTGTCACCGTGTGAACGTTAAATGTTATCCATCTCTTTATATTTAGGGTTGAAAAGTTCACGCATACGAAAATATCAAAAATAATCAGCTCCTGTATTATTTAGGGCGTGTTGCACCAATATCCAATTACAGACTGACCAACATTAAATATGGCGGCGGCATCGGTCATTCATATATACATACATACATATAATCACGCCTGTTTCCCAGAGGGGTAGGCAGAGATCACGGATTGCCATTTGCTACGATCCCGACATTTTTATTTTATTTAAAATGGGATTTCTCTTGGCCAGCATCTAGCAGGGGGGCAAAGATGAGGCCGACGATGAAGCGAGCTCACCCAGAAGATGCCTATTCACTCGTGCCTTAAAAAGGTCCAGGTTATATGAACTCGGAAATACAGACGCCGGCAGAGAATTCCAAACCTTAGAAGTGCGCATTATAAAAGAAGATGCAAAGCGCTTGGTTCGAATTAGAGGAATTTCGACCAGGTAAGGATGGTAGCCAGCCGTACGTCTGGATGTCCGATGGAAGAAGGGGGAAGACGGTATGACCTCATGGAGCTCCTGAGCACACTCACCGAAGTACAGTTTGTAGAAGACGCACAGACATGCTACTTTGCGTCTATGTGCTAAGCTCTGCAGCTTATTTCCCACTACCGTACTGCCGCCAATGAGCCTCCTGGCTCTGCGGTCCACCGAGTCGAGTGCGGCAAGTTGGTACTTAGCCGAGCCATCCCGAAGGTGACTACAATACTCCATGCAAGACCGGACTAGGGCTCGCATACAGCTTTCGCTTCATGAACTCTCATAACATTCTTCATACATGCGCGCCGATTTAGAGTACTTTTAGAGTACTCTTGACCTGACCTTTCTGCAGAATGGCTCCGATTTGGTCGGAGTACGTTCCCCGAGGTCTTCCCCTTCCAACTTCGTTAGGCATTTGGCATCCTAAAGAAATTTGTCAAACTTTCCATGTATGTACAGTCAACAGCAAATGCAGATGATCATTTTAGTACTTTGTCGCACAAACGTAACAATACTGCGACGGTTGGCATGCGTCAAAGTAGTGAAAGTGACAAGGTAATAAAATGATCATCCACTTTTGCTGTTGACTATACAATCAAATTTTAACGAACATACAGACGGTTTGGTAAAACTAACCAGCCGCTGCCCTAAGTAAGCACTAATTGACGCTGTTCTGAATAACATAAGTCACAGTCAAATCATAATCACATGACGATTAAATAGCATTATACACCACAGCACTGCCAATTATCTCGGAGCCTAAGAAAACATACGTATTAATTGCAACTCAATTATCGTAATGACGTCGTGACGCCACCCACAATAGCATTCTTCGTTGCTCGCTGCTGATTTTTCTCGGTAAACATCTCTCCAAGTATCTTCACTTCACTTCACTCTATTGCTTATGGCTACCGTGCAACTCAAGCACAATTCTGCCAGTATCAAGTGTCGAGCTTTGCACGGTATGAGTTGGGGCAGACGTAAGATTTGTGAGGAACGCAAACTCGGGTGATTCCTGAAAACAAACACGAAACACACATATGACAATAACCATACCCAGTTTAAATTAGAACATATGAGTACTATATTAATATATATGTAGGATGAGTACAAAGGCACGAACTACTACAATTTTAAGTTATTTTTTGTTAAAAATTTGCCCAAAGCACAGACTATCTTTTTGTTATCCAATAAACATAAAAGCGAAGCAACATTTATAGGTAAGGGGACACAGAGTTTAGAAATCTGTGTATACGAGGCTTGCACTGAAAGTGGCGGGAATCGAATACTTATTAATTTATTTTTAACATGTATTATACCTTTTTATAATCTCTGAAGTTTCCTTATCTCAACACACTGGCCACTTAGAAAAAAAAAAGTATGGTTCGGTTTCAATTGTTTATTGAAGTCGTCGAGTCACTGCTTAAAATGGAATTGTGCCGTGAAAATTTCAGAGCTATGATTTATTATGACTTTAAAAGTGGACTAACACAAAAACAATGTGAAGAGCGGATGGTTGCTGCTTTTAATATTGAAGCTCCTTCAAAGACTACAATATACAGGTGGTATTCAGAATTTCAACGTGGCCGTGTATCCCTCACCGACGAAGTGCGTGAAGGTCGACCAAAATCGGCAGTCACGCAAGAAAACGTCGATGTTGTGCGTCGTCTGATAAATGAAGACCGACATGTGACATATCGGGAAATTCAAGAGCACCTGGGTATTGGAATGAGTCAAATACAAATTATTTTAAAAGAAGAATTAGGCGTGAAAAAGTTATTTTCCCGTTGGATACCTCACCTATTGTCTGACGAGCAGAAAATAGTCCGTGTCAATTGGTGCCCCAAAACTTTGAAAAGATTTAACAAGGGACGCTCAAATGCTGTTTTTAGCATAGTATCAGGTGACGAGTCGTGGATATACGCTTATGAGCCTGAAACTAAAAACCAATCCCGAGTATGGGTCTTCGAAGACGAGCTCAAACCCACAAAAGTTGTTCGTTCTCGCAGTACGGCTAAGAAGATGGTGGCTACGTTTATCTCTAAATCTGGTCACGTAGCTACTGTGGCTCTTGAGGATCGTAGAACAGTCAATGCTGATTGGTACACCACTATTTGTTTGCCGAACGTCTTTGCTGAACTCCGAATAACAAACCCTAGTCGTCGCATCATCCTTCACCACGACAACGCCAGCCCACACACCGCTCGGACAACAACTGAGTACCTGGACGGTGAAAAAGTCGAAATATTGGACCACCCTCCATATAGCCCTGACTTAAGTCCCAACGACTTTTTTACATTCCCCAGAATCAAGGACAAACTGCGTGGTCAGCGGTTTCAGACGCCAGAAGAAGCAGTGGAGGCCTATAAAATAGCCATTTTGTCGACCCCTACTTCAGAGTTCAAAAAGTGCTTTATGGACTGGTTTGAACGCATGCATAAGTGCATGAAATACAAAGGAGAATATTTTGAAAAACAATAAAAATAAATAAACTCACTTATACTGCATATTTTCTTCTATTCCCGAAACTTTCAGTTTTACCCTCGTATAGGTCTGGAGACTTATTGTTAAGACGGCAGTTAAAGAAAATATGGTCAACGGTTCCCACTTCCTCACCGCACTCACACATCCAAGTATCTTTAATAAAACTATCAAGTATCTTTAAACTCACAAATCTTACGTCTGCCCCAACTCATACCGTGCAAAGCTATCTTTATAGTGCCGTAAATGTTGTGAATTAAGTATATAGTAGTCGGCGGTTATTAAGAAGTCAATCCTGACACCTGTCACTTTGAGGTTATGAACTGTATGGATATGACAGGTGTCAGGATTGACTTCTTAACCGCCGACCACTATAGTAGCGGTGGTTGTATACAGATGATACAACCACAGCATTACATGATACAACTACAGATGCACACACAGTGCCAGAAGTGTGTGGACACGATCGTCAATGGCGTTTTTTGTAATGATTTTTTGTCGATTATCACAACATAAACGACCAACCATTCGTTAACCACCAACAATACCATCCCTGCTATTGTTGAATAACTTGTAGTAACAGAATACATATATTTTCATTTTTTTTTTAATAATCGTTTGATTCGACAGACAGTACGTCTTAGCCTCATCACTACGAACGTCAATTCATAA
Source organism: Notocelia uddmanniana (assembly GCA_905163555.1). Lineage (NCBI taxonomy): Eukaryota > Metazoa > Arthropoda > Insecta > Lepidoptera > Tortricidae > Notocelia > Notocelia uddmanniana. The sequence continues at coordinate 1,888,343 of LR991059.1, forward strand.
ATGTCAAATATTTGAAGTAAGAAATTACAATGTATAGTTAGTTTAGGTAGTTGTAGGTATAAATCATGAGTATCATGACATTACATTTGCATTCAAGCCTGTTAAAACATGCAAAAAACGAATAACATTAGTTTAAGTAAAGTTTCTCACGCGAAATCGCAATCATTTCTGAAAACTATTATCGGTTCGTCAGATTGCTCAAAACGCGCTACTAAAAAGACCAATGGGTACTTATATTTCTAATGTTATCCGGGTTTACTCGTAATTCTCGTTAATATCAAACATTCGGCATCTGCTCATAAATAACTTTCTGTCAAAAATGTCATTTTTGGTACAAAATATTTTATTGCCTTGTCCACTGTACATTTTTTCCCACAGTCAGTAACTACTCGTTGAGAAGTTTCAGGGGGTCTACTCCGAAATTCGTATGGTGCCGTCCCTTTCACTCTCCTGTCATACACTATATCAGTGAAAGGGACCATACGAAGTTCGGATTTCGAATTTCAGAGTAGACCCCCAGTGAGCTCAAAGATGACGGATTTATCGTATGTACTTAGTTTAGGGGTTTGCTTTGGCTACCTTGTGTCTCAGTCCATCATCAGACAGCTCGGTAATACCATAATATTGCATTGTCACCGAACTTACATAAGTATGCCAAATTTCAGCTCAATCGGTTGAAGATAACTGATTTAAAAAGTCCGTCGCAAGATTTGACCCACACATACATACATAAGTTGTTTATTCTTTGTTAATTTATCACAGGCCACCTTTGAGAAGCTGGAAAACGAACTCCGTGAGGTCAACCAGAATGCTGAAGCTCTCAAGAGGAACTACCTCGAGCTGACTGAGCTCAAGCATATCCTCAGGAAGACGCAGGTGTTCTTCGACGAGGTAAAGACCACATTTGCTCAGGGCCTAGTGGACCTAACAGGTGACAGACAGACTTGACCAATCTTTTCGTCTAAATCGATGCTGAAAATTCTTAGCAGTCAATGACTGTCTTTTTTGGAACGATAGGCTTTCTAAATACATAGGAAAGAAAATAACGAGTTCGACAACCAAAACGTGCATAAAATGAACGTAAAAATAAAACTTATATGATAGTTCGTTTATGCCTATAGGTTAGCCGTATCTTTCTAGAAGAACATAAGCTAAAGAAATACCCATGTTTCTTTAAGACATTAAACACAATCATGCGGTTATTCTAACCGAACAATGTTTAAAAAAAATGTCTGAGATCTTTATCTAAAGTCATAGTATTTTTGAATAATTCCTCCCATTAAAAGTAGTTTTCAAACGACCTCCGCGACAACAATCATGTTTTTTGTACTAATCACATGGTACACAAAAAGATCAATTACCTACGTAACGTTTTTTGATATTGATTACACGCTCATGCCAGTAATTAGGCTTGATAAGATACAGCCGTTGTATAAGCTACGGCACATGAACTGTGTAATACTTTGTTTGACTTGTCCATAACTCAAACGTAGAAAGATCCATTATACGATCTTTATCACGATTAGGAGGCTAATCTAGAAATTACTTGCATGAAATGCTAGGATCTATAGCATTTTGACCAGTGATCAAAATGAAAATGGGATGTGACTGACTAGTCCTGGCGAGGTCGGACTGTTGTAGAAAAAAACTAGCCCCACCCTCAAACTTATATATTTTGTTTTTTAATCATCTTTTCTTTACTTTTTTTTTGGTTGGTCAGTGTTTCATAAAAACCTATTATTATCTATTAATATAAATTTAGGATACACAAGCACTTGAAAATTGTACTAATTGATTGTTGAACACTTTGGTACACTTGCAATGTTCTAATACTAATTGGCGATAAATTTTGGAAATGTTGTTCTACTTAATTTCGTCAAAATCGTGTTTGATTTGAATGCTAAAGAACAACGAAGCAAACTTGTACTTTTCCTACACTTGTTTCCTAATGATTCTTAACAATTTCCTTTCAATAAGGTTGTGGGTCTTAACAAATCCCCTCCGCTCAAGGTGTTGACTAGACATTAAAATTGGGCTTCAAAAACAATTTAGAATAAGTATAGACTGCGAAGGTGAATAGTACTGTACAATGGTTACTTAATAACATCACACGCAGCCAATGTCACATTCTTGTTTATTCTTTTACGTCAGCCAATTGATAATGACACTCCATTGTTGTCGATTTGTCAAACAACACGCTGTGAAAAGGCTTGAAATCGATTCGAACGAAGGCCATTTAGCGTCAAATGTTCTACTATCAATCAAAAGTTTAACGCTTATGATTTTGGTTGCGCGGGATGTCATTGACCTTGGCGCCATTTTGGCGCGTGTGTGCACAAGATGGCGGACCCGTCGCGCGAGGAGGAACAAGTCACCCTGTTGGGGGAGGAAGGGCTCATGGCGGGCGGGCAAGCGCTCAAGCTGGGGTATGCCACATTAACTTTGAACGCTCTTTAGTGCGCGTTGACTTCCCTGACTTTTCTACCATTGCAGTGTCACCGCTAACTGCACGGTCTTAGTACCTCATCATATATATATTGTGAGCGGAGGTCAAGGCATATCAAAGAGCGATATTGTTTTTCAGCGCTTGTACTGTGACGCTGATACAGGAGTCTACCGCTCACCACTCAGGCAAGCATTGGAGTCCGCCGGTTTATAGTAACACCTCTCTGAACTGTGTGGAATGAGCTTAGTAGCGCAGGATCCATCCGTCCAGCCCTAATAGAATTTTTCGAGTGAAAGAGCCCTTTAGAGAGCGTGCTAACCAAGCTGCCTGAGTGAGTTTTTACTAACAAGACGATTTATTTTTGAAGTCCATAGGTCGTCGAAACGTTCGATTTGGTTCCTTTATTTCCATTCCGTCATGCTTTCTGTATCGTTTGTGCATGTCATTTATTTTATTCATGTCCGTAGTACACGAAAGATACACTGTATTTAAACACGATTGCAAGACACGACTAACAGCCATGCGCTTTGACCGTAGATAGGCACCGCTTTGTTGGTGCTACTTTTTTACTACAACAGGTACCGGCAGGCAGGAGCGTCACTCTTATGCTTTCGGGGCATTGTTTTGTCCGTGTTGATTGTTATGTTTGTTCGCTAGCACGAGGGCGGGGCCGGTCCGACAGAGTCGATGACGCGGGCGCTGATATCGGACGACCAGAGCCGAAATGTTGGACACGTCCAACTTGGGTACGTATGCGTGTACATACGGCACCTTGCACCTTCTAATTACACATAGATCCCGGAAGCAGCTTTTAAGACTTCTGTTGTACTGCCATTGACTATTGAAATAATGATCTTCTTCATTGAAAAGACGAACGCCTGGTTTTATTTCGACAGCCTTAGGTAGTTTTTGTTTAACAACTGATAAAATCGATATCTAAAGTATACAAAAAAAATCTCAATAAATACTCATACCTACACCAAAAAGCTAGTTCCTTACTATGATACTATAATTCTAAAACTGAAACAAACTGCTAGATGCGACTTTTACGTAATTTCCGAAATGATCGCTAAACAGACCCAATTCCCGACTGTATGATTCATTCGTACACCGTATTTCTATTACAGTCCTAACATTTCAAGGCTCCATATCTTGGCAGCTCACCAAATGTCTTTAAAGTTGCGTGCCGGTTACGGTTGCTAGGGAATCCTGGTTGTCGGTCTGTCAGCTCGATCACAGACGTGAAGTCGGCAATTGTGACGTAATGTTTACATTATTTGACATGTTGTGTTGTGACGTTTAAAGCCATGTTTGGATTAGAAAGCGTGGTAATAGCGCAGAGTCCGGGTGTGTTTGTTCATTTCATTTTGTATATGACGTTGCTGTAATGTCACTATGTTTAGCGAAACTGAAAAAAAACAACTCTGTAAACGTAGTGTTCGAATAATAGAAAATTGCACTTAAATCTAGACATTTTTAATTAATGGAAAATTGATTCACCGACTTCTTAAGAAATAAATTAATGGTAAGATTTATTTCATTGACATGGGTACTCCGTTATATTTTATTTATTTACAAGTACTCTCTTTGTTTTCATTTAAATAGTCTTTCAATTAGAAGTGGACGAAAATTAAACCGTGCAAATTGTCTTTTTCTCCATAATCGTTTATTTTCAAGATGGCTGGATCTTTTTAATTTTACACTAATAATGAGTATTTGAATTAAAAGCACGTGTGTTAACTTGAGGCATTCTATAGAACGGGTGTTGATTACGCGGGGCCGCTCTCTAGTCTGAACCCGGCTTTATTACCTCCGACTGACGCGCCGACGATCTATCAACGTGTCCACATAAACCGGACAGTTTTATTATTTGACGAAAGGTCGCGCACACGTGCTAATATTTACTGTTTACGACCCCGGCTTATGTGAACACAGGTTTATTCTTGACGTAAATTTAAAGCTAACTCCCCCTAAATTGACGAAGTCATTGCTTTGAAAAACTAGTATCTCTTAGCTGTTCAAGGTTAAAAAGCTAGGGCTTTTTACTTCTTCTGTAAAGTAACAAAACCTGTCATTCTGAACGTATTTTCTGTGTCTAACAGAGGGCCAAATAGATCAAAAAACTGTATGCAAGTAAATAAAAGCAAACTTGGACTTTTATCATTTAGCTCCTAAATACAGGATCAAGATCTATGAAAACGGGGGATAGAATTTATACACCAAATGTAACCGTTTTTAGGGTTCCGTACCTAAAGGGTAAAAACGGGACCCTATTACCTCCTTCGCCTTCGCTGTCTGTTCGTCCGTCTGTCCGTCCGTCTGTCTGTCACCAGGCTGTATCTCAAGAACCGCGATAGTTAGACAGTTGAAATATTCACAGATGATGTAGTTCTGTTGCCGCTATAACAACAAATATTGAAAACCGGCCAAGTCCTAGTCGGACTCTGCAGTTTTTATAGATAATGGTACAAGCCCTTCGTGCGTGAGTCCGACTCGCACTTGGCCAGTTTTTATTGCTCTTGAGTGCATGGGCTTATGGGACTTATTGGTTTGGTAGGAGGACAGGATACGTCTTTTCAGGCCATATGTTTAGAGGCTGAAGTTAGAAAGATATTCGTGGGAACAGCGTATCTGATAGATGGGTAAAACAAGAGATACATACGAGTTATTCAAAGTAATGGCCAATGCATGTAAATTTTCACTCTATATATAAAGACTTATTTAAATGGACTAAATTATATAATAGACATAACAACTACAGGTAGACGAGCTTGCTAAAATATTTTCTGCTTGCTCTAGTATGCGGGATAAGCAAGAGTCGTTGGAATTCCTACCTTGGTCAGTAACACACATTATACAATAGTTGGGTAATGTATGAAGCTATTCACACTAGCGCGTACGGTACGCGGTACGGTCAAGCATAGATTACACTGTAGAAAGCATGGTGTTTATACTAGCGCTGACCGTGCGTAAAGATTGGCATGAGTACCACGCGTCTGTACTCGTTAGTTTGAATTAGGGTGTTCTTTTGTGGGGAGCTACAAAATTGAGAAATTTTGCTCATGACAGTTAACATTCGAATCTTGTGTTTCAAATTGTATAGTGTCTGTAAAATGTCAAGAAGTGTCTAATTTCAGTAAAAGATACTATTTGTCATATTTCTATTTTCTAAGAGTGCATATTTTCCAAATATGTGTTAGTTGTGTTATTCTTGTGTTAATAATTTCTCAATTTTGTCCATTCGGTCTTATCATTATGCAATTCTAGTTATAGATAATTCTACTTATATAATAATGGTAACACTCACTCTGCTTACTAACACTTCACTTCACTATGTATATACGTTTATATATGTGCGTTAAGGTTACTTGGACTTCAAGAATAGATGTGGATCTTAGGTGCGATATTGTACATGCTGTAAATTTCGATCAATCTCATTGTTTCTTGACATACGTTTCTGGGTAACATATATCGTATATGTCAAAAGATATATGGGATATTTTGAAAAGGTTCTAACAGCGTCTTGGTACGAGTGCCTTAGATATTAATATTAGATAATATGTTTTTATACATTTTTGTGTATTTTTGTTTTCAGTTTATTCGTGTTACTCATTCACATAAGCGTTATTTTAACATATTATTGTGTTGCTAAACCTATATGATCTTGAATTATTTATTGATACATCCATACATGTTTAAGAACTATTGATATTAACGAAATTCTGCTCCTGATATTCGTCTCTATACCACGAGGGCAAAAATTGCATATTAAATTCATTGAATTCTTGTCCGTGAGGTAAACGGTATGTCAATAAAAGGTGCCAGACTGATACTCCTCGCCTCTTTGACTTGTAGATGTACTTTATGCCAAAAGTACTTGGTACATTTAATTTTAAGAATCGCCTTTTAGACTATTTACGCCTAATGTGGTAACTCTAAAACTAGCGAAAAACACGCGGCTTAAAAATCTCTTCTTAGGTTTATAGGTCTTCATCTATACTATATATCTATACTTAACACTTTGATGGACACTATTCCAGACACAATAGAAATAACAATAGAATTACGCATATAGGCGTCTGCTGTCCGTCCATGCATTAATATTATAAAGCTGAAGAGTTTGTTTGTTTGTTTGTTTGAACTCGCTAATCTCAGGAACTACTGGTTCGAATTGAAAAATTATCTTTGTGTTGGATAGTCCATTTATCGAGAAAAGCTTTATGCTATATAACATCACGCTGCGGCCAGTAGGAGCGAAGACGCGGACGAAGTCGCAGGCAACAGCTAGTCGATAGTGCTATGCTATATGGGTATATAGCACGTGTTCATACAAACACTTTTTAACAAGCTTACCATTTACCTATGCTTAAAGGTTAGGTTAGTTTGTTCAAACACTGCATTGAGAGATAACAGAAAAGTCGTTTATAGTTCCCAATACAGACCAAAAAGACGATACGTTACCTTGAATTAAGGTATTTCGTGTAGTATCCACAATGGTTGTTTATATACCTGTTACACAATGCTTACCGCTTATTTTGCTTCAGGGAAACCACTATAAACCTGATCTCTGATTACGCATAGTTGTTATGAATCCCCAGGCCCAATTATATTTGGCACGCCTCACAGACAAGCTGAGAACGATTTGCGAGGTATTGTTATTAAACACAACATAACGTCTACTTTGCTTCATGTAAACCAGTGACAGATGGCCCTCCGATTATGTATAGTCGTTTTGAATCCCAAAGTCCAAATATACTGGTAAAATGCTCACAGACAAGACAAGCAGAAATTTTGTGTAAAGTTACATTGTCCTTGTTGAAACGGGTTTGCATTACAATGGCGGATCCGTCTGTCATGTGTCATTAATCCGCTATCACACGCTGATGTCATCGGCTAACGTGTGAACGAATTATGAAAATAAACAAAAATTAAATTCATTATACTTCTAGTACAATGTACAATCTGTCCGGGAATCCCAGCTTATTCTGCTTCCGTTGCCTCGGAAAACGGGCCGGCGGGGATGGGGTTAGCAATGGCAATAATGCATGTAATTCCGAGCCCGTTTATTCCAACCAAGTGTCGTTTGGCTTTTCTTAATTAACCGAGCGAGCGAAGTGTCTCCGTTTCAGCTATCGACAAAAAATCTTTCGTATTTGTCCGTCTGTCTGTCTGTCCGGATGTTTTCCTCTAGATGTTGCATTTCTCAACCGATTCTCGGGAAATTTTGTGAGCAGGTTCGATAATTGTATAGTATTTTTTTGTCGATTCAGTTTATGGAAATATTGAAATAAATAAAAAATTGTTTGCTAGGTCACAGAGCCACTAGATATTAAATTTATTTAAATCGAGAGAGGGCACAGCCAAACGTCGTTGCGCTCATTTTTGGAGCAGTCCAACTGGAGAAGTAGGTACGCCTTACAGAAGACCACGGCCATTATAAAGCCACTACTACCACTGCTTGCTCCACGCTTGGCGGTGATTAAATTCACCTGAGCTCCCGTGGATAGGATGCGCTGTGTTAAGAGGGCGCAATACGCTCGGTTCTCCATACAAACGTATTTACGCTCTCATTTTAAAACGCCATGCTATAATAACATGAAGCTTTGTATAGACAATAGGATCCGGCATACCTAGGTCGAAAATTAGTTATTGTTGCTAGAAATTGTAAAAGAAAAAAAATACAGCGGTTTTTTGAATTTTTTATGGCTTGTATGAAAACCTTAATAATCGGTGTATTTTTTCTCCATTATAATTTCAAGCAACAGAAACTAATTTCCGACCTAGATATGCCGAATCCCATTGTGTATACAAAGGTTATACGTTATTCTAGCATGGCGTTTTAAAATGAGAGCGTAAATACGTTTGTATGGAGAACCGAACGTACTGCGCACTCTTAAGAGTGAGGGACCTGCATTGTTCTATAGTTATCAACACAATAAATCCTTAAGGCTTAAATCGGCAAGGCGCTTGTGATTCTTATGGAGTCGCGAGCGTCCATAGGCTACGTTGTCTGCTTACCATCAGGCAGGTGAAAAACATACGTGCTTGTTTGCCGCCGTCGTTGTAGTAAAATTCATCTATTGGCGTTCTTGTATTAGGATACAAGCAGGGTTCGCAATTATCTAGATAATTAAGGTCTTTGATAATTATCTGATAAATATCGGATAATTATCCCTGAAACTCCCTGCAGAAATTGACGTTGACGTTTTGCGAGCGAGTTCGGAAACATCAAATTTTAGGTTACTATCAAATCGATAATTATCAAACTATAAAAATCACGATAATTATCAGGGTAATTATCATTGATAATTATCCTTTTGAACCCTGGATCGAATACCTACTACAATAACGGCGTCGAATATACAACCACACACCAACAAATATTTCTCATTTCTGAATTCTTGAATCCGGTTCATAATCGATTGTTACAGGCACTTGAACGCAAAAACGTAAAGTTGAATGTTCTTTATTGACCGGTAGGCGTTTAATTACCTTACGCGTGATGACGTCACAGTCACGAGACTCGTTAATCGGTATTTTCCCTTGCTATTTGTACCCACATGATTCATTGGCTTTTACAGACAGAATATTTGCAGGACATTTTAACACGCAAACAGTTTCTGTAACTTAATTAACCTTATTGGATATGTGCGAAGTAGGTGGTGGGGGTAAGCAAGGCGATCGTAGCGCACACCATGGCAGAAATGTGTACTTACCGGGGACCACTGTCAAATTTACTTTCACGTTTTCTATTGGTTTCTTAACGGTTTCTTACGATTCGTTTCGTTTGTATGTATTTATTTATTCTCTTATTTATTTCAGTAAAATTTCCAATACGGGATCTTTCTCGTTTACTAAAGTAAATAAAATATTCATGTGTCATTATTTGACATCTCTAAGGTTTGACATTGTCTCGGGACCTTTGACGTTTGACGTTTCAGACGTGCACATAGCCAATATTTATAAAAGAATATTTAAGCATTTGTTTAAAATAAGTTTTTACTTCACTACGGAATGCCGTCTCGCTCATATTTGTAGCAGTACAGTCAACAGCCATAGATGATCATTTAAGAGGGCGCAGTACGTTTGGTTCTCCATACAAACGTATTTATGCTCTCATTTTAAAACGCCATGCTAGTATAACATGAAACTTTGTATACACAATGGGATCCACCTTGTCTAGGGCGGAAATAAGTTTCTGTTGCTTGAAATTATAATGGCGAAAAAATACAGCGATTATTAAGGTTTTCATACAAGCCGTAAAAAACTCAAAAAAGCGCTGTATTTTTTTTCTTTTTCAATTTCTAGCAACAGAAACTAATTTCTGACCTAGGTATGCCGGATCCCATTGTGTATATAAAGTTTCATGTTATTCTAGCATGGCGTTTTAAAATGAGAGCCTAATTACGTGTGTATGGAGAACCGATCCACACCGATCGTACTGCGCCCTCTTAAGTACATTGTCGAACTTTTCACTTTGATTAGTGTTTAGTGCAAGTTCATATATAGATGCCTTAGTTCCCAATCGTACTAATTACGAGGAAAATATTGCTGAAATTAGAACTATGGTGCAGTAATCATAAAGTCTTAATTTCGACACCTTTTTTTTGTATTTAGTAACGATTGTGAACTGAGGCATCGATATTTGCTCCAGTGCGAATAAGAAATGTATGAATTCGCACTAATCGCTAATCAAAGTTGTCGGGGCGTCTGGCCTCTTCGCTGGCCGACTGACAAGACTACGACTGGCAGACTTACTGACAGCCCATTTCGAACGACTAATTCTAAATTCAAAGACCTGACATGACTTGAAAAAACTGAAGACTTGGACAGTACGACTCGGACAGCGGACAAGACGAGACCACCGACCACGTCGCGACAGCCGTAGACAGCGGCGACATCATAAAGACAATTTACGTACAAGACGAGACCGTACAAAAGTGAAACCCGGCCCTAAGGTAAAGTAAAATACTGCGACAGTGGGGATGCGTCAAATTAGTGACAAGGTACTAAAATGTTCATCTACTTTCGCTGTTGACTGTACAACCGAGGAAGCCACCACCTAGCAGAAGACTGCAGCGATAACAATTCTTGCTTTGTAGGTATGGTAAAGTGATGTGTTCTGGCGGTGAGAACGGTTGCCGGAGCTCCTTAGGATGGTCTGTGTTGGAGTGAGCTCCGACATTTGTCTAGCTGCCGACACAAGGAATCCGCAAGGTCGGCAACGCGATTGCGCATCACAGTCAGATGGCCAACTCCGAACTTCGAAAATCGAACTTCGTGTCGTGCCGTCCCTTTCACTCTCGTGTCATACACTATATGACGGAAAGGGACGGCACGATACGAAGTTCGATTTTCGAAGTTCGGAGTAGGCCCTCAGGTCGTAACAGAGGGCCTACTACGAACTTCGAAAATCGAACTTCGTGTCGTGCCTTCCCTTTCACTCTCGTGTTATACACTATATGACGGAAAGGGACGGCACGATACGAAGTTCGATTTTCGAAGTTCGGAGTAGGCCCTCAGGCAGGCTTGGTTGCCATCGGCGTCAAAATGTTCAAGATATTGTCATTCGAAAATTAGATTGGTTATGTGTGAAAAGGTTAGAGCGAATGTCTCTTCCTAGACATTATTGCGATGATGGGTTATCAACTTATCATACAAACACAACTTCGCATATTCAGTCTCAGTGTAAAATATTTGCAAGAATTACATGCCTTACAACGTATCTTATAGGTTGCTTGTATGAATAACAAGTAAACAATGTGAAAGCGGATCTATTCACTTTCGATTTTAACGTCCATAACACCACAGTTTTTCTAGACCGTTTGATCAAGCTGACTAAATTTGATTTCAATCACAACAGTTTATTTTACATACATGCATCATTTTTCACATGAACACCTTCGTCAAAAATTCTCTGAAAAAAATAAACAAAGGTTTATCTCAAACGATTCTGCGTAGAGGATTGATCGATTCTGTTTGGAGATAAAAAACATAACAGATGTCTAGACGCGTGACAACTTATCTCATTCGGTCGTGCTATGTACGGAATGCAAACCGGTTTTAACCGGTTATATCGGAAAAAATCATAACCGGTTTTTGGAATTTGAAAAGCCGTTTTCGTTTACTTTCGGTTATACTACTAGTTTACATTATTATAAATTCAATGTCTTATATTATGTGTGAATGATTTTATACTGATTTATATTTTTGCAGTAATCTTCCACCCACTTAGATAAAATGTGCTAGCTCTGAAGCAAAAACATTACACTCCTTCTTTTGGCAGTCGTGTTAAAATATACCTTTTGGCGGTGGCATTTCGTTACTGACGCAATCCAAAATAAATTAATTAATACTTCCCTAAACTAAGCAGAGCTTATACTACTCAATGGAAGAATCAGATGCAAAGTAATCTCATTGGTACCTACATTCAACGTCAAATGTAAGTTAACACTTTTCCACTTAACTAAAAACAAGGAAAATAAACACAATCTTGTAATATGATGACAGTGTTCCACAAATTCAATAAAATAAGTTTCCTCAGCAAAGTCATTAACATAATTAACATCAAACCGTTAACTTCTATTTTCTTTCTTGTGTGTATTCACCCTAACTAAATGCAACAATGTGTAGGAAAGAGGACATGGAAATACCTACTGCCATATATCTATGCTAATATTATAAAGCTGAAGAGTTTGTTTGTTTGTTTGTTTGAACGCGCTAATCTCAGGAACTACTGGTTCGAATTGAAAAACTCTTTTTGTGTTGGATAGTCCATTTATCGAGGAAGGCTTTAGGCTATATAACATTACGCTGCGACCAATAGGAGCAAAGTCGCGGGCAACAGCTAGTCTTAAATAAAATACCGACGAACTTCATGATAGTATGTTTACGAATTCAAAATAATGTAAGATTTTTTTCTATAATACGCATTTTTACCACTGTTAATAGTAAAGATAAGATAAAATAAACAAAACACATAAGCCCCCAAGGGTTTTCGGGGGATGTTTTGGTTATTAAGAAAATGTAATTAAACTTATTTTGAAAAAAAAAAACTCTAAGTGTGTGATGCTGATGGTTTCTGTTACACATAACGGTATAACTGTATCCTAATACAAAATGACGTTCTACTTCAATACCGTAATTTACAACCAAAGGCAATAACAATAAATGACCTAACTCCTGGTGAATATTTGGACCATTCTAGCGCATAGACCCCTAAGCATTAGCAACATAATCGCTCGTACAACAAAAATTACTTTAGCAGTGTCGAACAGCCCATATATTCAGTAAACATCCTTCATTCGACTGTGAGCTTGTCTCAAACATAATTAGACCCCTGGCAAACGTTTTCCTCCTTTTTTTTAGTACATTATTCAGACTATTATGTTCTAACACTAATGTTAAAAATATTTCATTGTTTGATATTGGCCCCAAAGACTCGATAATATCATAATATCATTCGCTTAAAAATATCAGGTTAAAAAATTATCTAAATATCTAATGCGACTGTACTTGACCAGTTAGTGAAAGTGACTTAATGAATAAAATGGCGAATTAGAAATTGACGAATTAAAGATTTTGATGGCATTGACGAATTAGGGAAACTGACGAATTAACGAAAATGGCGAATCAGGGAAAATGACGAGTAGTGCACTAACTCATCATAACATGTATGCACAATCAGACATCATGTACTTATGCTGGTCGTTCTGTAGAAGTGATGGGCAAGCTTTGTACAGTTGCGATTTCTTTAAGACGATCGTGACATTTGTGTTATTACTCCGTTAATAGTAAAAGTGCTCAAAATATTTGTGTTGGTCGTATTCTCGCCTGTTAGGTCTCGTTAGCGCCTCGTGATGGGAATGATCTATATGTGAATTCTAAATAAACGTCAGTTTTGGGAAAACGGCTTTTAGGGTGCCGTACCTCGAAAGGAAAAAACGGAACCCTTATAGGACAACTTTGCTGTCTGTCCGCCCGGCTGTCTGTCTCTCAAGACTCTTTTTCTCAGGAACGCGTGGAGGTATCAAGCTGGAATCTATATCATATACTCAGGTCTACGGTCCTTTGGAGCTGTGACAAAAATCAAACTTCTAAGCCAAGGCAATCAAAAGATACAGCCGTTTAATGCAAGATGCGACACTCGCAAGGAAATCAAAACCTACAGGGTACTTCCCGTGAACTCAGAATCTTAAAATTTGGTACGAAGCAACGTCTTATAGCACAGATAAAGGAAAAATTGCGGAAACCGTAAATTTTTAGTTACATCATATAATATTTTTTACGGAACCCTCGGTGCGCGAGTCCGACTCGCACTTGGCAGTTTATTTTATTTATACATTCAGCACACTGATTAATCTTAATGGTGTTATTACCTAATTGCAATTTAAGATAATCCATTAGTCATCTGCATTTGAAACACGTTATTAGGTTTAATATTGAATTAGCCATAACCATCGCAGTTTCAGCCATTTTATTAGTTTTAAACTGACCCTAACGACTCAGATTTCACGGTTAAAAGGAAACGGCGCATAAAGTGCATGTGCCTACGGTCGTCGTCAAAGATATGTGTATAATTTTGTATCTTATACCGTTGTAATAAAGCGAAAAATGTACACATATTTTTGACGTCGAGTGTTTGTCAAAAGGGCCGAGTTCATAATACTCTTAATGGTAGTTACGTCGTTGTCTGGATGACATAGTATTACCGGCTAAAATCTCTAGTTCGCTGGTTTGGCACGTCCGCTACAGATAGTAATGAGCGATGATAATTTTTGCGTTTTCCTGTTGTTTGAATGCAGTTATTTATATTAATCAATTATGAAAATACTAGGTGATTTCGAGGTCATCTGGAATAATGAAAAGTGGAGATGTTTATACTTGATACTGCACAACTTCTTCCACGAGACAACAGCTTCTTCCGAGATCCACGTTCGCAGTATGCTTATAACTAGTGAACTTAAATTAAGAAAGAGCATCCAATATGTCCGATATATTATCCGATACGAAGCAAATGAGACTTCGAATCATAGATCGTATCAATACGTTTTTCTATGAAAGTCCTGCATGGACTATCTTATATTGACTGCGTGCTTTGCTATGCTGAAAACATGTTGCAACTTTAGAGATTGCACAAAATCTTTGGCAATCCTCAACTGGGCTAGCGTGAGTACTATGGGCATGTTTCTCTTGTCTATCAGAGATCTGTGCAGTAGTGGGAGTGGGAAGTGTATAACCTAGAGATGGTGATTATGATGACAATAGAGAAATACTAAATTCTAATAGCCATGATACAGAAATATTGAATCTTGATAGTTAACGACTTCAATATACCTGCTCATATTATATTGTCTTTTCCTTATCCTTAATGACTTATGGTAAAAAAAATATAAGGAAACAAGATGGAGGCAAAAACCACTCAGAAGTAATCGTGATCGTTTATAATTGAAATTATCCGATTAGCAGTGGCAGATCCGGGGATTTGGTTTGGGGGAGGGGCTTGACTCGTTAGGTTCGAATACTTCGAATTAACCCCACGGAAGTGATATTTTAGTTTAATGTAGAATTTGTCCCGAGTGTCGCATGCGCATCGTGTTTTTTTAATACTACGACGATGGCAAACAAGCATACAACCTGCCTGATGGTAAGTGGGCACCGTAGCCTATGGACGTGTGCTACGTCGTATAGCGTAACAATAACGTGATAAATCTATCATCGCACTGCTCGCCGTCGGCAGGACATTCATCCTCACACCTTAGAACCTAAATGGTCGCGTACGGTACGGTTTCAGAGGAACTTCCTCCCTCGGACGCTCCGGTTGTGGAATGAGCTCCCTGCCGAGGTTTTCCCGAGGAACTACAGTATGGGATTCTTCAAGATAAGAGTGTATACATTTTTAAAGGGTCGGCAACGCGCATGTGACACCCCTGGAGTTGCAGGCGTCCATAGGCTGCGGTGACCGCTTACCATCAGGGGGGCCGTACGCTTGTTTGCCACCGACGTGGTATTAAAAAAAAATGAAGCGCATCAAAGCTGTCCTAACGTCAATCACATTGAAAGTTGCAATGGAATCTGTCCTTCGTAGTAAAATAAATTAGGAATTACTCAAGTTACTTCAAATAAAACGTTTACATAACTGACTACCGTTTGCGAAAGTATTTATTCAAAAATAACGTGCGTAATTTGTTTTTTTTTTTTATTATCTAAACTATTTCGTACGTCGTCTTATCAAAATCATTTCCGAACGGTGACCTTTCCTGTTATATTAGTCACCGTAAGTTTTTATCAATAATTTATAACAAATTCGTGCGAAAATCAACATTTCAAATTTTTTTGCGAGCCTTACCTCTAGCCATAAATTTGCCAATGCGGGTTATCGCGTATGAATTGTGTGCTACTGTGGAGTGAGGTCTCTGAAATGTCAAATGTCACTGTTTATGGCCGGGCTACGTGGGTTTATTTCTAATTAGATTAAATTGGTGAATAATTTCTGGTACCTGAGATTAATTATAGCAAATATGAGTCTTGAGTCAATGAATGTCAGTGCTTTGAAACAGTTTCATTATTTGAAAACTTTTATCCCCTTTTTCCTAAACAAAACGGAACTGCGTAACGACATTCTCGATATTTTTAAGGTACGGTTTAACGGTATTTATAGTAAATTTGCTTTCACGCCCGTAATATTTAAGAAAAAGCTTTGACAGCTGAACCTTACTGCGACAGTGGCGCCAACCGATGAGCACAAGGACGGTAGCCCTCATTGCGAGCTCGCCAAAAATACCATCACTTTCTCGAGGAAAAGACTCCAACATTTGTATCATAATAATGAATACTCGTAATATTAAAAGCCTCAAATCGCATATTTATAATTTTTGTCTTTACCTTGTGCAACTAATTCTGCGATCGAGGCACCGCACATTAGTAATGTGACTTGAACTTGGTGTGCAGGCTTCAATGAACGAAATGGGTAGCACTAGATATTTATGAAAATATTCTATCATGTTTAGATGATCTAAAGAATATGTAACAAGGTGCTAACGTTTCAGGTTGTGTTGCACCAAAATCTGAATTTATGGCAAATTTCCATGGGATGATAGCTGCCGAGCCGGGTGGCGCTATATTTCACGTTCATCAGTCTGGTATCGTAAGTTGGTGCAACCCGCCTGGGCATATTTTTGACAAAATTTAAATGATAAGCGTATTCCTCTGTCAGTACTTCACTGTTATATCGTTCTACATAGTTACACTGAGCACCACACATTTATATCTCGTAAACCACAATATGTCACCGCTATCAATTTATGGCGCTAGTTGAATGAATAACACGAACCTATTATATTTTATACAACGTATAATAAGGAGACATTGCTTTATGGCTGCTCAAGATTATCTTCCTTCATACACGCCGTGTGTAAGAGTTTTATTACTTTGGCTATTGTCCGCGAAATAAGGTGAAGTGATTGATGAACGATTATAAAAAGTAGAGACAAGATAGCATGTGAACCAAAACTTGTAAAACTATTGCAAACTTGATCTTCTCGTCTCTAGATCATTAATGGTCACCAGTTTTACGAAGATAATTCAATCTACAGAGTCGCTATTGAAACGATTACTAAAATTCATCAACAGTGGTTTGAAATGTTTTCCTTTTTTATATTAAAAATGGGATTGCTCTTGGCCAGCATCTAGCCAGGGGGTAAAGATGAGGCCGACGATGAAGCGAGCTCACCCAGAAGATGCCTTCCTTATTAGCTAAGAACTCCAACCAATCGATAGCTTAATATTCGGGCTAAAGTATGATAACTATTACAATTTCATTATAGACGTAGCATGTTATTTTTAGAAAATCTATACTAATATTATAAAGCTGTGGAGTTTGTTGGTTTGAATGCGCTAATCTCAGGAACTTATGGTTCGAATTGAAATTTTTTTTTGTGTTGGATAGTCCATTTATCGAGGAAGGCTTCAGGCTATATAACATCACGCTGCGACCAATACGAGCGAAGACGCGGACGAAACGCGGGCAACAGCTAGTGGGTTATAAATTTGAATTTTGTACCTTTCAGAGCAAGAATGATGAAGCAAGTGCAAAGCGTTATCTATTAATCCTACTGTTGCTTGCTAAAATCAGTTTCATAAAATAACTGTTATAATATGTTATAGCCAGGTCTTTGGATTTTTTAAACAATGGCCAGTTTGTTCAGATTCGGGATTCGGGATAATTGTAAAAAGTTGGAGGATGTCCGTGCCCAACATTGGGATACTACAGGATCATTGTAATCTAATCCCACTTTACCAAAAGCCTCGTCTTAATATCCAGACATTCCAGCAATTACAAAATTCATATCTTTGCGTAGACGTTGGTACCGTGCCAAGGTGAACACTATCTAAAGTCTGTTATGTCATTGTCGAAGGAAAACCATACTTAATTCTTCACGGCAGGGATTAAATTTCCTTGACTAGTGCTTCACCAGACTGTCACGAGACACGGCTACAGTTGTTAGATTGACAAAATTGACCTACCTACTCGTACCGTGTTTTTATTTTCGTATTTTGTATTTTGAACTAACCTATTTTTAACTCCAGCCTATCCTATATCTGGCCTATGTCC
This sequence comes from Notocelia uddmanniana, assembly GCA_905163555.1. Lineage (NCBI taxonomy): Eukaryota > Metazoa > Arthropoda > Insecta > Lepidoptera > Tortricidae > Notocelia > Notocelia uddmanniana. The sequence goes on from LR991059.1 coordinate 1,906,402, forward strand.
AGCAGTGGACGTCCTAGGGCTGCTATGGTTGGTGGTTGGTATTTTTAACTAAGGAATCGTATGATTTACTCAACTTCTTGTACTGGAGTCACTAATTGAAAAACTCTTTGGAAAACTGATAAGATATACCAGCGAAGTAGTTCATAGAAGAGAATCATGTAAAGTATTATATCGTTCTGTGAAAACGTATGGTCATGTTTGAGATAGTATCTTTGAATTTAAAAGATTAGCCCATATAGTTCTAACGCGATTTTTATTTCTGCCGGTTATTTCGGTCTCACTTGACAGACCGCGGCCGTTGCAACCCGTGTTGGAACGTCAGAGATGAATGTAAATAAATTAATATCGCATTAGACCCGTATGAACTAATCATTTAAATATGTGTAGGTACAGTCACAAAAAAAAAAATGACGGCGCTCCCCTCCTAAGGGATTTTTTTAAGAATTGCGGGTCATAAAATTTGTTTTGACCTCTAGTATGCGTGTGCCAAATGGCTTAACTGTACATCGATTTGCGGTCTTTCTTTGGAATTGGGCTCGTACGCCGTCCACTATTACAGAACTCTTGCTTTTCGTAAAAAGATGTGAATGAAAATTGAATTTAGACGTACGTAACATCTGCATTACGGCAGTGCGTGACAGCCACGCTATTATTTGTACAATGTCAAAAGCTAATGCATCATAAAACAAATATTGATAACGTTACAGTACGTCAAAGATATGATTACAAGTTTTCAGCTTATGTCCTTATAATGAAAATGTATAGAATCTTTGACGTCAACCATTCCATTTTTAGGAATGACACTTTAAGTAGTTACTGAAAATAGATAGGTACGTAGCTAAACAGTAATAGTACATTACGATACAAGTGCAGTTAACAGGAAATTCGCAACGAGTGGTGATAAATTGAAACACGACCGAAGGGAGTGTTTTAAATCGACACGAGTTGCGAATTACCTGTTCGCACGTGTATCGTACAACGTTTTACAGTACATATGGCTCTTTAAAGTTTCGACATACGCCCGTAATCTGCTGATTACCGCACTCGTGCGGTAAAGTAGCACCATATGTACTGTAAAATTAATTTACGCCACACCTTGCCAAAAAGCGCGTTTTTCCGCACGCTGCGCGTTCGGAAAACCCACTTTTTGGCCAAGTGGTGACGTAAAATTGTGTACAAAACACGGGTCGTAAAACAGAAAGCCCTCTCTTGCATATTTATGACCCTCGCCTGCGGCTCGGGCCTCAAACATCTGCGATATCGGCCTTTCTTTGTTTTACAACCCTTGTATCGGAATGTGCGCTTATGGCATTTACCCCCCATGAAATTGGGGGAGGCCTATGTCCAGCAATGGACGTCCTACGGCTGATATGGAGGTGGTGGTATTCATACTGATGGTATCGATGCTGATGTAGAGCAAATTTTTAAGTTTTCCGAAATGTCCCTTCCGCGCAATCGTCAACAAAGCATTAATTGACGTAGATAGAAGATTAAAAAATTATTCTTGGCAGTTTTCTATGCAGTATGTTATAATACCATAAAAGCTGTAGGATATATAAGAAAACTGCCAAGTTAAAGCTCAAAATGCATTAAGCCACAGTAAATTAATTTTACTGTAAACAATGTAGTGCAGGACTTGGCACCATTTCAGAGAATCTACGGAACTTGGCAACTATTTAGATCTCAATTCTTTTGTCGGTGAAGATGACAACCAAGCATTGCATATTCTTAATATTGAACTTGGCTCCCATTTTCACATTTATGTTTTTGATGGGATTCAGACTTACTGTGGCGTAGTAAAATCACAAAATAAAATTCAAAGTCATCATTATCCTAATTCATAACTAGCCTTTTCGCAGTTCCTATCGAATCCCAAGATTTCACTTTAAGTTCTTCTAGCTAAAGCATAATACTGTACTCAGCGTCACTTTGTTCAATGGATAAATGAATTTCTCCTTAGTTTGGTAGGTATCCTTAGTGACCACGATTTTCACAATAATAGCCCAGTTAAAATATCCACTGTTATTTCTTCACACAACTAAGACTCTTAGGCACTACGTTTTACAAGCGATAATGCTACTTATTCACAGCCGCCTGTCCTATAATTGCATAAACATGTACATGGACTTGGGTCATTTTGTTACAGCTGTAGTTTTGATAACAGGTAATTTCACACGTCCATTAATGTGAATCACCGGTTTCATGTGTTAATTCACTGTATGAAGCGCTAATAGTTTTGTACATACAGTGAAACCAAGAAAGTGGTGGAGTTTTCGACTCTATGGTTTATACATTAAGGTTCAATGATGTTTGACGTTTGACCACTTTCTTGGTTGACTGACGAGTTGCTCATATGTGGCGATACCTGATTTGGGTTGTGAGAAGTGATTTGAACAACTAAGAATGCGTTTGGATTCGTTGAAGGCTGTATTCAGACCTTTTTGATCCCGGCTGTTGTCTACGACAGCAGTCGTTAAGCCGAGTTAGAGGCCTTCGGGCGGCTTGAGAACTTCTAACAGTCAAGTTGCCCACTCACTTGACAAAGGGGGGTCGATGTTGCACCACGTCCGTAGGGAGTACCCACCGTTACCCTACACGTGACCCCTGGGTGGTGCTAAAAGAGCAACAAAAACTGGCAACCGTACTTGTCTTCTCGAAGATCTCACGGTTCGTAAAATAAATGCCATACGATTAAATAAAGTTCCGATTATGGTTGGGTATTACCAAACCGATTTGCAGATGCGACTTATGAATATTGAAAAAATCAACATTGAAGTACGAGTAGGAGCGAGGAAACGATATTTCTGTCAAGGCGGTTTGAAATACATTAGTTAGTCAGTTGTGCCTGTATTTAATTATTTTGTCATGTAGGTAAAAAAAAAGCTATGCCTACTTCCAAACAGTTCTAATTTTCGCGTTTGCGGGAAATGCCAATTAAAAGGAGAATTGACGTAAATCGATCAAAGTTCTGAATGTATAAGAATGGTACGCCTATCTACAATTATGTTATACATAGAAACAAGTCATTTGATATTTTTTTTAATCAGAAGTGGTTAGGCAGACAATTAAATATGATATGTTTAATCTTTGTTCTTCAATCTGAGTGTTTGACTTTACAAGACAATGACGCTTCAGGGCTCAAGAGCACCTCAAATGTCTCGATAACGTATGTTGTTTCGTAACGTATTTTATTTATCTATTTTAGGTAGGTAGGCATTTAAGTATGGCCTATAGCTGCCCGCCATACAAGAAAATTTGGGAATTATTTTTTAATCTTCTATCTACGTCAATTAATGCTTTGTTGACGGTTGTGCGGAAGGGAAATTACGGAAAACTTAAAAATTTGCTCTACATCAGCATCGATACCATCAGTATGAATACCACCACCTCCATATCAGCCGTAGGACGTCCATTGCTGGACATAGGCCTCCCCCAATTTCATGGGGGGTAAATGCCATAAGCGCCACCGCACTCCAGGGATGTTGCTGCCCATCCCCCGGTGTTATTGGTCGTTGTTTCAGGACATACCCTGTATCAATACCATTAGTCTATAATACGTCCCTCTGCGGGTACAGGCTTCCTATCATGTAATGGAAGGAATGGGAACAAGTCCCTCACTGACCCAGTGCGGGTTTGGGAATTCACCTACATACCTTTGAATTTCTTCGCTGACGTTTTTCTTCAACGAAACATTTTTTACGCACGGTAATATTACAACATGCAACAAGGTTACGATTATTGCATAATTTTGATTCACGGCTCCTCTACCGTACGACGATAACCGTTATCAATATCAATAAGAATAAATTACAATGTCGTACACTTATCTTTTACATATACAATGGAAAAATTGTCGCGGGCAATTTAGATTGCTACGCGGAAGTTGCTAAATCCGCAGGACTACGGTAAAGAGTATACATCAGTTTATTGCTTATTGTTGTCACATAAACAGTATATTAAATACAGTACTTACTACCATTGTTGGGTAACGTTATTTAACATTACATTACACATAATTGATAGGCAACTGTTTTTGCTCAAACCGTGAGTTATTGGTCGATTGAATTATTGGTATTTACATTTGCTCTTTTTCAAAGAACAATGCTTTATAATTACTGCAAAACAAATCTCGTGACATAAATATGTATTGTTCCGAGTGTTAACCGTATTTTAGTACTTCCGAACCCATTTGGATTCGGTATTGTGAGCTGGCAATGTCTCCTTTTTAACCGACTTCAAGATTTCAAAAGAGGAGGTTATCAATTCGGTTGTATGTTTTTTTTTTTGTTTTTTTTTTTTTTTTTAATGTTTGTTACTCCATAACTCCGTCATTTCTTAACCGATTTGAAAAATTCTTTTTTTGATTGTATGTATATATATCCAAGTTGGTCCCGTTTTTGTCAAAAGGCAGTTCTGATGATGGGATCCATGACGAATTGAAGGAACTCCTCAAATCTTTAAGGCAAACATATAGTGATTTTTGTGTTTTTATCAACAAGTCAAGCATTTGCATCCAAAAATGTGACATTGGATGAAGTGGAACTGCTGATGATGATCAGAACAGAACTCTTCAACGACGAAAAGTTCACGTTTGGCGATTTGTCTTCCTAGCTGTGTTTGTTAAGCAAGTTCTATTTTCACGATTAATTTTTGTCATGCTCGAGTTCTGATGATGGGATCCATGAGGAATTGAGGGAACTCCTCAAATCTTAAAGGCAAACATATAGTGATTTTTGTGTTATTATCAACAAATCGAGCATTATCATACAAAAATGTGACATTTGATGAAGTGGAACTGCTGATGATGATCAGAACAGAACTCTTCAACGACGAAAAGTTCATGTTTGGCGATTTGTCCTTCTAGCTGTGTTTGTTAAGCAAGTTCTATTTTCACGATTGATTTTTGTCATGCTCGAGTTCTGATGATGGGATCCATTAGGAATCGAGGAAACTCCTCAAATGTGAAAGGCACACAAATAGTGATTTTAGTATTTTCATGAACTAATCAAGCATTTTCATTCATAAAAGTGACATTTGATGAAGTGGAACTGCTGATGATGATCAGAACGGAACTCTTCAACGACGCGTAGTTCACGTTTGGCGATTTGTTCTCTTCGTTTTGTTTGTCAAGCAAGCAAGGTTTTTCCATGATTTCATGAGGAATTGAGGGTACTTAATCTTCTACCATTATAAACATACTTATAGCCATTTATGTATTTTATTGTATGGAATCTAAGAGTGCACCATTTAAGATTAATAATCTTTCACCGGACTCCCCTATTGAAGTCGGTTTTTTTTTCTTAAAAATTATTATACAAACAAATAAAAACACTTTTTGAACAATGCTAGTTAAGCAATACAGTCGGCCATTTTGCTTTTGAAGGGTGTTTTTTTGGCAAAACTGTACCATTTACAGTCTGTGAGCTGTAAACAGAAACAGACCCCAGGTTATCGTTGGTTTTAGCAAAAGAACGTGTAAGAACAAGCGAGATAGAAATTCATAGCCAAAGATTGTTTTAAGTGCTCACAAACTATACGTCAATGGAAACAACTACGAATTAGACTTAGAATACATTTTATACCTATTTTTTTTTATAAAGCTCTTCATGTCTGGTATGTATCAATATTGACTTCAAATATATAGGTACTGATCATGATCCAAAAATTATTATATCATGGATATAACGAGTTGATCTTCCGAAAAAAAGTTGGCAATATCGAAGAATTTGTCGCGCTTTCAAATATACTGACCCTGTGTTACGTCCATGATATTTTATCCTTCGCATCCGTATTATCACAAGTTTATTAATGTCCATTTTATTAACCTCTTGACCGCCACACTACGAATGAAGTGACGTGCTCTGTTCGCCACGGAACTGACAATCTAGTACATAATGGTCGTATTGATGACGGTGGCATGGTGAGCGTTTTCATTGGCTATCCTGGGTTACTGTGGCGGTCAAGAGGTGAAATATAACTCCAAATATTCAATGCATGCGTGTCTAATAGGTATCCAGTATTGCTAGTACAACTGTGCCCGATTTAGTACCGAACATGCCAATAAACCTTATTCGGAATGTAATTAGCAGTGAGAAATGCGTGACAAGTATCATGATCACATAATATAACGAGTAGCGAAACTGTAACTTTTGGTCGAGTACTCCGTTGTAAACGCAGTGGGGCCTTTTACATGGTGATTATTATCACGCGATACACTCACATCACGTGAATATTGAAGCAAAATTTTAACCGACATAGTATTGATATTCCAGTATTGCGATAGTAATCGTGTAAAGGACCCCAACGGTCGATTGCGCGCTAAGATAAAAAAAAACACTACTGAAGTGGGATTCATACTGACATGATGTTCTCTGATGCGTTCTGATCCTGACACAGCATGGGACGCCAGATCAGAGCCCAGCAGATGTATGTGAATCTGACCGTACTAAATTTATGCACCGATATCTTTCTGTTGAGTCACGACCACGACACCTCACGTCAGAAAAATATGAATCCAGCTTGAGACGACCGCTATCAGTGGCGAATTTGCCCTAGGCCTCAGGTCATGTAGTAAGTACCAGCCGCCCCTTTTTCAGCACCGAGTGGCCGCTTAGCCCGGGCCCAAGCAAATCCGCCACTGACCGCTCTACTAGAAGTGCTGTCTCGCTACGTATAAAGCCCGACCAGAATTGTGAGAGTTGTCAAAGACTCTGTTCTGTCATTCATATAGTAATTGTCATGAAGTTGGAACGAGTAACGCATTGAAATTCCGCAATGCGGCCTTCTCAATTCCGGTCTGACTTAAAGTATGAGACTGATCAGTGTCACGCTGGCTATCGGCGTCTGCAGACTATTTAAAAGCGGGTCAGGGGTGCGGAGGCACAATAGCCCCCTATATTACCCACTGCTCTAACACCGATGGTTAACATCGAACCGTTTGCCGGCGCTGACGATCAGTGTCACAGAAAACCAGCCTGAAACTTGTGCTAGCCCTACTGGATCACCAACTTGTTACACCAACAACTCCCCACGCTAACGTGACCGCCTGTACAGCTTCGTCGCCGGCGTGATTCTGCGCGAACGCATTCCCGCGTTCGAGCGGATGCTGTGGCGCGCGTGCCGCGGCAATGTTTTCCTGCGACAGGCTGAGATCGACTCGCCCCTTGAGGATCCCTCGTCGGTGAGTTTAATACGTCATAGCCACTGCAAATTGAACAGACACCTGTTTCAAATGGGTATAAAAAAGAAGAATGGATATAAACAAGACGTATCATGCAGGTTTTGCGAAGAGTCAGAAGAAACAGCAATGCACATTTTCTGATGCATAAAAGATCCTACATCGTGCAACCAGAACAGATCCAACACATCACCACCCAAAGAAAGTGGAAGTTCCTGGAATCAGCGGGTTTTAACTGTGAACTCTAAAGGGCTGCCAGAATAGGTCATACACAGGTCGAGGCGGCATGCAGAGGCCCATAACAAACAGAGCTTATATTCTGCTTTGTTATTGTTCTGTCTGCTTTATCATGTGACGAAGTTAAGCTACGAAATGCCAGGTTCGATCCCTGGCAAATGAAGCAAAGTCATTAGAGATTAAGGGAGAAACTTCTCAACGATGGCCATAAATGCTGCCTTCTATATTCGACTTTAGATTTTTATCAAGTATTTGCTGATTTGTTGTCATCCCATGCTATATGAATCTGACTTATTGACTGGTATGACCAGCATCATCATATGTATCCAGAATAGAAGATCAAAATTGTAGTTGCGCGTTTATTTTTTCTCTGCAACGACTTTCTTTGTTCTTTTGTCATTCGTGAGATAAGAGGAAAATAACCAATTTCATATTTCCAAACTACATGTGATAGTTGCCATGTGTTTTACTGGCGTTTTCCTTCCACAGTCCGACCAGGTGTACAAGTCTGTGTTCATCATCTTCTTCCAAGGCGACCAGCTTAAGACCCGCGTGAAGAAGATATGCGAGGGCTTCCGCGCCACTCTGTACCCGTGCCCCGAGGCTCCCGCCGACCGCCGCGAGATGGCCATGGGCGTCATGACGCGGATCGAGGACCTTAACACGGTAAGAACCTCACCAAGAACATGATTCTCCATTAAAACTCTTCCCTATAACAAATCGCACATCTTCAACAATTCTTCAACAAGACTGTCGACGCTTCATGTTTCCTCACACCTGAGCTGAACCACTGAACATACTCGTAGTATTATGAACGAAAATCTAGGTTCCTCCCGAGTCCCAGCGATCTCAGCCAAATGGTTGAAATCGAGGATCACACTCGTCAATCTTATCGTCAACAACCTAAATATACAACTAAATTAAGATGTCGGCCTGTTTAGCCTAGTTGGTAGTGACGCTGCCTCCGAAGCTAGAGGTCCCGGGTTCGAAGCCCGGCCAGGGCATTATTTGCGCATTTAGCACGGATATTTGTACCTGGGTCTTGGATGTTTTCTATGTATTTATCTATGCAAGTATGTATATCGTCGTTTAGTACCCATAGTAAAAGCTTTGCTTAGTTTGGGACTAGGTCGATTTGTGTAAGATTGTCCCCCAATATTTATTTATTATTGTTATTCTGACTTTATATATTGGGCCTGAGAAGCGTCTCTGATATCCCTGCATTTTAAATATACAATACGACCAGTTATATCAGAATTATGAGTATACAACTCATAAATTATTAAAATACCAGCATATTGGGGTCAGACCATTATATCATAATTCATAAACAGCCCGCTTGGACAAATTGCACACGACGCAACCTCGGGGGTACCGAGTCGTTAAAAAACACACGTAGTGGCTTTGACACCATTGTAGTCATGATAAACAAGCCGGTCATTAAAGGATAATTATTTATACAGACCCTTATCATGTTTAATATGACCTTAAGGTTTTGTTGAGTTTGTTGCTACCTTTTGAATTTTATCCGCGTCTTCGCTTATATTGGTCGCAGCGTGATGTTACAAATAGCCTAAAGCCTTCGACACAAAAATAATTTTTCAATTCGAACCAGTAGTTCCTGAGATTAGCGCGTTCAAACAAATAAACAAACTCTTCAGCTTTATAATATTAGTATAGATTAATGCTTTGAACATCAAAGGATTTCTTTTCTGTAATAAAACCGATGTTTTACAGCCAGTTATCCTTCTAGACTGTGTTCTAACATACTACCTTAACTTTAATCAAAGCATTGTACCCTTCAATCAGTTTATTGTAATTATCAATAAGTTCCTTGTAATTTGTGTCCAAAGCATATAAAAAATTGAAAAGTTTTAATCTATATTTTCTCCTCCAGGTCTTAGGCCAGACCCAGGACCACCGTCACCGGGTGCTGGTCGCCGCGGCCAAGAACATCAAGAACTGGTTCGTGAAGGTCCGCAAGATCAAGGCCATCTACCACACCCTCAACCTGTTCAACTTGGACGTCACGCAGAAGTGCCTGATCGCCGAGTGCTGGGTGCCCGCGTTGGATCTGGAGACTATACAGCTCGCGCTTAGGAGAGGAACGGTGAGAAAAATATACATTGTCACCACATTTGCTCGTAGGTTTTTGGATGGACGGCTGACATTTGTAAAGGAGAGTCACGTTTAATACTAAGTTTGGCCCAAAAGTAAAAGTGCCGGCCAACAAACAAAAATCAATCCAAACGATAGGACACATTGGTTTGACCATTTCATAATAAGATACCAACACTCCCAAGTCAATACTTTAGGTGCTATTAGCGAATAATTGTCGGTTTTTTTATACATTTCGACGGCCTGGTTAGCCTAGTTGGTAGTGACACTGCCTCCGAAGCTAGAGGTCCCGGGTTCGAATCCCGGCCAGGGCATTATTTGTGCATTTAGCACGGATATTTGTTCTTGGGTCTTGGATGTTTTCTATGTATTTAAGTATGTATTTATCTATATAAGTATGTATATCGTCGTCTAGTACCCATAGTACAAGCTTTGCTTAGTTTGGGCCTAGGTCGATTTGTGTAAGAATGTCCCCCAATATTTATTTTTTATTTTTTTATTTATTTATTTCATCACGGGCAAAAACACAGTGGTTTCGTGGACGAGCTTGGTTGTTCCGATAGCTCAGAGGCTAGAGCGATTGGCCGCGTATGCCAGATGTCGCAGGTTCTAATCCTGCTCGGAGCATTAAAATTTTAAATTTTTCCCTTTAATTTGAAATTTTCGTAAGCAGCGTTACTGCTTTAGTACAAAATTAAACACAGACGTGTTTTTTTGCTCTCTCTGTTTTTTTGTTTCTTTTTTCTGTGGCCGGTGGTCGGCACTTTGAATTTTGGATCCTAAATAACTGGTGTCCGTTTATTGTGATTGGTATATTTTGGTTTCAATGCATTTGTTTCCTCGCAATTATGATGAAAAACATTGAGTGTGACTCGGGCGGTCAAAAGTTTATCTCGTGGCACATGCTATTTTCGGCCTGATGTTCTTAATATGTATTTGATTTTTATTTAGATGCAAACAATGCTTAACCTACAACTTACTAGCTTCTCAAATAAAATATTTTGGTTAGTATAAAGTCCGTTAGTTATGTATCCATCGGGTTCTAGAAATACTACGTTAATGGCGTACTCTGTGTCAATGAAACTTGGATATGGACAACACAACACATCACAAACAATGAGTTGAAATGGAACAGTACTTTACTTAGCGTTGGGTAGCTCAAGGTTGAAGATGTCAAAGAAAACGCCTTCAATACGAGTTGACCTGAACAATAAGTAACTCCTGGGGAGATATACAGGGTGTGACCTATACTCGTAATATGTTTTGAGCTCTCCAGCTATCATTTCCAAATGACTTCAATTGAAAAAAAAAGTATTTTTTGGATTTTTTATGCAGTAATATCAATAACTATTTATTGTAAAAACACTAAAATTCATTTAAAAATAGAAATATCCCAAAAATATCCTTTTAAACCAAAAATGCAACACCGATTATGACTCAAAACTTGATGCTACCTCAAAATCAGCATTCACTGCCGCGCTATAATCTCGTTGTGCCAAGATCCATTGCCTGGAGGTCATAACTTTAGATCGAAATTTCTCCCAATTGAAAAAAGTTTTTTTTTTCTGGACGCAAGAGGTTACTGCAGATGTAGGGTCCACGGAAAAACATGTCCAGACCACTTAATTTCATAACAAAAAGCAACCTGACTGATTTATTTATTTAATCGTATGGCATTTATTTACGAACCGTGAGATCTTCGAGAAGACAAGTACGGTTGCCAGTTTATGTTGCACTTTTAGCACCACCCAGGGGTCACGTGTAGGGTAACGGGGGGTACTCCCTACGGACGTGGTGCAACTTCGACCCCCCTTTGTCAAGTGAGTGGGCAACTTGACTGTTAGAAGTTCTCAAGCCGCCCGAAGGCCTCTAACTTGGCTTAACGGCTGCTGTCGAGACAGCAGCCGGGATCAACGGCTTAACGTGCCTTCCAATGCACGAGAGCGCTCAGTTAGTAACCACTCAAAGCGGTCACCCATCCAACAACTGACCTGCACCCACATTGCTTAACCTCGCATACCGCACGCGGTAGGCGGGTGCCGCTAGGCCACGAGCGCTCTAGTCTTACTGATAAAGACATAAGGTGGAAATTGCCTTTAAAATTTCAAAATGCTCTAAGGGCGTATCCTTTAATTTTTTTGCTCCTATAACCCCCTACTGTGCTACCGCGAACTTCGAAAATCGAACTTTGTGTCGTGCCGTCCCTTTCACTCTCGTGTTATACACTATATGACGGAAAGGGACGGTACGATACGAAGTTCGATTTTCGAAGTTCGCGGTAGGCACTCTGCTCTGCCTGCTGCTACTATTGCCATGTATAACCTAATCAACGTTTAACCATTTGTTTGTCAGGAGCGTTCCGGCAGCTCCGTACCCCCGATCCTGAACCGGATGGAGACACTTGAAGACCCGCCGACGTACAACCGCACCAACAAATTCACGTCCGCCTTCCAGAACCTCATCTACGCGTACGGTGTCGCCACATACCGCGAGGTCAACCCTGGTAAGAATCTCATCAATCTCATCAGGATCATATTAGCAGTCTTAAGGGAATTGTGTATCAGAATTTTACTTTACAAAACCTCATCTAACTAGACCAAGGGGGAAACTAGACCTTATTGCGATTAGGCGGGTCAAGTGAGTGGGCAACTAGAAGTTCTCAAGCCGCACGAAGGCCTCCGACTTGGCTTAACGACTGCTATCATAGACAGCAGCCGCGATCAACGGCTTAGCGTGCCTTCCAAAGCACGGAAGCGCTCAGTTATTAACCACTCAAAGCAGTCACCCATCCAAGGACTGACCCCGCCCGACATTGATTAACCTCGCATACCGCACGCGGCGCCGCTAGGCCACGAACGCTCCCATCTGACTAGAGAGGCAATTGTAACAATGCCCCATTTGTCCTCAGCTCCATACACGATCATCACGTTCCCTTTCCTGTTCGCCGTGATGTTCGGCGACCTCGGGCACGGCGCGCTCATGGCCGCCTTCGGCTTCTGGATGTGCTACAAGGAGAAACCTCTGCAGGCCAAGAAGATCGACAGCGAGGTAGGACGGGGAATAATATCTAATATATATATAAATACAAATACAATTTCATTTACACCACACCTTGCCAAAAAGCGCGTTTTTCCGCACGCTGCGCGTCCGGAAAATCCACTTTTTGGCTAAATCATCATCATCATGTCAGCCGAAAGACGTCCACTGCTGGACATAGGCCTCCCCCAAAGACTTCCACAATGACCGGTCCTGCGCCACCCGCATCCAGCGGGCACCCGCGACCTTCACCAGGCTTTTTTGGCTAAATGGTGACGTAAAATTGTGTACAAAACTCGGGTCGTAAAATCGCCTGCGGCTCGGGCCTCAAACATCTGCGCTATCGCGCTTTGTTGTACAACCCTTGTATCGTAAATAGCTATTATTTCGTCAGACATAGGTAGATAGTTTTTTTTTTTATTAAAAATGGGATTGCTCTTGGCCAGCATCTAGCCGGGGGGCAAAGATGAGGCCGACGATGAAGCGAGCTCACCCAGAAGATGCCTATTCACTCGTGCCTTAAAAAGGTCCAGGTTATATGAACTCGGAAATACAGATAAAGTTGACAATTGTGTATGTACAGTACAGCTTTGCTGCTGATCTAAACTGTCCGTTTTACCACCGCCACCATATCAGCCCCAGGACGTCCACTGCTGGACATAGGCCTCCCTCAATTTAATTGGGGGTAAATGCCATAATCGCCACGCTTGGCATGAGGGTTGACGATCGCAGTATCAACACCATAATATTTAACTGTATTTTTAGATAACATATGCTTGCGACATTTTAACTCATCACTCTCATCAGACAATCCAAAATGTTGGTAATGTAACTTGTGATTACACACAAAAAGGGCAGAATAACTAAATGAGAAATAATGAGTTAGTTCTAAATTCGCACACAAAAATTACTATACTATAAAGACCTTTTGTATAGAATCTAAATTGCTGTTATAACAACCGTAGACAAAGTGCATTAAAATGTTCTCTTATCCTTCTTAGTTTTGTCCTTAATCGGGTCAAAAATTAACCTTACGGCTTTAGTGAACCAACAAAACGTACGTTCTCTCCAGATCTGGACGATATTCTTCGGCGGTCGCTACATCATCCTCCTCATGGGCCTGTTCTCGATGTACACCGGCCTCATCTACAACGACATATTCTCCAAGAGTCTGAACATCTTCGGTTCCTCCTGGCGCAACAATTACAACCAGTCCACGCTGCAGAGCAACCCCACGCTACAGCTTAATCCCGACTCTGACGCCTACACACAGACACCGTACCCGTTCGGCATAGATCCTGTTTGGCAGGTGAGACATACGCTAAGCAAAAAAAAAACAATAAAAATTAGAGATGTCACTTTTTTTTTTACTTAGAGGATGCCCTACTCGTATTGCAGTTGACTACCTTAGCGCGATGATGTTTTTAGGCATTCGCTACGTAATCGTCATTCTTGTAGTCATAATTATTGTCAGCATCATTGTACTCGTCGTCATTGTCCTCAACAATCATTTATCGCGACATACTCTCAAAGAGTCTGAACATCTTCGGTTCCTCCTGGCGCAACAATTACAACCAGTCCACGCTGCAGAGCAACCCCACGCTACAGCTTAATCCGGACAGCCTGACTCCTACACACAGACACCGTACCCGTTCGGCATAGATCCTGTTTGGCAGGTGAAATATACGCAAAGGAAAAAAATACAACAAAAAATGAAACATCGCCTGTTTCAGTAGACTACCTTGACGTGGTGGTATACTTCGGCATTCGCTACGTTATCATCATTCTTGTAAGCATCAGTGTACTCATCATCATTATCCTCATCATCGTCATTGTACTCATAATCATTGTCCTTATCAATAATTTACGACGACATACTCTCAGTCTAAACATCTTCGGTTCCTCCTGGCGCAACAACTGCGGCCTTTCCACGCTGCGGAGCAACCCCACGCTACAAGCTTAATCCGGACTCTGAGGACTTTATACAGATAACCGTACCCGTTCGGCATAGATCCTGTTTGGCAGGTGAGACATACGCTAAGCAAAAAAAACGAAAATTTACATTTTTTTGTATCTTTTTCCTTAGAGGATGCTCTATTGCAGTCGACTACCTTAGCGCGATGATGTTCTTTGGCATTCGCTACGTAATCGTCATTCTTGTAGTCATCATTATTGTCAGCATCATTGTACTCGTCGTCATTGTTCTCTTCAATCATTTACAACGACATACTCTCATAGAGTCTGAACATCTTCGGTTCCTCCTGGCTCAACAACTACAATCAGTCCACGCTACAACATAAACCGGACTCTGACGACTACATACAGATTCCGTACCCGTTCGACATAGACCCTGTTTGGTAGGTGAGACATCCGCTAGTAAAAAAAAAACTACAATAAAATTGATATCGCCTGTTTCAGTCGATTACCTAGGCGCGGTAATATTAGTCGGCCTTCGCTACGTAATCGTCATTCTTGTATTCATCATTATTGTTCTCATCATCATTGTCCTCATGAATGACATTCTTCAATGAATATAATGACATTCTTCAAAAGCCTGATCATTTTCGGCTCTGGAGGAGCCAGTCGCAAAAATTACGAGTACGACCAGTCCACACTGCATAGCCACCCCACACTACAAACGCTCAAACCGCTCCACGCTCAGGCCAAACTGACGACTACATACAGTACTCAGTCGGCATAGACCCCTTGAGGTAGGATAACACCTAGGTCTTCTCTAACGGTCTTTTAGACTATTACATCATTATCCTCAAATTTACTGAATATTCCGCAACATCTTTATCATTAGCAGTATCATTATTGTCATCGCTTTCGTATTCCTCATCGGCCTTGCCATTGTCATTACACGTAACATCATTGTCTTCATGAGCGTCATTTTCCTCAACATCGTCACTGTCCGCATCATCATTGTTTTCATCTTCGCTGTCCTCGTGACTCGTGACAGATAATATCCTCCTTGTCGTTATCATTTCTCTCATCAAACCTTTCTTCTCTCGTATTTACGCAAAGGCCGTAGCAGGATAAGGGAAGAAAAAATGCCCTTTTGTGATTAAGAGCTGTTTTTTTTTCTACAGTTACTTACATTTGGTAGTACTATTGTGCTAAGTTTTGTTGAAAAATTCCCAGTGGTTCAGCCGGGAAAAAATAAAATCCGAATTCATGAAATATGACTTTTCTCTAAAACAATTAAACTTTATCATACTATCTTTTTTTCATTTTGGTTAGTTAAATAGTATATATGTCCTGTAAGAAAATTAAGTATCTATGTTTAACATTTCTGTAAAAAAAACGGCAATGAAAATTTCAAAAAATTTTTTTTTACTTTTCTGAAGGAGTGACCACTCTAAATGTCATGTCTAAAAAAGCTTTATTTAACGTTCTATCAGTCATATTAGTTTGATATTTAAAAACGAAAAGCAACAGTGTCAAATTTAAAAAAAATATTTTGGTTGTGTCTTGTTACTTTTATTTCAACACCGCCAAGGAACTTATTCATAAATCCTCTTTGTAAAAAGAAAAAATAATTCAATTTTTCACATTTACATTAATATTAGCCTGAAAATATATTTATGTCAGTGGTCGCCATTCCAACTTGTAAACCAAAAACTGTCTTCTTCTAATCATCATCACCATTTCTAAATATAGGTAAACCTTAATAATAATAATGCCATTTATTCCCACAAAAACAATAAGTAACTAAAACTAAACAAAATTAACAATTCCTTCAATTTCTTAAGTATTTGAATTTAATAAGTAAGATAATTTTAATATTATAGTCAATAAAGTGATTTTTTTTTTAATTCCGTTTTAAAGATAATTTATTCTTAAGTGCTGTAGCAGAGTGAGATATTATTTGAAGAGAGTCTAATAAAATGCAACTCAATTGGGTATTCTTTTAATTATGACAAAGTTACAGTCCGTTTAAGCCTACAGATTAGTATATCTGATAAAATATTTAGTAAGGTTTACTAAATATTTTAGGGCCATAGCCCAATTATGGGTCCCCAAAAACTAATTTTACATGCAACACATATGTCACTTTATTGACGATAATATTAAAATTATCTTACTTATTAAATTAAAATTTTTTGTGGGAATAAATGGCATTATTATTATTAAGGTTTACCTATATTTAGAAATGGTGATGATGATTAGAAGAATACAGTTTTTGGTTTACAAGTTGGAATGGCGACAACTGACATAAATATATTTTCAGGCTAATATTAATGTAAATGTGAAAAATTGAATTATTTTTTTACTTTTCACAAAGAGGATTTATGCTTAAGTTTTTTGGCGGTGTTAGAATGGTGTAAGAAAAAAAAGTAACAGAACACAACCAAAATATTTTTTGAAATTTGACACTGTTGCTTTTCGTTTTTAAATATCAAACTAATATGACTGATAGAACGTTAAATAAAGCTTTTTTAGACATGACATTTAGAGTGGTCACTCCTTCAGAAAAGTAAAAAAAAATTTTTTGAAATTTTCATTGCCGTTTTTTTTTACAGAAATGTTAAACATAGATACTTAATTTTCTTACAGGACATATATACTATTTAACTAACCAAAATGAAAAAAAGATAGTATGATAAAGTTTAATTGTTTTAGAGAAAAGTCATATTTCATGAATTCGGATTTTATTTTTTCCCGGCTGAACCACTGGGAATTTTTCAACAAAACTTAGCACAATAGTACTACCAAATGTAAGTAACTGTAGAAAAAAAAACAGCTCTTAATCACAAAAGGGCATTTTTTCTTCCCTTATCCTGCTACGGCCTTTATTATAAATCCTGAATTACAATAGTACATTTCGATGCTAGTGCGGAAAGTATGTCATTTCTTCACGAGTACCGAGGGATGCCACGAGCCGCAGGCGAGTGGCAAGACTCGGGACGAGTGAAGAATGACATTTCCGCACGTGTATTGAACGACGTTTTTTAATACAGTTGCGAAAAAATAAGAAAAACAACAAGTAATATTTATAAAAACAATATCGAATGTTGCCTTTAGAAACTTAAAACATGCTTGCAGTAAGTAAAAACGCCTCTTCTTTGACAGGCGTTTCGGCAGCTATTCCGTTCCACTCAGACAACTTATTAAGAACGGTTTTTCAATATTCAATATTAAAAAATAAACGTGTTATAATGATGAAGAGATAAGTAATAAAATATGAAATGTGTATATTTTTCGTATTCTGATATTAACAGTAGGTTTTTATGTTGATTACGACGTTTAAAGGAAATTAATATTTAACACCCAGCAATAAGGAGTCATGCATTGGAACAAGCATAAATTAAAAAAAAATTGGAAAAGTGAAAAGCACTAGTGCGCGAAAACCAACTTTCCGCACGCTAAACAGCTACGTAAAGTAGCACTTTTTGAGCAACTGTATTAAAAAGAATGATACTATCATTAATGTGTACTGTTTGATTTTTTGTGACCCGGGTTAGAATAGAACCACCCCCTTTCTTGCCTTGGGTGTCGTAAGAGTCGACTATGGGAACCAGGTTGAAGTGTGTTGTGGGCGATGGGCTAGCAACCTGTCACTGCAATATAATAATAAATAATAAATAAATATTGGGGGACAATCTTACACAAATCGACCTAGTCCCAAACTAAGCAAAGCTTGTACTATGGGTACTAGGCGACGATATACATACTTAGTCGGCTCATAAGTTCTGTCATATACATAGTATCAAATAAAAACAAAAGTTTAAGTTTATTCCGTATAATTTGTACAGCGTTTGAAAGCTTATAAACTAGAGAATCTAAATGTATAACATTTATTCAAAATGACCGCCATAATTATCTACACAGGCTTGAAGACTGCGTGGCCAGTCGTCAATGGATTCACGCACCACTTTCATGTCGATATTGGCCACTGCCGTAGCAAGGGATTTTTTCAGCGAGTCTAGATTTGCATGAGGTTTTGAGCACACCTTTTCCTCTAAATACTGCCATATTTTATAGTCTAGCGGATTAAGATCTGGGCTAGAGGAGGGCCAATCTTCATGCCGTATAAAGTCGATTTTATTGGAGCCGAGCCAGGCTTGTGTAGACTTTGCCTTATGGGCTGGAGCAGAGTCCTGCTGGAAAACCCAATGCTGGTTTAGAAACATCGTATGGGATAGTGGTTTCACAATATTAGTCAACACCGTGCCTTGGTACACTTTGGCACTAGTTTTTACTCATTTCTCACAAAAATGCATACTAGTGAAGCCCGCATAAGAAACTCCCAGCCAAACCATCACAGATGAAGGGTGATGACCTCTTTGAATACGGAGAATGCTATTAGACGCTTCTTTACTATTGCGAGCGTACACTCTATCATTTTGTTTATTACAGTTTTCTTCTATGTCAAAAATTTTCTCGTCCGAAAACAGTATACAACGATGCTTATTTTTAGCGTACTTCTTCAATAAAGCTTTAGATCTTTTAAGCCTTAAAGCTTTAAGCCGACCATTGAGAAGATGGCCAGTTTTTCGTTTATAAGCACGAAGTCTCAGGTCTTGATTAAGCACTCTTTTCACCGTGTTTCTGCTCAAACCCATCTGGAGGGCCATAACTTTTTGTTTCCTAGCGGGATTTCTGGCAATGCGTGCCCTAATTGCTTGTACAACCGCTGGAGTCCTAGCTGAACGCGGACGACCGCTTCTTTTCTTGTCATTTAAACTAGAGACCTCACTGTATCTTTCTATGGTACGATACACAAATCTTAGAGAGAATTTTAAATTTTCAAGTAGCTTAAAAATTTTAGTCGGCGAGTGTCCACAACGATATAGTGCAATTATTGCGGTACGGCTATCTTTAAGCGTCCACTCCATGTTAAAGAAAACAGAAAATTGCAAAATTATACTTCTCAAATATTTAAAAAAGATTCGAAATTCAAATACACAACGGTTTTCGTTTTAGGAGTTCCAAATTTAAATTTTAAAGGCCAGTGACAGAACTTGTGAGCCGACTAAGTACCTAGCCCCGTAAGTCCCCGCGTACTTGTACAAGTACAAAATAATGATAGTACTTCAGACCTGACATTTTAACTGCCGAGTATAAATAACTGCCTAATGTACTTTACCAAGTACAAATTAAGGATGCGCTAAAAACCATACACATACTGAATAAAACAAAGGGCAAGAATTTAGACAAATTCGAAAAAGTCGCGTCTGGGACCGAAGTACTACACTTAGTTTGTACTTGTGGTAGTACACTGGGTAGTTACGACTACTACATTTGAAAAAACAAAGGACTTACGAGGTTATAGATAAATATATACTTAAAATACATAGAGAACATCCAAGACCCAAGAACAAAATCCGTGCTAAATGCACAAATAATGCCCTGGCCGGGATTCGAACCCGGGACCTCTAGCTTCGGACGCAGTGTCACTACCAACTAGGCTAAACAGGTCGTCAGTCACATTTACTCCATCTATAAACCTGCAATTGCTAAAATTGGCACTAAAAACTAATTTTCATTTGCTCTGCCTACCCCTTTTGGGAATATAGGCGTGAGTTTATGTATGTATGTTTAATTTTTCTCCAGCTCGCTGAGGCCAACAAGATCATCTTCATGAACGCGTACAAGATGAAGATCTCCATCATTATTGGCGTCTTCCACATGTTGTTCGGTGTCTGCATGTCTCTATGGAACCATCTGTAAGTTTACACACTTATTTCCTACACATACGAGACAAGGAGATGTAATTGTTTGGCAATAGATTTATTTAATAAATATCCATAATAATTTTTTGTTCAAGTTCAGGTTTCTGTGGTGTACGAAAACATTTGTTCCCGAGACTTGGACTTTTTTCTATGTATTTATTTAAGTATATATCTATTAAATATATCATCGTCTAGTACCCATAACACAAGCCTTATTGAGCTTACTACGGGACTAGTTCGATTTGTGTAAAAAAAAAATGGTCCTATAATATTTATTTATTTTATTATTCCTTGGATCATGGTATTTTAACTTAATTATATCGCTTCATAATGTATTGTTTAAGTTGGCTCATGAACAAGACTAAAGCAATCGTTTTGGCTTCTGATAAAAAACAAACTATGAATTCAAAATACTTATATTATACAAAAAATATTATTCTTGTTCAATTATTGCCTTTGAAAACTCACATACACTACCGTCAGAAAGTTTAAGACCAAACACAAAATATGCAAATAATCAACATTGATTGATTATCCACTCAATTTTGATTCATCTGTCCGTAGTACTCTCGACCAGTTTGCAAAAGTCCAATCCTTGTGAGAAATAGCCCATTGCAATCTTTTTGCCTTGTTTGGTTTGCGTAATAATTTATGTAAATTAAACTGTTTGTTAGTTTGTTTGTAAAAAGTTTATTTATCATAAGCAAGTAATACAATGTAAGTACAACAGTATATATACATTTACATAGCTTATAAAGTTACTTTATACAGGCTTGTTTACGCCTTTAAAAGCTGGTTGCATAAAATATATATATTTGGTTATTACATGAAGAAACTAACAACATACATTCTAACTATAATAACTAGGTTTAATTTATGTGGCCCATTGTGTTGGGAACACTTTTTGCATCAAAACATTATTTATATATGATTATTAAACTAAATATTGTGTTTGGTCTTAAACTTTCTGACGGTAGTTTAATTAAAAACAGTCCATTATTGTCATAAAGGAGCTTTGGATCCTACGTCGAAAAATCTTTTTTCTCGAATCATGAGTAACCAAACTAAGGGTGGGTTTCACCAAACCGCCTGTAACCGTAAGCGGTGTTTGTTAAGATCTGATTGTATGGAACGTTTGACAAGTTTCCATGGAATGACAGCTGTCGGCGCCATATTTAACGTTGATCGGCGTGTGATCGTAAGTTGGTGAAACTCACACTAAGGCTGGGTTGCACCGACTTACGATCACAGACTGATCAACGTTAAATATGGCGCCGGCAGCTGTCATCCCATAGAAACTTGTCAAACTTTCCATACATTGACATTTTAACGAACACAGCTTACGATTACAGACGGTTTGGTGCAACCCAGCCTAAGGCTGGGTTGCACCGACTTACGATCACAGACTGATCAACGTTAAATATGGCGCCGGCAGCTGTCATCCCATTGAGACTTGTCAAACTTTACATACATTCAAAATTTATCGAACACAGCTTACGATTACAGACGGTTTGGTGCAACCCAGCCTAAGTGACTCCCGTTTCCAGGTACTTTAAGCGCCGCACCAGCATCTACGTGGAGTTCATCCCTCAGATCGCGTTCCTGGTGCTGCTGTTCTTCTACATGGTGCTGCTGATGTTCATCAAGTGGACCGGATACGGGCCGAGCCCTCCCGACTTCGGTATATTTACTTGTTTAATCATTCATGATCATCATATTGGACCCGGGTATGTCCTGAAACTACGACCAAGGCCACCGCGGGACGGACAGCAGCATCCCTGGAGTGCGGTGGACACTGCGATCGCCAACCCGTAGCCAAGCGTGGTGATTTTGGCATTTAACCCCCATTATATTGGGGGAGGCCTATGTCCTGCAGTGGACGTGGGCTGATATGATGGTGGCTATATTTTGGTCAATGGTTATTAAAAAAAAAAAAAAAATTAAAATCATTTATTTCGTGTAACGGAGACACATACAATACAATACATTAAATAGTTGAAAATAATAATAATAATAATTGAACAACCAGTGCATACACAGTCCTACCATTTAATCACACTGGTGGAAGTATGCAGCCCCGCACAGTGTAACATGATAGGACAGTCAGGCTTATCCGCTATCATTCTCAGAATGGTATTGGGACTGTCCCGCACCCGGCGCACCAGGGATGCAGCGCGTCCGCGCATGGTCGCATAAAAACAGGCAACGCGCGCCTCCGCAAACATCCCTGATGCGCTACAGAAACGAGGCAGTCCCACTATCACCCGGAACGCGTTATTATATTGAACACGGAGGGCCCTATAGGCCCGTTGCGAATACTGCACCCAGAGGCTGCAGGTATATAGGGATGTACAGAAAGCTCTAAACAGGGTAATTTTGACCTCCCTGGAGCAACCTGCAAACCTCCGAGCTATCATATTCGCCCGCACCGACAAGGCCCTCCGTTCCCGTTCTATATCTAGGTCGTCCTTGAGATCGGCCGCAACTACATGACCTAAATATTTAAAATGGTTGACTCGTTCCATGGTACTGCCATTAAGGTATATTGCCGGAAGCTCCGATACCTTCTTGCGGTCGCTCTCAAATACCATGTACTGGCTCTTTTTTTTCATTATATTTAAGGCCGTGATTCAAGGCATAGGATTCGCACACATAGAGCAGCCTACGGATACCACAGACCGACGCGCTCAGTAGCACCATATCGTCAGCATAACTTATGTTGTTAACACAAACACCATCCACGTGACAACCGACATGGAAGCTACTAAGCGCCTCGATCAGTTCATTTACGTACAGGTTGAAAAGGGTAGGTGAGCTCAACCCCCCCTGTCTCACTCCACATTCCAACCTGTACTCATCGGACAGTGCGTTAGCCCATCTAACGCTGTTGACCTGGTTTCCATACCAGTACCTAAGCGTACGAACCGTTTCCGGTGGTACACTGGTTTTCTCAAGCTTCTTCCATAATATATCATACGAAACCAGGTCAAAAGCTTTAGATAGATCTAAAAAACAGGCAATTACTGGTGTCTTACTCTTTGCGTAATACTTGACAGTATGCTTAAGACACAGTATTGCTGCTTCCGTAGAGAGCCGCGGTCGGAAGCCAAATTGGTTATCATGCAATTTCACATGTTTACTTAACTGTGCATTAAGCACACTGTCAAATATTTTAGCTACAATGGTTGCCAATGATATCGGCCTGTAGTTATTTTTATCTGACAAGTCACCAGTTTTATTTTTAACTACAGGCACAACGATCGTACGCATCATATCATCTGGCAAGTATGAATGCCTTACACATAGCGTGAAAAACATCGCCAACAATCTCGCTATATGAGGTCCTGCATTCTGGAGGTGCTCGACGCTGAGCCCGTCATGACCCGGAGATTTACCCCTGGTCATAGATTTTATAATCTTATGAATCTCCTTGGCTGTAAACGCACGACCAGGTTCATCATCACGGATCTCAGCTTCGTGCTTCCCCATCAGCGACGGACCTAAGGGAGATCTTATAAAGAAGTGGTCTTTAAACATATTGGCAATATCTTTGTGGTCGCTCACGCCTCCGACACTACCCGGCTGGCCAGCCACAGGCTTCATTTTATTTGTGAATTTCCAGAAACCACGGAAATCTTTTTTGGAGTGTTGGGAGCTGATAAGGTTCAGTTTGATTTGATTTTGATGTTTTTGACACCATTTCAAACGTGATTTGAAGATCTTGCGCTTATTATTATAGTTTTTAAAGCTTTGCACTGCTTTTGCCACAAATAAAATAAATAAGTTAGTGGAAACAACCAAAAATTCGTAATTGTAATGTGATTTGTGTTTGCAGACGACGTGGAGCGTAGCGCGTACTGCGCGCCCTCCATCCTCATCACGTTCATCAACATGATGCTGTTCAAGGCGGACGACGCGCCTCGCGAGGGCTGCGCCGAGAACATGTTCGCGGGACAGAAGGCCATTCAGAAGGTACTGCTGTAGTGTAGGGTCTCCCTACATCCTCATCACGTTCATCAACATGATGCTGTTCAAGGCGGACGACGCGCCTCGCGAGGGCTGCGCCGAGAACATGTTCGCGGGACAGAAGGCCATCCAGAAGGTACTGCTGTAGTGTAGGGTCTCCCTATATCTTTTGACGCGGAATCGGCAAAAGGCGATAGAAAAAATATTTTCTCAAACATGCAATGAAATATTGATGTAATGTTCCTTATAATAGGCTGCGAAGTATGACGTTTCAGGTGCGGCTAGGACAAGAGGTCGTTAATGGAATTTCATACAAATCTTGCAGGCCTAGGCTGCCAAAGTCCTCTTTTTTAATTTTCTTTCCACATAAATTTGTGGCACAGGCAGCCAGACATTCTGCCACTATGCGTATTAAAAATAAAACTTTGTTTTTTTTTGTTGTTTATTTCAGTGCATGTTTGAGAAAAGCACTATACATAACTCGGGGGAAATTATGGGGTTGCCCTTTCGTCCTGGCCTACAGAGTAATGTACTATTATGTGCACGCAATCAGGGCTACAAAGGCATGGTTCGGCTCGGATGGGCTTGGTCGACGTCGTTTCCGCTCTTATTGCGTAGACATAAAGCTTTTTTCTATCGGCTATTGCCGATTCCGCGTCGATAGGTTTGGGGACGCCCTTTCAATACAAACACTCGGTCGGTGGTGGATCTAGGACTTTAATGGGAGTGCCTATCTTCTAATAAATGTTGGGGGGAAATCTTACACAAATCCGGTCTGAAAACCAGCGCCGGGTACCTGGGCCCGGCACACGCTGAGACTGGAAACCCTTTGCCCAATATATATTTTTATTTTTTTTGTGTATTATGTTCTTGTAAATTAATAATTGTTCATTTTTCGTTTTCTTCTTTGTAATTTTATCTTCTTTCTTATGTGATTCTGGATATGTGGCAATAAACAATTCCTATTCTTATTCTTAAATCGACATAATCCCAAACTAAGCAAAGCTTGGAACTATATTGGTCCCGGCTTCCAATCCTGGTAAGGGCATTTGTTTATGTGATGACTTAAATATGTCGTCGTTGGGCACTCATTATTATCCTTATTTAGCTTGCTATAGGACAAGTTCGGCTTGTTTACGATAGTCCCTTGATAGTTATTGTTGTATTCCAGTTGTTCGTGATCTTGGCGCTGATGTGCGTGCCGGTGATGCTGCTCGGGAAGCCGTACTTCATCATGCAGGAGCAGAAGAAGCGAGCCGTGAGTTGTCTCTCTCAATATTTTGACAATCCCGTTTGGTATCGTACAAGCGTGGACTCTTTGTCATGGGATCCTGTCACTTGACCTACTAACTTTTGCCCTAATATTGAATTCATCATCATCGTGTCAGCCGAAAGACGTCCAGGCCCAATGAATTACACAATGACCGGTCCTGCGCCACCCGCATCCAGCGGACACCCGCGACCATTACCAGGTCATCAGTCCACCGTGTGAGGGGCCTAATGTTCTACTAGACCTAATCTATTTTTCTTCGAAACAGGGGACTTTTTGGGTTTCATTTGAATATCATCAAATAGAAGTCATTACGTTGCGTTGGGTTTGGTTTGGTTTGCGATAATCCTACAAAGTTTAACCACCGCCATATCAGCCCAAGGACGTCCACTGCTGGACACAGGCCTCCCCCAATTTCATGAGGGGTAAATGGCATAATTGCCACGATCGCAGTATCTCCACCGCACTCCAGGGATGCTGCTGCCCATCCCACGGTGGTCTTGGTCGTAGTTTTAGGACATACCCGGGTCCCAAAGTTAATGATTTAAAAAAAAAGTGCATTAGTAGAGGGATAAAGTAGTTAGGTCTAACAAGGGTCCCTTTGTCGTCCTACTAATATTATAAATGCGAAAGTTTAGATGTTTGTTGCTCAATCACGCAAAAACGGTTTGACGGACTATGATGAAACTTCGTATACAAATGAGGAGTGTCTTTTCAAAAGGGCTTACTTTTATCTTAGCGGTACTTCTAAATTGGACCTTAAGTTTAAGGTTCTCATTAGAAGTACCGCTAAGATAAAAATAAGCCCTTTTGAAAAGACACTCCTCAAATAGTTTGTAGCCTGAGGGCTTACTCCGAACATCGAACGAGCGTGTCGTGCCGTCCCTTTCAATCTCGTGTTATACACTATATGCCGGAAAGGGACGGCACGATACGAAGTTCGAAGTAGGCCCTCTGGATTAACATATGGGGATAGGGAGTAGAAGATTACGCGGACGAAGCAGCGGGAAAAAGCTAGTACTTTATAAACTATGACTAGAGCAGAGTTTCTTGATTGTGGTCCACAAACCCCTGAAAACGTTTACTAAATGTGTAAGGCTGCATGGAATTGTTTGAAATTATCCAATTTAATAAATACAATTAAAAGTTGTTGCTTTTTTTATGCTTACGTTTGGACAGTTGGAGGTGAGTTTTGTGGGTTTATAAATAAAAGTGGAAAGATTGATTAGTAGTAGATTGTACAATAACTGTGTAAAGACAAGCCATCCGAGACAATTTATAGATCCGAGCCTCAGTATAAAATGGGTTTTGTACACGAGTTTATTCACTCCGATAATGCTTTTCACTCTGATTGCGAGAAAATGAAACAAATAATTAGTATAATTAACAGGCATCGGAAATTCAGATACTTTATACCTCATCATCATCATCGTCATGTCAGCCGAAAGACGTCTACTGCTGGACATAGGCCTCCCCCAAAGACTTCCACAATGACCGGTCCTGCGCCACCCGCATCCAGCGGACACCCGCGACCTTCACCAGGTCATCGGTCCACCGTGTGGGGGGCCTGCCCACGCTACGCCTTCCGGTACGTGGTCGCCACTCGAGAACCTTCCCGCCCCAACGGCCGTCGGTTCTACGTGCTATGTGCCCCGCCCACTTAAGTTTAGCGATTCGGAGGGCTATATCGGTCACTTTGGTTCTGCTGCGGATGGCCTCATTCCTGATGCGATCACGCAGAGAAACTCCCAACATAGTTCTCTCCATTGCCCTTTGGGTGACTTTGAGCCTTCTTATGAGGCCCATAGTAAGCGACCACATTTCAGTGCCATATGTCATCACATTATACCTACAACTAGCAATATCCCGGAAAAATCTGTATGGAGTCGGCTTCTTGAAATTAATATTTCTATTATTTAGTTTCCAGGATTCCGGGTTTGTATAAACGTTGACGTTGGTAAACAGTTTTAACGACATACAGGTTGAAACAAAAAAAATGTGGTGGTCCGTTTAAGGGCGTCATAGGTATTGTCTATTGATTACGGAATATGTATGTGTTCATGTTATCCAAATTTTCGGTATTCCGGGAAATCCCGGCAAATTTATTAGTAAATTTAAATTTAGTCCGCCTCCATGCTACTCGACAACAACGTGGTGTAGGTACTGAGGGCAACGAGTAGGTATAACAGTATCCGAATGTCCGATCCCTGATAATTGAAAGTTGTTTTTCAAATTTATCCTTCCGTGCTCGCGGACCGCGGGCGGCGGCGCCGGCGCACCGAGGATAAGGTTTTATTTTATGCCCTAGAGCATAAGAAGCGACTTTATGTCGCCTATGCACACCACAAAGACGAACTTTTGGACATAAGAAGTGAAGAAAATATTTACTGGAACCGCTATCATTTTTTTTGTCCTACTTACAATACGTTTTATTAATAACAAAATACTGTCTAGCATTTCAAATTATGTATGTATGTATGTATTGCTTTTTTGTACATAAAACACGGTAAAATGACAAACAAACATAGAAGTACAAAGGCGAGCTTATCCCTTTAAGGGATCTCTTCCAGCTAACCTTTGAGCAAATGAAAGAAAACAATGGAGGACGAAGATAAACAACCTGTGAATTATGCACTGAAACAGAAATTTAAAACAAAACAAATTCATTTTGAATACACATTACCTTAATACCAAATAAGAATATATATCAATAGAAAATACGACAAAATATTTTGGGTATCGGTCGGTCGGGTAATTATCGAGTCTATACTTCTCAGCCGCTTGCCATTCTAATCCCAAACTGAACGATTAGATCCGACCTCGAAGACTGTTCTAAGAGTTCACGCCTTTTAAACTTTTCAGCGCTCTGTGAAATACAAACGCTGTCACTCACACGCCCTGAACCCTATAGAAATGCATGTAGGTTGATATCGCATTGGACGCCATGACGGATATATGCGTCATTGGCGTCGAACCGATGGTGCGCATATATACGTCGTTGGCGTCGAAAAGGTTAAAAGTGTACGTACACGAGTTCGGAAACATGTGTACAAACAAAGTGATCGAAAATATGTTGATAATACGACATTATTATTTGTGAATAAATGTATGAGTGGTTGTGTTGTAGCGCTCGGGACACCAGAGCATCGAGGGCGGCGCCGAGAACGGTACCGCCGGCGGTGCGCCCCTCCCCGCCGCCCACCACGACGAGGACATTACCGAGGTCTTCATACACCAGGTAAACCCCTGCCCTCCCGAGTACCGAAGCGACCGACCAAAGATCGCCATTTCTCTAGTTTTTTTTCTGAGCTTTCCCGATGATGAGACGTAGCCAGGCGGCCTACTCCAAAGTTCGAAATCCGAACTTCGTATGGTGCCGTCCCTTTCACTCTCCTGTCATACACAATATGAGTGAAAGGGACGGCACCGTACGAAGTTCGGATTTCGAATTTCGGAGTAGACCCCCAGATCGATTTTGTTTCCGTAAAACCATGAATTTTATATTTCCTTGAAATCGTATGAGCCGTTTCCCAGATCCCCGATATATACAAGATATTATATATACAAGTGTCGCTCATTTGAAGATATTGAATATTGGTTTTCACTATAGAATATTCACCACTCTTCACTATAGGTAACAGCTCTTTGGGAAACTACAAGTTCGTGTACGATCGTCAGATGATTTGGAAATACCTTGAGTTTACCATCAGAAACGAATTGATACGGTCTTATTTTAAACTATACAGGGGACGGATACTTTGGCCCTTAAGGCGAAGGGGTGCGCAAGCTCTTTCCATACAAACTTTGTGCAAGTTTTTCTTCGTTTGTGTTTGCACTCCAGTTACTATTTTTGGTCCATATGCAATTTTTTTTGTTAGCTATGTCTTGATATTTTTCTTTTTTAATTTTAATCATTTTTTGTATTTTTTTTTTGTAAAAATGCAAAATTTCAACATCAAGTTCTGCGTATATCCAATATGTAACAATAAAAAATTAAATAAAATAATTAAATGCTGTAGTGCCAAAACTAACGCAAAAAACTTGCACAACCTTTGTATGGAGAATGGCTTGCCCTACCCTGCGCCTTAAGCTCTTGTCAATAATTGTAATAAGTGTAAGACTATGACGCCCAGAAACGATTTATAACAATAATTGTAAAACTAAATTAACCGACACCTTTGCTAAAAATAAATAACGTATTATTATTATTTAAATATATATAACAAATTCGTGTTAGTTATACCATTTATAATTTGGGAACGGCCGGGGCGATTATTATGATCTTGAATTTTTCGATTTGACTGCGCTCCGTATAGCAGAGTAATTATTAAAATATCGGTAAAATACAAGAAAGAAAAACATTTCACATAGGTACATATTGTACAGAAGCGGACGGGGGCGTAACGAAGTTCGCAGGGACAGCTAGTCTATATACAATACAATACAAATCCTCTTTATTGCACACCTCACACAAATGAATTAGTTACAAACAAAAGAAAAAAAACAGCAACATGTAAGTAGGTAGAGGTAGACAACAGGCGGTCTTATCGCTAACGAGCGATCTCTTCCAGACAACCTTTCGGTAGCGGGAAAAGAGAAAAATAATATATGCAGTAGGTGGTGCAGAGATTTATATGAATCATATAAAATTTGTAAAATTCATACTTATATACTTTTATATATAAACATACATACACAATCTTACATATATATAATTATTACATGACAAATATGAAAAAGAAAATATATATACATATTTGTAAAGTCGGCCGAAGTTTATAGGTACTTGATATTAAGGGAGAGACAAATAATGTTATAGTCTATCATCATTACATATTTATCAGTGAATATTGTTTCTGAGTGGTCGTGTACATGATGGGTACTGGTGCAGGCCATCCACACGATCGAGTACGTGCTGGGCAGCATCTCGCACACGGCGTCGTACCTGCGGCTGTGGGCGCTCTCGCTCGCGCACGCGCAGCTCGCCGAGGTCGCCTGGAACATGCTGCTCAGGAAGGGTGAGTCCCCCTCGTCCTCCACCTCACCCCGACCCCACAGTCACCGCCGCAAGGAAGCCCGCCTCAACCCACTTGGCATGAAGTGGGTAGCCTAGTTAAAAAATATTTAATAATAATAAAAAAATACAATTTTTATTCCGTACAAATTAGTGTGAATAATTATAATTGCAATTAATAATTCTGAATAAATACATCTTTATTCACAAAAAACACCACATAACTTACAAAATATAAAGAACATTACCGCGTTTTATTCCGCGTTCAGAATATAAATGAGAGGAAACTTAGTGTAAATAATTAATAATAATAATTCTGAATAAATACATCTTTATTCACAAAAACACCATAAAACTTAAGTTTTTTTTTGTTAAAGTTAGCTAACACTATTCTAAAACCTAATCGTACAATCCGAGTGAGTAATAAATAATAACAAATTGCATAAATTAATAGCTATTTACGATACAAGGGTTGTAAAATAAAGAAAGGCCGACATCGCACGTGTTTGAGGCCCGAGCCGCAGGCGAGGGTTATAATGCGAGAGAGGGCTTTTTGTTTTACGACCCGTGTTTTGTACAGAATTTAGCGTCGCTACTTGGCCAAAAAGTGGGTTTTTCCGGACGCGCAGCGTGCGGAAAAACGCGCTTTTTGGCAAGGTGTGATCCAAATTGGATAACTCAATTTTTCATAAATATGAATTTCATAATTTCAACTTGTATATAAGTGATTAAGTTGCATAATATCAAACTCACATCGGTAAGCCTTGTGGTCTAAACGCGGTACTCTACTGGAAAAAACTACATATAATACTAATATAGGTCGATTCACAAGAGCTGGCGCGGAATGTCTATGAAATTAATGACAGTTACATACATTTTTCGCGTCAGCTCTTGTGAATCGACCTATATTAGTATTATATGTAGTTTTTTCCAGTAGAGTACCGCGTTTAGACCACAAGGCTTACCGAGTGGTCTAAGTAAGGTACGAGACATAAAAAGCTAATTATATAACTATTACACAAATTGACCTAGTCCCAAACTAATCAAATCTTGTACTATGGGTAGTAGACGACGATATACATACTTAAATAGATAAATACATAGAAAACATCCAAGACCCAAGAACAAATATCCGTGTTCAATGCACACGTGTTAAACGAACCCCTCTAGCTTCAGAGGCAGTGTCACTACCAACTAAGTTAATAGGCCGTCAAATAATGTCTGAACTTTTTTGAACTTATGTTTATTTTTAGAGTTCCTTACTTCGAAACTTAAAAACGGAACCCTTGATCACATTGTTGTCCGTCTCTGTCTGTCAAGACTCTTTTTCTCAGGAACGCGTGGAGGGTATTAAGCTGGAATTTATATCAAATACTGAGGTCTACTGTCCCTTGGAGCTTTGAAAAAATCAAACTTCTAAGCCAACGCAATTAAAATATACAGCTGTTTATGCCGCAAATTTCCGCAAATTTTCGACACTCGCAAGGGAATCAAAACCTACAGGGTACTTCCCGTGAACTCAGAATCTTGAGATTTGGGACGAAGCAACGTCTTAAAAATTGCGAAAACCGTAAATTTTTAGTTACATCATATAATAAAAATATTTTTTTAAGGAACCCTCGGTGCTCGAGTCCGACTCGCACTTGGCCGGTTTTTTTGTATTGTACACTATCTTTAAACTGGTCTTGTTTGGTGCCAGGGCTGATGTCGACCGGGTTCTCGGGCGGCATATTCCTGTACGTGGTGTTCGCGGGCTGGGCCGCCATCTCCGTCTCCATCCTCGTGCTCATGGAGGGGCTGTCCGCCTTCCTGCACACGCTGCGTCTGCACTGGTCAGTACTCTTCTATACAATACAATCCAAATACACTTTTCATCACACTTAAAAATGGGATTGCTCTTGGCCAGCATCTAGCCGGGGGGCAAAGATGAGGCCGACGATGAAGCGAGCTCACCTAGAAGATGCTTATTCACTATTCTTATTGTACGCAGGCGTATGGAGCAGTTATATCCAATTTACCTCCTGGGGATTTACAGATTTTTATAAATCACGAGGGAGTTTTAAGATTGGGTGTGTTCTGATTGGTTTAAAAAAATGTTAGGCCGCGCGCCACAAGAATACTGCTCTGAGGTTGAAATTTTGAAGCTGCGCGCTCCTCTCGCAGGGACGCCCCGGCGATCATGCACTGATACTGGAGGTGAAGTCGATTTTGTCAATTTGGATTGGTGCTGGAGTCATTTATCTCCTCGCAAATGTGATGAAAAACATTGTGATTAACTCGGGTGTAAGAATATTGCAAACTCGTGTCATGAAAAGCCCTCCGCTTTCGGCGCCGAGCTTCTGATAGACTCTCGTTCGCAATTTTCTGCTTACGCCCCTCGTTAAACAATCTATTATCTACACCCATATCAGGGTGGAATGCAAAAAAAAATAGTTACAGTATATAATATATATGACTAATTGTCGTTACGAAACTGAAAAAAATGAAGCGTAGATTAAATTAAGGCCTTAACTATGTACAACTTTTTTGCATTCATCATAACTTACACACACCTGCCCGGCTAGTATGATAGCTTATACCGTCACGTTATATGGCCAAAATGTACTGAAACGTCACATAAAACGTGACGGTATAAGCTATCATACTAGCCGGGCTGTGGTTGCCTTGCAAACCGGTACCTGTGGTTGTATCTTAATGTTTACATTAAAGTAAGTTATAATAATCGCTAAAACTCATATTTGGTAGATTTAAACCCCACAAAATGTCGGTTTTAAAGAGTGACTCACGAGACGTAACCATGGTATCAAGCAAAAATAATAGTTGATGCCTTATATGCGAGTTTCACTACATTGCGCGGTTAGACATCGATTGCACTCATTACACCACGGTAAGCTGCATTGTAATGAAACTCGCATGCCAGTCCCGTATGTACAGAGGCCTCAACAACGTTATTTGTTACAGGGTCGAGTTCCAGAGTAAGTTCTACGCAGGGGAAGGCTATCTCTTCCAACCGTTCTCCTTTGAGGTCATCCTCGAGGCGGCTGGACAGGGCGAGGAGTAAACCGACACGTGCCATTTCGGCGAGGCAGGCAATACAGGCACATGAAATATTATGTGATTTCCAATATCACTTTCATCCCGTATCGTTTAGGGATGAAAAGTATGGTTTTTAATCCAAGTTGTAAATCATGTTTATGCCAGGCTTCCTTCCATAGATATTACAAATATGGCAATCTAGAATACAAATTTGAAAGTAAACTCCTAGGTAAACACGTAATTATTATCTTGACGAATTAGATGGTTATAGTAACTTGAGATCTATTAACATTTTGTGTGAATAGAAACAGTATTAATGATATTCTTAACAAATAATCATTTTGAATTGTGTAAATTGCTGCGCCGATTTGTTGAGGTAGTCGTGTAGTGTGTAGTACCCTTAGGCAATTAGTGAAGACGGACTAAAGGCAGTTGCCACTTAATATTCAACTTAGTGTAATGTATTTATTGGTGTCATTTTCGCTTGTCTTAACGCGTAAGTGGAAGTAAATTGAAATCATATGCTGTTACCAAATTTTTTATTTTTTTACAAAGTCCGAGGGTACATTTTTGTATTGTGTACATGTTTTTTTTTATTTAAGCAATAAATGTGTGAATTAATCTTTTTTGTATTCTTGGAACCCTTGTACTTAATCTGACTATATTGGTTTGCTCTCTCGTAAGTTAGTAGCGGTCATTCCAGTAGTTCTGTAGGACACATGTTGCGTAGTTCACAGTTAATAAATGTTATATGTAATATGCAAACTAAATTTAGTTTCATTTTTAACCTCGTTAGTTGCCCTTATTTTGTAAAATACAATCTTTAACGCACGCTCGACTGAGCTCGATCCTCCATACAAACGTAGTTTCGTTCTCATTTTAAAAACGCCGTGCTGAAATAATATGAAACCTTGTATACACAATGGGATCTGCCATATCTAGGCCGGAAATTAGTTTCTGTTAGTAGTTCTAGTAATTGTAATAGAAATAAAATCCAGCTAGTTTTTGAGTTCTTTAGGTCTTGTATACAAACCTTAATAATCGCTGTATTTTTTCTCCGTTATAATATCAAGCAACAGAAACTAATTTCAAGCCTAGATGTGCCGGATCCCATTGTATATACAAAGTTTCATGTTATTCCAGCATGCCGTTTTAAAATGAGAGCGAAACTACGTTTGTATGGAGAACCGAGCTTCCTGCGGACTCTGAAGTATTGAAATTAATGGGAGTATTTACTGGCGATACCTCGCTATTGGTATTGTATTGTCTTAATCAATGCAACCAAAAACGACAGAACAAAAATACTTCTCCAATTTTAATATCAATCCTCTTTCAGTACATGAGAGTATAACACTACTTCTGAATTCGTACTATAGTTACTACGAAATGAGGATACGAAATCGTAATATTTATTTTAATAACAGCGCTAAGTTTGTTTATTTACAAGAAATAAAAACATCTAGGGATTCTAGGGTAAACTTTATTAAACAAAAACACGAAAATGTTCACATGTCTGGTACACGTAATATATGTTGCTTGCGCCGGACAATTTCGAATCTAAGCATTTTTTTGGATTAATTAATGAGCTCATGCACCGTCAATCAGGGTGACCATAATTTAAACATTTATTTTCTCAAATTTTATACTAAATTTTTAAAATATCATTTGTGAAGTATATGGGCTGTGTTCCGAATCACGCTCACAGCGCTCTGAGCGCGCTCACGGTCGGACCGATTCACGCTCACAGCGCTTACACGAGATTACGTGACGTCATTGATGACGTCATGGACGGCGCTCACGGTGCTCACACTCTCAGCCGTAAGCACCTTGAGCGCAAACGTCAAGTTGACGTTTGACACGTTATGACATCTCATTATAGGCGCGAAAAAACAAAACTTCACAGGTTATATTTGTTTGTTTATTACTATAATAATAATAATCATTTATTTCACCATCTCCTATGCTACGAGATCAATCTCAATTTGGTACTGGAACATGTCGTTCGGAAACTGCTGTCACAGGATTCCGGAATTGAACTAAACAGAAAACATAGGCTGATAGTGTTGACCCTATCAGTTTATGCTTTCTACGCGTCTACGCAGACTTTGGTTTGCTAGGCGAAAACCGAGAAAAGGTGGAAAAGTCAGCTCGAGAATGTTGGATCAAGAAGCAGCAAAAGTGGGGCTCAGGATTAATCATGGAAGACGGAATACCTCCACATTCGTGCCAAACGAGAAGTCCTACTTGTAGGGGAAAGAAACCTCTTACAAGGGAGGGTCCAAATTAATACCTCGGATGCATTGTCACTGATACGCATGCTAGAGAGAATGAAATTAACATCCGTATCCAGAACACCTTACGCTGCTGTGTTGCTCTGAACAGAGTGTTGGCGTCCAAGCTCCTCAGTAAACGATCTAAACTTCGGATATATAAGACCGCAATCCGCCCCATCTTAATGTATATGGGTGTGAGGTCTGGACGCTATTTAATAGTTAGCCTGTTAGTAGCAGAACGTAAGGTGTTCCGAAAAATCCTGGGACCAGTGAAAAGAGACGATGGGAGTTAGATATACGTAAAAATGCCGAAATAGAAGAGCTGGTGGCCGAACCAAATGTTATGGGTGAAACCAAAGCGCATCGTCTTCGCTGGCTTGGTCACCTCGAGAAGATCGCCAGGTGAGAGCATACTTGAGCCGACCGACCGGACGGCGTCCGTCCTGTGGATCGCCCCAAGTATCGCTGCAAGGGTTTGGTGAACGAGGACCTGTGTGAGCTTGGAGCCGGTGCAAGCTGGCGAAAAATAGCGCAGGACAGAAAAGTGGCGTGCTCTTGTCTCGGAAACAAATACTAATTTTTGGTCGTCGTGTCAGCCTAGTTAGTATAGTAGTAGTAGTTTTATATTAGTTAGTTGCAGATTGCGATTAATTTCAATTTTCTGCAAATCAAAACCCAGCCCAGAATTTCCTACTACGATTAATTGACGAACTAAAAATTCAAATTCAGTCGACGTTGACATGAACATGACAGTAAACACGCTCATGACTGGTCCGAAACAAAACACCACTTACGCGGCCTTGAGCGCGCTAACTGATTCGGACCGGCCGTTCGCACTGTAAGCGTTGTGAGCGTTATAAGCGTGATTCGGAACACAGCCATGTATTGGCTATGTGCGAAGTAGGTGGTGGGGGTAAGCTAGGCGATCGTAGCGCACACCATGGCAGAAATGTGTACTTACCGGGGGCCACTGTCAAATTTACTTTCACGTTTTCTATTGGTTTCTTAACGGTTTCCTACGATTCGTTTCGTTTGTATGTATTTATTTATTCTCTTATTTATTTCACTAAAATTTCCAATACGGGGTCTTTCTCGTTTACAAAAGTAAATAAATAATTCATGTGTCATTATTTGACATCTCTGAGTTTCGATATTATGTCTCGGGGCCTTTGACGTTTGACGTTTCAGACGTGCACATAGCCAATAGAGTGGATAACGATCACGTCTTCGATTTCAGTTTGTAGAAAGGTACAATGGACTTTAAATCAAATTCTAGTATCAGTGTCATTTGTGTAGTTTTGCTTGTTTTTAGAACAAATGAAAATCCGAAACTATTTATCTGAATCTCTTGGTTGCAATTTCTTTTGTAAAATATGAGGTTGGTATTCCACTTATCCAATCTGCTTTGTTTGATCAAAGATCAAAGTAAGTAAATAAATGTTTATTTGTTTGCAAACAGGTTTTTACAGTGGTCGTCTTCATTATAGTTTCACTATGTTTTGCCAATCTGCATACAAAAACATTGAACTTAATAATAAAATAAACCGTATAACTATCTACTACCGTTAATCTATCATACATACAAAATTACCTTTGTAGAAATTATACCAAGAAATGAAATTTGAAATTTCTAATGAGTATAAGTAAAAAACAACATGTCGTGGTATTATTATTTGACGTCTACTCTAGGGTACCCTGAGGATAAGTGGAATGGGCCTCTGTAATTTTTTTTATCAAACAATGGACAAAAATATTGCATAAGTGGAATACCACCCTGAGGTCTCAGGGGGTTAGGTTAGATTAAGTTCAGTCGTATTCAGCCCCGATGGTGATGCTGATGTCTCCTGGCAGCACGGTGGTGCGGTGGTACCAGCGGTTCGTGTCCACCACCACTGCAACAAACGATCACTTAACCCTTCAACAGCCACGTATGTAAAAAATTGCGGCTTTGTGAGTCACATCTGACTCATATCATATATCACATTTATCATACAGTCGCCATCACATACATCGGGGTGACCAAGGTGCTCACAAACATCTGATCACGACTTTATTGTCAAAACGATAGGGTTCATGTACAGGTATTTTTGAACCTGGGGGCCTACCGCGAACTGAAAACGAAGTATTTCCCTTTTTTTAATAATTCTTTAAATTAGGCATAATTACATGCACCTATGAATGTCAATAAACTACCACCGGTTCGGAAAACTAAACCTCTGCCACGAGAAGAACCTCTGCCGCGGTAAGAAACTCGGCGAGGTGTCATTTTTTCAAAACAATATACAGTGTATAGTTAAATATAAAATTACTGTGTCAGCTACCACATAACTACAATGCTACAGTAGAAAACCTATTTTTGCTATAGATTATCTGTGCAGGACGCTATCACTGCCCTCTCTGTCCTTCGAATATGCAAGTGCGACAGAGAGGCATATATTTAGTTTTCGGCTTGCGGTAGCACTTCTGTACCTATTGTACAGATGTATCTGATGGCGACTGTACCAATTTCTAAAATATTTGGTTATCAAAACATGTCATGTTGCATTTAAAAAAATATATTAAAGAGGAAAAAACAAATCATTTCAATCGATTGAGTTTTATTTAATTTTTTCCCTTTAATATGAAATTTGGGATTTTCGTTAGCAGACGTTACCGCCTTCAAAATGTTAATGAATGAATGAATGAAACATTTTATTTCAGACCCAAGTTAGTAACAATTAATAATATCGGTTAGTAACAATTCTCTTAACCTAGTGTTAATAAATTACACATATTACATAATTTCAGTTCAATTAATACTTATATAATCAATCACACAGTTGACAAAATGACAAAGATAAAGCGCGTCAATTAGTTCGGGAGTGGAGGCTCATGACGTCACGCGTGCTAAAAAATGTAACACGGCGTGATGTCTCGCGAATGTTTAACGGGCTATACCTTTTTTTTATACCACGTCGATGGCAAACAAGCGTACGGCCCGCCTGATGGTAAGCGGTCACCGCAGCCTATAGGCGCCTTTAACTCCAGGGGCGCAACATGCGCGTTGCCGTCCCTTTAAAAAATTATACACTCCTTTCTTGAAGAAACCCATAATGTAAAACCTGGGCAGGGAGCTTCTTCCACAGTCGGAGCGTCCATGTATATCTTCATTTTTTTATGTTACTTAGTGAGTAATTAAAGGAAAAAGACGTGTTTAATATTTTTTGATAATCTAACTGACGTACAAATTATAATTTTTTTTAAGGACACAAGCCTATTGTTGCTGCAACAATCCAGTATTCATCGTTGATTGATCTTAGGCTTAGGACTCACGTATTTCCCCGGGTTGGACGGTGAAGGTGATCCATCGGCACTGGTACAGGCACTCGGGCGGCGGCGCCAGCTGCCAGCGCTTGTGGCCACGGACCTGCGCCTGCCACGACACGTGCCGAACTGAGTCCACCTAAGACAAGGGTACGTCACATTGTATGTACATAATACCCTCCTTAAACATCTCTTAAGGCTCTCCATTAGGGAAGTTTGCACCAATTTAGGATTACAGACCGATCAAAATCAAATATGGCGCCTGCAGATATCATCCCATAGAAACTTGACAATTTTTTTCATTCAATCGGATTTAAATGAACACCGTTAACGATTACAGATGATTTTTGGTGCAAACCATCCTTACTGTGCCACGGAAGTTGATTTCGAAAACGAAAGCTTGTCGTAAGCTAAGCTTGCATATCTTTGAGTTCCGTTGTCGGGCAGAGCTACAGTATATTTTTGGTAACTTGTAGAAACTCACATGCATGTGTGCGCCCTGCCCCGGCCCGCCCATGAACAGCCAGTCTACAGCGTCACTCTCGGCAGCTCGAGGTAAAAAGTATGGTCGTGAATAGTATTCCCGCAATTCACGTGTCTCGTCTTCTAAGCAGGTGCTCCAGCCCACGTACCTATAAAAGATTTACTTATTTATTTATCTATCGTATGGCAAATATTTAGAACCATCTAATAGTTATCCAGTACCGTTATGCTTATCGAGCTGTCAAAACAAAGGCATGGAAACGGGAAAAAAATACTTTTGGTTTTGGACTGTTGGGTTAAAATTGGTGTGGTGTAAATATTTTACATGATTTAGAAATCGCTTCATGAGCAAATGTTCGTATCCTCTTAATAAATGTATAGATAGTAAATTCTTGTGTTGACTTAGTCTTTATTTACCAGGGTTCCCCAGACAGGTTCGCTCTCCGCTCATCCATAGCGAACACTTCGCTGAGCGACCGCAGTCCCGAGTTGTAAGCAAAGAAGAAGCATTCTCCTGTTTGCCGTCCCAGCGAGCGCTGGTACAACCCACGGAAAAACTTGAAGTCGAACTCCTGAAGCAAAATTATCGAAATTTGCGGTTATTCGTTAGTTTTAAATATGTGACCTGTTTGACGAAGCTATGCTTACGAGTGCAAGTTACAATTTTAAGTCTAAGAACGGATTGTACCAATTTATGATTACAGGCCGACCGACGTTAAATATAGCGCCGGCGGCTGTCATCCCATAAAAATTTGTCAAACTTTCCATTCAATCAGATTTTAACGAACACCGCTTACGATTACAGACGGTTTGATGCAATTCACCCTAAATCTGCAACACTAGTGATATGGCAATTTATTCAATCGTAATGTTTGTTATTTAGCCAATCGTAATGTCAAACTTTTCAGTATCACGTTTAGACTTGAAAAATTGATTTATAATAAATGTGTGTGAATCGAGGCCCTGTAAGCATTTTTGCTGTAAGCTGCCGAGATGCTCATTTGTCGAGCACTTACAAGTTTACGTTATTTTGATAGCCACTATACTTCAAAGCCGGTAGTTACATTTCCATCTCTCATAAAAGTATAACACCTTATACAGCTCACTTGACGGTCGACAAGGTCACATACGCATTGTTGAACTTTTATTGATGTTGAACTTGTATTGTGAGGATTCGCTTATTCAGTGTCTCTATTCTGCATAGGTCCACCACCACCACCACCACCATATCAGCCAAAGGACGTCCACTGCTGGACATAGGCCTCTCCCAAATTCACGGGGAATATATGCCATAATCGCCACGCTTGGCATGCGGGTTGGCGATCGCATCCACCGCACTTCAGGGATGCTGCTGCCCAGCCCCTGGTGGTCTTGGTCGTAGTTTTAGGACATACCCGGGTCCATAGGCCACGGTCCGGGCTGCATAGGTCACCTGGCTACAAATAAGTTACGTTCGTCTCACAATTTATACTTCACTACCAAGTTATGGAACATCTTCTTCCTTTTTAACCGACTTCAAGATTTCAAAAGAGGAGGTTATCAATTCGGTTGTATGTTTTTTTTTGTTTTTTTTTTTTTTTTTTAATGTTTGTTACTCCATAACTCTGTCATTTCTTAACCGATATGAAAAATTCTTTTTTTGATTGTATGTATATATATCCAAGTTGGTCCCGTTTTTGTCAAAAGGCAGTTCTGATGATGGGATCCATGAGGAATTGAAGGAACTCCTCAAATCTTTAAGGCAAACATATAGTGATTTTTGTGTTTCTATCAACAAATCAAGCATTTGCATCCAAAAATGTGACATTGGATGAAGTGGAACTGCTGATGATGATCAGAACAGAACTCTTCAACGACGAAAAGTTCACGTTTGGCGATTTGTCCTCCTAGCTGTGTTTGTTAAGCAAGTTCTATTTTCACGATTAATTTTTGTCATGCTCGAGTTCTGATGATGGGATCCATGAGGAATTGAGGGAACTCCTCAAATCTTAAAGGCAAACATATAGTGATTTTTGTGTTTTTATCAACAAATCGAGCATTATCATACAAAAAAGTGACATTTGATGAAGTGGAACTGCTGATGATGATCAGAACGGAACTCTTCAACGACGCGTAGTTCACGTTTGGCGATTTGTTCTCTTCGTTTTGTTTGACAAGCAAGCAAGGTTTTTTCATGATTCCATGAGGAATTGAGGGTACTTAGTCTTCTACCATTATAAACATACATTATAGCCTTTTTTATTTTATTGTATATCTATCTAAGAGTGCACCATCTAAGTATAATAATCTTTTTCCGGCCTCCCCCATTGAAGTCGGTTTTTTTTTCTTAAAAATTATTTATAATGTATACTAAACCTATTGCGGTAGTTCGAGTTTATAAATGACATTATGTATTCGTCCCTTTACTAGCATACTAGCAAGTAATGTTAAGTGCGAAAGAGATCAAATTCTATACGTCTGACATAAACTCAATCGTAAAAGATGCGCTAGTTTGCTAGCTGATAGTATCTTTGGGCCTACCTTGATAGCCTTCCAGTCCTTAGTAGCATCAGTAACTATAACAGGCACTGTATCGTATGCGTACAGCTCTTCAAACTCCTGCGCAGAGATGTTGGCGACGCGCGTGACGTCATCGACGCCGATGCACATGGAGCAGTCTTCGGGAGGCCGGAACAGCGCTTTAGATGACGAGGGCAAGGAGAGAAGGCAGTTCTAAAAATTAAAATAACGATCGATATATATAGAAATAATCAAAGGTTAAAATTAGATAGTCAAAGAACGCGAAAGCGCCACAGTCCTTCGAACCGGATTACTGTTGAGAAAATGTAAGTAAGAAAAATGCATCCAACTTCCTAATACAGGCACGTTTACTGAAGTACGGCATAGATGTGGCATCGGCATTTATTAATTTTAATCTCATTATTTCTTTCACTAAATAAATTTTAATGTCAGAAGTAAAACTGTTAAAAAACAAATATTTACATTAAATATATTCTATAAAACTTATAAGGTAGCCCGGGGCATTGTCCCCAGCACGCCGGCCGCATTTCCCTGCTGAATTGCCATGCTCAGCCTTTGGGCGAAGTAGGAACCTGCCCTTAGGTCGCCAGACACACTGACTAATTTTTTAGACAGATCTTTCACTAAATAAATTACATTAATTAACATGTTCTTACCTTAGTTGACAGTTCAGAATAAAGCCACCACGTAGCAGACACAAATATCAAAATCGCAACCGGAACAAGTACACGACATTTCGGAATTCCCGCCAAAAAGTTTGCACTATATTTTTTCGTATCTATATTTAACTGCGCTATATTTGAATCGTTTAATTTTAAAGCGTTTATTTTACTTAATATTTTCACAACTTTTAACTCGGTTGTTTTAATTTTTTTCTCGCACGTTTTTGTTTGACTCATTCTGCGGTGTAAAATGAACTGAAAAGGGTGGGCGTTTGCGAGAGGGTTATATAAGAGGCGATAATAGATTTAGATGCAACAGTGGGTACACATTTTCCATCAATTGACGCAGTTGATGAAGCTAGTAGGGAGGATGGGACAGCAAAAAGGAAAAAGTCAACGTCTAAGTAATATTTTAGTTTTATACCAGTCTTAAAACTTTAAATCTGTATTCACATGGAAGTCAGCAGGATGGACATAACTAGTCAGTAATGTTAATATTGTATTTAAATGTTTTTTTTTCTAAATTACTTTATATCGATAACAGCGGGTCATTGCGACATTACTACATTGTGACAGTAACACTTGAAATCCAAACAATTGACTTAAAGTCAGAGGTTAATCCAACAAACTTATTATACTCTTTGGGTTAACCTAAGTGGATCATTTCATTCTTCTGTAAATCAGTCAAAATTATAGGTTACCCTATTTAGTATTTACGACTTTTAACAGAACCATGTAACCTTTTTTGCACCATCCTTTTAAACAACGAATCTAAGTTAAATAAATACTGCAACAGTTTTATAACACGACACTCCGTTTATTAAATTATAATTCCTAGGACCTACTTGCTTCAATGTGTGTCCCAACTCTAACAGTATCCTATCTTGTATCGTCCTGCAAAACGGCGAAGAGACGCATTGGCTGTGAAATTGGAATTCATTATCAGCGCGCGACACCGCAGCTGAGCCCAACGATGTGGTGCAAGAGGGAAAATTAACTATTTGTATATTACGTTATGTGACAATAAATATGTATTCTTTCCTGTTCTAAAATTAATAAATGTGTTGTGTAGGCAAAGATCATGGATGATGTAGGCTAGTTTTAATTACTTATAAGCTTTTCGGTTTTCAAACAATGAATAGGTCTAATGGGTAAAGTTGACGTCAAAGAAATGTATACACTTTTGCACCTAATAAGGCGAAACACGTATGCATATTTTGACATCACCTGTCCATACGACCCGCGTTAGTTAAGTTGAATTGCTTTAAATAAAAACAAAAACGGGACAAGTAAGAAATAAACTCGCGTGGAGAGGGTTCCGTCTTTTTGTTACTTAATATACCATTGACTACTTATAAGTTTTCTTGTGATCTATGTACCTATAGGTTAAAAATATTTGAAAAAAATTAGCCCGCTGCGGAAAGAATATGTCATACGGTATTCATTTGATATGTCACATGACATAGATCGTAAAAAAAACCATTTTATTTTCAAATTTACCTACCTACCCTCCAAAAATGGCCAAAGTTCAACTCAAGCAAATTGCCTGTGACAGACACAGACAGACATTTGAGTGATTCTAAGAGAGTTACGTTATTTTCTTTTTACGGAAACATAAAA
Organism: Notocelia uddmanniana; assembly: GCA_905163555.1. NCBI lineage: Eukaryota > Metazoa > Arthropoda > Insecta > Lepidoptera > Tortricidae > Notocelia > Notocelia uddmanniana. Next base: position 1,950,796 of record LR991059.1, read on the forward strand.
AAAAAATATTATAGAGAGTTCATTCTAAGGGCAGTGGATCTGCTCTTATCCATGCAGCAGTGGGACGTATCGTATATTATACAGGCTGTTTCCGGTCCACAGCACGGGTAGGTAGGAGTAGCGTGCTTCCTACTAAAAAGATCTACTTACATGCGTTTAAGCCACGTTTTTCCCTAACGTAACGGCACGAGTATACCTACGTCAGGCTTTTCAAAACCGTCTGGACATTAACTCGAATCCCTTAATAACTCAAATAAGAACTTTGTTGTTTCCGATGTATCTCATGGCGACTGAAAAACACGGTCTCACCAAATGTATCATATAAGATACATAATAGGTGGTGAATGGGTTGAATCGGTCTGTGTAACACTAAAAGATAAATATTCTTTTTCAGCTGTCAATGTCAGATTGCACTGACATATGACATAAACAAATCTTCAAATTTATGTGATTGCAAAACAAATGCGGAGGAAAAATTATAAAAGAAATTTAAATACTTACACACTTATTTAATGGAAAAACTAAACACGTGTGTTTTTACTCATATCTTAGAATAAGAATTTGGTAAAACAGTCACAATTATGGCAGCGATACTCGGAGGCGGCCTCGGCGGTCTCTCCACCGGTTATTATCTGCTCAAAAACAATTTACTGTCTTCTAATACTCTGAAACTGTATCTTCTAGAAGCTAGCAACAGCTGCGGGGGCTGGATTAAGTCTATTAAAACAAAAGACTACGTTTTCGAGCAAGGCCCGCGAACTATACGCCCGAAGGGTACAACCGGATTAAACACGTTAAATATGATCCAAGACCTTGGTTTGAGTGAGCATATTTCTCCCATAACTCCCGAGCACCCCGCCGCTAAGAACAGAATGATCTACGTAAACCATAGCCTGCATACTTTACCTTCGAGCATAAGAGGAGTATTTCAAACCAAGCAACCATTTTCCAAACCTCTAATCTACGCCGCATTCATCGACTTGAAACAAAAGCCGCAGAAAGAGATGAAAGATGACTCCATTTACAACTTTGTTGAAAGAAGATTCGGCAAAGAAATTGCTGACTATGCCATTTCCCCTATGATCTGTGGGATATGCGCAGGAGATGCTAAAGAGATCTCAGTTAAATTTTTAATGAAAACACTTTTTGAGTGGGAGCAAAGTTACGGCGGCGTTATAAAGGGGTTTATGAAGTCTATCTTCAAACCGAATGCAGAAGACATTTTAGAGTTAAGCGAGCTCGCTAAAAGAGCTAAGGATGAAAAATGGAATGTGTACACAATAAAAGGAGGCCTAGAGACCTTCCCAACGACGCTTCACGACCATCTTAAGACCAATAATGTTCAGATACAGATGAATAGCAAAATTAACGAGCTAGAGTTTGTAGATTCCAGTACAGTCATACTCAAGAATGCTTCTGGGGATCATCTGCAGGCAAACCATGTCTATTCTTCCATTCCTTCGCACGCCTTAGCCAAATTATTAGAAAAACAACATCCAGAGCTGGCTACTAGTCTAAATGGGATACCATTTGTAACAGTCGGTATAGTTAATCTGTTCTTTGCAACAGAGCAGCCTATTACACCGGCATTTGGCTTCCTCGTGCCTCCAATTGAAAATTCCCCTATACTGGGAGTAGTATTTGACTCCTGTTGTATTCCTGATCAGAATGGAACTGTTTTAACTGTGATGCTTGGAGGGAGATGGTTCAAGGAGAAGTTTGGTGATAATGTAACAGAAAATGACCTCCTCGGGATAGCCATGAAGGAAATTCAAAGCATTCTCAATATACATGAGCAGCCAACCAATTCTAATGTGAAAATTCTAGAGAAATGCATTCCACAATATGTGATAGGGCATTATGAGAGGGTTGATGGTATTAGGAATTATATTAAAGAACATAATCTGCCGATTTCTATTGTTGGAAGCAGTTATGATGGGGTTGGCATTAATGATGTGATATTTTCGGCCAAAAAACAGGTTGAAAGCTGCATTTAAAATAACTTTATTGGGATTGGGTGAAAATTAATGTAGGTGAATGGTGAATGTCTTCCAAAATGAAGTACACAAATAGATATTGTAATTTTTGTTTTAAACTGTACATGATGAAATATGTACCCATGGTGAAATAAAAACTAGCCTTTCTGCAGCTTATTCAATTATAAAAACTCGATGTGAATAAGTGCAGTTTCATTAAATACCTTTGTATAAGTGAATATTTGGAACTGTGATTGTAATCTTGTGAAACTGTCGAAACTTTCAGTCTTTATAATTTACTACTACCTGCTATCCTTTATTAAGACATATAAAAATTATTATTTCACCAAGGGTATGACAGATATAAAATACCAATTGAAAATTTGTGTTTGTCAATGTGATTGTGTTGTCTGTTGCAAATGTTGCAATAAAGCTTCTTTTTATAAAGAAAATTGGTATTGGTACTGTTAAGGAAACAAAGTGTTTGATGTAAATCTTTATTAAGTTACAGTTATGTAACTGTTACACTATTATGCCTGTAATGGGTGCATATAAAACTTGCAAAAGTTTATACATAAAGCTTTTATTTACTAAAAAACACAGTTATTTCCTGGAAGTTGCCTAAAAATAGCAAAAATAACTAAATACAAATTCTAAACAAACATTACATTTGACTGCTTTTTACTCGAATCTACGATATTAGAATCCTAGTCTAAAATAAATGTCACGATGTACAATAATGTATAGCAGTTTTTTCTCAATATCTTCAGGCAACTTCAAAGGGGGCTCAAAACACCTGTTTCATAGAAATTGCACTGAAATAAGTACTTGCTAGCATTTAAAAATAATGTGAGAACTTAAAAGTTAAATACTGATGTGTTATCACAAGTCCCAAGATTAAGATCATCTGAGAACCAAAAAAATAACAAGACGAAGAACTTTGAATCTATTAATCATCTAAGGCTGGGTTGCACCAAATCACCTGTAATCGTAAGATGTGTTCGTTAAAATTTGAATGTATGGAAAATTTGACAAGCTGACGTTGATCGGTCTGTGATCGTAAGTTACCCACCCTTAACCCAGCCTTAGGCCGGGTTGCACCAAACCGTCTGTAATTGTAAGCGGTGTTCGTTAAAATTTGAATGTATTGAAAGTTTGACAAGTTTCTATGGGATGACAGCTACCTGCGCCATATTTAACGTTGATCGGTCTGTGATCGTAAGTCGGTGCAACTCAACCTAAGTGTATGTCCGTAACAGCATAGTTTTTAAAACCTTGTCACTTTCACTACTTTGACGCATCTCAACTGTCGCAGTACTGTTAGTGTGACAAAGTACTAAAACGATCATCTACATTTGCTGTTTACTGTACATCATCATCAGCTTATATATACGCCTCCCACTGCTGGGCACAGGCCTCTCTCATACATACGAGGAAACGGGTAGTCCCCAAGATGACCCAGTGCGGCTTGGGAACTTCACATACACCTTTGAATTTGCAGATATATGCAGGTTTCCTCACTATGTTTTCCTTCACCGAAAAGCTAAGCCGGGATTCGAACCCACGACCGCTGTTTGACAGCTGCATGCTTAAACCACTGGGCTATTCCTGCTGAGATTCAGTACAGTCAGCTCCAAAATATAAACAATCCATTCAAAAATATCTTCTCATATCTATTGACTGTTAGACTGTTATTTAGTCTAGGTCTAGAATAGTACATTACTACAGAGGCCGGGACAAAAGGGGTTGCCGGCCGAAGACATATAGACGGCTGAGCGAAGCGAGGCCGGATAGGTCTAAGGCCGGCAACCCCATATTTCCCGCCGAGGTATGTATAGTGCTTTTCTCAAACATGCAATGAAATAAACAACAAAAAAAAACAAAGTTTTATTTTTAATACGCATAGTGGCAGAATGTCATGATGCCTGTGCCACAAATTTAAGTGGAATGGAAATTAAAAAACCGGCCAAGAGCGTGTCGGGCCACGCTCAGTGTATAGTTCCGTAGTTTTCCGTCCGTCACATTTTTTTTTTTTGAAAAAATTACAAAAACTATTCAACCTATCAAGTTCAAAATAATATTCCTACAAAGTTTTTATAAAGTTCTACTTTTGAGATTTTTTTCATATTTTTAAAACTTATGGTTCAAAAGTTAGAGGGGGGGGACACATTTTTTATTACTTCTGGAGCGATTATTTCCGAAAATATTAACATTATCAAAAAATGATTTTAGTAAACCCCTATTTATTTTTAAATACCTATCTAACAATATATCACACGTTAAAGTTAAAATGAAAAAAAAAAAATCACTCCCCACTTTACGTATAGGGGAGGTACCCTAATAAAATATTTTTTTCCACTTTTTATTTTACCACTTTGTCGGCGTAATTGATATACATATTAGTACCAAATTTCAGCTTTCTAGTGCTAACGGTCACTGAGATTATCCGCGGACGGACGGACAGACATGGCGAAACTATAAGGGTTCCTAGTTGAATACGGAACCCTAAAAAGAGGACTTTGCAGGCCTAGGCCTGCAAGATTTGTATGAAATTCCATTAACTACCTCTTGTCCTAGCCGCACCTGAAACGTCATACTTCGTAGCCTATTATAAGGAACATAACACCAATATTTCATTGCATGTTTGAGAAAAATATATTTTTGTACGGACTAATTGTGTTTATATTTTGCAGGGCTCGGAAACCGGTATTCTGTCCATACAAAAATACCGGTATTTTTTTACTTCTTATCGTTCTTTCGTCTACTATTTCATGTTTAATCAGGCAATCTAACAATATGAAGTAATAACCCAAATACATTATTGAGTCCTACATAAAGAGCATAAACTAATTAAAAATATTTGGCTATTTCAAGATTTTGAGATTAACCGGTTCCGAGCCCTGATATTTTGGCAACTCGTATGTAGCGTGGGCCGCAGTGGGCTTTTGAATACTAGAAACTCATTTGATAACACATCCTCAAACACTTAACACTATTGCTTATAATTCTTATAAAGCTATAAAAATAAATAATTTACGAACTAAATTCTCTCGTACACAGCTTTTAAAGCACAAGAATGGAATTTCATGAGTAATTTCAATACGTTTAGTTACAAGCATATACATTTTAGGCACACGATTTAATAGTTGAGCTTTGTTTTCAACTACAGACTTTCCAATAATAATTACTTATTAAGGTGAACGCCATAAGGCTGCTGTCGTTATTTAAGAGGGCGCAGTACGCTCGGATCTCCATTCAAACTTATTTACCCTCTCATTTTAAAACGCCATGCTAGAATAACATGAAAATTTGTATACACAATGGGATCCGGCATATCTAGGTCGGACCATAGTTTCTGTTGCTAGAAATTCTAAAAGAAAAAAAATACAGCGGCTTTTTGAGTTTTTTACGGCTTGTATGAAAACCTTAATAATCGCTGTATTTTTTCTCCATTATAATTTCAAGCAACAGAAACTATGGTCCGACCTAGATATGACGGATCCCATTGTGTATACAAAGTTTCATGTTATTCTAGCCTGGCGTTTTAAAATGAGCATAAATACGTTTGTATGGAGAACCGAGCGTACTGCGCCCTCTTATTAAAAGTCACTCTTATTCTTAATTCATCATCCCACTGCTAAGCACAGGTATCTTCTCATGAGAGTGACCGTGTTGTAGTTCCCATATCTTCAGATCTACAAGGCCTTGGAGCCGACAGTACCCAGATCCAGAAGCGACGGCGTTCAACGAGATCCCTGTTCTTATTATATAATGAGATTTACAAAGCCGGATTGTATTTAAAATGCTCAGTACACATATTTCTGTCGTATACAGGGTGTGGCCTGTAATAGGAGCAATAAATTTAAAGGACGCTTCCTTAGAGCATCTGTAGTAACCTCTTGTTTAAAAAAAAAAATCTTTTTTCAATTGGGAGATATTTTAATTTTAAGTTATGACCTCCAAGTAATGGATCTTGGCACCCAGAGATTATAGCGCGGCAGTCAATGCTGATTTTGAGGTTGCTTCAAGTTATGACTCATAATGGTAGTCGCACTTTTGGTTTAAAAGAATATTTTTGAGATTTTTTAAATTTTTTAAATAAATTTGTAGTGTTTTTTGAATAAATTGTTATTAATATCACTCCAGCAGAGTAAAAAAGTACATGTAAGCTACATTTGCGAAAAAATAAATAAACTAAAACTTTTTTTTTCAATTAAAATCATTTGGAAATAATTGCTGGAGAGCTCAATAGTGTACCGTTTAATTTTTTGCTCCTATTACAGGCCACACCCTGTATATTGTGATATATTACTGCTGTGTGTCCCTATATCGATGCCTTAGTTCACAATTATACTAAATACGAGAAAAAAAGGTAGCGAAATTAAGACTTTATGATTAATGTATTGGACCCGGGTATGTCCTTAAACTACGACCAAGACCACCAGGGAAAGGGCAGCAGCATTCCTAGAGACTCTAGGAATGCTGCTGCCCATTCCCCGGTGGTAGAGTACGGTGGAGATACTGCGATCGCCAACCCGCATGCCAAGCGTGGCGATTATGGCATTTACCCCCCATGAAATTGGGGGAGGCCTATGTCCAGCAGTGGACGTCCTAGGGCTGATATGGTGGTGGTGGATTAATGTATTATAGTTCTAATTACAGCAAATTTTTGCTCGTAATTAGTTCACAATGCAATGATGATCGGCGACAGGTAGTAATTTATGTCATTTGGACGTCGATAATAATAACTAACATGGGTTTTTAAAAATAAAACGATGTACATATATATGCTGCAAAATTAAAATTTACAGCAATTTATTTTTGTAGTAAATTACCGTCATTTTTGATATTTTTCTTGAACATTGACGATTGACTCATGTAAAGAGAATGACCTCTCCACATCGACATATGTGTGCGGAGCGAAGTTGTAAAGCGTTAGTTCATCGTTATCATGTAATAACAAAAAAAAAAAACTATTTTCAATTTATAAATTATACATGGAATTTAAATTAAGTTACACTTTCGTTCTAAAATTGCTATCTGTACCCGATCATTGATCATGCGTATCATGACATTTAAAAGCGCGCTTGATTTTAAAAAACAAGACTATGACTACGTGTGCGTCGGATATATTGGTGTTAACGTCCCCATATGTTGTTATTAAATAAAAATAAATAATATGGGACAATTTTTGCCGGGGAGATGGGCCTCGTTAGCATTGGGCTGCAACCTGTCTAGGAGAAGGTAACTCCAAAATACAACCCGGGGAGATGGGCCTCGTTAGCATTGGTCTGCAACCTGTCTAGGGGAAGGAAAACCCCGATATAAAACCCCTAATCCAAGGTGTTAGCCGACCCGTGCCAAGGGATGCATGGCCAGAGGGGAGTCTGGTGTCGAACGGAGGGTGTCTGTGTTGGTGGTCACAGGGCACAGTGGTAATCCACCTTACCACAGTATAGGGCTCTGCTGTGATGGACCTTTAGTTCCCTATTTACTCGTGGGAACGCTATGGAGATTGGAAAAAATAAAAATCATCCGCATGGCGGCGACGCGGTCCGCCACCCGTCACGTCACGTTTCCAGTGGGGGCGAAAAGCGGCTCACGGAGTGCCGTTTTGCTACGTTGAATGTTGGAGGAGGAATGGAAGGAAAAATGAATGAAGTAAGGCAGATGATGGATAAAAAGAGGATTGATGTTCTTTGTGTAAATGAGACAAAACGGAAAGGGTGTGACACCACGAAACATGGACCCTATACAGCGTACTGGTCTGGAGTGACCGTTTCAGACAGAGCATGTCAGGGGGTTGGTGTCATACTTTCAGCTAGGATTGCCAAGTGTGTGAATGAATTTGAATGCGTGAGTCCCAGATTAATATGGGTCAGAATGAAATTAGGACTGACTCGTATCTTTGTTGTTGGGGTATATGCCCCTGTAAACCTGGGTACGAGAACATCACAGTCGACCCAGGAAGAGGGAAAACAGTTCTGGGAGGAATTAAGGGATGTCACAAGTAGATGTAAGGATAATGAAAGGTTGATTATGTTAGGTGATTTTAATGCATGGGTAGGGGTAAAGCGAGATGGATTTGAAAAGGTTCTGGGTACTCACGGTGACGAGAGAGTGAATGAGAATGGTGAGAGTTTGTTAGATATTTGCCTCGAGAGAAATCTTTTTGTGACAAATACAATGTTTGCCCACAAATGGATTCATTTATACACGCGTGAGGCGGAGAACGTAAGAAAGAGTATGATTGATTTTGTGATAGTGGACGAAAGATTGAGGAAGAATGTTCTGGACACTAGGGTGTATCGCGGGGCCGGAATAAATACAGACCACTTCCTGGTGATGAGCCGAATGAAAGGGCTGTTTCAAGGATGGCGGCATCGACCTCGTATATTCACTAGTGTTCTGGAGAGAATAAAAGTAGAAAATTTGCAAGAGGAAAGTGTGGCTGATGAGTATATTCATAAACTAAAGGAAAATCTTAGAGAGATAGATGATATATGCGAGATTGATCAACTATGGAATGGTTTTAAAGATAAGCTTGTAAGTACAGCCAGGGATGTATGTGGTGTGAAAGAAAGGAGCAAAGGGAAGAAGAAGAAGAATGTATGGTGGGATAAAGAGGTACAAAAGGCAGTAAGTGAGAAGAAGAAAGCGTGGCTAGATTGGTTGGCGATAAGAGCTGACCAAAGAAGTCAAAAAGCCACGCTTGAAGACGTGAGTGAAAGGAAAAGTAACTATAAAAGGTTGAATGTTCTGGTAAAGGAGGTAGTTAAAAGAAAGAAAGATGAACAGAATGATGAGATGGATCAGAGGTTGTCTCAGGATTTCCGGGCAAACATAAAGTTTTTCTGGAAAGCCATTCGACTAGCCAGAGGTAAAACTCAGACCTCAGAGCTAACCTCGATTAGAGACCAGCATGGAAGTTTATTGAATGATGAGGAATGCATATTAGGGAGATGGAAGGAATATTTTGAAGGTTTGTTTGAGAGAGAAGAGGAAAATACGTCAGGAGTGAATGATAATGCACTGCCACATGAGGAGTGTAGTATTAGTATGGATGAAATTGTAAAAGCTTTGAAAGGAATGAAACCAGGAAAGGCAGCGGGGTATGATAGAATTTCAGTCGAGATGCTGAAGGCTGGGCAAGGCGTCGTAGCAAGTCAGTTGTATCGCCTTTTCAACTTATGTTTTAATACCGGCATAGTTCCAAAAGATTGGTGCAAGGCGGTCATCGTGCCACTGTACAAGGGAAAGGGCTCACAACTTGACTGCAAGAACTACAGGGGCATTAGCTTACTCAGCATCGTTGGCAAATTATATGCGAAAGTGTTGATTGAAAGGGTAATGCAAGAAACCGATGAGAAAATATGGGATGTACAAGCGGGATTTAGGAAAGGTATGGGATGTACGGATCAGGTCTTCTCTTTACGATGCATAGCCGAAAAATATTTGGCCCAAGGTCAAAAGGTCTATTGCGCGTTCGTGGATTTGGAGAAGGCCTATGACAGAGTGGTGAGGAATGAACTTTGGTCGGTACTGTCCGGATATGGAGTGAGCGACCATCTCATTCAAGCTCTGAAATCTCTCTACGAGGATTCCTCTGCTTGCGTGAGAGTAAACGGGTCCTACACTGAATGGTTTAGCATCGAAAAGGGTGTTAGACAGGGATGTGTAGCGTCACCGTGGCTGTTTAATCTATTTCTGGACAGTTGTTTGCAAGATTTGAAAGACGATGAATGTGGGTTGGAAATGAATGGGTTGCTTATCAAATGTCTACTCTACGCCGATGACCAGGTTTTATTAGCGTCATCGGCTGAGAAGCTACAGAAGATGGTAACTAGCATGCACAGATTATTTGCGAGAAAAGGAATGAAAATGAATGTAAGCAAGACAAAAGTGATGGTATTTGAAAGAGATGAGTGTATGACAGTTTGTGAAATTGCTGTAGATGGAGAGAGGTTGGAGCAAGTGGATGGGTTTGTGTATTTGGGGACTTTGTTCACGAGAGACGGTAAGCATGAAGGAGATATTGAAAGGAGAGTGATAGCTGGGAATCGAGTGAATGGGGCACTTCACGCCTTTATGAGTAGCCAGAAAGTGTCAGAAAAGGCGCGGCTGGCCGTGCATAGAGGAGTGTTGGTGCCGACACTAATGTATGGTAGTGAAAGTTGGGTGTGGCAGAAGAAACATCAGAGTCGAGTGAATGCAGTGGAAATGAGAGCGCTGAGAAGTATGTGTAGCGTTACTTTGAGAGATAGAGTGAGAAACACCGTTATAAGACGGAGGTGTGGAGTGAATGAAGATATAGTGACGAAAATTGAGAAAGGTATGCTAAGATGGTTTGGACATGTAGAGAGGATGGATGAAAGAAGATTGACAAAACGAGTGTATGAAGGAAGAGTGGATGGAAAAGTTGGAAGGGGAAGACCTCGGCGAACGTACTCCGACCAAATCGGAGACATTCTGCAGAAAGGCCAGGTCAGGAGTACCCTAAATCGGCGCGCATGCATGAAGAATGTTATGAAAGTTCATGAAGCGAAAGTTGTATGTCAGGATCGTAGCAAGTGGAAATCCGTGATCTCTGCCTACCCCTATGGGAAACAGGCGTGATTATATGTATGTATGTATGTATGTATGTTTTGCACAAATCGAACTAGTCCCAAGGAAGCTCAATAAGGCTCGTGTTATGGGTACTAGACGATGATATATTTAATAGATATATACTTAAATACATAGAAAACATACAAGTCTCAGGAACAAAGGTCTCCGCTCACCGCAGAAACAAATGCCCTTCCCGGGATTCGGAGCCGGGACCTCGAGCTTCGGTGGCATTATATTGTTTTTATTTAGAGTTTATCTACAAGCCGCTGGCGCCGACGGTGCCCAGGTCGAGGTAGAGTGTCGCGTGGAGCGTGTGGTCGCGGCGGGGCGGGGCGGCGGGCGCGGGCGCGGGCACGGTGTTGCGGTAGGAGTAGCGCACGCCCAGCGCCGTGCGCGCGCGCGCGCCCTCCGCCGCCGCCGGCGACGTGCTCAGCTCCAGCCGGAGCGCCAGCTTGTTCGACTTGCGCCACAGGATTATGCTGCAAACAAACAATAGTACATTGTTTAACGAGAACGGAAAATCACGAACGACAGTCTATCATGAGTTTGCAATTTTCTTACGCCCGAGTTAATCACAATGTTTTTCATCGCATTTGCGAGGAAATAAGTAACTCCAGTACCAATCCGAACTGAAAAAAACTGGCAGAATGCGAGTCGGACTCGCACACGAAGAGTTCCGTACCATTATCTTTAAAAACGGCAGAGTCCGACTCGCACTTGGCCGGTTTTTAATATTTGTTGTTATAGCGGCAACAGAAATACATCATCTGTGAAAATTTCAACTGTCTAACTATCGCGGGTCTTGAGATACAGCCCATAGATAACCCCCTCTAGATAGCCCCTATGGACGATTCAGTTCGAATCAAAAGTCACCAAAGTAAGCGGTATGTGCGGGTCGCGGGGAGGTCAGTAACGTCGCTACCATTGGCTGTTTCATAGAGCGCGCGCTTTAGTTCAACATGGCGCTCGCAGCGTAGGGATGGGACGCGTTGTTTATTATCGGCTTTTACCGGTAATGCCATTTATTTTAGGTTAACAATTTTACATAGCGTATATACTCATCTACACTCTAAAAAATAAAGACAAACTAAGAGCAGTTTTCTCTTAATTGACGTTAAGTTAATTACAACAATTACGATCTTATATAAATCAAAGAAAGCTGATTACTTAAAACAATAAATGTATCTGTGATTGAACTTATAAAGTAGCTATTGTTATTAATTCTAACAATTATATACCTTGCATCTATCACTGGCTTGTTGGCATAATTATGTTACGTAAGTTGATTCAATCCTTAACAAATTCATTGAAACAGCTAAGTATGTTAATCGTTATGAACATTTTCATAGCTTATTTGATTATTTTGTCTTCATTGATTTTCATAAGATTTGTTATTTTAATCAACTAAACATGTAATATTTATTTAGAACAACGAAGATAAAACATTCAGTCCCATTATGTTCAAGTTATTATATTTAATTACGAAACTCATATTCCATTCTACTAAGAATTAATAGTTATATCGATTTTCATAATAGTTAAATGTAATAATCTATTAATCCGATCAATCAAGAGAAAAGTTGGGGGAGCGTTGATTCAATCCTTAACAAATTAATTAAAACAGATAAGTGTGTTAATAGTTATAAACATTTTCATAGTTTATTTGATTATTTTGTCTTTGTTGATTTACATAAGATTTGGTATTTTAATCAACTAAACATATAATATTGAGAACAACGAAGATAAAACATTCAATCCCATTATTATCAAGTTATTGTATTTAATTACGAATCTAATATTCCATTCTACTAAGAATTAGTTGTTAAATCTATTTTCATGATATTGAAATTAAATAATCGATTAATCCGATCAATCAAGAGAAAGGTTGGAGGAGCGCCTACACCCGTTCCCCGCCCGCGCCCCTCTCGCGGCGCGTCCGAGGCGCGCGGGCCGGCGCGGCGTAGTCTCAGTCAGTAGCGACATTTAACCGAACAAAACTTGTTTGGTGCGGTGGTCACAGGCGGTTTGTAAGGCATTTTAGGATAATTTAAAAAATAAACCTATCTACCTATGTTTAATTGCACCGAACACCTATCCAGTATTTTCTTAAAGTTTTTCTCATCTGTGAAATTAGTGGCAAAACTTAACCCGCTCGGATGTTTTTTGCCGCTACCCTTATGTACTTAGATATGCCATGGAGGAAGTAATAGAATTACTGAAGACTTGGAAGTTGGAGAACTTGATACTAGAATCCAGAATTCACCAGTAAGTACATTATATCTCATAGCAGAGAAAATAAGTATGTGGTGGTAGTCGAAAGTACATGCTCGGACTAGTGATGTGCCAGAGACGCTTACGACAATACCGTATAAATCCCGATTTCAATTAATTATGTATTCGTTCGTGTTTTGTTGCACTATTATAATATTGAAATTCTATTGGAAAAGGTTATTTGTTATTTTACATTTTTGACATTAAATAGTCAGTGAAGTTTATTGATATAACAATCTTAGTACCAAAAGCATAATAAATAAAATAAAAAAAACCCAATTAAAATTAATTGTTAGTGTTACCCAGGGCTCGGAACCGGTTAATCTCAAAATCCTGAAATAGCCAAATATTTTTAATTAGTTTATGCTCTTTATGTAGGACTCAATAATGTATTTGGGTTATTACTTCATATTGTTAGATTGCCTGATTAAACATGAAATAGTAGACGAAAGAACGATAAGAACTAAAAAAATACCGGTATTTTTGTATGGACAGAATACCGGTTTCCGAGCCCTGGTGTTACCAGTGTTCTTTTAATTAAAGTAGTAAATTGGTGTCTCGTTCTATTTTATTTATACGCTGTAGGTACGATACGGGTACAAATCAGTGTAGTTGAATGGAATATTTAGTTTAGAAGTAGTTATTCTGTAGTTGTATTTTATTATATAGTTTATTAAGCACTAACTGTACACAGTAACTGTATTACCACTAGGACTTGCATTGCCCTGGCCAGGGCTCGGAAACCGGTATTCTGTCCATACAAAAATACCGGTACTTTTTTAGTTTTTATCGTTCTTTCGTCTACTATTTCATGTTTAATCAGGCAATCTAACAATATGAAGTAATAACCCAAATACATTATTGAGTCCTACATAAAGAGCATAAACTAATTAAAAATATTTGGCTATTTCAGGATTTTGAGATTAACCGGTTCCGAGCCCTGGCCCTGGCAATTAGGACTAGTGTCACGAGGTAGACCCTATGCTGGACTTCGATGAAGTATAAAGGATTTCGGAATCGGCTAGAGAAGGAGCCATTGCAATTGGATTTTTTCGAATCGTCTTGGTGAGCAATTAGGACTGGTATCTCGCCTATGCTGGACTTCGAAGAAGTATAACGAATCTCGGAATTAGAGGCGGAGCCATTGCAATTGCGTTTTTTCGAATCGTCTTGGTGAGCAGTTAGGACTAGTGTCACGAGGCGGACCCAATGCTTTTATCTGGCTGCCCCGCCATTTGTCTGGCTGCGCGAAGCGAGACAGCACTAGCTCACCTGTCATTGTATATTCTACCTTACGTATAATGCAACAAGGTCTTTATTGAATTGGTCATACATTCGATAGCATTTGGTACTTGTCTGCACTAGTCGGAATTAACGAAGATTGCCGATGTAACTTACATTTGTGGTTTTACTGTACTTATGGATATAGATAAACAAAAACCTAAATAGAAAACTTCCAAGACTCAGGAACAAATATTCGTGTTCGTTCATCACACAAATAAATGCTCTGGCCGGGATTCGAGCCCAAGACCTCCGCCTTCGTAGGCAGGACCACTACCAACTAAGCCAAAGTGGTAGTCAAAATATTTCGCATTTTTTTAAAATTTCACTAGTGCTTCAGCCGTACTACTGTATTACACTAGGTATATATAAACATGTCTAAAATATTTTTCTAGATACCAAGTCAGTAGATGAGCATATACGCTATGTAAAATTGTTGACGTAAAATAAATGGCATTACCGGTAAAAGCCGGTAATAAACAACGCGTCCCATCCCTACGCTGCGAGCGCCATGTTGAACTAAAGCGCGCGCTCTATGAAACAGCCAATGGCAGCGACGTTACCGACCTCCCCGCGACCCGCACATACCGCTTACATTGGTGACTTTTGATTCGAACTAAATCGTCCATAGGGGCTATCTAGAGGGGGTTATCTATGGCGGCCAACTAGTTTTTTAAAACCAATCAGATCACAAACAAACTCCCGCGAAAGGTAAATCGACTACGACCGATTTATACGCCTACGTGGAATAAGTCTCTTTACGAGTAAGATTGATGAAATAATATTTTACAGTACATATGGTGCTGCATTACCGCACGAGTGCGGTAATCAGCAGTTTACGTGCATATGTCGAAACATTAAAGAGCCATATGTACTGTAAAACGTTGTACGATACACGCGCGAACAGGTAATTCGCAACTCGTGTAGATTTAAAACACTCCCTTCGGTCGTGTTTTAATTTATCACCACTCTTTGCGAATTTCCTGTTCTCTGCACTTGTATCGTAATGTACTATTATGCAATAGTTACATAATAAAAGTTTTTTATATTCGACAGTTGTCAAGTTCACATACACTTTTAAATACGTTTTTCTTGCGTTACCAACACACAACACTCGTGAAAAAAAGTACTCTGAAAACATTACGCTTCAGCATACTTTTGCTATTTTTTAAATATATAAAAGCCCAGGTCAGAAATCCCCGCAACCGACGAGCATGTTATGAGGAGATGTTAAATGAGTTTGAAGCAAAAGAAGAAGTATGTAAAAACCGTAATATATGACATTCTCTGGTCTCTGGCTACCCTCCCTGTTGATACATAAAATCATCATCTGGGCGCAACCGTCAGCGTCACTGCTGGTTGAGTAACATGCGTGATTCCAACACGGCACCGGCTGAAAGAGATCTAACAAATCGACTCTCTGGCTGGGTCCGTGTCTTGCGTCTTCAAAATACTTGTCTGCATCAACTCTGAGCGCGAGCGACACGGCTGGTGGAGTGATATGCGTGGTTCCAACACGCCACCGGCTGAAAGAGATCTAACAAATCGACTCTCTGGCTGGGTCCGTGTCTTGCGTCTTCGAAATACTTGTCTGCATCAACTCTGAGCGCGAGCGACACGGCTGGTGGAGTGATATGCGTGGTTCCAACACGCCACCGGCTGAAAGAGATCTAACAAATCGACTCTCTGGCTGGGTCCGTGTCTTGCGTCTTCGAAATACTTGTCTGCATCATCTCTGAGCGCGAGCGACACGGCTGGTGGAGTGATATGCGTGGTTCCAACACGGCACCGGCTGAAAGAGATCTAACAAATCGACTCTCTGGCTGGGTCCGTGTCTTGCGTCTTCGAAATACTTGTCTGCATCAACTCTGAGCGCGAGCGACACGGCTGGTGGAGTGATATGCGTGGTTCCAACACGGCACCGGCTGAAAGAGATCTAACAAATCGACTCTCTGGCTGGGTCCGTGTCTTGCGTCTTCGAAATACTTGTCTGCATCAACTCTGAGCGCGAGCGACACGGCTGGTGGAGTGATATGCGTGGTTCCAACACGCCACCGGCTGAAAGAGATCTAACAAATCGACTCTCTGGCTGGGTCCGTGTCTTGCGTCTTCGAAATACTTGTCTGCATCATCTCTGAGCGCGAGCGACACGGCTGGTGGAGTGATATGCGTGGTTCCAACACGGCACCGGCTGAAAGAGATCTAACAAATCGACTCTCTGGCTGGGTCCGTGTCTTGCGTCTTCGAAATACTTGTCTGCATCATCTCTGAGCGCGAGCGACACGGCTGGTGGAGTGATATGCGTGGTTCCAACACGGCACCGGCTGAAAGAGATCTAACAAATCGACTCTCTGGCTGGGTTCGTGTCTTGCGTCTTCGAAATACTTGTCTGCATCATCTCTGAGCGCGAGCGACACGGCTGGTGGAGTGATATGCGTGGTTCCAACACGGCACCGGCTGAAAGAGATCTAACAAATCGACTCTCTGGCTGGGTCCGTGTCTTGCGTCTTCGAAATACTTGTCTGCATCAACTCTGAGCGCGAGCGACACGGCTGGTGGAGTGATATGCGTGGTTCCAACACGCCACCGGCTGAAAGAGATCTAACAAATCGACTCTCTGGCTGGGTTCGTGTCTTGCGTCTTCGAAATACTTGTCTGCATCAACTCTGAGCGCGAGCGACACGGCTGGTGGAGTGATATGCGTGGTTCCAACACGGCACCGGCTGAAAGAGATCTAACAAATCGACTCTCTGGCTGGGTCCGTGTCTTGCGTCTTCGAAATACTTGTCTGCATCATCTCCGAGCGCGAGCGTCACAGCTGGTGGAGTGATATGCGTGATTCCAACACGGAACAAGCTGAAAGAGATCTAAAAAATCAACTCACTGGCTAGGCTCGTGTCTTGCGTCATCGTCGTACTCGGCCGCGTCATCTCTGGGCGCGAGCGTGAGCGTCACGGGCGGTGGCGTGATGTGCGTAAGTACGGTCGGCGGCTCTCGGGGGTTCCAACACGGCTCGGGCTAAAAAAACGTGAAAAATATACTCTTCAGACGGACGGACGATTTTTTTTATTTAGGTAATGTATGTATGTATTGCTTTATTGTACATAAAACACGACAAAATGAGAAAATAAAACAAAAAGTATACGTACAAAGGCGAGCTTATCCCTTCAAGGGATCTCTTCCAGCTAACCTTTGAGCAAATGAGTTCATTAGAAACAAATGGAGGATGACGATAAACAACATGTGAATTATGCGCCGAACCAAATTCAAAACCAAACAAATGTAAATGGTACATCGCGTGGTGTTTTGTTTGCATAGAGCCTAAACGTATGCATGTATTTAAATACGGATTTCTATTTAATAAAGCTGTATTAGTTAAATTTGGTTTATGCTTAATTTGATTCATTGAGTTCTTATAATACCTAGAGTCACAGACCCGAGCTAAATCTGTCAAAATAATAGCCCAAGCCCATCACAATGGAGTCAAAGCGAAATCATTCAATTTATAACCACGATCGTAAAAATAAAAACTAAAAGAAAAGCTACTTTATATCAGCCATGATAAGACTCAAATTAGTAAATTGAGTAAAATTATCGTCATAAGCTTCAACTTCACCCATTGTCATCTATAAAATGACACGCGAAAGCCAATGACAATTTGTCAAATAACATGATATTTACAACTGTTTAGACTCCTCATATCTTGACCTCGAAATTCGTGACAACTATGTGCATAATCGGAGGTCAGGCTTACACTGGTTCTTAGACGAATTTCCGGACGTCAGTAGGCATTGTGAATATCAGCTGCGTGCTCGGACGTACTCGGCTCCGCTCGGCGATACCCGCCTCTAGCGGCGTCTTGAACCGTGTTTTACAGAGCCATGTTTACCGACTTCAATAGAAAGAAGGAGGTACTCAGTTCGTCTGCATGTTTGCTTGTTCTTTATTTATTTTTATGCATGTATGTTTCCCGATAACTCTTGACCACGTTGGCCGATTTTGATAATTCTTTTTTTGTTTCAAAGCAGGTACCCCGACATTGGTCCCATATAAATTTGGTGAAGGTCTGATGACGGGGTCTAGGAGGAATTGAGGGAACTCCTCGAATCTGATAGGCACGCATATGCCGATTTCGGTATTTTCTGTAGGTAACCAAGCATTGGCTCACGTCACGGAAACCACAAATTGTGGCATAGGAAGTTCAAAATTGGAGTTGGTTTTTTTGGTATAAATTATTACCAAACTAGTTTAATTAGGAATAGGGACAGAGTTAATTAATAATAGATTAATGCGTCTTTGAAATATCAACTATTTTCTAACTACGCTTTTTTTAAGAGCGTACTTGGGAAGTCCAATTGGTTGATGCCCGATCGGCCAACCAAGGCTTCGTTGGATAGACGGAGTCCAAAAATACATTTGCCAGCTTACAACAAGCTGCCTAGGATAGAGCAGTGGCATGTCTTAGTACGGGAGGCCAAGATCTACTTTGGGTCGCTGAGCCAGCGTAGGTAGTAAGTAACATAGATATCAGAGTAAAGCACATCCGCTTCAATTAAGTAGAACGATTTCTGTACATCTGATCTATTCTCACTAATAATAAATATTGGGGGAGAATCTTACACAAATCGACCTAGTCCCAAACTAAGCAAAGCTTGTACTACGGATACTAGACGACGATATACATCCACCACCATATCAGCCAAAGGACGTCCACTGCTGGACATAGACCTCCCCCAAATTCACGGGGGGTATATGCCATAATCGCCACGCTTGGCATGCGGGTTGGCGATCGCAGTATCTCCACCGCACTCCAGGGATGCTGCTGCCCATCCCCCGGTGATCTTGGCCGTAGTTTTAGGACATACCCGGGTCCACGATATACATACTTATATAGATAAATACATAGAATGCACGAATTAGAAAGTTTGAGAGAGACAGACAAGTGGCACCTGTCAGTGTCTAACTGAAAATTGTACTGAGCTGACATTGTGGTGTGTTAAGTTTATATGGGATTTAACATCCTGGTGTGCTTTCAAATGGAGACAATTCGTTAACCGAAAATGATCGTACTATCTGTCGCATTCTCACTCATTTTGGTGCACCATAAGGATTAAACGAGACAACTACACTACCGTCAAAAAGTTTAGGACCAAACACAATTTTTTGTTTAATTTTCATAAATTACTACGCAAACCAAACAAGGCAAAAAGATTGCAATGGGCTATTTCTCACAAGTTGGAGACGATTACGTATACCTAGGACAGACTGTCCAGTTAGGTAGGTCCAACTTCGAGAAAGAGGTTAATCGTCGAATCCGACTTGGCTGGGCAGCGTTCGGGAAGCTACGGCACATCTTTTCGTCCAATATTCCGCAGTGTCTCAAGACGAAAGTCTTTGACCAGTGTGTACTGCCAGTGATGACATACGGTACTGAAACGTGGTCGCTTACAATGGGCCTCATAAGAAGGCTCAAAGTCACCCAAAGAGCAATGGAGAGGGCCATGTTGGGGGTTTCTCTGCGAGATCGCATCAGGAATGAGGCCATCCGCAGCAGAACCAAAGTGAACGATATAGCCCTTCGAATCGCTAAACTTAAGTGGCAGTGGGCGGGGCACATAGCACGTAGAACCGATGGCCGTTGGGGCGGAAAGGTTCTCGAGTGGCGACCACGTACCGGAAGGCGTAGCGTGGGCAGGCCCCCCACACGGTGGACTGATGACCTGGTAAGGGTCGCGGGTGTCCGCTGGATGCGGGTGGCGCAGGGCCGGTCATTGTGGAAGTCTTTGGGGGAGGCCTATGTCCAGCAGTGGACGTCATTCGGCTGACATGATGATGATGATGATGATTTCTCACAAGGATTGGACTTTTGCAAACTGGTCGAGAGTACTACGGACAGATGAATCAAAATTGAGTGGATAATCAATCAATGTTGATTATTTGCATATTTTGTGTTTGGTCTTAAACTCTGCTTGTCGAGTCTGCTTTTCTCTGATGTCTGTGGTAAGTAAGTAATGTTTTCTCAGTACTATATTTACCTTTTCGATCTTTAAGCTCTTATCCAAGCTCTTCTCCAAACTCGTGTCTTTTTCCACTTTCTCCTCTTCAGCCGGCACGTCCGAAGGCTGTATCAGGTTGAGAGTCATCTCGTGTCCAGTGGGGTTGGTCAGCTTGAGGAGTAGCGTGGATTTAGCCCCGGGCCTGATCATCTCGCAGGAGATTATCTTCACTTCTGGTATGTGGTAACTGGAGACATAATGATAGTGTGAAAGGGTGACCCGGGTATGTCCTAAGACTTCTACCACCGGGGAATGGGCAGCAGCATCCCTGGAGTGCGGTGGAGATACTGCGATTGCCAACCTGCATACCAGGCGTGGCGATTATGGAATATACCATACCCCCCGTGATATAGGGGAGGCCAATGTCCACCAGTGGACGTCCTTCGGCTGATATGGTGGTGGGATGATGTGTTGGTAACTAATGTTACATAAACAACCACCATATCAGCCCTAGGACGTCCACAGCTGGACATAGGCCTCCCCCAATTTCATGGGGGGTAAATGCTATAATCGCCACGCTTGGCATGCGGGTTGGCGATCGCAGTACATAAAAAACATAGCGAGGAAAAGTCAGAAAGTCGCTTTACGTGTACTAAATGTACTTACTAGGCCAGCAGTTCGATCTTAAACTTGATAGATCCAGGATTATATTCCGGTTTGGTGAGGTTATGGTCGCAGGCGCGGCATCGCTGCGACCTCTTCACACTCAGCAGCTTGGCCAATGGGTGCAAGCGAGACACCTGCGTAGGCTGCCATTCGGGCGCCGCCAGCCGTTGTGGCATGCTGGTTACTGAGGAGCAAGAACATATCATTAAAATCACTCACACCATTTATTTTCTCTGGTAACATACAGAACTATAGTATTAATTACCGATCAGGTCAACTAACAATTTACAACCAGATTTGCTCTTGTCAGAAACCCGTATTTTATTGAAATACATAAAAAGAGGCGACTTTGATAGCTAATATCTCATCACCGGTCCGCTCAATTGGAAAAGTTTCTCAGAAACCTCTATATATTTTTTAAAGGCCTATCCAAAACAATCCTACACGCCTATGTGCATTTAAAAAAAAACATCCCCCAGTTACATGTATGGGGTGGGCACCCCAATAAGTAATTTAATATGTTTTTCCTAATTTTACATCACTTTTCTGTAGCGGTTTATATATTACACCTTCCTACCAAATATCATAATTGTAGTGCTTATAGTCTACGTGTAGGTAAGTAACGGACGCCATTTTAGCCATTTTGGCTACGGAATCCTAACAAGTAAATTTTTAACAAAAAAAAACACTGACTCCAAACTTTTCCATACTCACACTCGGCCCTTCCTGCTATACAATTTGAGGAGTTCCCTCGATTTTTCCAAGATCCCGTCATCAGATCCAGACTTGGTGACAATGAGACCAACAAGAAAACATACCCTTTCAAATAAAAATAATTTTTGAAATTGGTCCACTAGTCTCAAGAGTAATCGGTGATGATACATAAAAATAAATATTCCGACGAATTGGGATCCTCCTCCTTTTTTGAAGTCGGTTAAAAAGGACTAACTCTGATTCAAGTTGACATCCTTAGTGAAGGCGTCTTCCGGCAGTTCGTCAACTTCCTCACTGGCCACGGCGGGGGCGAAGCCCGCCAGGGCCATGCTCGAGCCCTCGGCCGGGGGCAGACCCGCGATACTGCGGGCCATTGCCGACGTGAGACCTGTCTTATCCTGCAAATAAATAAGTTTCTGTAAATTTATACAAGTACAAGTTGCTGACTGTGCTTTCCTGCAGTCTTTAATTACCCATTAGGAGGGTTTAACCAGGGGCCTTTCAGCTCGAAGTACGATTTTTTCCATGGAAATGTTAGTTTAACTAAGTTGGACCCGGGTATGTTCTAAAACTACGACCAAGACCACCGTGGGATGGGAAGCAGCATCCCTGGAGTGCAGTGGAGATACTGCGATCGCCAACCCGCATGCCAAGTGTGGCGATTATGGACCCCCCCCCCCCCCCATAAATTAGGTAGGTCTATGTCCAGCAGTGGACGTCCTTGGGCTGATATGGTGGTTAGTTTAACTTGTTTGTACCAGATGTCACTGGGTGCTATCTCTATCGCACTTGCATATTGAAGTGACAGAGATGCAGCGTTCGTGTGGTTAGTTTTTACTAAATACACAATGGCACTACAATCTATATGTGGAGCATTTTACTGGTATCTCTATGTCGTATATATATTGTACTTTGTGGGATTAACTACTTGACCACGCGGGCGAAAGCCGCAGGATAACTAGAAAAGTGAGTATATGACATAAAAACAATTATATAAAATGAAAATCTTGGCCGCTGGCGTAAAGAAGGTTGAAGAGCCCTGGTTTATTGAGAT
The DNA here is from genome assembly GCA_905163555.1 of Notocelia uddmanniana. NCBI lineage: Eukaryota > Metazoa > Arthropoda > Insecta > Lepidoptera > Tortricidae > Notocelia > Notocelia uddmanniana. The sequence continues at coordinate 1,973,361 of LR991059.1, forward strand.
ACGTTTTAAAAAGTGGTCCCATTGGTTAAAATTCATTTACATACTTTACACATCCATCTTTAGGTCACCGACTCACACCAAATTTCAACTCAATTGGTCCAGTGGTTTCAGACAGATGGATGGACAGACAGACGCACGAGTGATCCTACAAGGGTTCCGTTTTTTTTCTTTTGAAGTATGGAGCCCTAAAAAAAGGTCCAGCAGCTTAATTGTATGATGATGATACTTACTGTGAGTGTGATGTATTTTCCACGCACTGCAAACTTCTTCCTCTCTTTCTCTAACTTCTCTTGTTTCTCCTGGTGCAACACAGCTTTGTAGTAGTCGAGGAGCTGGTTGACGCGCGTAGCGTGAGGGCTGCTCCGTTCCGGCCATCCTCCCGATGCTGTGAAACATTACATAATGAACCTAGTGGAGCATTTACATAATGGAAGTAGTACACCTGGAGATTTTTAAAAACCATTGTAAGGCGCCTTTTGCCTTGCCTTACCTATGGCTGCGAGAATTGGGTGAATCTTTGTGTAACACAAAATAAAACATATTATTATTATCAAAAATATCTGAAAGTTTTATTTACTCACCAACAGGTTGATCTGGAATTCCCACATCCCTAGCAGTCCACCTACAGTTAAAGCATGACAAATAATACACCCTCTTCGCCTGCTTCCCATCCTCAACCTTCCCATCTCCGCCGGCCCCCGCTGCCGGATCCTGCCGAGGCTGGGCCAGGGTTGCCCGGGTGGATAATGTGTGGAAACAGCTCGGGCAGTCATAGCAGCTGCTACAGCGGTTCTTCTTCAGCCGGGCTTCAGATGAGGGCATGTTCTCGAGGCAGTATGCACAGTAGTGGGAGTCCACCTATAGTGACACATATAAAAAGCATGAGATAGCACATTTCAATCAAATGTTTCTGTGTAGCCCAAAGGTTGACTGATAGAGAATGATAGAGATAGAAAAAAAAATGTACAAATGACATTAAGTTTGACATTTGTACATTTTTCTTGACATATGCAAATCAATTTTAGATTAATTAATGTTACACACATTTTGTGTCTTTAAACACATTCACAGGTATAATAAAGATAAATATTGACTTTATTAGTTGTATTGTAAGACTTGTTAGCCACCGAAGTGGTATTAAAAAAAAAACATTTCTGGATGCACCTTAAGTTATATATTTGACTGTGTCTACCCGCTTTACAGGTTCATTGCTGGCCGCATGTAAAGTCTGTATTGTTTGCGAACTTGTTTTATTGCTTCTATTAATTAGTAATTCTTTTTATGAAATAACAGTAATAAATGAGGAGTTCACATTTTACTTTAGCACTGAAAGTAAATCTTTTACATTTATTTACTTACATGTTTCACTAACACAATAGGAAACAGTTTTCTGACTATACTATCGTAAACTATGTCATTATTGATTGCAACATTGCACAGCTACCTAAGCTAACACCAGTGTCCTTTTGTTATTGAATGGGATCACGGCTAGGGTACCATGAACAAGGTGTGTCAAAGGATTGGTACCCGATAGGTGACATACTTTGCAGAACAATTACAATAGATATGGATCAACTGGCAAGTACTAATAAATGTTTATACAAAGAAGAAAAAATACTGCAATATTTTCTACTGGGTTTTCTTTATTTAAATAGACGGCTACCTCATGACAAATGCAGAATCCACAGCGTATTTTCAAGCAATGCCGACAGAAGTAGAGACTCGTTATAGGCTTCAGCTGCCCGCAGGAACACATGTACTTCACGTAATCAGGCTGCGTCAGGTAAGCCATGATCTTGGGTGTGGTATATTAATACTTTGAGTAACAAAATATTCTGAATCCCGCACAAAACCAAACGAAATACCGTACACTGTCGCTCGTATCGAAGTGACACATCTGTCAAGTGTCAAATTGACAGAACGGCAAATGACATCATTGAGAATGTTTGAGATAATTTTAAAACTGTTCAAAATAATATAAAACTTAAGTAACTACAAACAAAATGCATTTAATCCGTAAATCTTGCTCTTAAAATAGTGGCAGATGGCAGATTTTGGCTTTTGATGACAAATAAAGTGAATCGTGAACCGAAAACTAATGGTATGCCTCTCTGTCGCACTTTCATATTTGAGTGACAGAGAGGGAAATACTTCGTTTTCAGTTCACGGTAGGCCCTCTCTTAGATTAATGATATCTGTGAGCCTTCTGCCTTCAATAGCTGTATGCCATAATCCCCACGCTCCTTGTTGTAATAAATAATTAGAAATCAATCAACTTGAAATTACGATTTCGTATTCTGATTAAGTCTGAATATTTTCATGCGTTGTGTAAATGCACACAACTTGAGTAGCTTATTCAGAATACCATTCCGCGTTTCATTCAATTAGGCAAACTTACAAGGAAAGATACCCAACTGTCCGGCTCCGATTTGATTTATTTTTTCCCCTTAAACTTATATTTTACATAAAAAACCACCTTCAAAGTTTCATACTTCTCATGGTTTCACTCATCATGGACCCTGAAGTTTTCATAACAAAAAAAACCAAAGTAAAGTGAGTGAAACCATGAGAAGTATGAAACTTTGAAGGTGGTTTTTTATGTAAAATATAAGTAAAAGGGGAAATGACAAAACACGGGTCCATTATTTTTTCATGTTCTCCAACATATAATCAAGCCAGTTATTAACTAACAATTTGCTTTAGCAAAACTCTCTACAGAACTTAACGGTTTTGGTCACTTTTTAGTACTTTGGAGGACCATTTCTCCGAATAGGATGAGTTTGGGCCGCTGAAAAAAAATACGTGTCCATTATTTTAGAGTACTCTATAACATTTTAGGGGATGATGATTGGGCAGATTTTCCCCTAGTAAAAGATGTCTTGACTTGAAGATCGTATAATGGAATGTTTTGTATTTACAGAATGGCTTCTTATATACTAAAACTTAACTATTGCTATTTCACTATTTACATTTATACAAGACAAGGATAGCCATACAAGTTTTGGCGGGAAACTAACGCGCGCTGTAGATTCGTAGTGCGCATGCGTAGAACTCGCGAAGGCAGGCGGGAGCGACTGCGGCGCGTTGGCGCATGCGCAGACCAAAGGAATAAATACACCCTGTCGCGCGCGCAGTGCAGTCAGTATCGAGGAATCTTCGGCGGGAACGCACGTCTGTCGGCTGTTGTCACAGCCAAACAAAACTTCTGTTTCCTGGAGCACTGCGTCAATCGATTATATTTGATGTCAATCGAAAAACGTTCTTTTCAGAACGGTCAATCATTTTGTCGCTACGTCAATCGAAAGCGTTCTTTTCAGAACGGTCAATCAATTTGTAGTTGACGGGACTCGGCAGCTACATAGCTCCCTCCTTAGCGATAGCGTACGGGGAAATGTACGGTGCGTCCGCTGCGGGTCACTCGTGGTTGCTGTGCATGTGCAGGCGTCGGAGTGGTGTGTGCAGGCGGTGCAGGCGTCGGAGTGATGTGCGCAGGCGATGATGTCGGAGTCTGCGGCGGCGGCGACGATCTCGGAGTCTGCGGCGGCGATGGCGACAGCGGGGGCAGCGGCGGGGGCGGCGGCGACTGCGAGCGCGAGGGGCGCGGGGGCGGCGGGTGTATCGGCGGCGGCGGCGGCAAATTTGTGTAGTTGTAGTTAGTTATTGTTATTGGAGTATGCGCTGGTTCGGATGATTCGTTTTCGGCGATGGTGTATGCAGGCTTCAGTCGGTCGATGGATATGTTCGCTTGACGTGTAGGTAATTGGATGGTGAATATCTTGTCGTTGCGTTTCAGTACTTTGTAGGGTCCATCGTACGGTGCTTGCAGAGGTTTCCTAACTGCGTCGACACGTAGAAATACGTATTCGCACGTAGTTAGGTGAGGATGAACGAATATTGGCTTCTTGTTGCTATGCGGCTGGTTTGGTACTGGTTTCAGGTTTCGGATGGTTTCTCTCAGCTGTTCGACGTAGGTACTGTCCATTATGACGTCATTGTGTGATTCGGTAGCGAGGAAGTCTCCGGGCAGGCGAATGTTGCAACCGTAGGTAAGTTGTGCGGCGCTTACGCTCGTGTCGGTGCGTAATGCTGCGCGCACGCCGAGTAGCACTGTAGGCAGTTCGTTAATCCAGCTGTTGGCGGATAGGAGTCTAGCTTTCAGCGCACTCTTCATTACTCGGTGAGAGCGTTCAATGACCCCATTCGAGATTGGATGATATGGCGTCGTGCGTGTTTTTTTGATACCGAGTAATTGCGTTAGGTGAGCAAAGACTCGGCTTTCGAACTGTCGGCCTTGGTCGGTTGTTATTGTTGCTGGGCAACCGAATCTTGACATCCATCCTTCGTAGACGGCCTTGGCGATGTCTTCGGCGGTTATTTGCCTTAGCGGGATCGCTTCGGGCCAACGGGTCGCGCGGTCGATGATAGTCAGGCAGTAACGGTAACCGTCGGACGTAGTGGGCATCGGGCCGATGACGTCACAGTGTACGTGTTCAAAACGCGCTGTAGGTTTGAACGTTGATAAAGAACTTGTAGTATGTTGCTGTATCTTCGCTCGTTGACATGAAATGCACGCTTTCGCCCATTTTCCGATGTCCGTATTCATTGCAGGCCAGAAGTATTTGCTTGTAATCATCTTGCGCGTAGTCCGTATACCGGGGTGACTGACCTTGTGAATAAGGTCGAAAATAGTGCGTCGGTAGTCGGCAGGTAGGTATGGACGATTGGTATTGGTTGATGTTTCGCAGTATATCTTGTGATCGGTTCCGGGAATCGTAATTTGCTTTAGTGTGATATTATTCTGTTGCTGTAGTTGTGCGATGTTGCTATCTGTTTCTTGAGCGGCGGCCAATTCCTGGAAGTCAATCGGCGAAGGACAACTGATTGCTTCGACGCGTGAGAGTGCGTCCGCTACAGCGTTCTCTTTCCCACTTATGTAGCGTATATCGGTAGTGAATTCGCTTATATAAAGTAGGTGTCGGGTTCGTCGTGGAGATTCGCTGTCGTTTGATGGCTTCGTAAATGCAAATGTTAATGGCTTGTGGTCCGTAAATATTATTAGCGGTCTTCCTTCGAACATTTTTCTGAAGTGTTTCACGGCAAGGTAGGCAGCTAGAAGTTCGCGGTCGTACACGCTGTATTTCTTCTGGGCTTCTGTGAACTTGCGTGAGAAATATCCGAGCGGTTGCCATTGGTTACCGATGGATTGTTGTAACACGGCGCCGGCGGAGGAATTTGAGGCGTCGCAAAAGATAGCGAGCGAAGCGTTATGCAGTGGGTGTGCGAGTAGAGCGGCGTTTTGTATGCTCACTTTACACGCTTCGAAGGCTTGCGTAGCTTCGTCGGTCCATTCGATTTGCGACTTGTCTCTCTTCCGAGCGTTGTGTAGGTACTTGCAGAGCGGCGATTGAATGGTTGCGGCGTCCTTGATATTTTCCCGGTAAAAGTTAAGCATACCGAGAAAACGACGTAGATCTTCTATTGTGTTAGGTTTAGGGTAATCGACTATTGCTTGAACTTTTTCTTTAGGTGGTTGGATTCCGTCTTTGTTTACTTCGTATCCGAGGAACTTCACCGATGGCTGGCCGAAAACACATTTGGCGGGATTTATAGTGATGCCATACTCGTCGAGTCGTTGTAAAATGGTGCGGAGATGTGTTCGGTGCTCCTCTTCGGTGGTTGAAGTGACTAGTAAATCATCGACGAATGGGAAAACGTAGTCCAGGCCTCTCAGTACTTCGTGTATAAAACGTTGAAATGTTTGACCGGCGTTCTTCAATCCCGGGCACATGCGCGGGAATTCGAATAATCCGAACGGTGTTATTATGGCTGATTTTTCGACGTCTTGCTCGCTGATAGGTAGTTGCTGATAAGCGCGGTTCAAGTCGAGTGTTGAAAATATTTTCTTGCCGGCGAGTTGGTAGGTGAAATCGCGTATCCGTGGTATGGGATAGCGGTCGGGTTTGGTGATAGCGTTGAGTCTTCGGTAGTCACCACATACGCGTAGATCTCCATTTTTCTTAGGTACCACGTGTAACGGTGAGGACCATGGGCTCTTGCTGGGACGACATAGGCCTTGCTCGATCATGTTCTGGAACTCTTTCTTGACTTGTTCATAGCGATGCGGTGCGATTGGGCGGGCTCGGCAGTGAACGGGTTGACCGGTGGTTTCGATAACGTGTTCGACGGAGTGTTTCGGGCTGAGCTTCATCGATGTGAGTCTTGTAATTCCAGGAAAGTCGGCTAGTATGTCGTGGTAAGTTTGGTGCTCGTCGATACTTCGAACTGTAGGTATATTTGAGCTGCATAGTTGTGCGTTGGTAGTTAGAAGCGTCTTGCCATCGATCAATCTTCGGTTCTTCACGTCGACTATCAGTTGGTGATGGTTGAGGAAATCTGCTCCGAGGATAGGTTTCGACACGGCGGCGACGATAAACTTCCATTTGAAGGGACGGCGTAAGTTGAAGTCGAGCTCGTAAGTCTTCTCGCCGTAGGTAGGTATAGTTGTATTGTTGGCAGCGTACAGTTGAAAAGGTAGCGGCGTTTCAGGTGTGCCTTTAGCTCTTGGTATGACGCTTATGTTGGCACCAGTATCTACCAAGAACGATAATTTCGTCTTCTTGTCGGTTACGAAAAGGCGGTATGAGTGTTGCGGTACGCTGGGTTCCGCCGCAGCCAGCGTTTTCTCTAGTTTTCCGGCGGCGACGGGAGAGATCGGAAACTGCACGGCGGGTTGCATTTCATTGCGTCCATTCCGAAGCGACGGTGGTAGTAGCAATATGGTGATGGTGATTTGCCTCTGTTATCGTCGGTCTTCGAATAGCTGCGGGAACGAGATTTCGAGCGATGGCGGCTAAAAGGGCGACTTTGGCTTGGCTCGGGATGCGGGCGAGCGCGTAGTTCGGCGACCTCTAGCGCGAGCTTTCGCATCTCGCTGATTAAATATTGGATGTCGGCGTTGCTTGCTTGTGATGTTGATGGTTGTGGTGCTTGCGGGTGATGTTGTGGCTGGCTATGCGAAGATGTGGACACGGCGGATATTTGATGTGAATTCGGCGATTCTTCCATCATTTTGTCGGCTAACTGCGCTATTTCGTCGAGTGTGGCTTTCTGGCTGAAGGTTTCGCTGACGACGAGGACTGAGCGGATGTACGGCGGCAGGAGATTCGTCCACATTATTCGGATAGTGCTGTCGGTGAATTTGTTGCGGGCGAGATCGAGCATTCTTCTTAGCAGCTGGCTAGGCTTTTGTTCGCCGAGTTCCATTTGCGAGAGTAGCTTCTGTATCTGCTGGTTGTCGGATTCTTCATAGACGGCGATCAGGCGTTCTTTGATGGCGTTGTAGTAGTTGTGCGCAGGTGGGTTGTACAAGATGTCGGTCAGTTGCTCGATGTCTTGCTTGTCTAACTGCGCGATTACCATCTGTGCGAGTTCGTTCTGGGTCTTCTTTAGTTCGTCGGTTGCGGACTCGAAGCTATAAAACCAGAGACGCGGCTTGTCGCGCCAAAAGGCTGGTATGCGTAGACTGAGGGAGATTCCGGCGACTTCGCGAGGTGCAGGCTCCGGCGTTGATGCAGCGGCAGGCGTACACGGGACTCGCGACGGATCTTCGGCTTGTTGGTTGACTCCATTATTTTCTGGATTTGGGCTCATGTTGTTGCTTGATGTTCTTCTTTCTTGGGTCACCACTTTAGGGGATGATGATTGGGCAGATTTTCCCCTAGTAAAAGATGTCTTGACTTGAAGATCGTATAATGGAATGTTTTGTATTTACAGAATGGCTTCTTATATACTAAAACTTAACTATTGCTATTTCACTATTTACATTTATACAAGACAAGGATAGCCATATAAGTTTTGGCGGGAAACTAACGCGCGCTGTAGATTCGTAGTGCGCATGCGTAGAACTAGCGAAGGCAGGCGGGAGCGACTGCGGCGCGTTGGCGCATGCGCAGACCAAAGGAATAAATACACCCTGTCGCGCGCGCAGTGCAGTCAGTATCGAGGAATCTTCGGCGGGAACGCACGTCTGTCGGCTGTTGTCACAGCCAAACAAAACTTCTGTTTCCTGGAGCACTGCGTCAATCGATTATATTTGATGTCAATCGAAAAACGTTCTTTTCAGAACGGTCAATCATTTTGTCGCTACGTCAATCGAAAGCGTTCTTTTCAGAACGGTCAATCAATTTGTAGTTGACGGGACTCGGCAGCTACAACATATATAAATCAAATCGGAGCCGGACAGTTGGGTACCTTTCCTTGTTAGTATTTTAAAAACAATACTGAACCGTCGCCCACAGCATACTAACAATTTGAAGAGGTAATGGTTCAAACACTTCAAACTCATTTGCACGCAGCAGGCTTTTAGAAAGCTCTATTAGTATTGTGCGTGCGCTTAATTTCGTCCATGCTACATGATCGATGGCACACATACTGATATAAATTATGCTAAATGGAGGGTTTGTGAGTGCTATATTAAGATATTGTTCTATAACTACAACCAACGTGTGCTTGTACTGTTTGTTATGTTAGGGATAACATCAGGTGTTTGCAGCTGCTCTTTAAGTATAATTATTAATTAGTTTAAATTAATAAGTAATGATAAATGTTCGTTTAACTATGCTTCCAAATTAGTTGCCAATACTGACTGTGCTGATAGTAGTTAGAAGTAAACTTAAGTATAAAACTAGTTTAAAGTTTGTTAGTTTTTGGAGAAACTTAGGAAAACAACTGTGCCGCCACGTAAACTAGCATCCTTTGCAAAAGTCGTACTTTAAGCCACAGATTAGCTTCGAGCTAGATGCCTGGATGCGTTCAATTTTTGTATAAGGCCGTGTGGTACAGTCGGGTTCACTTACACGTACACGCATTTGTGCCTTATTATTATTATTTATTGTTTATGAAGTGTGTACGTGTGTTTGAACTTGGCTGTGCCGCACAGATCGTGACCCATCAATGGTCCTGCCGGAAGACCAGCGTGTGTGCTGACTCATGCTGACTCAGGAGTCAGCACCATGCTGAGGCGGGACCATTTCATGGTAAACTTTGAAAATTGTAAAACTTTTTAAACATTTTGTCTGTTTGCCATGAATAAAGCTTTTCTATTTCTATTTCTATTTCTAATAACACCCTATTAATATAGAATCAGTATTCAATTACTTATTAAGACTTCTTTAATAATAAAAATATCCAGCGCAGCGCGTCATTGAAATGCAACACCCATCCAGAAACCCCCACTAGTACTCCATTCCCATATAATTCGCTAATGATCAACACCGACCGACCATTCACCAATAGACAGAGTAAGTTAGCTCTCAGATTGCGCGTACTTGTAACGAATATATAGCTCAAGATACACTGGGTGATAGACTTCTGAATCCCATGCGCCAGAGTCGATTCGTCTCACGTGCACGCGCCTTTAAGGTGCAAACGTAGGCTTTCTAGTGCGGTAATGCGTTGCGAAAGATCATTATGTCACCGTATTAATTACTGCACAATGTGGTAGGTTTAGGTTTTCGTCTAATTTAGGAGGCTAGAATGCTGGATACTCTAAAGCAGTGACTACACTGGTGATTTATGATATGACTTTCTCAAAGATCATGCGATTCGTTTGTAGGGTTCCGTATTAATATCGTAAAGTAAGAAGGAACCCTTATGGTGCCGATTTGTCTGTTTGTCCGTCTGTCTGTTAGATCGCTCTTTATGCTATCGATTTGATATTTAGAATAGTTGTAAACGGCTCACCCAGATGCATTGAACGTGATTTTACATGATTTACGGACTCGTACACTATCTGTATACGGAACCCTTGGCTTGAACGGTTTTCAGGGTTCCGTAAGAAAGGAAAAAACGAAGCCCTTATAGGACCACTCGTGTGTCTGTCCGTCCGTCTGTTACAGCCAATTTGCTCCGAAACTACCGAACCTGAAATTTGGTAGAAATATGTAAGTCAGTGACCTCTCGGTGATCCAATGACGGACATGTAACGTAAACTAATGGTTTTTAAACACCACTTTTGGAAGGTCAATAAAAAAAAAATACAAACTATCATGGGACCTATCACATAAAAGGGCTCGTTATAAGAATCTCAATAACTTATTTTTTATATTTTTGTAATATTACAATTCAAAGTACAGATGGGGCAGACGGGTTCTGGAGTGGAGACCGCGAACGACTCGCCCTGTGGGACGACCTCCCGCCAGGTGGACCGACGACCGGAGGGCGTACTCCGAACTTCGAAAATCGAAATACGTGTCGTGCCGTCCCTTTCACTCTCGTGTTATACACTATATGAGGATACGAAGTTCGATTTTCGAAATTCGGAGTAAGCCCTCTGAAGAGATTGGCGGGAAGCGGTTGGATGCGGAGAGCTGGGGTGCTACCGCGAACTTCGAAAAACGAACTTCGTATCGTACCGTCCCTCTCCGTCATATAGAGTATAACACGAGAGTGAAAGGGACGGCACGACACGAAGTTCGATTTTCGAAGTTCGCGGTAGCACAGCTGAGGACAGGGTGTGGTGGCGTGAATTGGGGAAGGCCTACGTCGATGATGATGATGAAATCATGTTCTGAAATTCTTTGAAACGAGTACACAAGTAAGTACCTAATAGATAATTCGTGAGGGGTCAAAGTAACAGAGCATTGCAACCGACAGTTACTTACGAAATTTGAGTATCACACAAACGCACGAAGCCTCGAAGTCAAGCTTTCGAAAGGTTCCATCAGGACCGTACAAAAGTTGGCACTTTTCAACGTCGTCAATCACATGTTACTTAAATACGTGTGATTGTAAACAAGCGATTGTGTAACTATAAAGACTTACGAGACTATTTTTTTAATACCACGTCGGTGGCAAACAACCGTACGGCCATCACATGCGCGTGGCCGGCCGTTCGGTAAAGCAAACACGGTCCGGGGGACGTCGCACCAGTAAACGCGGTCCGCACGGTATTCGGTAGCGCGCGCGGTAGAGCCGAGGCTACCTGTGTGACATATGAAGCAGTAATCGACAGTCGACAATTTCGGAAAGATCAAAAATGCAAAAACGCCTCCGCCCCGCACCGCGCCGCGCCCGCTCTCTGCGTTTTGAGAGCTTTACAAATGTATACACTCCTTTATTGAAGAACCCTATTGGCTATGTGCGAAGTAGGTGGTGGGGGTAAGCTAGGCGATCGTAGCGCACACCATGGCAGAAATGTGTACTTACCGGGGACCACTGTCAAATTTACTTTCACGTTTTCTATTGGTTTCTGAACGGTTTCCTACGATTCGTTTCGTTTGTATGCATTAATTTATTCTCTTATTTATTTCAGTAAAATTTCCAATACGGGGTCTTTCTCGTTTACTAAAGTAAATAAAATATTCATGTGTCATTATTTGACATCTCTGAGTGTTGACATTGTCTCGGGACCTTTGACGTTTGACGTTTCAGACGTGCACAAAGCCAATACGTAGGCCCTCGGGAAAACCACGGCAGGGAGCTCAATTCATAGCTGGAACGTCCGAGGGACGATTTTTTTAGTGTTCCGTACCCAAAGGGTAAAAACGGGACCCTATTACTAAGACTTCGCTGTCCGTCCGTCAGTCCGTCTGTCACCAGGCTGTATCTCAAGAACCGTAATAGTTTTGAATATTTCTGTTGCCGCTATAACAACAAATACTAAAAACAAAATAATAAATCCCGTACAAAAAACGTGATATTTTAGCCCTTTTTCATGGCAACAGTTGAAATTTGCAGAGATTATGTATTTTTATTGTGGCTACAACAACAAATACTAAAATAATAATAATTAAGGGGGGCTCCCATACAACAGAGTAGTTGTTGGCGTTTTTTTTCTGGTACGGAACCTTTCGTGCGCGAGTCCGACTCGCAGTTGGCCGGTTTTTTTCTTTTTATACCACTCGGTGTTGGTAGTCGGTGGCAAACAAGCGTACGGCCCGCCTGATGGTAAGCGGTCACCGCAGCCTATGGACGCCTGCAATCATCTGAAACAGAACCACGCGACCATTTAGGTTCCATTCATGTTATTTAAAGGATTATCTTCTTTCTTCTTTGCTGGCTAAAGGCGGTTCTCGTACTTACGGATACATTACAAACATTTAAATTTGAATGAGTAACGTTTTGGCAACGGTGCAAAACTAAATGGGGGATATATGGGTTAGATGAAGATTGTTCAAAAATGAATTATTGTAATGTTGCAGGTGTTATTATGACTGCAATTTTCTGTAAGGTAAGGTACTTCCCCAGAATGGGTTGCTTCAAATATGAACGAAATACACTCCACTGCACTTAATATTTAAAGTTAAGTAATTTTTTATTGCACTCTGCCCGGCTAGTATGATAACCTATCATACTAGCCGGGCTGTTGCACACATATGAGACAGAATATTACAAGGCAGTAATAAAATGGACCCCGTAAGAGCACAGCAATAGAAGCTTACATCTACTTATAGATTACATTAATTATAAATTATAGGTACTTAGAACTTACAATTAATACATTTGGTACACAAATACCTCGCTTTAAGTAGACACAAAACGGTAAATCGTAAAAATATATACTTAGTCATTGAAATTTTATTATACTTATACAGGGTGGAAAAAAATGGGCCCTGGAGGGAAACTACCTTAAAATGTTGAGGTAGCTATACTTTCTGAATGGAAACATTATTTTATTTCTCCTAAGCATTAAGACTGCGCAGTACGTTCGGTTCTCCATACAAACGTATTTACGCTCTCATTTTAAAACGCCATGCTAGAATAACATGAAACTTTGTATACACAATGAGATTCGGCATATCTAGGTCGGAAATTAGTTTCTGTTACTTGAAATTACAATGGAGAAAAAATACAGCGATTATTAAGGTTTTCATACAAGCCGTAAAAAACTCAAAAAACCGCTGTAATTGTTTTCTTTTACAATTTCTAGCAACAGAAACTAATTTTCGACCTAGGTATGCCGGATACCATTGTGTATACAGAGTTTCATGTTATTCTAGCATGGCGTTTTAAAATGAGAGCCTAAATACGTTTGTATGGAGAACCGATCCACACCGATCGTACTGCGCCGTCTTAAAACTACATTCACCTATTTTTGAAAAAATGTACTGACTGCAAAAAAAATGATTGATGCCAATTGATGCCAATCGATCCTATTTCTATCAAGGAACTAAAACTTATTTAGAGACCGACCTAGTCCAGGATACAAGAGAGGCCACAAATAAATAAATAAAAGAATTTTTGTACAATAAGTATTGAAAAAAGTTTTATTTCTCAAAAATCTTTGAATGTAGTTTTATTTATTTATTTTATTTGCTTCAGGCAACAAAATACCCATATTAACATATACCTTTTTGCTCAGGAGAAATAAAATAATGTTGCCTTTCAGTTTAAATGCCTTTTTGTTTCCAACCTGTATAGTCATTGAAATATGCCTTCAAAATAAATACATATTGGGGAACAATCTTACACAAATCGACCAAGTTCCAAACTAAGCAAAGCTTGTACTATGGGTACTAGACGACGATATACATACTTATATAGATAAATGCATACTTAAATACATAGAAAACATCCAAGACCCAAGAAGAAATATCCGTGCTAAATGTACAAATAATTCCATGGCCGGGATCCAAACCCGGGACCTCTAGCTTCGGAGGCAAGATATTTTTTAACGGGCTTTTGCATCAGACTGTACTTTTGTCACGGCATAGTTCCATGATAAAACCGGATGGGAGTTCCGTACTCGAGGCGACACAATAAGGGAGCATTATAAACGCAGCCTTACAAATCTTACAATATCACATCCCTAGCTAAAGGCCATGCCAAACCGGCTGTATACCCACTATTCCTACCATAGACAACTTATCCCTGTCTAGCTCTAACATGTTTCGAAAAAGCGGGATAGACAATACTGCCAGTATGCGTGGTTTGAGATAAGCGAATAATTACTAGGCTAACCTATATTTGATGCGTAATATCTTAGGCGTTCCTAGTAATGGTAAATTATAAAGTACAGGTTTATCCGTGATGTTTCCTTATAAGTAAGGCCAGGTTTATGTTCTCACAGACCCAACATTTAATATGAACATCGTACTCGTATTATGTTTTGAAAGCGTTTTAGTCGCGACTGCGAGCGAAACACATTCAAATACGGTAAAAAAATGGGATGTGAACTAAAATTTAACAGATCTATGCTGAACACATGTGAATTATTAATTCCCAAAGATGTATCAAAATCCTTCTGTGGCTTTCCAAATAAATCATCGTTTTCTTCGCTCGCTCGGTGAAGGGCATTATTCCCGAAATTAATACTAGTAGTATGAGTACTTACTAGAATTACTGTTCAAAACGGGGTAGGTATTTACTATGTATGTTAATATTGTTGAGTTTTCGATATTTCGGCGCTGTTGCAAGCATTATTTTCAAGGTTTAACCCCGGTGAGGATGGTAAATACCCCGTTTTGATCAGTAATTCTAGTGTTAGTGACCATGTTAGCTTGAAATCGCATAGTAAGAGTACTAAGAGAGAGCTAGAGGTAGGGCAAAGCGGAACGTCATCTCGCTCATATTTGGAGCAGCCCAACTGGGGAAGTACCTCCACCGTACGACTGCAGCCATCATAACACCACTATTTGCTCCTTACATAGGTAGGTATGTGGTGTTGTGTTCCTGATGGTTAGTACTGGTTAGTTGTCTACTTTTTGTCTACTTTTTAAAAAAATGGGATGTGAACTTATCAGATCTATGCTGAACACATGTGAATTATTAATTCCCAAATATGTACCAAAATCCTTCTGTGGCTTTCCAAATAAATCATCGTTTTCTTCGCTCGCTCGGTGAAGGGCATTATTCCCGAAATTAATACTAGTAGTATGAGTACTTACTAGAATTACTGTTCAAAACGGGGTAGGTATTTACTATGTATGTTAATATTGTTGAGTTTTCGATATTTCGGCGCTGTTGCAAGCACCATTTTCAAGGTTTAACCCCGGTGAGGGTGGTAAATACCCCGTTTTGATCAGTAATTCTAGTGTTAGTGACCATGTTAGCTTGAAATCGCATAGTAAGAGTACTAAGAGAGAGCTAGAGGTAGGGCAAAGCGGAACGTCATCTCGCTCATATTTGGAGCAGCCCAACTGGGGAAGTACCTCCACCGTACGACTGCAGCCATCATAACACCACTATTTGCTCCTTACATAGGTAGGTATGTGGTGTTGTGTTCCTGATGGTTAGTACTGGTTAGTTGTCTACTTTTAAAAAAAATGGGATGTGAACTTATCAGATCTATGCTGAACACATGTGAATTATTAATTCCCAAATATGTACCAAAATCCTTCTGTGGCTTTCCAAATAAATCATCGTTTTCTTCGCTCGCTCGGTGAAGGGCATTATTTCCGAAATTAATACTAGTAGTATGAGTACTTACTAGAATTACTGTTCAAAACGGGGTAGGTATTTACTATGTATGTTATATTGTTGAGTTTTCGATATTTCGGCGCTGTTGCAAGCACCATTTTCAAGGTTTAACCCCGGTGAGGGTGGTAAATACCCCGTTTTGATCAGTAATTCTAGTGTTAGTGACCATGTTAGCTTGAAATCGCATAGCAAGAGTACTAAGAGAGAGCTAGAGGTAGGGCAAAGCGGAACGTCATCTCGCTCATATTTGGAGCAGCCCAACTGGGGAAGTACCTCCACCGTACGACTGCAGCCATCATAACACCACTATTTGCTCCTTACATAGGTAGGTATGTGGTGTTGTGTTCCTGATGGTTAGTACTGGTTAGTTGTCTACTTTTTTTTTAGTTCTGCAATTCTGTTTTGAAAACATTATAATTATCATTGTCTATTTATTTAATTGTATAATTCATGTGTTGACTTGTAAAAGTGCCCTTGTGGCCTATTTGCAGAATAAAATTTTTGATTTTGATTTTGAGTAAGGTCGCCAGAGCTCCCGAAGATTTGCTGTGTTGAGAGTGAGGGACCTGCATATATCTAGCTGTCGACGCACCAAATCCTCAAGTTAATAAAGGGTCGGCAACGCTCAAGCGTCCATAGACAACGGTGTCTGCTTACCATCAGGCAGGCCGTAAGCTTGTTTGCCATCGTTGTGCAAAAAAGTCTAAAAATCGATATATAATAAGTAGATATAAATATATCACCACCACCACCATATCAGCCGGAGGACGTCCATTGCTGTACATAGGCCTCCTCCAATTTCAAGATGGTAAATGCCATAATCGCCACGCTTGGCATGCGGGTTGGCGATCGCAGCATCTCCACCGCACTTCAGGGATGTTGCTGTCCATCCTTCGGTGGCCTTGGTCGTAGTTTTAGGACGTAACTACCCGGATCCAAAATAAATATATCGATCCTAGTATATTATTGTTGGTAGGTTAGGTATCTTTAACGTAACCATGTACGAAACATAAACATAACACGACGTTTTTTAAGTTGTCTTCAAGTAAATATTGTTAAAAGTTTCCATAAATCTTTCTCTGCGTCATACATTTTGTTTTCATATGAAATTGCAACTCTCTCTTATAGTACTAACCAATTTTTCTTACGTATCATACGATTAACACTTCGCTCGCACGTTCACTTGTACATAAGTCAACTATAACATCATAATTTTTATCCAAACAACAACACAGAAGACGTGATCAACACTACACGTTATAAAAGAAAGTTACTCGCCGCGTCTGTCTGTGTGTCTATGCGCGAGGAACTTGATCATTTAATCATCAACATATTGCATCAATGGTATTTACACACAGGTATTAGATTGGTAGTTTTGGATTCACATGGACCCTGATAGGGCACAGCAATAGGTATCGTAGTCAGTCCTGTAACTAATTTAACGAGTAGATACATACGTTAGTGCGATTTGGTAATCAAGTAATAATTAATTAAGTAGTAGGTAAATTCAATTCATTATTTATTTTATTTATTTATTGAGAGAAACAAACAGTCATATACAAAAATGTGTACAAAATTGCGCCCACACACTTTACCAGAAGTTAAAAAAAAATATCAACACCACTGGTGACTTGAGGACTGGCTCGTTCCTCGGCCAACGCATACGCAGTGCAACGAGGTAACGCAGCAGCAGCAGCGAGGGAACCATCCCCAGCAGCGGCAATTTAGGCGACATAGGTTAATTCTGTTTAGTTCTTTAATTGACTGAGCGAGCGGAGCGTCTCCGTTTCAGCTTTCTACAAAAATTCTTTATCATGTCTGTCTGTCTGTCTGTCCGGATGTTCTCCTCTACAGGCCGTATTTTTCAACCGATTGTCGTGAAATTTTGTGAGCAGGTTTGGTAATCATATAGATTTTTTTTCGAGTCATTTTTAGGAATTTTTAAAATTTGAAAAAAAAAATTGCGTTGTCTAAAGCTCCCAGAGCCACTAGTATCAAGTTTATTTTTAAGATATTATTACGCTTACTTGTACTGTATCTTTGATTAGTTCGTAGTAATTCTTACAATAAAGATATTATGAATAGTAAAGTTAGTTAGGTACAGTTAAACTCTGGTTATTAACATAAAAAAAATGTTAAAAAAAACTCCATTCATCCATCTGTCAAACACCCTGTATAACGATAAATGTCAAATAATACCAACCTGTATAACGATAAATGGAAAAAATGTCATTCCATAAGAAAATGAAATCCCCGCATATGAAGTCGCGGGAAAAACTAGTGAAACATATAAACAACTCGCAAAGCTCCGACAAGCTTTAAAAGAAAACCTCGTGACTGTCATCACTGTATTGTAATGTGGTAATATTAACAAACAAACGATATGCCGCTAGTTGGTCACAATATACGTATTGCATACAGTTTATTGACCTGACGGGCCACCTGATAAGATGCATAACCGTCGTCGTTGTACCGTTTAATATAATTAAACAAACGGAAATGTGCCGCTAGTTGGTCACAATATACGTATTGCATACAGTTTATTGACCTGACGGGCCACCTGATAAGATGCATAACCGTCGTCGTTGTACCGTTTAATATAATTAAACAAACGGAAATGTGCCGCTATATGGTCACAATATACGTATTACACACCGTTTTTTAGAGGACTAGCTTTTGTAGAGATAGGGCACCAGCGAAACTTCATCTCGCCTATATGTAAAACTGCGCAACTGGGGAAGTATAGTCAAGAGCAAAAGTAGATGATCATTTTAGTACTTTGTCACTTTCACTACTTTGACGCATCGCCACTGTCGCAGTATTTGTTACGTTAGTGCGAGAAAGTACTAAAATGATCATCTACATTTGTTGTTGACTGTATCACCACTTACAGAAGACCGCAGCCATAAATAACAGCCACTACTAATTTGTTAGGTATGTGGTGTTGTGTTCCTGATCGCGAGGAAGGTCGCCAGAGCTCCCTGACGATATGCTCTGTTGAGAGTGAGGGAGCTGCATATATATCTAGCTGTCAACACAAGAAATCCTCAAGTTAATAAACTTTATTAGAAGGGTCGGCAACGCGCTTGTGATTCTAATGGAGTCGTAACTCGCAAGCGTCCATAGGTAACGGTGTTTGCTTACCCTCTGTCAGGCCGTAAGCGTGTTTGCCACCGATGTTTGCACAAAAAGTTTACTGACCAGACGAAGCAACGTATACAATGGGGAATGTCTGAAAATTTTAAAAGTCCTTGATTATTTTTCTAATGGTAGGAATAACCCTCGCCATGAACAGAAAAAAGTTTCAGATTTTTCGGTTGTGCCATATATTTTTTAAAAATATAAACATTTTATATCACCTCGCGTCTGCCCCGTATACTACGTTACGCTACTACGACATTTCTAATTCCGTCGAATATTTAAAAAAAAAACGCCTGCTTGGATCTGTGATACGCAATGACATTGACAGTTCAAGTCATACGACCAACCTATGATGAACTGTCAATGTCATTGCGTACCACAGATCCAAGCAGGTGTTTTTTTTTTAATATTCGACGGACTTAGAAATGTCTTAGTAGTCCGATACGGGGCAGACGCGAGGTAATATAAAATGTTTGTATTTTTATAAAATATATGGTGCAACCGAAAAATCTGAAACTTTTTTCTGTTAATGGCGACGGTTATTCCTCCCATTAGAAAAATAATCAAGGACTTTTAAAAATTTCAGACATTCCCCATTAACAACCTGCAAAGATTTAGATTTATTTATTTCCTAATATAAATTTAAATTATAAATTAACTTAAGCTAATTTACACGAAATTACATTATGATCGTCAAAAATGGAATATAGTAATAATTATGTCAGGTGATACAACGAATTGTCACAGGTACACAGCAATATCATTATGAAAATATATCATATCATCATCATCATCATTTCAGCCGAATGACGTCCACTGCTGGACATAGGCCTCCCCCAAAGACTTCCACAATATCATATCATAACATTATAAAATAATAAAAAATCAGAATAAGGAATTAAACATCAATATTCAAGGTGAAAATAAAAATATGATAAAATTAAAATTGTAATATTTAATATGTACGTATTTTTATAAGACGTATACATTATGATACAAGTCCAGAGAACAGGAAATTCGCAACGAGTGGTGATAAATCAAAACACGACCGAAGAGAGTGTTTTAAATCGACACGAGTTGCGAATTACCCATTCGCACGTGTATCGTACAACGTTTTACAGTACATATGGCTCTTTAAAGTTTCGACATATGCACGTTATCTGCTGATTACCGCACCTGTGCGGTAAAGTTGCACCATATGTATTTTAATAGTACATTACGATACAAGTGCAGAGAACAGGAAATTCGCAACTAGTGGTGATAAATTGAAACACGACCGAAGGGAGTGTTTTAAATCGACACGAGTTGCGAATTACCTGTTCGCACGTGTATCGTACAACGTTTTACAGTACATATGGCTCTTTAAAGTTTCGACACATGCACGTTATCTGCTGATTACCGCACCTGTGCGGTAAAGTTGCACCATATGTATTTTAATAGTACATTACGATACAAGTGCAGAGAACAGGAAATTCGCAACTAGTGGTGATAAATTGAAACACGACCGAAGGGAGTGTTTTAAATCGACACGAGTTGCGAATTACCTGTTCGCACGTGTATTGTACAACGTTTTACAGTACATATGGCTCTTTAAAGTTTCGACATATGCACGTAATATGCTGATT
Source organism: Notocelia uddmanniana (assembly GCA_905163555.1). Taxonomy (NCBI): domain Eukaryota; kingdom Metazoa; phylum Arthropoda; class Insecta; order Lepidoptera; family Tortricidae; genus Notocelia; species Notocelia uddmanniana. The sequence goes on from LR991059.1 coordinate 1,993,544, forward strand.
ACCGCACTGGTGCGGTAATGTTGCACCATATGTATAGTACATTATTATACAACTGTTTTAATATTAATTTAGCTGGTGCCCGTGACTTCGTCTGTGCAGGATTAGTATCTGGACAATTCACACAATATCTTTATAAATTGTAGTCTATGTGTTATTATGATGTATAAGCTATATTATTGTAAAGTTTCATTAAAATCCCACCACCACCACCATATCAGCCAAAGGACGTCCACTGCTGGACACAGGCCTCCCCCAAATTCACGGGGGGTATTTGCCATAATCGCTACGCATTAAAATCCATTCAGTAGTTTTTACGTGAAAGAGTAACAAACATCCATCCATACTTACAAACTATCGCGTTTATAATATTAGGAGGATATTAAATTAAACAATGTCATTATAATTATTATATTTCAACATAATCAAACTTCAAAAAAAATATTGCCACAAAAAACTTATTCACAAACAGAATACAGTAAGTGGATTTTTCAGTAAAAAATGTGTGCAGTTTTTTTAATGTGATGGCAGGTTTTTACCATGGCTCTTAGATAGGTTTTATCAAAATCGGTTAAGCCGTTTTTGAGATATTGAACTTTGAACTGAAACTTTGTGGTTTATCAACTTATCGAAGTTGGTTAGTTACTTTACTGCCTTGAATACTTATATTGTTATCTAGTTACACAGCTACCATAGAGCCCAGTGACCTCAAATCGTAGATAAAAACTCTATGAATCCCAAAATTAGCGTCATGCACTTTGTAATCATAATTATACAATTGATGCGTCAATTGTTTTTAGTAATTAGCATTGCTAATTTTTATTCATTGTCCACTTTAATGTATTCTGTAAACATGGCATATGGCCATTAACTTAAGTGTATAATTATCCAAGTTATTACACTGCTCATCCTTATTTGACTGTTTGACCTAGAAAAATATCTTTAGAAAATCATGAATGGGAAAACGAGGACGTACGCAATTTCTTTAATAGCAACTTTACCAGCACACCAGCTAGCATGATAGGTTATATGGTCATGTTTTACGTGACGTTTTGGACCATTTGACAACCACTTGCCTAAATGGTAGCGGTAGTGACCCTGCCTACGAAGCTGGTGGTTCGAATCCCGGTCAGGGTATTTAGGGTCGCTAGGCCGGTATCGCGACCGGCGTCTGTTTGCGACCACCTGAATAATATAGTTTTTTCAATTATGAATCATCATCATCCTCATAGCGTTACTCCCAGTACAGTTGCATCCTGAAAGATGCCTGGGGTCCGCTACCTAATCCCAAGAATTGGCGTAGGCACTAGTTTTTACGGAAGCGACTGCCATCTGACCTTCCAACCCGAAGGGAACCAGACCTTATTGGGATTAGGCTTGTCAAGTGAGTGGGCAACTTGACTGTTAGAAGTTCTCAAGCCGCCCGGAGGCCTCTAACTTGGCTTAACGACTGCTATCATAGACAGCAACCGGGATCAACGGCTTAACGTGCCTTCCAAAGCACGGGAGCGCTCAGTTAGTAACCACTCAAAGCAGTTACCCATCCAAGAGCGCTCTTTTCACCTTCTTTTCACGCACGAGTTTTTTCAAATATGAATATTAACATTTTAAAAGACCTATGTGTTTTATTTGTTGGTTATTGAATGGGAATCCGTTAAAAATACAAGAAAATATCCTTTTAGTTCATATCCTTATACTCGTATTAACAATATACATGCAATTCATAAGATACAATACATTAAACGCATTAATTAAGAATCTATATCAGGTAAAACTCAGGAAGTAAAAGTGTTCTTCAATTTTATACGTAATTTAGAGCTTAAATTTGGGAGATAGATTCCCCCACCATATCAGCCAAAGTACGGCCACTGCTGAACATAGCCCCCCCCCCCCCAAATTGATGGGGGGTATATGGCATAATCCCATAGATATGGTGTTTTGGCGGAAAAAAATCTAACACGTAAAGTTTGCCGAGATTTTTTATTTCAAGTTTTCGATCAAACCTTTTAAATAATGGTTCAGCTTATGGAGCATCTACTCTTCCAGGGTTTTTTTAGAAAAGAAGACCACTGCCCGTCATTTACTCCCAAAAAATAAGCTCATTACGTCATCACTTAAAATAAGTACCTAAATCTAAATATGAGTACCAAAAAATATAAAGAAAAATATTTACAATAGGCAGTTAAACAAGAAAACAGTTCTAAGTTCGAGATAGAAGCAGAAAATAATGGAAATTACTTCCACTACATTATAAATTGAAAAGCTTTTTATAGTTGGTAAGTGTGTCAAATGTCAGTTCTTAAACGTCAGTGCTGTGTCAGTGTGAGTGGTAAGCAAGCGTTCGAGCCGCCTGATGCGCCTGATGATAAGAGGTCACCGTAGCCTATGGGAGCTTGCAACTCGTCACGAGCGCGTTTTAAAAATATATACGCTCTTTTCTTGAATATACTGATACTGTAGTCCCTCAGGGAAACGATTCGTTTCACTGATCCCGTACTCGTCTCCGTGAGCTTATCCCTCGAAAACATATCAGTTAGCGACCAGCTAATTAAGTGTGTTGGTACACAACCACCTGGATGATTGGTGAACCGGAAGGATATTCTCTCGACTTTTTAATGGATTCCAATTAAAATGACTACTAAATAAAATTCATACGACTCACTATTAATTGAATAAACCTTGTCATTCAGGTGCAGGTGGACGCAAACTGATGCTGGTCGTGTAGCTGTGGCGTCGACTCCTGAAATTCCACTGGTATTTATGTCCCACTACCTACTATTATCGAGCGCTCATGGAGCGTATGTGATAATGGCCGTTACTACGGGGGCAAATTCGCCAGCGGCCGGGGCACTCGGTGTTGTGCAACATGGCGGCTTGGGCGCGAGTGCGCACGCGCGTACATTTTCCCGCCAAACGCCGGCCGTGCCCGGTCGCGACCAGAAACAATCCTTTATTTTTTTAATTTTAAAATGTGACGTGGTATTGTTCGATTTTTTTAAATTCTTTGATAAGTTAGGTTACTGAAATGTGTTTTTGAAGTGTTGTGCCGTGCGTGATGTAGACATGTTGTTGGGGATCCTTCTACTGCTGAGCGAGTGCACTGCACTGGCTTTCAATACCAGTGATGTCAGCTTACGGGATGCGGTAAGTGTGAAACAGCCTTTAGGAAATTTTAGTTTCCGTAGAGATACCAGTGAAATACTCCACATAGATCGTAGCGCCGTTGAGTATTTAGTATGAACTAACCGCACGAACACTGCATCTCTGTCACTTCAATATGCAAGTGCAATAGAGATAGCACCCAGTGACATCTGGTGCAAACAAGCTAAACTAACATTTCCATAGAAAAATTAGTACTTCGAGCTGAAAGGCCCCTGGTAATACTAGAAATTTGAGTTTTAGTCATCTCCTAAACCAAAAGGGTGCCATTGGGATCCTATTACTCAGCCTCCGCTGTCTATCTGTCAGCGGGCGCGCTCTCTCATGAACCGTAATAGGTAGACAATTGTCATTTTTACAAAATACTGGTGTCGCGATAACAACCAAAATAATAATAAAAATAATGTTCACTTCTCATGTTCGTAAAGTTGTTCTTTGTGTCGAGAGAAGGCTGCATAAAATGGCCTTTTATCAGGCTTATATTAGGCCTTACAACCACATACACAATACACTTATTTAATTTAATTGGGACATATTGTATTACCTACTATATGAACACAAATTTAAGATTAATACGTGCATACATTTATTTTAAAACAAATAACGCAAATAGTTATAACTTGGCATTAAGGATAAAATGTGTGGCGGGAAATTCGTTACATTTCGTGACATTTACATGTAATAAGCTTAATTCTTGTTTTATTGACTTGTAATCGAAGTGAAAAGCAGAGTGTAAAACTCGAGCATAAAACCAATTTTACTCGAGACGTGACTATCCACCCTCGCCATACCTCTGGCTATACCTATAGAACATCTTAGTCTATAATGGCTCGTTTTTTTTACTAGAAATGGGATTGCTCTTGGCCAGCATCTAGCCAGGGGGCAAAGATGAGGCCGACGATGAAGCGAGCTCACCCAGAAGATGCCTATTCACTCGTGCCTTAAAAAAGGTCTAGGTTATATGAACTCGGATATACAGACGCCGGCAGAGAATTCCAAACCTTAGAAGTGCGCATTATGAAGGATGATGCAAAGCGCTTGGTTCGAATTAGAGGAATTTCGACGAGCAATTTAGCCAATAGGAAAGCAATATTCATTACAATCTACATCTGTACTAGCGAATACGTCACAATCAGTTACTGATGGCAAGAAGCGCATTAAGGATGATTCACAGTAGGCCGTTCCGTGTCCGGGCCGGCCCGTTTTCTTCTTGAGAAATACGCCGGCCGTTGCGTTTGCTGTCACAGAAAACGGGCCGGCCCGGACACGGAACGGTCTACTGTGAATCATCCTTTAAGGATGATTCACAGTAGGCCGTTCCGCGTCCGGGCTGGCCCGTTTTCTTCTAGAGAAATACGCCGGCCGTTGCGTTTGCTGTCCTAGAAAACGGGCCGGCCCGGACACGGAACGGTCCACTGTGAATCATCCTGGATGAACGGAGAGCGGGTTTAAATAAAATAAATATTGGGGGACAATCTTACACAAATCGACCTAGTCCCAAACTATGCAAAGCTTGTACTATGGGTACTAGACGACGATATACATACTTATATAGATAAATACATATTTAAATACATAGAAAACATCCTAGATCCAAGAACAAATATCCGTGATAAATGCACAAATAAATGCCCTGGCCGGGATTCGACCCCACGAAACAGTGAGTTGTATGAATTTTATTGATTTGGAATCCATTAGAAAACAGAAAATATCCATTCTGTTCATCAACTCGGACGCTCCGACTGTGGAATGAGCTCCCCGCCGTTTTCTAAAGGGACTGCAGTATGGGGTTCTTCAAGAAAGGAGTGTACACATTTTTAAAGGGTGGGCAATGCGCATGTGCCTACCTGGAGTTGCAGGCGTCCATAGGCTGCGGTGCGCTTACCATCAGGCGAGCCGTACGCTTGTTTGCCACCGACGTGGTATATAAAAAAACTCATCCAAGAGGTCGCGAACCGGCGCACCAAATTAGCTGGTCGTTAACCGACCTATAGATCCTATTAGTAATGTGTCTGTTGCCTATTTAAGCGTAAACTAATGATTGAACATTAAGAGGGCGCAGTACGCTCGGTTCTCCATACAAACGTATTTAAGCTCTAATTACAAAACGCCATGCTAGAATAACATGAAGCTTTGTATACACAATGGGATCCGGCATATCTAGGTCGGAAATTAGTTTTTGTTGCTAGAAATTGTAAAAGAAAAAAAATACGGCGGTTTTTTGAGTTTTTTACGGCTTGTATGAAAACCTTAATAATCGCTGTATTTATTCTGCATTATAATTTCAAGCAACAGAAACTATTTTCCGACCTAGATATGCCGGATCCTGTTGTGTATACAAAGTTTCATGTTATTCTAGCATGGCGTTTTAAAATGAGAGCATAAATGCGTTTGTATGGAGAACCGAGCGTACTGCGGACTCTTAATATTTCTTAATAATAATATGTTTGACGTGATAAGTCGCAAATAAATGGATACCTTAGTAGGATATTTATTTATAATTTATACCATAATTTGTCCATATTTATTTATCAGAACAACACATGTAAAGAAAAACTCATGTAAAAACATCGGGCATTGGTCACGTTATAAAGCGGTTCATTTTTTGAAGTCTTTTGTTTCATGTAAAAGTAAAAAAGTAAAAAGTAAAAGTAGTTTATTCTTCAAATTAGGCATATTACATGCACCTATGAACGTCAATAAACTACCACCGGTTCGGAAAAATAAACCTCTGCCACGAGAAGAACCGGCGTAAGAAACTCGGCGAGGTGTCATTTTTTCAAAACAATATACATTGTATAGTTAAATATAAAATTACAGTCTCAGTTACTACAAAAATAACAAGCTACAGTAGAAAACCTATTTTCGCGATAGATTAGCCGTGCAGGACACTATCACTGCCAAACATCCCTGTCCATGATGTAATCGTTTACCTTATAATATGCTTTTGAAATAAGTGTTTGTTTTACTACAGATTTGAATTTAGAATTGCTAAGTTCAGTAATGTGTTTTGGAATTTTATTGTAGAATTTAATACAATTTCCCAAGAACGACTTTTTCGCCTTTACTAGTCTATAGAAGGTTATTTTCAGTTTCCCAGTGTTTCTGGTGGCTATTGGTTTATCAGCGTTCGTTGGGAAATTGCACAAATTCTTCCTAACATACATTATTATTTCAAATACGTATAGGGACGGCAGGGTTAGAATATCTATTTCTTTGAAAAATTCTCTTAATGAGTCACGCGACCCCAAGTTATAAATTGCCCGGATAGCCCTTTTTTGCAAAATAAAAACAGTTTCAATATCTGCAGCTGATCCCCACAAGATTAGACCATAAGTAATTATACTATTAAAATAAGCAAAGTAAACTAACCGTGCCGTTGCCACATTGGTAAGCTGCCTTATTCTCCTGACTGCAAATGCAGCAGAGCTCAACCTACTTCCTATCGCTGTTATATGGGAACCCCACTGCAATTTTGAGTCCAATGTAATACCTAAGAATACAGTTGACGTAACAAATTCTAATGTTTGGCCATTAAGTTTAATATTTGTATCTAAGTTTCTATTTGACGAGTTCGCTAGAGAGAATTTCATACATTTAGTTTTTTTCGGATTCAACACTAAGTTATTGGCAGCAAACCAGTCAGATATCATGGACAGGGTATTATTTGGTTCAATGAGTTCAGTATCTTTCCTATTTACCTTGAACAGTAATGAGGTGTCGTCTGCGAACATTACAATGCCTGATCTTCGGCTTACCATATATGGTAGATCATTTACATAAACAAGGAACAGGAAAGGGCCTAGAATAGACCCCTGAGGTACTCCCATCTCTACCACTGTCTCTGACGAAAGGGCTTTATTTATCGCTACCTTTTGATTTCTCTGTGTTAAATATGATTTCATAAGATCCAATGCATGTCCTCTGATACCATAGAAATTAAGCTTACAAATTAAAGTTCCATGATCTACACAATCAAAAGCCTTGGAAAGGTCACAGAACACTCCAATGGCGTCATATGACTCTTCCCAAGACTGCAAAATAAATTTTATTAAACTTGCACCTGCATCAGTAGTTGATCTACCTTTCGTGAAACCGAACTGCTGTGCGTGCAAAATATTGTGTGAATTAAAATGAGAAACCAATTGCGTAAGCATTATTTTTTCGAATATTTTGCTAAACGCAGGTAGGATAGAAACTGGACGATAATCAGAAGGATTATCTCTATGACCTGATTTGAAAATAGGAACTACTTTACTACACTTCATTAAGTCTGGAAAAATGCCATTGTCTACACAACTATTAAAAATGAGAGCTAGAGTGGGTGCAACGACCTCGAGAATAGATTCCAGTACCATGACTGACACGCCCCATAAGTCCTCAGTCCTCTTTATTTTTAACATTTTAAAAGACTTCAGTACATCTAGAGGAGAAACATGATGAAATTTGAAAATATTTAGTGACTCTAATTTTACGTTCTCATTCAGAAGGGATTCTGCTATTGTGGTAGATGATGCCAAACTTTGAGTCGTGACTATAGGAATTTTGGAAAAGAAATTATTAAATTCATCGGCTACTTTTAGTGCATTAGTAATTAAATTATCCTCTATTTTCAAAGAAATCGTGGACTCTTTATTACTTCTCTGCCCAGTCTCTGTGTTTATTATTTTCCAGACAGTCTTGGCTTTGTTATCTGAGGACTTTATTTTATTATTCAAGTGCATTGCTTTTGCCTTTGTGCACACTGTTTTGAATAATTTGGAATAATCCCTAACATACTGATGGAAGCGTTCGTCAGTGGTGCAAGATCTCCTTTCATAAAGTTGGTATAAGTTATCTCTACTCTTTCGAATTCCGGTAGTTGCCCAATCATTAAATCTCATTTTATTGTTTATTTTAATACGCTTTTTACTACAAGTCCTATTAAATTCGTTACACACTGTATTCAGAAGCATTTTGAATTGATCATTCGGATCATTTGATTCTACCTGGGTGTTCGGCATGGCGACTAGTAGATGAATATGGCATGAAGGACAACTTATTTTATCATATTAAAATTTATCTCCTAAGGGGGTGAAATAGGGCGTGGATATCAAACTTCAAACATTCAGATTCAGATTCAGATTCAGATTCATTTATTCACAATATACGATTACATTATAAATTAAGTATGTCAATTTACAAGAATCTCTATTGTGATCGTCAATAACATTAAATGAAAATAAAGATAATTTAATATAATTAATAACATAAATAATTAATAATACTAAAAATTAGGATGTCCGCTTAATTTAGGTAACAGTGGCCAAATAATTTCACAGTATTAAAATTTCACCTGAAAGGATCGTCATTGAATATCATTTATTCGTGAGAACATACACAACAGAAACAAATACAATTTAATCACAGACAAAAGAAAAAAAACAGTGTATGTGTCACGAAATGGACCCTGCTCAGCACGTTGCTGGCTTAAGGCCAGCGCTGGTCTTCCGCAGAGTCCATTTGGTGAAGGCAAGGGGGTAACACGACAAACTGAAAACAAATAGACACATACAGAAAAGGACAAAAATAAAACCAAAGCAATAACTGTAAAAAAAAAGTATGAACAAGACAATAAGGCAATCTAAAATCGATTCTATATGGGAGTTAAATTAACGAGTTCTATTGCGCAGGTGAAGTCGCGGGGACAACTAGTGTCAATGGTACTTGTCCCGTCTTCGACACTGACCCATAACAATGACAAGTTTTTGGTCAAAAATTTCATTTTTAGTACAAGCTTTTATTGCCGACTGTACTTTTTTCCACAATCATAAACTACTTGTTGAGTCAGTTCGAATGTGCCCAAACACGATGGATTTACCTTGTGTAGTTTAGGAATTGCTATGACCACCTTCTGTCTCAATCATCAGATCAGCTCTATGTCATAATAATATTGCATTGTCATCCGATTTATACATGCATGCAAAATTTCAGCTCAATCGGAAACCGGGAAGTGGATCAAATTTAACTTGCAAGATTTGATTACAGACACAGTCAGACAACGGGACAGGTGAAACTAAATAAAAGCTTGTAAAAAGTGAACAATAGGTATCAAACATGTCAACTAATAGAAATTAAAACGCAGACAAGACCTGAGTTTTTGTCCTGTTCGCTCACTAAGCTCGATATGCCGTGCTCTTCGCACGCATACGTTCTACAAATCATATCATATCATCATTGCCATAATGCGCAAAAAAATGGCCTCAATCAGAAGCAGAATCCGGAACAGTCCCAATGGCATACTAACTGTGTTAGCTGACCGCCCAGACAGTGTTCTGCAAAGGCACTGGATGACGGGATTAATAAACCCCGAGTCCGAGCGGATTTATTATATAAATTAATTTTAAATTGATGTATTATATAAATTAATAAAACTAACATAAGATAAGTACCTAATTACTAATTACTAACGACTCGATGGACCTCCGTTGTCCGAGTAAATAAATAATAATAAATAAATCAATCAGAAAACACACTACAGCAGTATAAGTTATTCTAATGCACCAGACGCCTTCTAGTCGAGTGCATTAGCGAAATATTCATTTATGGCATAGAATGGTCTGGTTAAGAACTAAGGATTTGAGAGCTGTAGTCCTCTCGAAAAAAAAAACTTTTTATTCAAATTTCAAAATATCCAAAAACCGACTTAAGGATGATTCACAGTAGGCCGTTCCGTGTCCGGCCCGGCCCGTTTTCTTCTAGAGAAATACGCCGGCCGTTGCGTTTGCTGTCATAGAAAACGGGCCGGCCCGGACACGGAACGGTCTACTGTGAATCATCCTTTAACAGGAAAAGTATAAAACCAAACCTAGTAACCTAGTCACTTAATTTCACGAGAATCAATTGAGAAATGCAACCTCAGCGGGAAATCCACCGGCCGGACATACGAACGAAGAAGCTGAAACGGCGACCTCGTTTCACTCGGTCAAATAATGATTCAGTTTGTTGTCGAAATTATTAATGTCAAAGGTTCCCACAGTCAAAATAGGCGAGGTATAAAGAAATATACCATTTAGGGATGATTCACAGTAGACCGTTCCGTGTCCGGGCCGGCCCGTTTTCTATGACAGCAAACCATATAAGAGCTCAATGCAGCAAACGCAACGGCCGGCGTAATTCTCTAGAAGAAAACGGGCCGGCCTGGACACGGAACAGCCTACTGTGAATCATCCTTTAAACGAATAATATTTTTGTAGTTTGGAGATGTAAATGGTCTCCAAACATCAGCCTTCATGTGTCTTTATCATCTACACTATGTATAAACGAACCATGGAAACTGTAAGAGCGATTTTTTTTACAATTGTTCCAAAATCCAGCTACCTTGTCGTAGTCAACGAGTGGTTTAAAATCGTAATATTAGTTGCTGCAGCAAAGTAATAAAATGTCGAGAAAAACTACAACACGTCATTATTACGACATCATTTCCCGTGTCACTAGTGTCACTGGATTAACAGAATCTGCCGCTATTCACAATCACAACCATTCCGACGTAAACCAGTTTAAGTTCGAACTCAGTTCAGTACAGATTTAGAGTACGAAAAGACCCGAAGAAGTATCAATCAATTGCCGTATTATTTAACGTCTGTCATGTCAAATGGCAAAATACTACCAGTTTTCATTCTGACATTTGACATTGACTAATAAAGTTTCACATTAACAGACATGAACTTGTCAATCATTTAATACGACAATTGATAGCCACTTCGCGGTCTTCGCGTCTAGTCGGTTTCAGAGTTTTCACGATTATTTACTAAATCTGTGGACGTTCTTCGGCTGATATGGTGGTGGTGTTGGTTACGGGGTTCATTTGATTTCTTCCTTGTCATATTGTTTCTTTCACGGCCGCGTTCTACCTCACACCTTAGAACCTAAATGGTGAGGTACGGTACGCTTTCAGAGGAATTTCCTCCCTCGGACGCTCCGGTTGTGGAATGAGCTCCCTGCCGACGTTTTCTAGGGACTACAGTATGGGGTTCTTCAAGAAAGGAGTCTAGAATTTTTAAGGGGTCGGCATTGAGCATGTGACACCCCTGGAGTTGCAAGTGTCTATAGTCTACCGTCTACCACTGCGGTGACCGCTTACCACCAGACGAACAGTAGGCTTGTTCGTATAAAATAAAAATATATACAAGAATATTTACCCAAAATAACTATTATTTATTTTACATAGTACAGGTATAAGTAAAAAGACATGTTCATAAATTAAATTAAAACTAAATATAACTAAACTTATAATTAAAATAAATTTATTGAAATAATAAAAAGATAAAGAAACTAAAAAAAAAGAATAAATATATTCGCGGCTACCCAAGGTCACTCGTTGGCGGAAAAGAACCCAAGATGCTGGCGGCGTTTCCCCGTTGCACAGCAATAACTTAAATAATATTAAAATCTAAAACAGGCCCTTGAGGCATGGAACTAAGGATGTATGCGGCATTTCATCGCCGCGCCGCAATACGTTGAGCGAGGAAGTCGCCAGCTCATTGGTCACCAATTTAAATTTAAAAAATCAGTTTAGTTTAGGTGAAAGCGACAAGGTACCAGTCCAGTTACGAGTTGAACTGCGCGTAAATTTCTGGATCAACTTATACCGGGGACGACTTCACAGTCGAGATTATCTTGAATAGATCTGGACATGATGTCATAAGTGGTACATTGCCTTGTAAGCTAGAATGCTAGTATATGGGTATGCCGGCGGCTTGGAACGCGTATAACTCGTTTAAGAATTATATAAATTGTATTTACAAGTACATGGACAGCGGTGTCCTATAATTTGATTAAACGGTTAAGGAGAGGTACATATATTCTGCGTTGGGTTTAGCGGCCCGGATACCATTAGGCTAAGTAGATTCTGAAGTCTAAGGTGCAGATTTTATAGGGCTGGCTTTAGAGCCAAATTTTTAGTTATAATATATCGAAATGTAGAGGTCCGTAGAGAAGGTAAAGTTTGGTTAGCCTACGGGTGGCAAATTTGTAAATCGGCCATTGAAAAAGTCCACGTACTTGTAGAGCCACTATTCTATCACACGTCTATTGCTAAGTAACGTAAGATAGGTGGCAAGATTAATCATCATCATCATGTCAGCCGAAAGACGTCCACTGCTGGACATAGGCCTCCCCCAAAGACTTCCACAATGACCGGTCCTGCGCCACCCGCATCCAGCGGACACCCGCGACCTTCACCAGGTCATCAGTCCACCGTGTGGGGGGCCCTACGTGGTTGCCACTCGAGAACCTTTCCGCCCCCAACGGCCATCGGTTCTACGTGCTATGTGCCCCTGTGGTGGCAAGATTGCGTCCACATATTAAGTCACGCAAAATTTCGCCTTTATAAACCTACCCTACGCCCACTATGTCACGATTTTTCCGATCGCTTTGACACATACTGCCACATTTGGTAAAATTCCCCCTCCCCGTATCGCTCTTAATATTTATGTGGTTAGCTCCCAACTGTATATAAGCCAGTATATGTAACTTACTTAATTTACTATTTAGGAGAATTTCTGTCCTGTATTGGCGTTTAGATACCCACGATTCAGAATCAAACCAAAATTACATACCTGCATACTCCATGTTTGTCGTATGGCAATTATTTCGAACCGTGAGATCTTCGAGAAGAGAGTACGGTTGCCAGTTTTGTTGCACTTTTAGCACCACTCAGGGGTCACGTGTACGGTAACGGTGGGTACTAACTACGGACGTGGTGCAACTTCGACCCCAATACATACTCCATAGCCAGGAATAAAACCCTGTTCTTAACATTCGGAAAAAGTTTTCACCAAAAACATAACTACAATTAACCTTTTTGCCTTTTCAAAATAAAATTCTAAAAATCTTTACTTCTTTAAACAACTAATACAAATCTTATAGTGACCGGCGTCTCCTTGTAGGTTGTTTGCAAAATAACCTGTGCCAGGAGGCACCGCTCTTCCATATCTACAATTTATTATTTATTTATTTTATTCTTGTTTTACAGTTTTTATTATTAGTGTTGTACTATTCTTAAAACTATTCTCCTTAGTTTATTAATAGTGTCTTTATGTTAGTGAGTGAATGGTTGGTTTTCGGCCTTTTGGTGTTCGGCCTTTTGTTTGCCTCTACTTTTTGTTACTATGTACTGTACATGTCCTTTAATTGAGGTGTGCAATAAAGAGTACTTGTTTCGTATTGTAATTTGGAAAGGATCGTCATAACCGTAACATAAAAGCAGTGAGCTTTTAGACCTCACAGCCTTTACGACCATGGGCAGGAATAGGCATAATATATTGTTGTTACCTGGCATAGTTGTTTAACCAACATATAACGCTCACCCATTACCGCGCCTGCCCACATTGTACAAAAACCACTAAGCGGCGACTGCGACCACGCAGTTTCCTAGACTACCATTAAGCGACGAAATGTCGTATCTTTATACGAGTATCATACTGACTTATGACCTTTTGGAATGAATCTTCCTGCCTGCCATTGTATGACAAAAAGTCCTGTTTTCATATAAGACTACTGGAGCTTACTACCTTTTGTCATAGGGCGGTAGCATGGCGCGTAATTTAGGTCAAACGAGATATCAATGGTCAGAGCTATGTTCGCACTAAGCTAGCGATTTAGTTGATAGGTTTAGCAGCTTCCTTTGTGCGTAAGAAGTGCTTATTGTAGGCCTGTCGATGTTTACAAACAAATTATGTACAATTTATTTTCGATCTATAAATGCATCCGGCTTTTACATGTTTGGTTAAGCGCGCGGAACCAACTGAGAGCCTCGTAATCAATACAATTCATATTATATTTAAATTTAACTTTAGTGATAAGAGAATTAACCTTTTCGCCGCCATTGACTTGACAAAAAGTCAGTACATTTAGTGCCCCACACGCCATGACTTCATATTCACTATGCAATTTTTTATGACTGACTGACAATTTTCTATGATTGGCCCTAGCCTCACCTGATGGAAAGCGATGACAAGGCCTAAGATGTTGCTCACTGGTTCAGTAATAGCCTATTTACTCTTGTCTTTAAGACACTCAGATTGCATGTATCAGGAAATACAAACGGCGGCAGCAAATTCCAGTCCTTAGCTGTTCGAATTAGGAAAGAAGAAGCAAATCGTTTCGGCAAATAAATGGTAGGCTGACAACGTAAGGATGTAATCGCTCACCACGTCTGGACGTCCGAAGTTGGAACGGGGAAGAAGGAATTTAGTCATGTAATTCCTGTGCACACTCCAAAATCTATTCGATAGAACACAGACAGACAAGCGACTCGACGGTGGTGTTTCAAGCTCTGGAGCTTAGATTACAATCAACCGCCAGATCATCCTCGAAAACCTACGAGCACGGCGCTCTACCGAAAAGGCCGCTAACTGATACTTGGCGGAATCGTCCCAACCCCAAAGGTAGCAGCACAAGCAGCAGTACTCCATGCCCGACCGAACCTGTGCTTGTAAGTCAAGTCGATGTAAAGGCAACCTACGGAGCTATCAAGAAAGGTTCATTTTAATTCTTCTACTGAAAAAATCCTGAGACATAGATGTTTTTTTATGTATTTAAGTATATATCTATTATATAATATCGTCGTCTAGTATGTACCTACCCGTAACACAAGCCTCATCGAGCTTACCATGGGACTAGTTGAATTTGTGTGAATTGTCCCCTATCCTATAAATGAATAATTTAAAAATATGTACCATTTCTATTAAACCAGACACGAAGTGCCCTTTACCGCACCTAGTCCCTATACTCGTAAATCCATGGTGCGTGTACTATAATTTTACTTTGTTATCACTGAGTCAGTTCAATACAAGGCAATCACTGCTCTATAAATCAATGGCCTAAAGGCCGAGCCACACCGAATGGGTGCGCAGTGCGCGTACGCGTGTGCGTGGCGTGCGCGTTGTATCGTATGAAATGTCATAGTAGACGACACACCGCTTGCAAGTCACGCGTACGTGCACGCCACGCAAGCGGTGTGTCTCGGTAACTTGGTGTTGAAAGTACAGTTACCTATATTTATTTCTTTGTAGGTATGTGTTCGCGATCCTCTGTAGTGAGGAACAGAGGAAGAACTTAAACTTATAATCTTATAAATGATGTTTAATAGTAATTTATGTGGCTGTTACATAAAGAAATGCATCTAAATATGAGCGTGGGTTTATCAAACAAACCGAAGGTGAGTTTCATAATAAGATCACACGAGTGTTTTAAAGCCTAATTATCGCATATATAACTCTATCTCTTAGAGCTTTTTCTACATGGAAGCAACTTGCATTACAATTATAGATTCAAAACTCACCATAGCAATGAGAAAATAATCGGAACTAAAGCTTGCTTCTTGAAAAGCGCTAAATGACTTGGCCGAGTTGGCCGGTTTCTCGGAACTCAAGTTCTTGCTTACCTACTTTTTTGCCTAATCTATAGGAGGAAGTGTTATTTGATTACAAAATTAACAGGCTAACTTATAATCAAGAGCCACCTGCCGGGAAAGAGCCATTATCACCTTTGCAGGCATGCATCTTTAATCTAATGGGGTCTATTTTTGTTCCTCGCTTACGATCTTAATCGCTTTTTAATTTGGTTCGCGTGTTTCTTTAACATGCTAGGAGCTATCATATCATAGAGAGCGCGCTCAGCGTCCTATAATTGCTATACTGTATATTTATTTATAAACGAGCAATATTTGTAGTTATTTTTGTTTGTAATCACAAACAAATTGAGTTGTCGCAAACGCGAAACGGTTTGAAATATTTTAATGAAATTTATGACATGGGGGCGATGGGGGTTTACGTGAAGAAGAAACCTATCTGGCTAGATCTCATTCCCGGGAAAATTTGATTTCTTCGAAAAAAAAAACACTTAAGTCGCCCAGCAAAACCCGGTCACAACAGGTAAAAAATAAATATTATGGGACACATTTTTACACAAATCGAACTAGCCCCATAGTAAGCTCTAATAAGGCTTGTGTTATGGGTGGGCTTGGGTATGACGATATATTTAATAGATAAACCCATCAAAAACATAAATGTCAAAATGGCAGCCAAGTTCACCGACAAAAGAATTGAGATCTAAATGGGCGCCAATTTCCGTAGATTACCTATCTGAAAAGTTGCCAAGTTTGGCACTAGATTGTTTACAGTAAACCTAATTTACTGCGGCTAAATTAGTTTTCTATGCAATATGTTATAATACCATAAAAGCTGTTGGTTATTTAAGAAAACTGCCAAGATAAAGCTCAAAATGCATTAAGCCGCAGTAAATTAGTTTTACTGTAAACAATCTAGTGCCAAACTTGGCAAATTTTCAGATAGGTAATCTACGGAACTTGGCGCCCATTTAGATCTCAATTCTTTTGTCGGTGAACTTGGCTGCCATTTTCACATTTATGTTTTTGATGGGATATCATTACTTTTTGTCAAACTTCATCCAATGGTGCTTTCCCAAAGCGATTGCACGAGTTACTATACAAAATACCCAAACCGCTATAGGTGCACCTAAAATATTTGAAGAGTTCCCTCGATTTCTCCAGGACCCTATGATCGGATTCTGACCCGATGACAATGAGACCACCCCGGACGTATATCGTTTCAAACAAAAAAAGAATTTTCCAAAATAAATGACGGAGTTCTGAGGTAACTAGCATAAATAATAATAATAATAAAATCACTGTTTTCTGATTTTTTCTGGTGTATACACATAATTACCAAGCTGCATGCCAAGGTCATCTGGAAGTGGGTTAGGTTTTTGATTACTAGTCAGTCAGTCCAGGGCTCGGAACCGGTTAATCTCAAAATCCTGAAATAGCCAAATATTTTTAATTAGTTTATGCTCTTTATGTAGGACTCAATAATGTATTTGGGTTATTACTTCATATTGTTAGATTGCCTGATTAAACATGAAATAGTAGACGAAAGAACGATAAGAACTAAAAAAATACCGGTATTTTTGTATGGACAGAATACCGGTTTCCGAGCCTTGAGTCAGTCAGTCAGTCAGTCAGTGGTAAAAATGCCGTTTTTTGGAATTTAATATCTCAATAACTATTCAACCCATATTTATGAAATTTGGAGTTCTAGTTGTTCTAAAGGATCTTAATATATGTACCAAATTTCATGTTTTTATGTTAGATAGATTTGGAGTTATTGGGGGGTCAAAAGTGGCTCCAAACGGTTCGTGCTGTCCGCCAGTTCCTGGGGTGAACTTGGCTGGACACGCTGCCGCGTGTCTAGATACTTAAGAAAACATCCAAGTCTCAGGCACAAATGGGACCAATCCAGGACCTCTAGCTTCGGAGGCAGTGTCACTACGAACAGAATAGATATTGAAATGCGATTAGAATGTGAAAGATATGAAACGAATCAAGACCCTGATTTATGCGATGCCCTTTGGATTCAGTGCCTTTGGGAGTTGAGCGAGTTTAAAGAGAGAATCAACTTCTACTTATTATGTGCTTCTGATGTTTGATTAAAACTCATGTATTTAATTTACGAGTATGAACAGGCCCTTGAAGCCTCGTACGTTGAGCGAGGAAGTCGCCAGCTCTTCGGTCACGAGTTACGTCAAAACGCTTCGCAATTTTACTAAATAACTTGTACGTGCTGATGAGACCCCATGGACCCAGAGTTTCGACGCCAAAAGCTACAAAATTGTACTCTACCTGCCCTTATATTTATTATACTTTACAATGTTGGCGTTTTCCGCCGCTGCACTCGCTTATTACTGGGGTCCATGGAGGTGGGATGGTGCCAGTGTGTCTAAAAGTAGCAACATGCAATTAAATATTGATGTTATGTTCCTTACAATAGGCTGCGAAGTATGACGTTTCAGGTGCGGCTAGGACAAGTGGTCGTTAATGGAATTTCATATACAAATCTTGCAGGCCTAGGCCGGCAAAGTCCTCTTTTTTAATTTCTATTGTACATAAATTTGTGGCACAGGCATCATGACATTCTGCCACTATGCGTATTAAAAATAAAACTTTGTTTTTTTTTTGTTGTTTATTTCATTGTATATTTGAGAAAAGCGTTATACATACCTCGGCGGGAAATATGGGGTTGCTCGCCTCAGACCTGTCCCCCCCAACCCCTTTCGTCTAGGGGTCAGGTTTCTCTGCATCTGACTGTACCTACGGTACGAGTATTGGGGCAATGTACTACCACTGGCTCGTTTGCTTACGTGAGTTTTGGTACCTTACGAGTAAGACTGCGGCAATCCAAATTTATTGAGGAAATACAGTTTATACAAGAGAAATGTGTTTAATTGCCACTCTAATATAATTTGTACCGGAAATTAATAACAACATCAACATTAAGTAGTAAGTGCCGTAAACCGAGGTTACTTCGATCAATTTTAAAGT
Source organism: Notocelia uddmanniana (assembly GCA_905163555.1). Classification (NCBI taxonomy): domain Eukaryota; kingdom Metazoa; phylum Arthropoda; class Insecta; order Lepidoptera; family Tortricidae; genus Notocelia; species Notocelia uddmanniana. The sequence goes on from LR991059.1 coordinate 2,012,082, forward strand.
TTGAAACCTTTTTTTGACGATCCTAATATACTTATGTAAAAATATTAAATTTACTAGCTTTTGCCCGCGACTTCGTCCGCGTATAATTCGTTCTCGCCTTAGAATGATTTGTTTTCCCATACAAGCTTGAGAAAGCTCAAGCTCAGGTGGACACCAGGAACTTAGGGGTGATATGTTGGAGAAGGAAAACCACGAATAGATCGGACTGGAGATATTTGCTTGACCAGGCTAACATAGGGCCCACCCGCGGCTATAACGCCTCAGATGATGATGATGATGATAAAATCTTTCACCCTTCTTTACACCCCATTAAGAAATGATTACAGTCAATATGACATTCCCTAGAAATCCTATTTTCAAAACGAATTAATGATTAAGTGCTTATTTCGGAATATCTAATGTACCGATTCTAGACGAATGAATCTCGTCAAAAACATTACATGTACATTGTACAATGATAAAAGTCTCGCTACGCAGTTCTGCCGTAAAACGTTATCCCAACAGAGCGAGTTCTTCATGTAAGTATGATGACCGAAGGCCGGAAGCAGAGCGGCAAGGCATGCGAGAATAATCACACAGAGCGGGCTTCTCATGTAAGGCTGAGGGCCGAAGGCCTGAAGCAGAGAGGCGAGACACGCGAGGCTGAAGGCCGAGCCTCCCAACAGAGTAGATTCTTCATGTAAGGTTGATGACTGACAGCCGAAGGAGAGTGGCAAGGCATGCGAGGCCGAAGGCCGAACTATGTCGTCGCCGAAGATCTAGTTGCCATTTTAATGAGCGTAAATTATACTCCATTCGTTCGTTTTCACGTGATGCCTAGACATATAAACAGATACAAATTCTTAAAACTGTTGAAACTATTTCTGTTATCGATTCTAAGTATCCCCAGCCAACTTTTTTTCGAATATCTTCCATGTACAGACTTTCGACCCTATTCTAAGTGTACATCTAAGATGCTCTAACTGTCTATGCTGACGATTGGGCTGCCCAGCTCAAGTGATCTCTTATATCAAACAGTTTTTATGGTGTGAAGGGTCAACAATTACGTAAAAAATAACGCACATAAAATTAAATGGTACACCGACGATACAAAGTGTGCATTGAAACAACTGTTTTTGTATTTAAGCATATGAATAAAACAATGCCAAAGTATCGGAAATGCATTTTGATGTACACGCAAAGTAGAACTTAATGCGAAAAGGTTTTGCTCAAAAATAGCGTCAACAATCAGAAGGAATTATGATACTTTGGTTTTGACATAATGAATCGTCAACTTGTTTACAATTCTGCTATGCTCTAATTTAAATTTATGGACACGCTGTTTTACTCCCAATTGGCTGAAACTTAAATCGTAGAATGGCGTATGAGGATTAAACCACCCCGTTTCATAGACCTTACTTACATCTCCGATTTAATATTCCTTTAATTGAAGATCATCGGGACAAAAAGTACACTTATAATATATATAATTGAATCCAGATTATATACCATTAGCACACAAATGTAACTCATGGAGTATAGGATTTCCCGTACAAAATTTAACCCCTCTTTTTACTCCCTTTTAACTCAAATCTGCACAATTTTTATAGCCTTAAACCTGACCGGGTATTTACTCGATAGATTAGTAAAGTTTTCATCAAAATCCGTTCAGCCGTTTTTACGTGATGCGCGTTCATATAAACAGACAAACAGATAAACAGACAAAAATTCTAAAAACTGTTGGAACGTGTTCTGTTATCGATTCTAAGTATCCCCAGCCAACTTTTTTTCGAATATCTTCCATGTACAGACTTTCGACCCTCTTCAGCTTTATTATATGTATATAGATATAGATATATATCGGCTGTAGCAGTATTCCAGGATCAACTGGACGTGGTGGGCGTCACCGTCACGTATGGGCGTGGTGCTGGCGGACGCACACACATGTGCACGAATTAGCGGGTCGTATAATATGGGACTGTCTCACGTTCGGTTGTGTCCTTGTGTTAGAATAATTACGTAAATCAAGTAATAATTGTAGTGCGGACTAATTAGTGATTTAGTGACTAACATAATCAAGACATTTGTCCTTTAGTAGACATTTTATCTTAAATAATAATTGACAATGTATTAATATAATGTAATGTGATTGTGTGGCTTTATTGAATAATCACAATTATGGGTGACCAAGATAAAGCTCGACCTCCTGTATTTACTGACATATATAACAATCGGTTTTTACTCTTCTTTCAGCCTGGCAATAAAAACAAACGGTCAAGTGCGATTCGGACACGCGGACGAAGGGTTCCGTACCGTTATCTATAAAAACGGCAAAAAATCACGTTTTTTGTATTGTATAGTATAGGATCTCCTTAAATATTTATTTTATTCTGTTTTTGGTATTTGTTGTTATAGTGGCAGCAGATATACGTAAATCATCTGCGAAAATGTCAACTGTCGAACTATCACGGTTCATGAGATACAGCCTGGTGACAGGCGGACAGACAGGCAGGACGAACAGCGGAGTCTTAGTAATAGGGTCCCGTTTTACCCTTTCGATGCGGAACCCTATAAATAATGGACTTATAGTTTAAAAAAAAAACAACACGATAGAGTACTTTGAAAAGTACGGAACCCTACACTGAGCATGGCTCGACGTATGCTCGACATACTTTTAGCCGATTTTTATATAATATTCCCCCTTACCTCCAAAGTTTACCAAACAAGAATTAACTTATTACGTATAATAAATATTAACGTAAACATTACAGGAAAAATAAAACCATCTAAAGTTTTTTTAATAATCAAAAAACGTTTGTAAACTTTAGCGCGGTCCCCTCGGCGTGCGAGTCAGTCGCACTTGACCGGTTTTTTGCGGCCTAACGCTTGTTTATTGAGGAAGTACCTTATGGCACCGTTTACACAGGATATTACAATGGTCTGCGTTTATGTACTTAGTCTTATGTAAGTTTATAGCCAGTTTACATCTATGCAATGTTGTTAGATGTAAATACTCGTATGCGTTATCTTACTTACCTCTATCTTAAGTCTGATTAAATGTTTTGATAGGTACTCGTATCGTTAAAATAAAATTGCTACTCGTAAAACTTCTAATAGATCTCCTTATAAATTGGGATTGTGCTAAAAAAATAGTCCGTCAGATTATCAAAAAATATCAAACACGGTTTTTTGACGCACTTTATCATTTTAATTTTTAACCCCCGACACAAAAAGAGAGGGGTGTTATAAGTTTAAAGAGTCTGTCAGTGTATCTGTCTGTGGTATCGTAGCTCCCAAACGGATGAACTGATTTTTGTTTAGTTTTTTTGTGTCGTAGATAATTTTATCCCGAGTGTCCCGAGTCATGTTCAGACATGTTATGAAAAATCTGTTCAGCTGTTTTTGAGATATTGAGCTTTGAAATGAAAATGTCGGGGATGATTCAACTTTTCTAAGTTGTAGTTGTTTGTTTGATTGACTGAAGAAAAAAATATTTAATATTTTTAACCGACTTCAAGATTTCAAAAGAGGAGGTTATCAATTCGGTTGTATGTTTTTTTTTTTGTTTTTTTTTTGTTTTTTTTGTTTTTTTTTTTAATGTTTGTTACTCCATAACTCCGTCATTTCAGAACCGATTTGAAAATTTCTTTTTTTGATTGTATGTATATATATCCAAGTTGGTCCCGTTTTTGTCAAAAGGCAGTTCTGATGATGGGATCCATGAGGAATTGAAGGAACTCCTGAAATCTTTAAGGCAAATATATAGTGATTTTTGTGTTTTTATCAACAAGTCAAGCATTTGCATCCAAAAATGTGACATTGGATGAAGTGGAACTGCTGATGATGATCAGAACAGAACTCTTCAACGACGAAAAGTTCACGTTTGGCGATTTGTCCTCCTAGCTGTGTTTGTTAAGCAAGTTCTATTTTCACGATAAATTTTTGTCATGCTCGAGTTCTGATGATGGGATCCATGAGGAATTGAGGGAACTCCTCAAATCTTAAAGGCAAACATATAGTGATTTTTGTGTTTTTATCAACAAATCGAGCATTATCATACAAAAATGTGACATTTGATGAAGTGGAACTGCTGATGATGATCAGAACAGAACTCTTCAACGACGAAAAGTTCACGTTTGGCGATTTGTCCTTCTAGCTGTGTTTGTTAAGCAAGTTCTATTTTCACGATTGATTTTTGTCATGCTCGAGTTCTGATGATGGGATCCATTAGGAATCGAGGAAACTCCTCAAATGTGAAAGGCACACAAATAGTGATTTTAGTATTTTCATGAACTAATCAAGCATTTTCATTCATAAAAGTGACATTTGATGAAGTGGAACTGCTGATGATGATCAGAACGGAACTCTTCAACGACGCGTAGTTCACGTTTGGTGATTTGTTCTCTTCGTTTTGTTTGTCAAGCAAGCAAGGTTTTTCCATGATTTCATGAGGAATTGAGGGTACTTAGTCTTCTACCATTATAAACATACTTATAGCCATTTTTGTATTTTATTGTATGGAATCTAAGAGTGCACCATCTAAGATTAATAATCTTTCACCGGACTCACCCTTTGAAGTCGGTTTTTTTTTCTTAAAAATTATTTGATAACTGACGGAGTAATTGTAACTTTTTTTACCCAAGACACTACTCAATTTCAAGACATTACCCTCGACGCGGAATGTAAAATAGGGGTGTTATAATAAGTTAAACATGTGTAAGTAGGTATCTGTGTGTAAACATGTGTAAGTACGTATGTTTATGTGTTTCTGTCTGTGGCATCGTAGCTCTTAAACGGCTGAAGCGATTAAAATGCGGTTATTTTCATTTGAAAGCAGGTTTTCCAGCGATGGTTTTATTCTAGGACCGCGTTATGGCATAACAAATCTAGCTGCAGTAAGCTGGAACTGAGAAATACAAAGAGCTTTTCTCAGTTTCGGTTTATTGACGCTTGAATCTTCATGCCATAACTACATAAGGTATATTTTTTCGAAACGGTGGTGATAACTTATAGCTTATTGACATACATAGGTGCCTATAATATGCCTAAATTAAAGAATAAATAACTTTTTTTAACGCGGTCCGTAAGTACCAGTATACCTAAGCACCTACGTAAATTTGACGACCTGTTTAGCCTAGTTGGTAGTGACACTGCCTCTGAAGCTAGAGGTCCCGGGTTCGAATCCCGGCCAGGGCATTATTTGTGCATTTAGCACGGATTTTGTTCTTGGGTCTTGGATGTTTTCTATGTATTTAAGTATGTATTTATCTATATAAGTATGTATATCGTCGTCTAGTACCCATAGTACAAGCTTTGCTTAGTTTGGGACTAGGTCGATTTGTGTAAGATTGTCCCCCAATATTTATTTATTTAAATAAGTAAATTGTCCTCAAAACTTGCAACCCTTTTTTCAGCCAATTGCCAATCGAGCTGAATTTTGGCATACTTATGTAAGTTCGGTGGCAATGCAATATTACGGTACCGCTTATCTGATCTGGGGGTCTACTCCGAAATTCGAAATCCGAACTTCGTATGGTGCCGTCCCTTTCACTCATATAGTGAAAGACAGGACAGTGAAACACAGGAGAGTGAAAGGGACGCCACCATACGAAGTTCGGATTTCTAATTTCGGAATAGACCCCCCTGATGATGGAGACAGAAGGTGGCCATAGCAACACCTAAACTATATTGAGAAACCCGCCGTGTGTGGTCTCATCGGAACCGTCTCAACGAGTAGTTGATGGCTGTGGAAATAAATGTACAGTCGGCAATAAAAGCTTGTACCAAAAATCACAAAAATGACTTTTTTACAGACTACTCTGCGTCACCATGTAGGTTTATATCAATGAAAAAATTCCGTATAAAAGTAAATATGAAGTAACCGCCAATTACTCGTATAAAAGCAATAAATAAGAGGCTATTAACCCGTCAGCGCCGTCACATGACGTATCGCATGTTTATTTTGTTGCCGTCTCGAATACGGCGTGTGCGCATCGCGATGCAATAACTCGCGATCGTGACGGCACACTGGGTCAAATGGGCTTTCAAACGATTCGGCATAGTTATTCGACCCTATCAGAAACTCTGAAATGGCCGTGATGTGTCGATGGTAAAAGCAGCTCAAAAGGTGGTCTACTGCTTTTTGACTCTATGCATGATGCAGTACCTAGGTACACCTTGAGAGAAGAACAGCGATATGACCTTTTTTTTATTTGATGGTCTGAAAATGCTTTATGCATACCCCCAGGCCGGGGAAGACTATTTGGGGGTTTTGTAGGACTCTCCCCCCGCCGAGAGATGGTGACGGGAGGAGCATACCCACTAAAAACAGATGGCGTATTTTAGTATATATCGGACAACCACTTGTCCAAGCAGGGGTGCTACCGCGAACTTCTAAAATCGAACTTCGTAGCGTGCCGTCCCTTCCACTCTCGTGTTAGACACTATATGACGGAAAGGGACGGCACGATACGAAGTTCGATTTTCGAAGTTCGCGGTAGGTTCCCAGGGTCCACGCCGGCAATCTACCGGTAGAAGACGCCCGGGGCGTTCTCGGACCACATGGAGGCTGGCTCAACTGGTCTCGGCTAGATAGAGCTGAAAGAAGCCGCGCAAGATCGAGACAAATGGTGAACTCTTCTGCAAGTCCTGTCTCTCTGTCTGTCCGTCACTCACCAGGCTGTATCTCATGCACCGTGATAGTTAGACAGTAGGAATTTTCACAGATGATTTATTTCTGTTGCCGCTATAACAACAAATACTAAAAATAAAATAAAATAAATATTTAAGGGAGCTCCCGCAGCTCCCATAAAAACTTTTAAAAAGTTGCTCGTTGTGTTCATCAGGCGCTGTGTCTCAAAAGTATGGCAAAACTAAAATCTGACTCGCACTTGACCAAAATTCTACATGATATTATTTAACGTTCTTATTACTGACTAGCTGTTGCCCGCGACTTCGTCCGCGTCTTCGCTCCTAAATTGGTCGCAGCGTGATGTTATATATAAGCCTTCCTCGATAAATGGACTATCTAATACAAAAAGAATTTTTCAACTCGAACCAGTAGTTCCTGAGATTAGCGCGTTCAAACAAACAAACAAACAAACTCTTCAGCTTTATAATATTAGTATAGATTAAAAATAATAAAAATATTATTATTTAAATTAAATTAAAAAAGCTTATAATAAAGTATCTATTTTTTTTATGGGATTGCTCTTGGCCAGCTTCTAGCCGGGGGGAAAGATGAGGCCGACGATGAAGCGAGCTCACACAGAAGATGCCTATTCACTCGTGCCTTAAAAAGGTCTAGGTTATATGAACTCGGAAATATAAGTACAGACGCCGGCAGAGAATTCCTTAGATGTGCGCATTATAAAAGAAGATGCAAAGATAATAGTACGGAACCCTTCGTTCGCGATTCGGACTCGCACTTGGCCGGTTTTTCGTATATGTATGTATGTATGTAAGCACTTTATTGTACACAATAACAGTTTAAAACATATACATGTCACACAGGATCAGAGTACAAAGGCGAGGCAGATATGGTTATGGTTCGTAATATTATTTATCAAAAACAACGTTTTACTCAAAACTATATTTGATAGCCCTAGCCCCTTAGTCCCCTCCCCTAGATCCACTACTGTAGGTCACATTAGATAAATAAATAAATATTGGGGACATTTTTTTTTATTTTTTATTTTATTACACAAATCGTCGAACTAGTCCCACAGTAAGCTCAATAAGGCTTGTGTTATGGGTACTAGACGACGATATATTTAATAAATATATATACTTAAATACATAGAAAACACCCAAGTCTCAGGAACAAATGTTTCTGCTCACCACAGAAACAAATGCCCTTACCGGGATTCGAACCCGGGACCTCTAGCTTCGGAGGCAGTGTCACTACCAACGAGGCTAAACAGGCCGACAACACACACACTCATTATGATTGATGAACGATGAAATGACAAATTCTCAACAAGTTCAAAAACGGCAATAGTTCTTACCGCAACTTACGAGTCATGACCTCTTACCGCCACCAATTACTAATTGAATCTCGCTCTTTCAAAGCTTTGCCTAACCTACATTTCACACACTTAACGATTTTTGCAAGCCACGTATGCTAACGAAATTAAATGAGTTAGCGTTGTTTACCGATCGCTATATTCGCTATTGCTGCAATTAGACGACATTTCATATGTTGTAAATTTAAAAAGAAATAAGGTAATAAGACGACAGTCTTTGACCAGTGTGTGTTGCCAGTGATGACAATATGGCACTGAAACGTGGTCGCTTACTATGGGCCTCATAAGAAGGCTCAAAGTCACCCAAAGAGCAATAATGGAGAGGGCTATGCTATGCTGGGAGCATCTCTGCGTGATCGTATCAGGAATGAGTTCATCCGCAGCAAAACCAAAGTAACCGATATAGCCCTCCGAATCGCTAAACTTAAGTGGCAGTGGACGGGGCACATAGCACGTACGTAGAACCGATGGCCGTTGGGGTGGAATGGTTCTCGAGTGGCGACCACGTACTGGAAGGCGTGGCGTGGGCAGGACACGGTGGACTGATGACCTGGTAAGGGTCGCGGGTGTCCGCTGGATGCGGGTGGCGCAGGACCGGTCATTGTGGAAGTCTTTGGGGGAGGTCTATGTCCAGCGGTGAACGTCGTTCGGCTGATATGATGATGAAGGTAATAAGCTACTCGAGTCATAGTCGGCAATCGATGTTGACGTGTTGATAGATCCCGGGTATCACCCAGGGCGGAATACACCCTTCTAACTACGCCACTGTTAACAAAAGAGAAACAGGTTTGTAAGTATTTTAACAAACCAATTCACTATTAAGGCACCATTGCCTCAAAATCATTAGTAGCATCCTAATGTTACAATGCGATCAAAATATCTGTGCGTCCTACTGACACGGCGGCAATTCGAAAATGACCACAGAATAAGTAATAGTGGCATGACGCTCAGGAAGCTATTTGCATCATCTTTTCGGTCTGTAACCGCTCAATAGTGATAGGTTTTTGTTGCCCTGTTTAGCCTCAATGGTAGTGGCACTGGCAGGTCCCGGGTTGGAATCCCGGTAATGGCATTTGTTTATGAAGTTGGCATAAGCATTTGTTCCCGAGACTTGGATGTTTTCTATGTATTTAAGTATATATCCATCAAATATATCGTCGTCTAGTACCCATTACGCAAGCCTTATTGAGTTTACTATGGGACTAGGTTGATTAGTGTAAAAAAAAATGGTCCCTATAATATTTATTTACTTTTATCTTCGAGGGCGCCACTCGTCCCTATCTTGGTACTAGTTAATCTTAAGCAGGAGTGACCCTCGGTCTTACGTATATCATACACCCATCCAGCTGTTGGATTTCCGATGTTCCGTTTTCCTAGAAGTGCCCACCAACCCGACAACCATTCTGCTTGGCAAGCTGTCCTGCCTAATTCCAATTGAGTTTGATTATGACATCTTCGGCGACGTCTCGCACCTTCGTGCGACGTCGGATCTCAGCTTTCCTCATTCGGTCTTGTAATGCATAATATTTTCACACCTGTTATAAGCACTTACAATAAATGAAATTATTGACAATAAATACAATTCAATTTAGCGTAACTGAATATATACCTGAGGTCAACATAACGTCACTAACCACTGTTAATATTTGTCTGAATTCTATTTACATACAGTAAAGTATACAACACAAACACAACTGACAAACAACACATTTTAACTTGACCTTTTATTACGAAATTTCCCTACAAACGCAGCTATAAGTATAATATCCACGACCATCATAACATAACTCGCGTAGGCTAATATTAGACAAAGATTACTCGTAAATAAAGTCGTCCACATTTAAACAAAATAGAAGTCTTACATAACATAATTCCTTTAAAGAGGTTATCGTCATAACGATGATACATAAAACATATGCATCATCTTTGCATGCGATATGCAACTTATAATGAGAATCACGCGATTCCCACACTAATTAACGCTGTGATTTACTGTCAATTAATTCGACGTTTTCAAACAATGTATCCTGGGACATCTTATGATACAACACAACTGCATGAATAATCTAACACAACATTAAATAATGTCATTTGGTGAGGTAATAAGTCATAAAATGGCAATATTATGACATTTTATGGTCCATAATATGTCTATAATAGATCTGCTACAGCGGAACAAATCAAACGACGTTAGTACATGTTTTAGTGTTTGCCATTTGGGCTTTGAATTGCACCATTTTTGCACCCATGTATGTTGTTGATTTTTATTATTAGGAGCGCTCGTGGCCCAGCGGCGCCCATGTACCGCGTGCGGTATACGAGGTTAAGCAATGTCGGGCGAGGTCAGTCCTTGGATGGGTGACCGATTTGAGTGGTTACTAACTGAGCGCTCCCGTGCTTTGGAACGCACGTGAAGCCGTTGATCCCGGTTGCTGTCTATGATAGCAGTCGTTAAGCCAAGTTAGAGGCCTCCGGGCGGCTTGAGAACTTCTAACAGTCAAGTTGCCCACTCACTTGACAAGCCTAATAATCCTAATAAGGTCTGGTTTCCCCCTCGGGTTGGAAGGTCAGATGGCAGTCGCTTCCGTAAAAACTAGTGCCTACGCCAATTCTTGGGATTAAGTATCCCCTGTACTGGGAATAACGCTAGGAGGATGATGAGGATGATGTATGTCGTAGATTTTTAGTACAAGAACAAGGCATCATTGACTTTTAGTTTTTGCCATTTGATCTATAAAATACACCATAGGTATATCAAAGTCAAAGTGGCTATAAAGGTCACTTGTTGTATCTAGGTACATGTTAATTAGTAAGTAATAGTTACTAACTACATGATAATTATAATTCTCTTATTTGCTGGAAGCTTAGTCACGTATGATAAATGGTGTGGACAGATGGACTTCTTCGGGTCCATTATATCCATAATGTCCATATGGATTTTACACATTCATGTTTCGTAAATCATGTAGTGTAAAAGCATACATCCTTGTGAAAATGTCACAATTTTCCCACACTACAACGGGTGGCATGTGAAGTCTGTATCGGGAACTTTCCCAAATAATAAAGGTTAGGTTCAGTTTGTGAGAACTTTAGTGTCAAAACAAAACTCTATTCAAGCCATATTTTGCATACCTATTAATTAAGTATTGGCTGTGCAATAGTTTTACAGCAAGACATTTAGGCTCTAACAATTAGAAAGCGTTATAAATAATTCAAACGACCGGGTGATTGTAGAAACGGTAATTGTATTTGGAATTTTCATGAGATAGACCGTAAGTGTACTTAAATCATCATCATCATCATGTCAGCCGAAACTGCTGCACTGTTGGACATAGGCCTCCCCCAAAGACTTCCACAATGACCGGTCCCGCGCCACCCGCATCCAGCGGACACCCGCGACCTTCACCAGGTCATCGGTCCACCGTGTGGGGGGCCTGCCCACGCTACGCCTTCCGGTACGTAGTCGCCACTGGTCCGTACTCATCCGTATCTTCTTAGCTCAATCCCATCAGTATTTGTGGACAATAAACACAAAAATCGACCTAGTCCCAAACTAAGCAAAGATTGTCCTATGGCAACGATATACATATTTATAGGTATACGGATAAATAAATACTTAAATACATAGAAAACATCCAAGACTCAGGACAGGAACAAATGTTCGTGTTCATCACACAAATAAACGCCCTGACCGGGATTCAAACCCGTCAGGACCGCCACTACCAAACCAACTAGTTACTAGGCTGAGGTGGCTCCTACACACATTCTATTTAAGAGGGCGCAGTACGATCGGTTCTCCATACAAACGTATTTATGCTCTCATTTTAAAACGCCATGCTAGAATAACATGAAAATTTGTATACACAATGGGATTCGGCATATCTAGGTCGGATCATAGTTTCTGTTGCTAGAAATTGTAAAAGAAAAAAAATACAGCGGCTTTTTGAGTTTTTTACGGCTTGTATGAAAACCTTAATAATCGCTTTCAAGCAACATAAACTATGATCCGACCTAGATATGCCGGATCCCATTGTGTATACAAAGTTTCATGTTATTCTAGCCTGGCGTTTTAAAATGAGAGCATAAATACGTTTGTATGGAGAACCGAACGTACTGCGCAGTCTTAATACTAAATTATGTCAAACAAACTTGAAGACGAACGGGAATATCCGTCCTTCTGTTGAGGACGGTCTAAAAGGGTTCCATAACAATGGGGTTGCTGTTACTCCTTATTAACAAATAATTGAGCAACACGTCATTATTGACGCCGGCTGTAGCCAGCGAGACAATACCCGCTTCATTTATTCAGGCGTAATAAATCCTTTCGGCAGTTAAGCCACGACGTGCCTCATCAAGTCATCACGAACGAAAGCTAATTGTCATGCATGGAGACAATGAGGTGACATGCCATCAGTGTAATTTACGGTCGTGTCGAAAGGGTACGGAAATTACAAGCATGTGCAATGAAGACAACTATCTTGGCAATTGTACAAGATCATAAAAAAATTTAATCATCCTGAATTTTAACTCCCGGAGGGTTCGAAACATATCGCCAGTTATAACTTTAAATATCTCTCATGAAAGCTTAGAATCAACAAAAAAAAAGCGGACCCTATAATACTCATAACCAAAAGTCAGTTTTCGGGAATGAAACTAACTTTTGGAAATTTAAAGCATAAGTGCCGTCATATTGCGGAATTTAATTGAATGCACGGAATTTAAATGAAAATTGAATGCAACATTGACGTTCATAGGTGCATGTAATATGCCTAATTTGAAGAATAAACTACTTTTACTTTAATATACTGTCCCTGGTTATTAGATTAATACCAATTTCGGTGAAGCACTTCCCGAGAAATCTAAGAATACATAAATTTTCAGATTTTCATTGATAATTTGCCGTACATTTCTGTACCGACAAGTAACGTATAAACAAAGTTCCTGACCTTCCCCTACATCGGCGCGGATGTCTCAGCTTAAACTGGGCTGGGACGGCCGGGGGGCGTCGTGGTTGAATGTTCGCAATCCCATGGCGCCCCCATTCGCGGCCAAGAGGGAAAACGCCGGTGTGGTTTTAGTGGGTAGGCACATAACACCCCCCCCCCCCCATCAGGTTTCCCAGGCCGGGGGGGGGGGGATACGAATAATCGATCGCTTAATCGATAACAAAAAAAAGGTACAAGCAAAGTCACATAAGGACAAACATTCCTCTAATTGTGTGTCACGATAGTGAAATAAGGAGCATAATGTTCAGTGATGTGATGACTCGGCCCTACTGACACGGATCCAACACCGACGAACAAGGCCGAAGTCACTGCCACGTACATCCACACGTAACTTTAGCCCTTATCTTGCAGACTACAGATGTGAAAGTCGCGTGTTTGAAATGCCTTGTTCTACGTGCATTGTTTAGTAATGTTAGCATTGCTTCAATGCAATGTGCGATCATGTGGAATACCGATTAAAGTTATGTCATAGGTGGTTGTTTAATGTTGGTTTAATTGATACGCTGTCGCCTTTGGGTTTGAAAAGTGTGACGTGATTGTTTAATTTGTTCGTTATGAATACGGAAAGAGGCGTAAGTGCCCATTTAAGATGTTGTTTAACTTAGGAAATCTGAGTTTCCGAGGTCGCCTCACTAAAGCTCCTTGAAAATTTTTTTGAATCGAGCATACACTTCGATAGCTCGGTCGGTTAAGATAAGAGCGACTGGCCCGAAATGCTATGTCAGCCTTCTGGCAAGTTGCAACAGTACTATCTATTCGTTAGTTCGAATCCAGCTCTAAGAAACAAAGATTTTAATTTGGATTTTTTGTAATTTCGTTAGCAGACGTTTCATATTTCTTTCTGAAATATAAACTACCAATCGTTTAGAATTAGCTTGAATTTGTTCCTACATATATCGTGTACTATATGTATATTTAAAACCAATAACTTACAATGCTAATAGGTCTACGACAGCAGTCGTTAAGCCAAGTTAGAGGCCTTCGGCGGGCGGCTTGAGAACTTCTAACAGTCAAGTTGCCCACTCACTTGACAAAGGGGGGTCGAAGTTGCACCACGTCCGTAGGGAGTACCCACCGTTAAGGATGATTCACAGTAGGCCGTTCCGTGTCCGGGCCGGCCCGTTTTCTTCTAGAGAAATCCGCCGGCCGTTGCGTTGGTGTCCTAGAAAACGGGCCGGCCCGGACACGGAACGGTCTACTGTGAATCATCCCTTACCCTACACGTGACCCCTGTGTGGTGCTAAAAGTGCAACAAAAACTGGCAACCGTACTTGTCTTCTCTCTCAAGATCTCACGGTTCGTAAATAAATGCCATTCGTAAAAAAAGGTTATACAACCATACAAAACATATAACAATGGCACTTACCTGTACAAGCCTATTCACACCCGCCTCCTAACTTACGGCTATACCTATAACTTAGTCAAACATTCGGAATATGTTAATAAAACAAACTAAAAGGCAATTTACGAAACAAATGCCTACAAGACACTTCGACGAATAAATAAATATTAACAATCACTTATACAACGTTTGTTTGCGATGTAGGTGAGATACGTGGATTTACTTGTTTTCTGGGTTACTGAGTATGGTCAATTCTAAAAAAACCGGTTCCGTACATAAAGCAGACATAAAAAATCGACATTGGAAAACACCTAGATATGAGGTTTTATTTTTTTCTGTAAGACTAGACCAATATTTATTTTTCCCCAACATTTTATTAATTTTTTAGGGTTCCGTACCCAAATGTTAAAAACAGGACCCTATTACTAAGACTTCGCTGTCCGTCCGTCCGTCCGTCTGTCACCAGGCTGTATCTCAAGAACCGTAATAGCGAGACAGTTGAAATTTGCACAGATTATGTATTTCTGTTGCCGCTATAACAAAAAATATTAAAAACCTGCCAAGTGCGAGTCGGACTCTTTTTATAGATCATGCTGTACGGAACCCTTCGTGCGCGAGTCCGACTCGCACTTGGCCGGTTTTTTATTTTTATTTCTTCAAACTTCAAAATATTCATTGCTACATAAACTTTTACTTCTTCTTCTTTAGTCGTTTTAATGTCTAAGAGTTGCTAATTTTGCTACTCTTCGCTGGATAAACTTTAACCATGTTTTTTTCTCTGAACCAGTTTTGTACGCATACGTTTGTTTTACAAATAGCATACATTTTCCCTAAGAGAATCTCCTGACTTATGACTATGCAGTATTTTCCACTTTAACGAGAGTTTACTGATGTCGCCTAGGTTTCCACACTTGTCGGTATACTGGTCTAAACCAGTAAATAATACTCATTCTGTAAACAATACAACTATTTACGGTTCATGAGATACATCCCGCTGACGGACACACAACGGAAGCTTATTTTATTTAAGGTGCCGTTGGCACCCTTTGAATAGGGAACCCTAAAATTTGTACACCATTTTAAGTAGTATTTCGTACCACTCAAGTATGAAAACCTATACATATTTATAGAGCTGTGTTCAAACTTCAAGCATGAGTCTGCCAGACTGTTGCAATTTTTCTCGTAGTCGTCATGGTTATTTTCTCGCGTTTATGGATTCTACACTTTAAATTTGATGGTATACGTAATCAATGTAATGTATGTTTATTATTATTATTATTGTTATACAGTCTTCATCATTATCGCACTTTGAATCTTCCTGCTCGGTCGGTAATGAACTCTGCCAATTCAAATTATTTTAAGAATATTATGTTTTTAAGTATATTATTATGATTATATTAATATGATTTATTTATTATGTGTACCTTTTATATATTATGTTGTGTTGCGTTCCGTGGGTCACGTACGGTGCTGTCTGAAAACCAGCGCTGCAGGTGTCTGACACCTCAGCATAATGCTGAGACAGCTACCGATTCACTGCCGCGAAGACACACGTTATTGTGTTGTATGTGCGTTTTTTTCCTTTTTTTTGTATCTGTGTGTCTTTTGTTTTGTGTAGTGAATAAATGTCTTCTATCTAGGTATCTATCTATCTATCAATGAATCTGGACAGTTGTTTGACCGCCTCTTGGCTAGTCCATGGCTATAAAAATAAACCCGTCGCGTTTAAAACAAGGAATATGTGAAAGCAGTATAATTAGTACATCATTTCCGAGGCATGGAAGGAAGCAACACGGTATTTTACTGATAGTGAGTATCATCTGCCTAAACACAGGGTTTGGCCTGTAATAGGAGCAATAAATTAAACGGTACACTATTGGGTTCCCTAACACTTAATTTCCAAATGGTTTCAATTGACATAAAAAGTTTTTCTATTTTTTTATACAAAAATAGCTTACGTGTACTTTTTACTGTACTGGAGTGATATTAATAACTATTTATACGTATTTAAAAAACACTAAATAATTATAAAAAAATATACCAAAAATATTTTTTAAACCAAAAAATGCGACAACGATTATCAGTCCTAACATGAAGCAACCTCAAAATCAGCATTGACTGCCGCGCTATAATCTCTGGGTGCCAAGATCCATTACTTGGAGGTCATAACTTTAGATCAAAATTTCTCCCAATTGAAAAAATAATTTTTTTTTGGACACACAAGAGGTTACTGCAGGTGCTCTAAGGAAGCGTCCTTTAAATCTATTGCTCCTATTACAGGCCACACCTTATATACGTCCCACTACTGGGCACAGACCTCATTGCATAGATAAAAGGAAAACAGACATGAAAATACGGAATGAAAATAGTTTAGACTCATCATCCTCCTGCCTAGCGGTTTCGCGGTTGTTCGCTTTGGTACCTGTAGCATTACCATGAGTTTGCAGTGACCGTACTCGCTAGCGACTGCGTAAACAATCAGTATGGAGAATAAGTACAGCGCCTCTGGTGGTCACTCGTAGAACTACAGATCGGTGCTCGCACCATGAGTCAATTAAGCGTTTACTGTACTCGCTAACGTTAACTCGATTCATCGAGTAGTTTACGTTACGATCGGAGTGACGTGCCTAACTTCATAGCATACAAAGCTCTCTTTCTAACTATACTGAAAAGATAGAGCAAGGACGATATTGGACAAAAGGCTAAGTACCCAAGGCTTCCTTTCAAAAGTATAGAAATAAACCTGCCAATTTAAAGTGTCGTAGAACAGTAGCACAAGGTCGAATGTTGGTGAATCTTGTATTTGCTTTGGTTATTTTTGGTTATTATTGCCATACCTATAAACTGAGTGATGCAGTCTTCCCAGTTTTTATGATGATTTTTTTGTTTCATGTGATTAGATGTACATAGATTATATATAATATAATTAATAAATCTAATCTCATTTTATAGTATGTTGAAGTGGATTTTTTTATTTATTTCTCATATCAGCCTGAATTTATCTTTGTTACCTATTTGTCGTTCATCTTCTTACGCAGCCGTCGCTAACATACGAGTATTCCACACAAAATAATGCCTTGCCGATATTATTTAGATAAATAATTATTACAATAACTTATGAAACAAGATCTCCAATAAGCTTTCACGCTCCAATTTGCTAGTGAAATAGTTTACTACAGTCGATACGGTATTTTTCGATAGCGACTGTCATATTGGTGACTCATGGTACCGATCTACGGCAACCGCTAGAAAACGTTAGACGCTAGCGAATATTACGTTAGCGTCTGGCGGGCGCAGTGAACGCGCGGTTGACTCATGGTACGAGCACAATCGAAATCTATTCGAAACGCGTTTATTCGGTAGCGACTGTAGTAAAGTAATGTATATTTTCGATAGCATCTCATGGTAGCGGTACTGTACCCAAGATTTGGCGTAAGCACTCATTTTACGAAAGCGACTGGCATCTGTTTTTGTTTTGCAACTCAGAGGGAAAACCAGATCTTTTTGAGCAAACACTGTAGACTGCTAACATACATTTGAATTATTCAGAGTCATGTTACCATTGAAACTACTAAATAAGTCACCTTCAATAACTGTTAATTTTAGTCATGATATTTATCCCACCCGTAATAATTATTATTTAGAAAATTCACATTGACTGAAATAGTCTCTCATTACCAGTGGAATCTGCGCTACCCGCCACGGAAGTCATACGTGCGTCGCCAGCGCGCTATTCCTGCCAGCACGCCTTTCTTCTGCCAGGATTCGGTGGCGTTCGGCAGGAGTCGGCAACCCCCGACATCAGTGCATCGTCTGCGACCAGGAGACATCGATGTTGTGGCGGCCTTAGGTATGTACCACAATGAGCCTTTTCCGTCAGCAAGTCTTGCCAGGATTCGGTAGCGGTCGGCAAGAGTCAGCAACTCTCGGTATCAGTGTATCGTCTGCGACTAGACATTGGCGATTTTGCGGCTTTAGCCCTTACAATGATGAGCCATTTCTGCTAGTAGGTATTGCCAGAATTCGGTAGCGCGTAGCGCGTCGTACGTGCGTCGTCAGCGCGCCATTCCTGCCAGCAGGCCGTTCTTCTGCCAGGATTCGGTGGCGTTCGGCAGGAGTCGGTTATCCTCGACATCAGTGCATCATCTGCGACCAGGGGACGTTGATGTTGTGGCGGCATCCTAATGTATAACAATGATTTCTGCCAGTAGGTCATGTCAGAATTCGGTAGCGTCGGCAGGTTTTGTGACAAGAGGATGAAATCTAATTGATGGTACATAGTTAAATGAGCTGAAAATACCCATGATTCTCAAACAACCTTTACTACTGGACTAACATTATCCGTGTCAACAGAATTGCTGTTTCATAGGAATACTCGTACTTGAATCGACGGTATGTAATTGTTTTTTTTTAACTTAAACCTTTAGATCGTGAAGATATGATGATGAGATCCATTACAGATTGATCTTAAAACTCCTCAAGTGCGATATGTGTTTTCTATACCGGAGAGTATAAGGTTACCTATCTGAAAACGTGTTCAAATTGTAGTAGTTTGTCTGGGTTTAAATTACAATTAATTAATTGATGTGTCTTACAGGTGACTCGCTGGTGGCCGGCAGTGGGGCGTTGGAGGAGTTTGCCCTCGGCGCCTTTGTGGAGTACAGGGGGGTTTCCTGGTGTGCGGGTAAGGACGTAGAGTACGTAATGCTCTTCCACTGCTTTTCTCATAAAATAAAAACACGCGCTGCGGCAGGCGACTTGACCGCGCCCTCAATACCACGTAGTAAATTCACGACACCCGCAACGATGGTGTTCGCAGTGTAAAGTTCGAAGAGTAAGTCCTGCTTTTCCGAGCATGTTAGCGCAAATACGAGTACCGTTTAAGGCTGGGTTGCACCGACTTACGATCACAGACCGATCAACGTTAAATATGGGCGCCGGCAGCTGTCATGCCCTAGAAACTTGTCAAACTTCCCATACATTCCAATTTTAACGAACACAGCTTACGATTACAGACGGTTTGGTGCAACCCAGCCTAAGTGCACAAGGTTGTAAAGTTTGAGCTTGACCGCTCATTATGGTGTTCCTTAGAGAAATAAACGTGCAGTGAACGACTTTTAAGTTAAAATGATGACAATAGTGATTATGTGATTAACGAATTCCTGCCAACGACGCACATGTGCGTTCACTTCTCCGCAAGTTGGTTCCTGGGGGCGTGGCTGGCAGTGAATGTGTTAATTTCCTATGTTTATCACTTTTATACTCTTGAGTAAGATTAACTGGTAGGGAATGCCTTTATGACATTAAGGCTGGGTTGCACCAAACCGCCAGTAATCGTAAGCGGTGTTCGTTAAAATCTGAATGTATGGGAAGAGTGACTAGTTTCTATGGGATGACAGCTGTCGGCGCCATATTTAACGTTGATCAGTCTGTGATCGTAAGTCGGTGCAACCCAGCCTAAGTCCGCTTTATGTACGATAAGGAGGTAAAAAGTAAATACTGAAAGTAAAAAAAGGAAGTGATTACTTGATACTCAATTTGAAATACGGATGTTGCTTGTACGTTCACTATAAATTACGAAAAACTGACCAAAACAGTCCACGCCATAGAATTAGGATTTAGTAACAATTACGTATTTACCCGTGAAACGTGTAATTCTTTGGGTTATTTCTAGTTGTCACATCACAACTGCATACCGAACAAGACACCATGTCTACAAAACACAATCTTTACTTGAAAATCGGTACTAATCTGAATTATTTGACCAAAATAGCGTTCACACTAAAACAGGGCGGGTCGCTATGGGGTTATAGTCGAAAAAATTGTGTCACGTCAAGACTCTACTGTCTGCCTCTTTCTATCACGGGCACATAAGGTGATGCTGATGATTTCTCTTTCTCTCGCTTTGTTGGTCTTTAGCCGTAAGGCGCGATCCGAAGTCTGTGGTCCACGCAGGCTAGACTACACGCTATCATTAGAAACGCAACGCACCGAAAAATTATCCTTCCAAGTTATCCAGTCGAGTTCTAAAATATGTGCACAGAAAAAATATCAGAATTTTGTGAACACGACTTTATTGTTAAAATCATAAGGTTGTTTAGATATTTTTGAACCTTTGGAAACGTACATATATTTATGAACTCGACTGTACGCTAAGGACTCTTAATAGTCGTAACGAGTTGACGTGTCTTGTGTCGTATCTACATAGCCTATAGTACTTAGGCGTAGCGATGGCTACACAGATGTGGTTGGCTTAAAAAAGCAAGTTACTAAGTGGAGTATATTTATTGAGATAAATAATACTCTAGTTTAACTCAATTTCATAACTTTTGAGCTCGAAATTGGTAGTTAATTAAACGAGTGTTCTTATGTGTTTTCTCGTATCCAACAGATTTCATAATTTTCTAAAACAATGTCATCATTCGCGTACCCTTTTCCCATTTGCTTGGATCGGTGCAGCATTTTTTTTCCATCCATAGCTCTCTATCGCCTGTCATCTCGTCACTTACACAATGACTGCAACACAATGTATATAAGTAGTATAGGAAACTGCCTAAAGCTCCTTTTGCAGCTAAGAATGTTGCTGTGTGTGGCTGTGTGAATGATATAGCATCTGTGGCAGTCAAAGGGTCAACAATCACCGTCACGACTAACATCCCGAGGCGGCAGTTACAGGTTAAATTTAGTTGTTCTCTCGATGTGCCATAATCAGGGGGACTCACTAGTAAAATGTACGACTTACTGGTAAAATACGGTTTTGAACGCCACGCCATTACAACAGTGCAAATACAATGACGTGGCTCCAGGCACGATAGCATAAGTATTGCGTAAGGAAGGATGTTTGGCTTTGCATTCTGAATTGCGGAATGAAATCTGCGTAGTTTTTTAACGCTCCGTTAACAGTCAAAAATGGCAATTAACGGATGGTAGATAAAAGAAACAGAAAACTAGATAGCATAACAGTTTGTTTGTTGGATAATACGGGTACAGTTGGCTGTTGGCATTGCTGGAGCCAAAGTAATTTTACTATTTGCAAGAGGTATCTATACCCTATATCGTATAAAATGCAGCAGAAATCTTGATCCCTGAAAAAAACTATATTAATTATAAAGAAAATAAATACAAAAATACTTAAACCAACACTAATATTTGCCCCTAAGCAATTATTTTTTGTAACCGCAACTGTTTTTTTTTATTTATTCCATCACAAAAAAATTACAAATATAAATAATAATTATCTGCCAAACTGCATAGCAGCAAACCCAAATTGTCCCTCCACCAGTTAAAATTACTCAGTGATACCTACTTATCCACCAATTAAAATTACTATATATACATATGTAATACACCTATTATATCCCAGAGAAATGCTTTATAATATTATTATTTTTATGTGTAAACCTTTTATTTAAGATACGACAGCTGCCTATTTAAATTACACTTTATGTTCTTTATATTCTTAAACCACCACACTTATTTTAGGGAAAAATCCTCATCACATATTTTAGGGGTTCTGTTTGATTCTGTCCAGCAGCGACTTCTTTAACCTTTTTGTTGCTCAGTTTGACAGAGCCCTTATTTTCCAGGCGGCGACGGTACATGGCGGGAGTACCTCACCGTTCCCAACATCCTGAAGGTGTACAATCCGGGGTTGCGGGGTCATTCCACTGGCACCGGCGAGTGGCTGGAACGGAACGCTCGCATGAATGTTGCCTTCCCGGTCGCCTCTGATCAGGACGCACTCAAACAAGCCAAGGTATGTAGCTACAATAGCCAGGAACAACTAGAAACTAAACTGCAAGAAGGTAAGATATAATTTATACCAAAAAAAACCTACTCCAATTTTGTACTTGCTATGCCACAATTTGTGGTTTCCGAGAGCCAATGCTTGGTTACCTACAGAAAAAACCGAAATCGGCATATGCGTGCCTATCAAATTCGAGGAGTTTCCTCGATTCCTCCTAGATCCCATCTTCAGACCTTCACCAAATTTATAAGGCACCAATGTCGGGGTACCTGCTTTGAAACAAAAAAGAATTATCAAAATCAGCCAACGTGGTCAGGAATTATTAAAAAAAAAAACAAAAAAAAGAACAATCAAACATGCAGACGAACTGAGTACCTCCTTCCTTCTATTGAAGTCGTAAATAAAAGGCGACTAAAGGGGGTCACCGGGGTTGCGAGGGACCACAGCACCTGATTATCAACCACAGGGAAGGTGACGTTAAATAATAATAAGAGCGAAAAGGAGTAAAGAGCGAGGGGGGGCTCCAGTGCGTTCAGATTGCGGTCACCGTGGAGTTTTTAGTGGACAGAAATACCACATAACCCAGTCATTCCCCGATGACTGGATAACTGGATCGTAGATTTTCTCCACGAAAAAAGGAGATAAGATAAGATATGGTGTGAGTATCTCACGGTACACAACATCCTGAAGGTGTTCAACCTAGGGCTGCGGGGTTATCGCACTAGCACAGGGGTTGGCTGGAATGGAGCATAGCCTTCCCGGTCGCTTATGATCAGGACAACACTGAAAGTAAGCTAAGGTAGCTACAGCATCTAGAAATAACAACAACTTCGAGGCTATATGAACTGAGGCATATTGGAAAAGGTTTAGGATGGCTTACACTTGCCGATGAATCCATAAAAAATTGACAAACTTTCCTTGGTCAGATACCTATTGACATTTACATCATCGCCACTTACTTTCAGGTAAAGACGGAGAAAAACGTTTCTGTCTACAGGGTGTGGCCTGTAATCGGAGCAAAAAATTAAATGGTACACTATTGAGCCCTCCAGCAATTATTTCCCAATGATTTTAATTGAAAAAATAAAAGATTTTTTTTCGCAAATGTAGCTTATATGTACTTTTTTACTCTACTGGAGTGATATTAATAACAATTTATTCAAAAAACACTAAAAAAATATTTAAAAAATTAAAAAAATCCCAAAAATATTCTTTTAAACCAAAAATGCGACTACGATTATGAGTCATGACTTGAAATAACCTCAAAATTAGCATTGACTGCCGCGCTATAATCTTTGGGTGCCAAGATCCATTACTTGGAGGTCATAACTTTAGATCAAAATTTCTCCCAATTGAAACAAAATATTTTTTTTTTTGTATTTTGTATGTAGCACATACCTCTAAGTGAATCTATATTCTATATGTACATTATTAGGAGGCCCAAGATGGCGCATATTTCTCACACTCCCTAACTCTAGCTACTTGGCTCAATTTTAACAAGAATGTATGTACATACCATAAGGATTTGAGGAAGAACTATGCAAAATATTCGTAACTAACAATCAAGTTGAAGGTAAACTGTCAACATGCAACCATAACGCTTCTATTTCCATTGGCCGACTCATATTTCGCTAAAGATGTTATGTATTACGATCAGTATCAAACTGTCGCATTAGTCTTCATCCTTGACCATTTGCCGGCCAAATATTACAGTTTACCCACAAAAGACCATCAGTTGTGCCATCTAGGTCAACCATTACTCACGAAATCTATTCAATTCCACTCCTGTTATGTACCACGCTTTGGCTAAACACTGTTTTTGGAAGACCCAGGTGATCGTTACTATTATGTGGCGGCCATTTGCTAACAAAAGTTACAACGGCCATTAAATTATTTAATGTCCGTAATTTTTGTGCGAGTGAGGAAAACCTTTGACGAAATGGAGTCTTGCTTTAGCAGTTTAACATGTGTGTAAACAATTTTACGAACTACGTTTACAACTCTTGCATGCTAATATAATATGTTTAGTCGCTCTATGTTGGATTTAGTTTCAATTATGTATGTACATATACATACACTAATAATTAACTGAGGAAAATATTTTAAACGATTTAAGTGTAGAAAACACCACACAAGTGTGAGTCGAACTTGCGCACCGAGGGTTCCGTACAACTAAAAAATAAATGTGATTTATCAATGTATTGGTATGTGTTGGTCAAATATACAATTTCAAGTCAAAGGTCAATGGGAAGTTAAAAAATTCCTCGGAACAACATGTGTGACAGACGACAGACGGACTCGCGAGTGACAGGCCGTAGTACGAGCAGTAGTATTATGCAGTGGTATTTCTTTGGTAACTTTATTGAAACTCATAAAGTTTTACTCATTTGCCATGTATTTCTGCGGATATTTTTTTTAATTTATTTTATTTCACAAACGTTATCATCTTAAAGTTAAAAATATCTGCCAAAGTGCATAGCAGTTTGTTGGCAGAACACGTACCCAGTTACCCTCCACCACTTAGAGTGATATAGATAGTTCTTCACCTAGATACAATGGAATAAGGTCAAAAGTGTGAACCCACATTTGACGCTGACTTATCTGGATTTAAGTTTCAGAGTAAATATCCGTATGTATATCTATTTTAATCCCCCGACGCATCGCAAAAGTGGTGTGTTATATTAAAATATATAATAGAAAAATATCCAAACTATTTCGTGTGATATATCCAATAAAGATCTTACTGTGAGCATCTCAAATATATTTTTATGAGATAAGTAAATAGTTTTGAAGTTATTTAAGAAAATAAATAAAAATTACCACCCCCACCCTATTATTTTCGAAAAACTGGCCCTTAAATATTGAGAAAAATACACAATATAGTTCTTTAACCATAGATTACAGGAAAACCTGTAAGAAGTCTATAAGTCTAACGGTTTTTTAATTATCACTGAAAAACTACCTTGCCCCTTGCCCCAACAAAAGGACGCAAGGTTTCTTATGAAGATACGACTTTTTTTTAATTCAAAGTACAGGATATTTATTAAAACTTTATTGCACAATACAAAAAATATGTACAAAAGGCGGACTTAATGCCTTAAGACATTTTCTCTACCAGTCAACCATTCCATAGGATAGCGGTTTTAAATGTGTAGTGTAGTAGTAGGTACGGAACCCTTCACTGCGCGTGGCCCGACATGTACTTTGCCAGTTTTTTTGTGTATAACCTCGATCCATTCAAAAAATGGCCAAATATTTTGTTCAGAAAGATGCGTTTATGGGGTCTCCTGTCTAATGCTATAAATACGAGTATAATAAATAACACGCGATCAATCAATCGATCATACAAGCAAGGCCGACGGATGCGAATTACGTGACAATTGTTGTATAACCGCGGCCTTACGCATCACCTTCTGTAACGGGGTTTATAAAATGTCAATGGACTTTTCCATTAGCAACGATACAAACAACAATTAGTCCCCGGGCCAGGAGCAAATATCGTCAGTCTTTTCCTCTCGGTTGATAACTTTGTAAGATTGTATTATGAATATTATGAAGTCCCGTGGACGACAGCTGGCGCTCCGTGGGTGGGTTGAGCAGCCCTCACAAGTGCGTAATAGTTATTTGTTCAACAAGAGAGCAAAGTAGATTTTTGCTCCAAGTGTTGATGTTGAGTCCCGAGGAAGTAAAAGATTCTATAATTGATGATTCTATAAAAAAAAATAGAATCTAGAGCGTAGCGAGGGACTCAAAGACACGAGATGCAAATATTTTTGCTCTCGTGTGATACACACAACTTTTCACCTCAGCGACGAGAACATATAACGCAAAGGAATAGTGGTAGAGAGAATGAAGTTACTTAAACTAACCTACGATATGAAAAATTAAAAAGTTGGTTTTTTTCACGCCCGCAGCAAAATTGCATTTTGCTCACTGGTTTCAAGCTGGAAAAGTCGTTTTCCCCTCACTAGCTCGGAAAGCCGTAGTTTGTCCTTTGAAACAAGAGGGTAAAATCGCATTTTATCCACAAGTGGGGAAAGTAATTTGACCTTGGAGCGTGTTTGAGTAGCTTTTGACAGATAACAAAACGTAAAACGCTCATAATAATAGTCCGTTTGATATCAATTATCATTAAATAAATGGTTTGAGAATATAACAAACAATACCAAATTTAGCTTTATTTAATGGTCAAACTCTATAAGTAACATTTGTTTTATAATGATATTGAGTATAATTGTAAACGCACAAGTTGAGTCGATGCAATTTCAAAACGCATCGTAAGAAATGTCATCATTGTCAATGTCAACTAAAATATACACCATTTGTCACGGACTCCGACTCACGTAAATATTATACACAACTTCCAGAGTTTTCTGTTATATTATCGTAAAAAAATCGGTGATTCCAGTGATGAAAATCATGCCTGCTGTGGAACTGTGTTTTTTTGCAGGTTGCACTTTCCTCGCTATAGTGAGGAGAAAAGTTTTGTGTTACACACGGGTGCAAAGTTGTATTTTACTTCTCGTGTGTTGAAACACTCGCGGGTAAAATACAACTTTGTACCCTTGTATAACAAATAACTATTTCACGCTCGCAGCAAAATTGCATTTTGCTCACTGGTTTCAAGCAGCAAAACTGTCATTTTCGAGCCGCTGAGGTGAAAAAAAATGTCACTTCCTCTCGATTGAAAGTTTTATCAAATAATAGGTAACCGAATATCTTTAGTAACGAACCGTCAGCTGACTATAGAGTGGTGGATTATTACCAATTGGCATCGGTCAGCTGGTCACATGAACTTGTAATTTTTATTTTATTTTTAGTAATTTCCTCTTGAATGAAACTTTGTCAGATTTTATTACTTAGAGGATAATATTAAGTGTCAGCTTACGCATTTTAGTTCGGCAAGAGAATGACTTGTTTAAAGTTAGTCGACATTAAACTCCATTACGCCACTATGTGGGGAGTGGCCTCTATACATTGCCTAATTTTCGTTGCAAAATGTACACAGGAAAATGTTTTAATTAATATTTATTTTCCGACCTTGGCCCATCTGGGCGACCACTATCTTCATTTGAAGAGCAATTTTTAATATTTCTAAAATAGCACTTTAACATTTTATTCTACGACAAAAGTGTTCAAGGATGGTTTAAAGAAGATAAAATTGCTTTTATTTTTGTCATACATAGTTTATCAGGCAGTCTTAGAAATACGAGTGACGGTAAACTACAACTTTTCAAAAAGCTCTCGAACGCAATTTTTTTTCACTAATTTTTTTAGCACTTATTAAAGCACATGACACAAAGTGATAAGATTTTAAGGTGTCTCTAAAGAACATTGATTTATTTTAAATGGATTGTCATTTATTAAAAAAGTAAGTGCTTGATAACTAAAGTCCTAAATATTATTTTATTATCTACATGCAAATGACTTAGGTTAGGTTCTTTAACATGTCATTTCCTCTTGGATGAAAATTCGTAAGCTGCTACTTATATAACCTTGTAACTAATTTAAAAAATTGCTCTATATAGGGAAAACTATCGAGGGAAAACTCATCAGCTGGTGATATAACTAAGCATCGGAGTTTTTGTCGCATGGTAAGACTAATATTTAATATGGAGTCGACGTTTGTCATATAATACTCATTTATTGTATTTATCTTAAAATGCCTTTAATAGCGGTCGGTCGTGTATAATCTTAGTCAAATTATATAGAAAAATATTTTTTATTACATTATAAATTCATCTCTTGAACTATTTTAACATACAACTATACAAACCACATCGCTGCCAAAGACATAATGTCATGTAGGTAATAATAATACTTTATTGTAATAAATTTTTATTGTAATACACACACAAACAATGTATATATACTAAAATTAAATTTATTAGGTAGGTTTTGCCAGTTCCCATTTGAGCATCCAAAAAGAAAATTTGGCCTCACTTCCATTCGCACTCCTTACTGTCAGTCCGTCTGTTACAACCAAGTTGCTTTTAATGGACCGATTGAATTGCAATTTGGCACAAACTATCAAGAATTTAGAGCGCTCGTGGCCCAGCGGCACCCGCCTACCGCGTGCGGTGTGCGAGGTTAAGTAATGTGGGCGCAGGTCAGTTCTTGGATGGGTGACCGCTTAGAGTGGTTACTAACTGACTCTCGTTCTTTGAAAGGCACGCTAAGCCGTTGATCCCGGCTGCAATCGTTAAGTCGAGTTAGAGGCCTTCGAGGGGCTTGCGAACTTCTAACAGTCAAGTTGCCCACTCACTTGACAAAGGGGGGTCGAAGTTGCACCGCGTCCGTAGGGAGTAGCCACCGTTACCCTACACAGGACCCCTGGGTGGTGCTAAAAGTGCAACAAAAACTGGCAACCGTACTAGTCTTCTCGAAAATCTCACAGTTCGTAAATAAATGTCATACTATAAAAAAAATTTGAAGGTTGATTTAAATGGAAAAAAATATCGAAACCTCTATGTCGTTTTTAAAAGCAAATCGATAGATACCCCACACGCCTATATAGTAACATTAAACTTTTTTGCATACAGGTATGAATGGAGTGCCGAATTTTACCTCCAATTCGTATTAAGAGACCTCTCGGATGCTCAGATATCGATTTTGAACGAAATCGGGACGAAAAAAAAGTAAATCAATATGGCCGCCACTTTCACAAATTTTACCTCGGATTCGTGTTAAGAGACCTCTCGGACACTCAGATATAGATTTTGAACGAAATCGGGACAAAAATGAAGAAAATCAATATGGCTGCCACTTTTTTCAAATTTTACCTCTAATTCGTATTAGGGGACCTCTCGGACGCTCAGATATCGATTTTGAACGAAATCGGGACGAAAAAAAAGAAAATCAATATGACTGCGACTTTTTCCAAATTTTACGTCGGAGTCGTATTAAGAATTCTCTCGGACGCTCAGATATCGATTTTGAACGAAATCGGGACGGAAATGAAAAAAATGAATATGGCCGCCACTTTTTCTAAATTTTACCTCGGATTCGTATTACGAGACCTCTCGGACGCTCAGATATCGATTTTGAATGAAATCGGGATGCAAAAAAAGAAAATCAATATGAATGCGACTTTTTCCAAATTTTACCTCGGAGTCGTATTAGGGGAGCTCTCGGACGCTCAGATATCGATTTTGAACGAAATAGGGACGAAAATTAAGAAAAGCAATATGGCCCCACATTTTCCAAATTTTGGACTTGTCACTCACTCAGTCAGTCAGTTTCTTCTTGCAATTTGGCACAAACTTTTAAGTTTTCATGTCCACAATATTAAATTTCAATATCGATGCCATTTTCGTAATTAACGTCCCAAAAAACCATAAAAACGACACCCATATTAATATTTAGACATTTCATCCCCCTCGCACCCCAACAGGGGGATGGTATTTCACGTCCTCCACGTGGGATTTTAAAATCATTGTTGTTTTTGTTATCAGCGACCTAATGAGCTTGCATATCGGCTTTTGGCGAGACAAAGGCCTTGGTCGGACTGCTTGTCGCCTCAGCTGTATGCAATTTTGTATGATGCTTGCTCCCGCAGATCTGACAATATGTTTTGGACATACACTTTGAGACATGATGGGGCCGCAAACAATTATAACACAAATTTTTACTTTTAACATATGCCTTCTTGTCAATAATAGAATTGAACTTTTGGCAGTGGTAAATAGGGTGACTTCCACCACAGCAGATACAGGCAGTCTGTTGAGCCACATGTAAGGTGGTGGGGACATCACTTCCAGCTCCTTTTGTAATTACATTTTGGGACGCTTCTAAAACCCGTAAATGATTTTCAAGAAAATCCAACAAGTTCTCAAAGTCGGGTATTTCATTCACTTTAAGAGTGAATTCAAACTTTGTGCGCATCTCTGGAGGCATTTTCCTGGACACAAGATGAAATAGCAAGAAACTCCATGAAGCCGTATCAAACCCGAGAGCCTTGAGGGCTTGTGTATTCTCTTTGAGTGTGTTCACAAACTTACGTAGGTTTTTAAGTATTAGTGTATGACAACTAGCAGAAAGTAGGAGCTCTAAATGTTTGGATGCAATCAACCTCTTATTTTCATACTGCTCCTGCAGTAGGGAATATGCAATCATGTAATTCTCAGGCGATATATTGAGATGCCGCACTAAGCTTAAGGGTTCATTTTCAAGCACTGTTAACAAGTAGTGAAACTTTTGCACAACACTTAACTCTGCATTGTTATGTATCAAGCTATTGTAAATCGATATAAAGTTAGGCCATTCTGTGTGTGTACCCTTAAACTTAGCTAGCTCAATCTTAGGTAGATGGAAACGAGTGCTCTCCATACCATTTGATTTAGTGAGCTGAGTTTGTGTAGAAGTTGGACCACACAAGTCTTCGTACATCGTTTTTATGGAGTAAAACTTCTCGTAAAATGCATTATATTTTGCTTCTATATCTGGTTTATCCTTACACTCAATTAGACTCATAATAACGGAGAAAGCCTCATCCATTTGATCTCGCATACGCTCGATGTCGGCATAACGCACTTTAAAATCCCTTAATTGTTTGGGTGTCGGGGGTGTTGAACTCATTAAATTTGATGCCATGTCATACAATTGACTGACAAAGCTATGCGAAATATTAAACTTCACCACTGAAACTTGAGATTGCATTGTATTAAGGTTGTGTTATGAACTCGTAAACACAAATAACACGAAAGTTAGGTTATGTAAATAAACCGATACTATTGCAAGTGTCAAAACTCGAGAGATGTATTTTCCTATTTAATTTATTTAGATACTAGGATTTTGGCCAACACGGTTAATGTATCTCGTTGGCTTATGCCAACCTTCAAAAACTGAGGGAAAAACGACAGATCAACACTACACACACAAAAGTGTTACTTGTCTGTGGCAGGCAAAAAATGACTTGGTAATTACGAAATGCTAAAGGGAATGCTGAACTTAATTTTGAAAAACTAATTAGGTTTAGATCAAAACTAAGAATATCCGGTTCGAAGGACCAAATTTATGGAAGGCGGAGAAAAAGTAGAGAAAGGGAATAGGGAGGCAAACCTGGTTCCTATATCTGCCCCGCGCGCGCTTGATGGAGTTGGGCGCGCTGCGACCTCCTTTATCCTTTCTCTGCCCCCGGGGCGTATGATCGGCGATGAAATCGCGCTGATTTTCCGTTTAGTGCTCACTCGCGAGTTTTATATCGAAGGGAGCCGTGTGCTCGACCCGACGACGCGCAGTAGAAGCGAATTGTCAAGGTTTTTATTTTCCTACCCCCCAGTCAGGTATGCAAAGTTGTGAGGTTGGGATAGGATAAAGAGGGTAGTTTGAGTTGCTAGTGATGGGATGAATCGGCATTTACCAGAAATACTCCTGTGAAGTTTCGAATAAAATAGTCCAGCTAATCTTGTTTCCCCATACAAACTTCGGACCCCCATTTCACCCCCTTAGGGGTTGAATTTAAAAAAAATCCTTTCTTAGTGCACCCCTATACCTTATAAGGAACCTACGTGCCAAATTTGGAATCTCTAGGACCAGCGGTTTGGGCTGTGCGTTGATATGTCTGTCAGTCAGTCAGTCAGTTTCTTTTTTTATATATTTAGATATGGTCAAGGGCTTTTAATTGTTTTATTTTATTATTTTGCAATTAGGAAACACCGTCGTGAATTTTTCAATTTTATTTAATTTATTTTATTTTATGTAATTTTTTACCTTTATTTGACGAATGAATTAAAATATTATTTTTATTATCAATTTATACGCATAACACTATCCTCAATTCATGTTTATAATACCTCATCGATGATTCCATTAATTGGCAAAGATGTGCACCAGCGAAACGGAAAGTGATAAACTTCGCAACAATATTAAAGCGGTTTAATAATTCAATGACTCATGAATGCAGTCAGTCATGAGCTGAAATTAGGCTATTGGTGCGGTTTCCTAATGTTACTTACGAACTACTTACATTATCAGCAGCGCTTGTATTACATTGACACAGACAATTGATTTATCAATTTAATAATTGATTGAATTGATTCAATGGTTAATTGAGACAAGTGATGAATAGGTTAGTCAGTTGAACATTAGAGTTCACCGTTGAGACCCATTGATTTCAGGAACTTCCAGATTATTTGGACGGTGATGTGTTCATACCTCTTCTGGTTGCACGATGTGCTGCCCTGCATGGGTAGGTATGTAGTCCTACTTCATTTATGCATCAGTGGTCCGCCGGAAGATAGAATATGCATTGCTGTTTCTTCTGACTCTTGGAGAAACCTGCATGTTTCATACTCATTTGAAGCAGGTGTTTGTTCAATTTGCAGTGGCCTGTCGGAATCCTTGTCACTGCACAGGTTGTGCGCCCTGTGAGCTGTAAATGTAATCCCATCAAAAACATAAATGTGAAAATGGCAGCCAAGTTCACCGACAAAATAATTGAGATCTAAATGGGTGCCAAGTTCCGTAGGTTATCTGAAAAGTTGCCAAGTTTGGCACTAGATTATTTACAGTAAAACTAATTTACTGCGGCTTAATGCATTTTGAGCCTTAACTTGGCAGTTTTCTATGCAGTATGTTATATAACCATAAAAGCTGTTGGATATTTAAGAAAACTTTTTGTCAAACTTCATCCAATGGTGCTTTCACAGAGCGAATGCACGAGTTACTATACAAAATACCCAAACCGCTATAGGTGCACCTAAAATATTTGAAGAATTTCCTCGATTTCTCCAGAACCCTATCATCAGATTCTGACCCGATGACAATGGGACCACCCCGGAAGTATACCGTTTCAAACAAAAAAATAATTTTCTAAATCGGTTAATAAATGACGGAGTTCTGAGTTAACTAGTATAAATAATAATAATAATAAAACTAATAATAAAATCACGGGCGCTAGTCGGGTAACCTCCACGAGTGTCTGGGCTCTTCCAGTTCCCCTGGACTCTCGCAGGTCTGGGGGAAGGGGAAGGGTTCTGGCCGGTGCGCCCTGGAGGCAACGGTAAGTGATTCATCTTCGGAGGGATCGCTTACCGGTGCTACCAATAACCCGGAGACGGGGTCGCTCTGGGTGTTCCTCTGTTTAGCGGAGGACACTCCAGATGCGACCAATGGGGGGATGGGGGGTTCCGCATCAGGGAGTCGCATGACACCCCAGGTGCGGCGAGAGGGACAGGCCATGCCGTATGCCTGTTTAAAGAATTACGGACCCGTAACCCTGACTCCGGCAGAGGGCCGCTATAGTCGGGAGCGGGGGCTGGGCCGGGTGGTGGCTGCGAGGGAGAAAACCTCTATAAAAAGTTACAAGGGGACCTGAGGGAGTGAATCCGGGGTTTTTCACTCTCTCCTGGCGTGGAGGTCCTTTGGTCGGCAAGTGTGTGGTGTCACCCTGCACGCTTGCCGTCGGGTGGGAGGCGCAAGCCTCTAACCGAGAGGGGACAGCTTCGGCTGTCGCAGCAGGCGGTGTTCGCGGTTGTGTGCCTTGGCGATCCCGTGTCACTGCCACTATGCTGTGTGATGGGCATACCCTGGTGGTTTTAGACGGTAGTTCGGGCGGTTGCCGGGAGTCCATCATACCTGTCCTAGTTCCCCGGCTAGGCGGGATGCGTAAATGCATTTCCCCAGCTAAAAAAGGTAAAAAAAAGGTTTTAGATTACTAGTCAGTCAGTCAGTCAGTCAGTGGTAAAAATGCCGTTTTTTGGAATTTATGATCTCAATAACGGTTAAATCTATATTTATAAAATTTGGGATTCTAGTTGTTCTGAAGGATCTTAATATATGTACCAAATTTCATGGTTTTATGTTAGATAGATTTGGAGTTATTGGGGGGTCAAAAGTGGCTCCAAACGGTTCGTGTAATATAACACACGGCTGCTGTCCGCCAGTTCCTGGAGTAAACTTGGCTGGACACGCTGCCGCGTGTCTAGATCAAATTTGACGGCCTGTTTAGTCTAGTTGGTAGTGACTCTGCCTCCGAAGCTAGAGGTCCCGGGTTCGAATCTCGGTCAAGGCATTTATTTGTGCATTTATCACGGATATTTGTGATGGATGTTTTCTATGTATTTAAGTATGTATTTATCAATTTTTTTATTTTATTTTTTCATTTATTATTATAAAAAGATACAATTTTACAATTGGTGCATGTCCCACAAAACGGTTTACACAGTTTGACTGTGGGATCTGAGTCTCTTCGCTGACTACTATTACTACATATATAATTAATATAATATAACATCTATTACAACTTATTACTATTTGCATATAGTTTAGACTCTATTCTCTACTATGCTATTTAAAAAATAACTAAATCATTTTCTTTTAAATGTTGCTCTATTGGTCCTTTCGACGCATAGTACCAAATACGCAAGGTGCCATTTGGCGCTTCGCGAAATGTTTTTTCTTCATACGCAATGTACCACATTCTTAAAATACCCGTTAAGCTTAGTGCCAATACGCTTAACGCCAAATACGCAAAGTTCCATTTGTCGTTTCGCGATATATATGTTTTTTTAAACGCAAAGTACTAACTTCATAGAATACCAAACAAATATGCCCTTCGACGCATATTACCAAATTCGCATTATGTCAAATATGACACGACCCCTCTTGACATAGTCACTAGACTTCGAACTTTAGCCCCCTTCCTGCACGGCTATCACAAGACGGCGCGGTGTCCAGTCTGATATCTGCCGGCACGCAGTTTAAAATGTATATCGTATATGTATATACAAGTGTGTATATCGTCGTCTAGTACCCATAGTACAAGCTTTGCTTAATTCATAATTCATTGTACCATGGTAAAGAAGGATGTTAAATAAAATAGAGAGTGCCACATGGACCCTGGTAGGGTGTAACAATATTATTTTAAAAAACTAAGGTCTATATATAGATAATGTGGTTGAAGAAATAAGTTTAACTTTATATCGATACTTTTCAAGTAGACAAATTGATAGAGCTATCTTATGGAATAGTTTTACAGTTTGTCGTTATAAAAATCTTTGACTGTATAATAACATTTTTGGACAAGGAATGTCTTTAACTTGCTCTCATAGTTCGTGTCCGTTTCTTCTGCCTTAATTTGTATTGGGAGATTATTATAACATTTTATGGCCACGAACTGAGGGCTCTTTCTAAACGATTGTAAGTTGACTGTGGGTTGAACCAGTTTATATTTGAACCGTCTATTTTGTTGCTTTTTGAGAAGGTGTAAGTTTTTTCACGCGTACATGCTCAATTCAAAAATATAAAGGCATGGTAGACTGAGTATACTATATTTTATAAAGTAAGGCCTACAACTTTCCCGATTTCTTATACCTGCCAGTATACGTATACACAGTTTTTGCATCACAATAGGTCGTGAGCATCCGTGCTGTCACCCCATATTGCGATACCATAACGCAACCAAGAGTGCGCATAGGCGAAATAAGCAGATAGTGCTGTAGAAAACAAGTCGTTTTGCGGAGCGTAAAAAATCCATATGAGAATTTTGATATTTTGGTTTTTATATTTTCAATATGACTCTTCCAATTCATTCCTGTGTCCAATGTTACACCTAAAAGATTACAATTTTCTACTTCCTCGATGTCTATATTATTTAGTTTTAAACTTAATTTTAATGGTTCTCTTTGATAAGGACAAAATTGTATCAATTTGGTTTTTTTGGTATTTATCGAGAGGTTGTTAGCGCCCATCCAATTGTTTACTTGGTTTATGCTTTGGCTCAATTGTTCGTTATAAGTAGTTATCGTGTTTCTGAAATTTAAAAACTAAGGACACATCATCGGCGTATAATATACTTTTTACATTAATTGATTGGTAGGTCGTTGATGTACAAAAGGAAGAGTAAACAACCTAAAACACTGCCCTATGGAATAGAGCCCCGCACTTTTATAATACTAGAGTGAATTATTTCTAATTCATTAGACCCATGATTAAGGTGCTCTACCTGAACGAGTTGCGTTCGGTCTTTCAAGTATGATTTAAACTAATCAACTATCTTAGTTTGGGACTAGGTCGGTTTGAGTAAGATTGTCCCCCAATATTTATATTTATTTGGCGTCGAAACTCTAGGTCCATGGGGTCCCAGCGCGCATAAGTTATTTGCAGAAATTGCGAAGCGTCTGGTTGACGTAACTGGTGACCGAAGAGCTGGCGGTTTCCTCGCTCAACGTATCAGCATTGCGATACAGCGAGGAAATGCCGCCAGCATCCTCGGTACAATGCCTCAAGGGCCCGTTTTAGATTTAAGTTAGTTTTAATTTTCTTTATATTATTTTGGTTAAGTATTCTTGTATATATTTTCGTTGTACATAAATAAATGTTTATTATTTATTTATATATTTAGAGCCATCCCCTAAAATCATGTTCCTGCCTCTTCAGATCCTGGTGGCGC
Source organism: Notocelia uddmanniana (assembly GCA_905163555.1). Lineage (NCBI taxonomy): Eukaryota > Metazoa > Arthropoda > Insecta > Lepidoptera > Tortricidae > Notocelia > Notocelia uddmanniana. Next base: position 2,048,572 of record LR991059.1, read on the forward strand.
GCATGTTCGCTGCGCCCGACATCGACGTGGCACGGCACTGGAAGCTGGTGACGATATTCCTGGGCGCCAACGACCTGTGCTCAGCCTCGTGTCTTTCTCCCGTGGAATGGTCCCCGCTGGCACACGCGAGGAAGCTGGCGAGGGCGCTTGACTATCTACAAGACAACCTGCCGAGGACTATAGTCAACTTAGTGCCCGTGTTAGGTAAGGTTCTGTATTAATCAACTTCATTGTACAACAACAATACAGTGCAAATGGCGGATTTAATGCTTCAAGGTATACGTATATTAGCTGGTGGTTACAGCTAACTATACGTAAGGCCAAGCAGAAACTTGCAAATATTAGGCATTTTGTTGTGTCTCTGAATAATCTGGAGCTAGCGGTGGCCTGGTACTCTTTCCTCGTAAGTACTCAAGTCCTTCATTGTGTAAGGTTAGACTGTATGCATGACAATGCCTCATACTCCGTTAACGTTGCGATATGCTATTTCATGCAAAGACCGTTACAAACATCATCGTTACCTTTAAAAACTTAATATAACACCGCTTCTTATACGTATAAATAATGTGTCACCTCTATGAATGTCGCAAGTCACCATGGCGCCCAACATGGGGCTCTACAATCCACCTTCCTACTTGCCACGATAAGTGTCTCCCTGTACGTTCCTGTGTTATGTGCCTAGTGACTATAGTTAATAAATAAGGGTTCGCATTCGGGGCTCGGTTTTGGTTCCCGGCTTTCAATTCTGATGATGGTTTGGGTCACTTTTGTTAGCAGTAACCATTTATTGACCGACATGAATCTTGTTATTTATACCCTTCGTAGATGTTCGAGCAATCTTTTTCCAGCGCGGTGTGCGGGTTCCACTGTGCGGGGTGTGATGCTGATAAATGAATTGTCTTTTTCAGACGTGTCGGTATCCGTGCGCGTGCGCCGGCCAGTCATGTGTAGGCTGATGCACTCGCTGTTCTGCACGTGCTTCCACCGCGGCGGCGGCGAGCTGCGAGCCCTTGTCGCCATGACGAGGCTGTACCAGAAGGCTGAGGCTATGCTGGTATATACATACAAACATTTATCACTAGTGGCTCACAGAGCTGTAGACCTCGCATTTTTTTTTAAATTTCAACATGTCCATAAACTGACTCGTGGCCCAGCGGCGCCCGCCTACCGCGTGCGGTATGTGAGGTTAAGCAATGTCGGGCGAGGTCAGTCCTTGGATGGGTGACGGCTTTGAGTGGTTACTAAGTGAGCGCTCCCGTGCTTTGGAAGGCACGTTAAGCCGTTGATCCCGGTTGCTGTCTATGATAGCAGTCGTTAAGCCAAGTTAGAGGCCTCCGGGCGGCTTGAGAACTTCTAACAGTCAAGTTGCCCACTCACTTGACAAGCCTAATCCCAATAAGGTCTAATTTCCCCCTCGGGTTGGAAGGTCAGATGGCAGTCGCTTCCGTAAAAACTAGTGCCTACGCCAATTCTTGGGATTAGGTAGCGGACCCCAGGCATTCTTCAGGATGCAACTGTACTGAGAATAACGCTAGGAGGATGATGATGTCCATAAACTGACTCGACAAAAAATTCTTTATAATTATTGAACCTGCTCACAAAATTTCACGAGAATCGGTTGAATTGAGACCTGAACATCCGGACAGACAGACAGACATACGAAAGAATTTTTCTCGAAAGCTGAAACGGAGACGCTTCGCTCGCTTCGCTCGCTCGGTCAATTATCATTGGCCACAGCATGTACAGATGATTGTTGCAGCATCCAAGAGGTAACAGGTTATTGTAGTCGTAGTCTACAGCGTCTCTTGTTGCCGATGTGGTCTGGCAGCTGTATGAAATACTTTCTGCCTCGGTTCGGTATTTTCTCAAATTAAAGGGAAAAAATTGAAAAATTTAATGCTCCGAGCAGGATTCGAACCTGCGACATCTGGCATACGCGGTCAATCGCTCTAGCCTCTGAGCTATCGGAACAACCAAGCTCGTCCACGAAATCCTTCAATAGTTCCCTCTTACAACGCCTTAGGGAGCTTAGGGGCCTCGGTTCGGTATTTTATAACCAGATTTCGTAGAGACATGAAGTTGGTCATATAAGTAGTTGGAATGAGGCGACAGTTAAAAGGGCGCAGTACGCTCGGTGTGGCTCGGTTCTCCATACAAACGTATTTACGCTCTCATTTTAAAACGCCATGCTAGAATAACATCAAACTTTGTATACACAATGGGATCTGGCATATCTTGGTAGGAAATTTGTTTCTGTTGCTAGAAATTGTAAAAGAAAAAAGTTACAGCGGTTTTTTGAATTTTTTACGGCTTGTATGAAAACCTTAATAATCGTTGTATTTTTTCTCCATTGTAATTTCAAGCAACAGAAACTAATTTTCGACCTAGATATGCCAGATCCCATTGTGTATACAAAGTTTCATGTTATTCTAGCATGGCGTTTTAAAATGAGAGCGTAAATATGTTTGTATGGAGAAACGAACGTACTGCGCAGTCTTAAACTTACAATGAAACATCTGTAAGTAGCCGTCGTCGGGCTCAAACGCAAAAACATCTTACCTAACACATTAACCGAACCGAAATTTTAAAAATACTTATTTGTTTTGATGTTGTTGTTCCTAATTATCAAATAGTACTTAGTACAAACGGCTACACAGTTAACTGACCCCATTCGTGACCCTTACTACAGTTTTCACTACATCTGACTGTGGGTCATGTAGTAGGCCTTTAGGACCAAACTTTCGACCGCATCACCGCAGCTGCTGCATAAACAATTTGAAAAATAGTCTTAAGTAAAATATCGCCGAGAAATTCGTGTTGACTAATAAAGTTAGTTGGTTAATTTAGTTAGTTAGTTGGTTTAAGGGCTTCGTTTAAGTCAAATGTTGTTTTATATTTAATATTTTGTTTGTGTTGTTGTGTTGTAAGGAGCGTTCATGGCCCAGCGGCGCCCGCGTACCGCGTGCGGTATGCGAGGTTAAGCAATGTCGGGCGAGGTCAGTCCTTGGATGGGTGACCGCTTTGAGTGGTTACTGACTGAGCGCTCCCTTGCTTTGGAAGGCACGCTAAGCCGTTGATCCCGGTTGCTGTCTATGATAGCAGTCGTTAAGCCAAGTTAGAGGCCTCCGGGCGGCTTGAGAACCTCTAACAGTCAAGTTGCCCACTCACTTGACAAGCCTAATCCCAATATGGTCTAGTTTCCCCCTCGGGTTGGAAGGTCAGATGGCAGTCGCTTCCGTAAAAACTAGTGCCTACGCCAATTCTTGGGATTAGGTAGCGGACCCCAGGCATCCTTCAGGATGCAACTGTACTGGGAATAACGCTAGGAGGATGATGATTTTGTTTGTGTTAAATTTAGAAAATGTTGTCTGTCTGCGAGTGTTTTTAAGCATATAATACATGAGTACAAGTTGACTAAATAGATAGATATGTCTCGCATGTTTGTATTTACATTCTATATTTTATAACCAGAATTTTACTGGTCATACGCTGAATTAATGTAAAATGACATGTATATTATGAAATAGTTCGTGTGTTCATGTTCGTTGCAAAAATCTCTGATAGCGAATCTGTGGGCCGTGACGTGACACGACTGATAATGTGTAGGAAACTAGGGTTCTAGGACAGGAACCATTTCATTATGATGTTGAAAGTCCTTTAGTGGTTTTACAAATTTATGGTTTATTTTAGATTGCTGTAGGTAGTCTATAACACTTAAAATACACGTAATCGCTGGATCAGAAATTTCCTGTCGGTACACTTCAAGGGACTATTTTTTTGTACAAACATTATAAAACAAAACACTACAAATTCGGTACAAAAATGAATACTTGTGAAGTGTTTGATTTCGGGAAAATGACCAAGATTTCGGGAAACCTGTAGCAGGAAATACTTTTCGAGAAATTATGCTTTATTTTAGCTCCTGTATGTACATACGTATTAATCCGATGATAATCACATTTCTATTGAGACAGACCGCCTGCTTTGACTGCAAGGAAACTACCAACAAAGTATATATTAGTGTGTTTTTTTTTCTGTCAGTCTTTATAGTATATAACATTGACACACAAGAGTATGTATAGTATGTATTTCCGAGTTCATATAACCTGGACCTTTTTAAGGCACGAGTGAATAGGCATCTTCTGGGTGAGCTCGCTTCATCGTCGGCCTCATCTTTGCCCCCTGGCTAGATGCTAGCCAAGAGCAATCCCATTTTAAATTAAAAAAAAAAATTGGTTGTTTGTAAAGTAGGTTTACGATCGAGATGTTTACGTGATAACGTCTTACTTCACTTGCACTTCACTTATACCTGCGATCGCGCTCGTGAGGTTTTGGTGTGACACAAGTTTCTGAACATGTCACCCGACTAAAACGATTTTAAAGACGTTATCACGTCAAAAAGATTGAATTTCACCAGGCTAGTAAAAAAAATTATTTCACTATACCTGTGTTGATCCATAAGTGGAAGTTTTAAACTATATAACTATATGTAGGTGGAGAGCGGCCGTTACGACACGCGGCCTGACTTCACCGTAGTCCTGCAGCCCTTCATGCGGCTGTTCAACGCGCCCTGGCCGCCCGCCGCGCCGCTGCCCCTCGTCATCCACCAGTCCTACATCACGCACGACTGCTTCCACTTCTCGCAGAAGGGACACGCTCTAGGTGAGACCAGGTCTTCAGTATTCATGCTATTCAACGCTCCCTGACCACCCACCACACCGCTACCCCTTCAGACGGCGGCCGTGGGCCCGAATCTCGGTTGATATTTGCTAATAGCTTTTTTAAATTAACGAAATTTTCGGGTGACCGAAAGGCTAGCGCGTACCTCGCTTAGCGCATCAGCATTGCTGTTCAGCGCGGCAATTTTTTTTTATGACATAGGTGGCAAACGAGCAGACGAATCGCCTGATGGTAAGCGATTAGCGCCGCCCATGGACACTCGCAACACCAGAGGGGTTGTAAGTGCGTTGCCGGCAATACGGCTCTAGGCTTCTGGGCACCGTCGAGTTCCGAGCTCGAACCCATGTTTTATTAGTAAATGATTTTTTTTAGGTTATTCTGGTTAAAGAATCTGTTTGTCTGTTTATATGAACGCGCATCACGTGAAAACGGCTGAACGGATTTTGATGAAAACTTTACTAATCTGTAAATACCCGGTCAGGTTTTAGGCTATAAAAATTGTGCAGATTTGAGTTAAAAGGGGGTAAAAAGAGGGGTTGAATTTTGTATGGGAACTCCTATAATCCATGAGTTACAGGTATGGAAATTGGTAAGCATATACTTGACGACAAAGGAAAAACATCCTCATTCAAAATTTGTGAAATATTAAGATAGAAACTGAAAAAAAAAGTAAATGCAAGCGCTGCGCCGCGGCGTTGCCCAGCGTGCGCGCCAGCCACCACGGTCTCTTCAAAATTTGAAAGCTATTAGCGTTTAGCCCTTTAGCCCTTAACCACTGACGTACGAATGAGGTACGTCGCGGAAACTGTTACTCGCTCATATATATTTTTTCTGGTGGGTAGTCTTTAATGCCGGTTTTAGTACTTTCCTAGCATGCAGTGACGCGGCCAAAACAAATAAGAAGGAGCGTGTACGATATTTCTAAATAGTTATATTTATGTTCTTGACGTATGTGCTTCGTATGTCAGTGTTAGTGTAACTTTTTTAACACGATTAACAATTATAGTTTTGTCGATAAAATCAACGGCGCGAGTATGAACACCCCACGAAAAAGACAAAGTTGAAAGTAGTGAAAAAAATGCAGATCAGGCCATAGAATCGTGGCTCAACGAGTCAGACGATTCTTCGGCAGATGAAAACGATTACATTTTGTCTAACCGAAGTGATTCTTCTGGTGAAGAAGCCGGAGTCGAAGCTGCCATTAAAAATTCATTGTTAAATTTTTTTGAGAAAAATATGTTTATAATTCTAATAAAATCATTCTTTTTTACGTCTAAAAATAATTACAATAAATTTAAATATTTTCGTTTTTGTTTTTATGCTGATTTTTTATATTTGATCACTTTAATATCAGTACATAGAAAGAAAGAAAGAAACATTTATTCAGAGACACACAGAAGACACATACATGACAAAAATTAGAACACAAAGTATAAACGTAGGTACACACAAATCACATATAATGTGTGTCCCCGCGGCAGTGAAACGGTCACTGGCTCAGCATTATGCTGAGGTGCCGAACACCTATGTACAGCGCTGATTTTCACCCAGTAATAAGCCAAATATTGTTGTTTATAAAAAATACACACTTTTTTATTTTTTTCTAATAGATGAGATATGTATTAAAATAGTTATTACCAAAAAACATAATAACCACTATTAATGTAAAAGAGTAGACCACTTATTATAAACAGACTAATGTCATTCGTATGTAAGAAAAACACACGTCAGTGGTTAAAGTACCTAACTGTGACCCTGAACCCAAATTTCGGTCCCGTTTCCTAGATATAAAATCTACATGTGTAACTTTGTAATCCTATTACTTTTGCCGATTACTTAATATTCAGTCACTTATACCACATAAATAGATAGATAAAGAAAGAAAGATAGACACATGATGTCGTCTTAAATAACCTATACATACATAGTGTGTAAAATCTCTGGCGTCAGCCTCGCGTGCCTCGCCGCCCTCCACCACGCCCTCATTATCGCGTATAACACTATTGGCTTAACTTGGTGCACCCATCGGGCCTTTGGCCCTCAGCCTTATATGAAAAGCCCGCTCTGTTGGGATGCTCAGCTTTATAGAGCCCGCTGCTGGGATGCTCGATCTTCCGCCTCGCGTGTCTCAACACTCAGCTTTGGGCCTTCGACCCTCAGCCTTATTAAAGAGCCCGCTCTGTTGGGATGCTCGGTCTTCCGCCTCGCGTGTCTTAACACTCAGCTTCGGGCCTTCGGCCCTCAGAGTTACGTAAAGTGCCCGTTTTGTTGGTACGCTCAGCCTTCGGCCTCGCGTGCCTTGCCGCTCTCCTTGGGCCCTTCGGCCCTTATGGTCACTTATAAGACACATGATGTTGTCCTAAATATACTATACATAGTGTGTATAACTACGCTCTGGCGTCAAGACTCGCGTGCCTTGCCGCCCTCCACCACGCCTTGATTATCGCGTATCACACTCTTGGCTTGACTTGGCACGCCCATCGCAGCCTAATATGAAAAGCCCGCTCTGTTGGGATGCTCGAACTTCGGCCTCGCGTGCCGTACCTCTCAGCTTCGGGCCTTCGGCCCTCAGCTTTATAGAGCCCGCTGCTGGGATGCTCGATCTTCCGCCTCGCGTGCCTTAACACTCAGCTTCGGGCCTTCGGCCCTCATCCTTATTAAAGAGCCCGCTCTGTTGGAATGCTTAAACTGCGGCCTTGCGTGCCTTACTACTCGATTTAGGGCCTTCGGCCATTATGGTCGCTTATAAGACACATGATTTTGTCCTAAATAACCTATACAGTGTGTATAACTACGCTCTGGCGTCAGCCTCGCGTGCCTTGCCGCCCTCCACCACGCCTTCATTATCGCGTATAACACTCTTGGCTTAACTTGGCACGCCTATCGGGCCTTTGGCCCTCAGCCATACATAAGGAGGCCGCTGTGTGTGAACGATCGGTTTTCGGTCTCGCATTTGTTGCCGTTCTGCTTCGCATTTTCAGCCATTATCATTACGAGTACGTAAAGAACCCGCTCTGTTGGGACTTTGGCCTTCGGCCCTCAGCCTTGCATAAGGAGCCTGCACAGTGCAGGCGGAATGATAGGCCCGCATGTCTTGCCGGTCTGCTTAGGGCCTTTGGCCATAATACTTACATGAAGAACTCGCTCTATTGGGACTACCTTTAACGGCAGAACTGCGTAGCGAGACTCCTATCATTATAATTGATATTTTTTGACGGGATTCATTCGTCTAAAATCGGTACATTTGATTTTCCGAAATAAGCACTTAATCATTCGTTTTGACTATAGGATTTCTAGAGAATACACCCCTAAGGTCCTGGTGTCCTTTTGGACGCCGTCAAACCATCTCAGCTTCAGAAAAAATTTATGGGAAAACAAATAATTCTAAGGCGAGAACGACTTCTACGCGGACGAAGTCGCGGGCAAAAGCTAGTGTAAATAATAAAAAAAATGTGGGTAGAAATTGTCCTACCCGCACTGGGCCAGCGTGAGGTCTACTGAGCTGCTACAGTGAAATAAAAATGAACGAAGTTCGTGCTCAGAGTAAGGATTTCTATAGAGATCCTATACGAGTTTCACCAAGGGGGACAGACAGCAAAGCTCTTATGCAGCTAAATTGAGAACTAGTCTTAAATGCCTATCGGCTTACAATAAACAACCGCTTTAATTTGGACGGGTAATCGTTTATTTGCCTCAAACTATTTGACTTGACGTTTAGATGACATTGAGGCAAATAAAGTAAAGCGGTTCACAAGGACAACAAATGACATATCCCTCTCTGTCGCTCTTATTCAATTTAATATATGATATTCTCGCTCTTAGCGGTATTATTATTTGACGTCTACTCTGGGTACTCTGAGGAGTTCGTGTATCTCTCTCTCTGTCACTCGTATATTCAAGTGCGACAGAGGGAAGATAAACGAACTTCGATCATTTTCGTTTCGCGGTAGCAGTTCTGATTCGCTCTCATTCACGAAAGGAGGTATATGCCGACAGTAGATCTTATTGCTGTTTACTCGTTATCTCTTTGAAACACTATTAATTTCAAATATCTTCTTATTCCAGCGGCCAACCTCCTGTGGAACAACCTGTTAGAACCCGTGGGTAACAAGACGGAGAACGCTGAGCCAGTCTTACTGCGCAGCTTCAAGTGTCCCACACGAGAAGCTCCCTTTATCTTCACCGCCAACAACTCGCGCAGCTACCGAGCCACAGGAAAACAGGAGGGATATGATGACTTATGACGAAGGAGGTTTCCTGTAGATTAGTAATTGAGTTCGTCCTGTAGTGCAGATTCCAGTGACCCTCACAAGATGCTCCCTTATCTTCACCGCCAATAACTCCCGTACCGCGCCGCAGGGAAACAGGAGGGATATGATGACTTATGACGAAGGAGGTTTCCTGTAGATTAGCGATTGGGTCCGTCCTGTAACGCAGATTCCAGTGCCCCTATGTACATCTCCAATTCTTCAGCACTAATAAGTCGCGGAGTTGTACTAGGCCACAGGGACACTGGAGGTATATGATGACTTGTGACGAAGGAGGTTTCCTGTAGATTAGTACTTGAGTCCGTCCTGTAGTGCAGATTCCAGTGTCCCTCACAAGATGCTCCCTTATCTTCACCGCCAATAACTCCCGTGCCGAGCCACAGGAAAACAGGAGGGATATGATGACTTATGACGAAGGAGGTTTCCTGTAGATTAGTAATTGAGTCCGTCCTGTAGTGCAGATTCCAGTGACCCTCACAAGATGCTCCCTTATCTTCACCGCCAATAACTCCCGTACCGCGCCGCAGGGAAACAGGAGGGATATGATGACTTATGACGAAGGAGGTTTCCTGTAGATTAGTAATTGAGTCCGTCCTGTAGTGCAGATTCCAGTGACCCTCACAAGATGCTCCCTTATCTTCACCGCCAATAACTCCCGTACCGCGCCGCAGGGAAACAGGAGGGATATGATGACTTATGACGAAGGAGGTTTCCTGTAGATTAGTAATTGAGTCCGTCCTGTAGTGCAGATTCCAGTGACCCTCACAAGATGCTCCCTTATCTTCACCGCCAATAACTCCCGTACCGGGCCGCAGGGAAACAGGAGGGATATGATGACTTATGACGAAGGAGGTTTCCTGTAGATTAGTAATTGAGTCCGTCCTGTAGTGCAGATTCCAGTGACCCTCACAAGATGCTCCCTTATCTTCACCGCCAATAACTCCCGTACCGCGCCGCAGGGAAACAGGAGGGATATGATGACTTATGATGAAGGAGGTTTCGTGTAGATTAGTAATTGAGTCCGCCCTGTAGTGCAGATTCCAGTGTCCCTCACAAGAGGCTCCCTTCATCTTTACAGCCAATTTTTATTTTTATGAAACGGGAGGCAGACGAGCAGACGAATCGCCTGGTGGATGCTTTGATGATAAGCGATTAGCGCCGCTCATGGACACTCGCGACACCAGAGGGGTTGTATGTGCGTTGCCGGCTTTTAAGATGGGAGTACGCTCTTTTCTTAATTTTATTTTGCCTAGTATTCTAAAATCTGACAAGCCGTGTATACTCGTACATACGCCTTTAAATGATATTTTGTTAAAAGTTTTTTTTTAATTAGGTAGCATAGGGATCCCCTTATGCTATCTACTTAACGTATATACGTTGTATAAACAACCTTAGGCGTTTTACGAAGAAAAGGTGTAAATATCTGATTAATTATGTTTGTAAGGTCAGCCTCATATAGAACTAGAAGTCAAAGTAGCCATTTACGAGATGCTATTTAGCAACATGTCATTAAATATTTCTATGTGATATGAGTAATATATTTGCCTAATTTATGACTACTCACTATACGATGTTGACTGTTAGGAAGGTACTTATTTTATGAAATAAAACCAATTTGTATTCTAAATAATCTCCATTGAATGGAAAACGATAAAGTTAAACCATGTTATTAGTTAGTGCCATTTGATTATGAGTCTTTAGAAAACAAAGGAAAGTATACAAATAAGTTAAAAGGAATGAATGGTTTAGTGAAATGATTAAATTGATGATGTTTGAAAACTAAAAAGTTTTTCATTATTTTCTTAACCTTTTTATAATGTGGGAATTGATTAAAAAAGGCTTTATAGTAGCCCTTTCAGCCGGAAAAGCAGGACGTAAAATGAAGTATATTGACTTTTTGACCAAGCGAGCGAATCGTCTCCGTTTCAACTTTCGACAATAGTACATTACTACAGAGGCCGGGACGAAAGGGTTTGCCGGACGAAGACATATAGACGACGACGGATAGGTCTGAGGCGGGCACCCCATATTTCCCGCCGAGGTATGTATAGTGCTTTTCTCAAACATGCAATGAAATAAACAACAAAAAAATCAAAGTTTTATTTTTAATACGCATAGTGGCAGAATGTCATGATGCCTGTGCCACAAATTTATGTGAAATGGAAATTAAAAAAGAGGACTTTGCCGGCCTAGGTCTGCAGGTTTTGTATGAAATTCCATTAACGAACTCTTGTCCTAGCCGCACCTGAAACGTCATACTTCGCAGCCTATAAGGAACATAACATCAATGAGTCATTGCCTGTTTGAGAAAAAATTCTTTCGTATATCTGTCCGGATGTTCTCCTCTACGGTCGCATTTCTCAACCGATTCTCGTGAAATTTTGTGAGCAGGTTCGATAATTACATAGAATTTTTTGTCGAGTTAATTTTTGGAAATTTTTAAATTTGCAAAAGTAAATTTGCGGGGTCTACAGCTCTCAGAGCCACTAGTAATTAATTGATTGAATTAATTGTTATCAACCCGCACAATTGTATTCCCATGGTCCGAAAGAGGTAAAAGACAAGAACGCCTATTGTTATTGTCGCAGCAAACGCACAGTCGTGTATCGTGTGATTCGTGTGACTACCGTATCGTGTAGGTACATTTTATTTTAGAAGCGTTCTACTGGGAACTAAAAATTAAGGTATTCCTAACACTATTTATTAATGTTACTCACTACTAAGTATCCACCACCACCACCATATCAGCCCATAGACGGCCACTGCTGGACATAGGCCTCCCCCATTTTCATGGGGGGTAAATGCCATAATCACTACGCTTGGCATGCGGGTTGGCGATCGCAGTATCTCCACCGCATTCCAGGGATGCTGCTGCCCATCCCACGGTGGTCTTGGTCATAGTTTTAGTACATACCCGGGTCCAATACTAAGTATAGTGATTTTATTTTAACTACAACTTTCCACTATTATTTATTTCATGGTAATGGTATTATTTCTGGTCCTAATAATAAAAAATCAAAATCAAAATAATTTATTTGTAGAACATAGGTATATGGCTGGTCAAAAACTTATAATTATGTATCACTATGTCTTGCCATATAGCCCTTGCCATATAGGGCTATATTCTTATTATTATTATTCACCTTATTTATTTCTTTTTTTTGGGTTCGATTTTTTACAATAAATTTATCAAATGTAAAATATAAAAATACACGTACAAAGTATAAAAGCATTATAAAAAACCTAACCTAGAGTGCCGCCGGCAGCGAGGCGGGCCTAAGCTACCGGAGGTTAGGGCGACAGAGAGAGGAACCTCCGGACTATCCGCGCCGTGTCCAGGAGTACCGCCTTCTGTATTTGACCCTTGATCCAGCCATCTAACGAGAGTCTCTTGAGATGTTGGTCGAGACTCTTCGCTATTAGACCGTTCACAGAGACGACTATCGGGACAATAATCGTTGAATCAACATCCCACATGGCGGTTACCTCATGTGCCAAGTCTAGGTACCTACTTGCTGACTTTGTCCTTCTCAGCTTTCACGAGGTTCTCGTCATGGGGGATGGTGATGTCAACGAGCACTGCCTGGCGCTTCAATCGATCTGTCAGCACGATATCAGGCTTGTTGGCTATAATAGTCCTGTCCGTGATGACAGATCGATCCCAATAGAGCGTTGCACGACCATTTTCGAGAACTGGCGCAGGTGTGTACTTATAATACGGCACTTCGAAGTCCACAAGACCGTATAAAAGAGCAAGCTGCTGGTGAATAATCCTGGCCACCAAGTTATGTATTATTATTATTATTATGTCTTGCCATAAGGCATAAAACAATTTTAAGTCAAGATGTAGCATGCATCCGGTATTTATAAAAGAACAAAAGTATTTAATATAAAAAGCGTGCTGATATTGTTACAGTTCACAATCCGTCAAGTACTCCTTTATTGAATAGTACGCTTTTTTTACCAAAAGGGTAAACAGCCTTTTTTTGAATTCTACCAAGTCTCGCGTTTTGGATAGTTTTTTTGGCAATTGGTTGTATAGTTTAGGTGCCATTCCAAAAACGCTTTTAGTAAGAAAAGCTGTTTTTATTGTCTTGGTATATAATCGTATGGCTTTTTTTTCGAACCGTGAGATCTTCGAGAAATAGTAAGTACGGTTGCCAGTTTTTTTGCACTTTAAGCACAACCACGTCATGTGTAGGGTAACGGTGGGTACTCCCTACGGACGTGGTGCAACTTTGAACCCCCTTGTCAAGTAAGTGGGCAACTTGAATGTCAGAAGTTGTCAAGCCGCCGAAGGCCTCTAACTTGGCTTAACGACTGCTGTCTTAAACATCTACAAAAGACTTTTATATAAATACTAGTTACCCGCGCGGCTTCGCCGCGTCGACGTACTACGAAGAATGCAAGCGAAGCCACGGGATAGAATATGCGTATTCGGAAGGTCGATTACAAAGTCGATTTAAAAACATTCGTGCTTGATCATCACGGCTAGTCGTCAAATTTACAGTAAATGTCAGCCTTATTTCAAGAAATAAGATCTACCTACTAACTATGAGAATTTCTATGAAAAATATGCATCTTAGCAACTTCAGTCAATTCGGCCACAATAATCAGATAATTTTAGTGTTTTGAATGTGTGTGCGTTGATTGTTTCAGTGTAATGGTGCATAGTAATAGGAAAATATTTTGTATGTGTGGTTTTTCATGTGTGCGTTACTTACTGCGTCGTACGTGTCTGTACGTGGCCCATCATGGCCCATCGTGTGGTTTTGGCATGACAGTTGTGAGGTCTATTTTGTCAAGTGAAGTATAGGTCGATTCACAAGAGCTGGCGCGGAAAATGTATGAAACTGTCATTAATTTCATAGACATTCCGCGCCAGCTCTTGTGAATCGACCTATAACTGGGTTAAAATCTTTCGTTATATCTATCTCTATAACACTTGCTTATTGGTGTGATAGAGAAGGAAATAGAATGAACTTCGATCTTCGGGTATTTCGGGTAGACCCCCTGAAAACCGGCACTGTCACTGTTGCAGGTGACACTGATACAGTATAATTTTAACTTTTAATTTAACATGTTACCAATAGTGGTAATCTTATTCATTCTTTCAATGTACCTACGCCCTTTTAGCACGTGGCAGTTTAACGTGACCATTATCCCTCTTATTTTGGACATGTTTACTGAAACGTAACAAAGAGAAATATACATGTCCTCTAACTTTTCGAGTATTATTAACCTTTTCGACGCTAACAATGTACCTATATTGCGCACCAACGGTCCGAAGCCAACGACGTATATATCCGTCATGGCCTCTAATGAGATATCAACCTACATGCATTTCTATAGGGTTTGGTTGCATTTGACATCCTCAGACAAACATTGATGAATAGCAAATTAACCCCTTGAACGCCATACTTTATGAACGGCAGTGACACTTACACGTCAACTAAAGAACGAAGGTGATTTTGACAACGTACGTCATAACTCCCATGTTGTCGACAATTAAAGGGTTTAATTATTTTTCTGACGTCTTAATTTTGTTAAAGTATTTAACCTTTTAAGCGCACTATCAATAGAAATGCATCTAGGTTGATATCGCATTGGACGCCGTTACCATGACGGATATATTCGTCGTTTTGTCGAATCAATGGTGCGCATATACGTCGAATACGTTATTGGCGTCGTACTCGTAAAGGTTAATTAGTGCAACATTGTTTTCTCGTCGGTTTGATCCGAATCCACCAATAAGTAACGTCTACATTGAACTTCTTTGCTTATGATCACCCTACTGGTATGACAATAGGTGGAAGAGAGACACACTTAGACAAAGCTAGCCTCTTCTCTTTCAAAATGTTTTGCAACTTATCTATGATTAACTCAGAAACAGTTCTGTAACTCACAACGTAAAGTTTAATTTGGTTTCTCATTGTTTTGGCTGATATCAATATCAGTCAAGATATATCAACTTCTTTGAAGTATAAACCATGACAATTTAATATTGACATAATTAGAGCACAATAAAAAAAAAAGTTGACACAATACGTCTGTCATTTATGTAAACTGTAAATACTTGGATCGAATATTATGTATTGTCTAGTAAACAAATTAGTAATTTTACTTTCGTTTATAGTTAATAATATTGAGTATTTCTCGATTCAAAAGTTTTATATTGTAATGCTGTACCAGATATTTCTTACAGGAACATTTTAGTTCATATTTAATTTTATGTCATCCGGAATCATACCATAGCCAGTTCCCAAGTCACGTGGAGGTCACGTGTTAACCAAGCTAAATTTTGACACCTCGTACAATTCTACCAAGGTAAGCTGACCCGTCGCTTGTATGCGGCGTCATCGAACACAATTTTGAGGCTTATATTTGTCGGGGCATCCAGGATTTTTCGTAAATATCAATTTTAAAAAAATTCCGGGATAAAAATCAAAAAACTAAGACCTTATTGCAAATCTGCAGCATGGGACGAATCCTATGGTATATAATTTATCAAAATCGGTCCATAACTGTAGATCTGATGGGCGCTGTAAGGATCGGCTTCGCGTAATATATATATAGAAGATAGATAGATAAGGTAACTAAATGTCGCATTGCTAAGATGTGACCCAATAATTGACACTTCCAATCTTAGACGACTTCCTGACTGGGTGGAGCGGGATCAATATGTGGTATTTTGTTCTTTGACGTGAGCTTATTGATGCCTCAAATATTTCCTCACTTCACGAGAAACTGTCAATATTACGTTTGCACAAGTAATATTTCTTCGCTTCCGCGCATCCGCGCCGTCAGGAAGCGCTCATTTAAATGTAGGAGCACCGTGTAAAGCGGTACTGGCTCGACAGACAGTTGACACTGACAGTTGACAGTTTTTTCATATCGTACCGCCTCTGCAGTGACCATCGCACGGCTGAACTCGGTTCTCCATACAAACGTAGTTACGCTGTCATTTTAAAACGCCATGCTAGAATAACATGAAACTTTGTATACACAATGGCAGCCACCATATAGAGGTCCGAAATTAGTTTCTGTTGCTAGGAATTGTAATAGAAAAAAAATACAGCGAGTTTTTGAGTTCCTTACGTCTTGTATGAAAACCTTAATAATCGCTGAATTTTTTCTCCATTATAATTTCAAGCAACATAAACTAATTTCCGACCTAGATATGCCGGATCTCATTGTGTATACAAAGTTTCATGTTATTCTAGGATGGCGTTTTAAAATGAGAGTGTAACCACGTTTGTATGGACAACCGAGCTTACTGCGGACTCTTAAATCACGACCTTAAATAAGTAAATCAATATTAATAATAATAGTAGTATGGCATTTATTAGTAGCGTTCGTGGCCCAGCGGCGCCCGCGTACCGCGTGGGTTATGCGAGGTTAAGCAATGTCGGGCAAGGCCAGTCCTTGGATGGGTGACCGCTTTGAGTGGTTACCAATTGAGCGCTCCCGTGCTTTGGAAGGCACGTTAAGCCGTTGATCCCGGTTGCTGTCTATGAGAGCAGTCGTTAAGCCAAGTTAGAGGCCTCTGGGCGGCTTGAGAACTTCTAACAGTCAAGTTGCCCACTCACTTGACAAGCCTATTCCCAATAAGGTCTAGTTCCCCCTCGGGTTGGAAGGTCAGATGGCAGTCGCTTTCGTAAAAACTAGTGTCTACGCCAATTCTTGGGATTGGGTAGCGGACCCCAGGCATCCTTCAGGATGCAACTGTACTGGGAATAACGCTAGGAGGATGATGATGAATAGTATGGCATTTATTTTCGAACCGTGAGATCTATTTGGAAGACGTAGGCACAAAATAGTATAATAGTATATTTTAATTACCCGTTCGTCGCCAAATTTTACCTTTTTACCCTAATTTTTGCGCACGCGCCGCTACCGATTCCCCGCCTCGAATTCGCGGTTGCGGGAGAAAACAGAGTATGCTCGAATGCGGGGAATGGGAGCCGCAAGGGGCGCTATCTGGCCACGAATTCGCGGTCCCTGGTAACGACAGGGTATTAGTGGGTATTACATACCTACACTACATAGGTAAGCTGAATAAGTTTAAAGAGTTGTTGTTAAACAAACGTTTACAATCGTTGTTAACTCTTTGGTATATAAAGTGTCAAACATAGGTCGTTTATAAACACAATGTCTAGTCTAGCTTCAGACATCTCATCAAATATCATCAATTTAGACGATAGCTAATGTAAACCCCCCCCTATGTTATCGTTAGGCCTGCCGTGCCCAGTCGGTATTGTTTCGAGTAACTATCAATTTCACGGGTCACTTCGCTGACTGGCACGCCTTGGGGTTTGTCTGTGACTTTTACTTGATGTAAACTAAACCTATACAGAATTGACGTTTAGGACTGATACACAGATTTCGCTTCGCGTCTTTATCCTTATGGACATTGCCAAAGTTAAGAGTCCGTAGTAAGCTCGGTTTACCATCCTAACGTAGTTTCGTTCTTATTTTAATAGGGCATGCTGGAATAATTTGAAACTTTGTATACACAATGGGATCCGGTATATCTAAGCCGGAAATTAGTTTCTGTTGCTTGAAACTATAATGGAAATAATTTTTAAGAAAAAAAAACCGACTTCAATGGGGGAGTCCGGTGAAAGATTATTAATCTTAGATGGTGCACTCTTAGATTCCATACAATAAAATACAAAAATGGCTATAAGTATGTTTATAATGGTAGAAGACTAAGTACCCTCAATTCCTCATGAAATCATGGAAAAACCTTGCTTGCTTGACAAACAAAACGAAGAGAACAAATCGCCAAACGTGAACTACGCGTCGTTGAAGAGTTCCATTCTGATCATCATCAGCAGTTCCACTTCATCAAATGTCACTTTTATGAATGAAAATGCTTGATTAGTTCATGAAAATACTAAAATCACTATTTGTGTGCCTTTCACATTTGAGGAGTTTCCTCGATTCCTAATGGATCCCATCATCAGAACTCGAGCATGACAAAAATCAATCGTGAAAATAGAACTTGCTTAACAAACACCGCTAGAAGGACAAATCGCCAAACGTGAACTTTTCGTCGTTGAAGAGTTCTGTTCTGATCATCATCAGCAGTTCCACTTCATCAAATGTCACATTTTTGTATGATAATGCTCGATTTGTTGATAAAAACACAAAAATCACTATATGTTTGCCTTTAAGATTTGAGGAGTTCCCTTTACTCCTCATGGATCCCATCATCAGAACTCGAGCATGACAAAAATTAATCGTGAAAATAGAACTTGCTTAACAAACACAGCTAGGAGGACAAATCGCCAAACGTGAACTTTTCGTCGTTGAAGAGTTCTGTTCTGATCATCATCAGCAGTTCCACTTCATCCAATGTCACATTTTTGGATGCAAATGCTTGACTTGTTGATAAAAACACAAAAATCACTATATGTTTGCCTTAAAGATTTGAGGAGTTCCCTCAATTCCTCATGGATCCCATCATCAGAACTGCCTTTTGACAAAAACGGGACCAACTTGGATATATATACATACAATCGAAAAAAAAATTTGTCAAATCGGTTAAGAAATGACGGAGTTATGGAGTAACAAACATTAAAAAAAAAAAACATACAACCGAATTGATAACCTCCTCTTTTGAAATTTTGAAGTCGGTTAAAAATACAGCGATTATTAAGGTTTTCATACAAGACTCAAAAACCCTGTATTTTTTTCCATTACGATTTACATTTACGAGCAACAGAAACTATTTTTTTATGACATAGGTGGCAAACGAGCAGACGAATCGACTGATGGTAAGCGATTAGCGTCGCCCATGGACACTCGCAACACCAGAGGGGTTGTAAGTGCGTTGCCGCGGCCTTTAAGATGGGAGTACGCTCTTTTCTTGAAGGTTTATTTTTTAATTATTGTAATTTCCGGCCTAGGTATGGCGGATCCCGTTGTGTATACAAACTTTCATGTTATTTCAGCACGGCGTTATAAAATGAGAACGAAACTACGTTTGTATGGAGAATCGAGTTCAGTCGACCTTGCGGGGGACCTTTAAGGTCTAAAAGGCTTTAAAGGGTAGGTAGACTGGTAGAGAATACTAATATTACATATCAATAATTATAATGCAAACGTATAATACATACAAAATCAATCTGCGTACCGTACTTAATCTTTGTATGGATATTCGATTCAAACGGAATCCTTTTTATTTGGACTTAGTGTACTAATATGTGAACATCGTTCTCGGCATTGGGACCTCACGCTGTATCGAACTAAGCAAAATCGTTTAGCGAGTCACCGCGATGTTTACATCAGGGGAAACGGAACAGGCGGAGAAGTGCGGGTGAAATCTCAAGGTCAGCTGGGGCGTGGAGTCCTCTTAATCAAGCTGTCTGGTGAATATGAAGACGCCCAGACTTGTACCTAAACATTCCAGAAGCTATGCAAGCGATTTCCGACGCGTATCTCGGGCCGCCGGGCGCGTCGCGTATTCCTACCCACGGCCTACATTTTACGATTAACCTTTAGTAAATCTACTATGTCAAGGTGTTCAATGATTAGGTACATGAAGTATAACATAACTAATTTAGGTACGTGAAAACCTCAAAGAAAGTTGGAATTAGGGTGCCGTACCCAAAAGGTAAAATGGGACCCTATTACTAAGACTCCGTTCTCGGAGACGCGTCCATCCGTCTGTCACCAGGCTGTATCTCACGAACCGTGATAGTTAGACAGTTGAAATTTTCACAGATGATGTATTTCTGTTGCCGCTACAATACTAAAAACAAAATAAAATAAATATTTTAGGGAGCTCCCATACAAAAATCTTTTAAAAAGTTGCTCGTTGTGTTCATCAGGTGCTGGGTCTCAAAATGTGTGGGAAAACTAAAATCCGACTCGCACTAGACCAAAATTCTACTTGATATTATTTAACGTTCTTATCAGTCTTATTACTGATAGAAAAATAAAAAACGGCTAATTAAAAAAAAAGTTGTAATAAAGTGTCTAATGTTGTATAGATAAGACTACGGAACCCTTCGTGCGCGAGTCCGACTCGCACTTGGCCGGTTTTTTTATAGGAAGCTTTGAACCTTAAAACAGTCATAATTCACTAAAACACACACAACATTTCATATCGTTCAACAACCTATATACATCTGGCCGGCAACTCAATACCGCCCTTTCCACCCTACTGGCACTCTACCTATAATAACACTAGCATGCTGAATCAATACATATTATAAAATGAAGTCCCCCGCCGCGTCTGTCTATCTGTATGTAAATATTGGGGGACAATCTTACACAAATCGACCTAGTCCCAAGGGACCTCTTGCTTCGGAGGCAGTGTCACTACCAACTAGGCTAAACAGGTCGTATATGTCTGTATGTTCGCAATAAACTCAAAAACGGCTTGATGATTGTTTTAGATGCTTTCACCAACGTGTAGCTTGATTCTTCCAGGTGGTTTTGGTGTATAATATATAATGTATGTATATTTTTCCACCACCACCATATCAGCCGAAGGACGTCCACTGCGTGATGCGTGATGGGGCGTAAAGACCATAATCGCCACGCTTGGCATGCGGGTGGGCGATCGCAGTATCTCCACCGCACTCCAGGGATGCTGCTGCCCATCCTCCGGTGGTCTTGGTCGTATATTTCTCACATGAATCATATTGTAATCCGTGCGAAGCACGGGGCGGGTCGCCAGTATATAAACAAAATAAATAAATAAATATTGGGGGACACTCATATACAAATCGACCTAGTCCCAAACTAAGTAAAAGCAAGCAAACGTCTTATCGTACGAACATCAAATTCCTACAATACAGAATGTCAAAAAAAATCTATTACTAACAATTTTCAAATGATTTATTTTTATACCACGTCGGTGGCAAAACAAACGTACGGCCCGCCTGATGGGAAGCGGTCACCGCAGCCTATGGACGCCTGTAACTCCAGGGGTGTCACATGCACGTTGCCGACCCTTTAAAAATTTATAACCTCCTTTCTTGAAGAACCTCATTGTGTAGTATCTCGAGAAAACCTCGGCAGGGAGCTCATTCCACAACCGGAGCGTCCGAGGGAGGAAATTCCTTTGAAACCATGCCGTACGCGACCATTTAATCCTTCTGCCAGTGTCGCTTTTATGCGACTATTGTGAAATAAATAAGTCAATAAAATCGAAGGGTGGAGTCATGCTAGCCCTGGGTCATACCGGGTGCGTGACTCCCCTGCCCTACATAATAGTCGTGTGATTTGGGTGTATTGTTCTAATTAAGATGCCTAGACTGTTTCGTGCGTGTGACCTGTTGTCATAAGTCAAACAAACATTTAGATTTGTATGCTGAAAATGATAATATGGGTACAAAGCATTCCGCAAATAAATTCATTTCATTTCATTTCAAAGGCAAATTTCGCGTAAGTATAGCTTTAAAAGAAAAAAAAAACTAAATTTTTGAGTTAGTCATAGATATAGTAGCACATTAGTGTTTGCGGATATTTTCAAAATATTTTCATTGTACATGTCAAATATAATTTAAAGTTTTTAGTCAAAACATGTAAAGATTTTTATTCAAAATAGGTGTGGGCTATATTTTTCATCCTTTTTAGCCAATAACAAAACACGATGTAATTGAAAAGGTATTCGGCAAGAGTCACTCAGTGGCAACAGACCGCTCAGTTTAAAGCTGAAAAGCTCCGTCTGACAGACGGCGGTGAATCAGCGGGCCTATTCTGAAACCACACGAAAAACGTTTAATTAGATGTATAGACTGAAAGAACGTATTCGTTTCTAACCCTATACTTGGCAGTGTATGTTTAAATGCACACATTTTTTGGTCACTTTATTTTTATTTTTCAAGAACTATTTTGCGTGCTCGGTACAGACAGAGTAGGGCGCCCAGAAATTGAATTAAATTTCTTGGTTTCACTGTAAGGCCAAAAAAAATTTTTTTTTTCAAATTTGGTAAGCATAGTGTAACCTACCTACTTAAGATGATAATTGTTCTAATCTATTCTCGGTCTCGGTCTCGGCCAAGGATAAAATTTATTCTCGGTGTAGGTTTGGGACTCAGCGAAGAGAAAACGGCGTTCTCGGTCGGACCTTACTCTGTTGTGTTCGGTGGTAAGCTCGCCAGAGCTCCAGAGGATGCACTGTATTGACCTTCATTCGTCGTCCAAGCTGTGAACAAACTCATAAATATGTACCAACGTACAAGTGACAAATATATCTGTGAACTCTTACGCGCTTATCATTAGCCATGATTGCATCGCAGATTTTGTCACTCAGTGCCTATAGATATTTTCGGTAGATGTCGACTGTACATTGCACCCTTTTTCAAGCGTCCACACCGGCACAGGAAGTGACTTTTTTTATACTTTGACGGTGGCAAACAAGCTTACGGCCTGCCTGATGGTAAGCAGACACCGTAGCCTATGGACACTTTCGCAAGTGTCCATGAGCTTTGGAGTCGCCTCCAAAGGAATCACAAGTGCGGTGCCGACCCTTTATTGACTTGGGAATGCGCTGTGTTGAGAGTGTGGGACCCGCAGATGTCTCCAGCGTCAAGCTAGAAACATATATGCAAGGCCCCCCACTCCCAACACAGCGCATCCTCGGGAGCTCTGGCGACCTTACTCACCACCAGGAACACAACACCACATACCTACTTAAATGGCCAGTAGTGATGCTATTATGGCTGCGGTCTTCTGTAAGGTGGAGGTACTTCCCCAGTTGGGCTGCTCCAAATTTGAGCGAGATGACGTTTCGCTGTGCATTACCTCTACTAAAAAACGTAACGTTTACCATTAGGTCGTACCCTTGTTAGATACCACCATGAAGACTGCTGTAGTGGTCCAGAATAGGTCCGCGGCACATATAAGCCAAGCGCGGCGCGAGCCGGGCGCAGTCAGGCACGGTGCGTTGCATAGCGAGCTCGCCACGCCACTCCGTCCTCAACTTTACGTCACTTGGTGGTTTCAATCCGCAATCAACATGGTAAGTACTTTAAATTCATAATTAATTTAAATACTTTATAGGAACATTACCTACCAAATCATGCACAAAAAATAAACTAAGCAGTTACCGATACCTAGCAGTTTTACATACTTTACATAGACATGATGTTTTATTGTTATGTTTTACTCATGTACAATAAAGAATTTTACATACATACATACATACATACATACATGATAATGATGATTAAGATTTTTTTCTAAAAATCGATAACAATTTTCAAAACTTAAAATGATATTAAGATTTTGTGTTTTCGAAATGCAAATCACAGCAATTTTTTAATTTTCGACAATCGATAAATAAATATTAAAATAAATATTAGGGGACATTTTTTTACACGTAAGTCCTAATCAGGAGTCACAAACAGTTGCAACTGTTGCGAGGGCGTCTTCACTCAAAATAGTACTTTTTTTCTCAGTAGCTGAAAATTTTCGGGTTTTCCGATTCAGAAGGAGCATTCTTGTTCACGATAAAGAAAAACCGGCTCCAATTTGTAATTTCACTATAATATATATGTAAAGTTTCTACGGGCATTGTAATACCGTTTCAGGAAACTATAAGGTTCAATTTAACCAATCTTGGATTTTAGGGCTTAACTTAAGTACACAACACAACATTTTGATATATAATTTTCAATCAAGTTATATAGAAAAAAAAATTGTTCTAAAATTTACGGAATGAAATATCACTTTCAATTTGTCATGAAAGGTCTAAATTCCATTGAAATCTAATGTTCATCTTGTTGTACATTAATCGGCACGACAATTAAATTATATACAGTAAACTTGGAATATACTTTATTTTTGTTCATTATTACACTGCGGGCAAATTTTTCGAAACGAAGAATTTAATGAACTTCCGAATGAGATAGGTACAAACCTCGTATTATTATTGTTAACCTTTAAAAACTTCCTTGCTCTCTCGAAAGTCGCAAATTACTAGATAATGGTGCATGAACTAATATTGCATATTACCTACTTTTTTAGTTTGCCATATACATAGTAGTGTGTCTATAGAGATAAACACATTAAAAAAATGTCACTTACACCTTTTACACCCAAGATTTTATATATTAATTTTGCAGACGGCAAATACAAATACAAATAATTAATTTTGCTTGAAATAATTAGGCACGACGCAACGTGCCTTAAAGTTAAATTTAAAGTTGCTCCTATTTTAGACGTTCATTAAGCTCAAGTGGATATAAGATTTATTTCAATTACACTATCAATTCTATATTCACCACGTATTTTATAGCAAACTTGTTGCGGTTAGCTGTTTTCAATTACGAGTAGAAAGCTATTATTGTAATTAAAAACACAATAAAGTTTCTTAGTTTTATTTTTAAATTAGGTTAGTTAAAATTTATCATAATTTATGTAGGTACTGTTATTCATGATCATGTTGTTGTTAGTTATGGACTTATGGTACATAAGTGCCTATTTCAAATTGCTTGGTTTTTAACTGAGTATGACCACGTCTTTTGACTTAGCTAATAATAATTTACCTGCCATTTGTAGCGATACATATTTCATTTAATAAAGTACATTTCATATATTTTGCTAAAAGGGGTCCTAAAATTAAATTGTATATGCTCAGCCTATCCCTTTCGAGAATACAGGCGCAGGTTTATGTACAATCGAAGAATTTGAATGTTTTTCACTTGTATAAGTACTGTATTTCTATTGTAATGGAGTCCAAAAGCGATCATTCTACGAGCATTTCATTTCTACAGCCCTCATTACCATGAGCCCGTTGTTGTCGGAGTTTTTGTTAATTTCGGTGGCATTTTTGGTTATATTGTAGGATTCGACAAACTTGGGGTCATGATAATGAGAGTGGTCAAAACTCTCGTAGAATTACCTGTATAATATAAAGGATAACAAGTTCAGAACTAGGTATTTCGTGCCGGGAGATATCTTGATATTCTTGATAGTAGTCTGTAGCTTCTTCACCAATATTGTGATTATCGTGATTGTACTATCAAAGTGATTTTTGAGATATTATAATGATTCTAGTTCGTTTTCATAATTGTAAGTTAACATAGCTTCCATCCGTGCTTTGTGATTCGACGACATAGCGTAGCTTCTAATACAAATTTAAAGTTTTAATAACGAATCCCCGCCTTGCCCAAATTAACTTTCTTACTGTAATTAATTTCCTTAAGGAATTCTTGAACGACCACGAACATTATTCTTAATCTGTTTTGTGCGTAAACGAATGCCTTGGCGGTACACGCGGGGTACCTACTTATGTCACGCGATGTAACAGGAGCTTTTTGTTTTATACTTTTTAATCGGTATCGCTGGAAATATTTCTAAAAAAACTCATAGGTATGGCTTTTTGGGAGTAATATTAAAGGCCTGTCAGAAAGTCAGAACTAACACGTAATGATGATCCTTAGAATTCGATCAATGCTCGAAATTTCGATTTAAAAAAAGTGATAATTGATAAGTTATTTCAAGCATCGTTTGTTTGTGTCGTATAGAGCAAAAAATATTTTGTTTGTTGTAGTTTTTTAGGGTTCCGTACCTCACAGTAAAAACGGAACCCTTATAGGATCACTCATACATCTGTCGGTCTGTCTGTCCGTCCGTCTGTCACAGCCAATTTGCTCCGAAGGCACTGGACCGATTGAGTTGAAATTTGGTACACATATGTGAATCGGTGACCTAAAGACGGACGTGCAACGTATATAAATGAATTTTACTAAAAAGATGTACCTACTTACTAAATTTATCTGAAATTTCATCTTTCTTCTGTTAAAAATTAAATTTGCGTTTTATTAAACACCTTTTTGTCAGTGAAGAAAGGTAAAATAAGAATAAATATTGTAAGGTAAGAACACACTGCATACGAGGGTAAAACTGAAAGTTTCGGGAATAGAAGAAAATATGCAGTATAAGTGAGTTTATTTATTTTTATTGTTTTTCAAAATATTCTCCTTTGTATTTCATGCACTTATGCATGCGTTCAAACCAGTCCATAAAGCACTTTTTGAACTCTGAAGTAGGGGTCGACAAAATGGCTATTTTATAGGCCTCCACTGCTTCTTCTGGCGTCTGAAACCGCTGACCACGCAGTTTGTCCTTGATTCTGGGATGTAAAAAAGTCGTTGGGACTTAAGTCAGGGCTATATGGAGGGTGGTCCAATATTTCGACTTTTTCACCGTCCAGGTACTCAGTTGTTGTCCGAGCGGTGTGTGGGCTGGCGTTGTCGTGGTGAAGGATGATGCGACGACTAGGGTTTGTTTTTCGGAGTTCAGCAAAGACGTTCGGCAAACAAATAGTGGTGTACCAATCAGCATTGACTGTTCTACGATCCTCAAGAGCCACAGTAGCTACGTGACCAGATTTAGAGATAAACGTAGCCACCATCTTCTTAGCCGTACTGCGAGAACGAACAACTTTTGTGGGTTTGAGCTCGTCTTCGAAGACCCATACTCGGGATTGGTTTTTATTTTCAGGCTCATAAGCGTATATCCACGACTCGTCACCTGATACTATGCTAAAAACAGCATTTGAGCGTCCCTTGTTAAATCTTTTCAAAGTTTTGCGGCACCAATTGACACGGACTATTTTCTGCTCGTCAGACAATAGGTGAGGTATCCAACGGGAAAATAACTTTTTCACGCCTAATTCTTCTTTTAAAATAATTTGTATTTGACTCATTCCAATACCCAGGTGCTCTTGAATTTCCCGATATGTCACATGTCGGTCTTCATTTATCAGACGACGCACAACATCGACGTTTTCTTGCGTGACTGCCGATTTTGGTCGACCTTCACGCACTTCGTCGGTGAGGGATACACGGCCACGTTGAAATTCTGAATACCACCTGTATATTGTAGTCTTTGAAGGAGCTTCAATATTAAAAGCAGCAACCATCCGCTCTTCACATTGTTTTTGTGTCAGTCCACTTTTAAAGTCATAATAAATCATAGCTCTGAAATTTTCACGGCACAATTCCATTTTAAGCAGTGACTCGACGACTTCAATAAACAATTGAAACCGAACCATACTTTTTTTTTTCTAAGTGGCCAGTGTGTTGAGATAAGGAAACTTCAGAGACTATAAAAAGGTATAATACATGTTAAAAATAAATTAATAAGTATTCGATTCCCGCCACTTTCAGTGCAAGCCTCGTACGCAAGTAATAATCGATTACATGATTTACATGAACAGGTACAATATATAAATTTAAATGCAAGCCGTGTTTTCTAATGGTTGATAGGAATGATAGGCAAGCAGGAGCTATGTCACGATCACGACCATTCAGGTCGTTTACCGACATCTAGTACAGAAGATTAGCTGGCTTATACTGGCAAAAAGTCAGGCGATTCGTCTGCTCGTTTGCCTCCTATGTCATAAAAAAAGTTTAGGTATTTAAAATATATTTTGACGATACTGATTCATAGTTTTACCGAAACGGGAGGAAATCGAGCTTTTTCAAAAACATTGAAATTGCGATACCTTAGAAATATAACGAGGTAATGTATTTTTGTACTCATTCTAACTAGTCGCCTCGCCATTTTTATTAATTTTTAAAATTTCCAAAACTGATCGACAAAAAACATCTATATAATTATTAAACTTGATCAAAAATTTTCACGCAATCGGTTGAGAAATGCGACATGTAGAGGAGAACAGCCGGAAATCCACCGGCCGGACGAATGCATTTTTACCGAAGCTGAAATGTAGACCTTCGTTTCAATCGGTCATAAATGCGGACGGCCTGTTTAGCCTAGTTGGTAGCGACACTGCCTTCGAAGCTAGAGGTCCCGGGTTCGAATCCCGGCCAGGGCATTATTTGTGCATTTAGCACAGATATTTGTTCTTGGTCTTGGATGTTTTCTATGTATTTAAGTATTTATATATCTATATAAGTATGTATATCGCCGTCTAGTACCCATGGTACAAGCTTTGCTTAGTTTGGGACTAGGTCGATTTGTGTAAGATTGCCCCCCAATATTTATTTATTTATTTTATAAATCTACTCAGCCCTAAACTTGCTTAAAAAAAGGAAAATAGTGCAGAAAAAATCTTAAAACTATATAAAACGGTGGAAAAATGTGTGCATTTAAAGGTCCTACACAGCCACGTACAGTTTTAAAAGGACATTTAATTAATAATTTGTCATTGATAAAAATTGTGATAAGTATCTGTCAATGCCATTCACTCCATCGGTTCGTTAAGATTTAAACGACCCAGTGTAAGTTATTAGTGAATGTCATTTTTATCTGGACACTCAAGCTCCCTGCCGGACCCTTCACCTGTCACTATTATCACCGGGAACGTTATTACAACATGTTGTTTTTATCACAGGGTTATGTGAAAACAAACAGTTAACTGTACTTAACGAAGAAATGTATCATGTATGATAAAAACCCTGTTTGAATTGGAGCCATACACATACTACGCGTATCTAATTCACCGTGATATAGCGGATTTCTGTCGAAGTTTGCTAATTCAAATGCAATTAATGGCATTGACATATGGTCTTATGTAAGTACATTGTTTAAAAGGAAATGGTAGCCAGTGGCCAGCCTCAAGCCTGGGTCGAACTATAAGTATATAAGAAAAAAAAACTATTTTTAAAAACATCTGTCTTGAATAAATGCAAAAAAGAACATAGAATGTGTGCAATTAAATATACATTGCCAAGTATGTAGTTACTAGCAAAACTATTCACAGTATTCACACAATCACTCAACAATCAAAGCAAAGTTTAAATGCGGTCCGATGCACCGATGACCCTATACTCGTAAGTCGTAATTATATGCAATCACGAGGCATAGGAAAGCGTGTCTGTTCCTTTCAATAAATTGATTGTTCCCATTCAATTGCTAGCTTGATATAAATGGTTCTCTCTCTCTCTCTCTCTCTAAATCTCTATAAATTACTCTCATAATTTAATATTAATTTTATTTACTAAGACATTAGACTGGCAAATGAGCCTCTAGGCAGTCTCTACCAATCAAACCACCAATAAAGTCATGTACTTATACATACAGATAATCTATCGCGAAAATTGGTTTTCTACTGTAGCATTGTAGTTTTGAGGTGTGTCAGCTGACAGTGTAATTTTATATTTAACTATACAATGTATATTGTTTTGAAAAAGTGACACCTCACCGAGTTTCTTACGCCGTTTCTCGTAGCAGAGGTTTATTTTTCCGAACCGGAGGTAGTTTATTGACTTGAAGTTAATTTGAAGAATATGGACTCATTTGAATACCAAAACAAAGGCAGCTTTTTATCCAAACACCGGAAATCTTTGATTTTTTAAATCTTGAAAGATAATTGCGTAACTTTTGGAGATATCAACTATAGTTGTCAACAACTTCACATATTACGGAACCTTAAAAGTGACAGTCGTTTGAGAAATAACAACATTACCTCTGCACATCCTGCAGAACCTATATAATTTAATATTTAATTATTAGTGGCGAAACCGGCTGCTTGCACTGTCGGATGATATTATCTATTAGTAGTCTTCTCGACGTATAACAAAATTTAATATATTACTTTATATTTTACTACAGAATCTTCATACTTTTTTCGAACCTTTATCGCCTAAACATGGGTTCTGCTATCAGGGTCAAGTAGATAAATATTATTAAATATATCAGTACAAATAATTTTTTAAAGATATTCAGCACTTTTCATTACTCTAATTTTAATTTCAAATATTTTCTGACTGATGGTTCTATAAGTTAGATTACTTTCATCCCGAGAAATCTTGTTGTTTAGTTTTTGGTCAAAACAGGTATTTGTTTATTATGACTGACATGTACCGAAGTAAAGATACTTACATTGTTCGTCATTTCATTATTCTCGTAGTTTTCAGCTTCACTTCTATTTTGAGATTATTTCAGCCGCATGGCACTAATGCACGTAAATTGCGGCGGACGGTAGTATTTATTTTTGACCCTAAGGAGTCACGGGAGTCTGTCTATGATCTAAATATCTGATATGACACACACATTATTAAATAATATTCGTTATTAAATCATAACTTGTGCTAAACACCGGACATAAAGCAAGCCTCTTTGTTTAGCCCACGCACCTTTCATCGAACCTAAGTCCTGTAAGATCACTGTGATCTGGAGATAACGATGTGGGCGAGATGAATCACGCTATTCATTACCGATGAAAACTAAAATACAGGCTTTGCTCGCCTCAACGCTGTCTGAGATCTACGTCGTTATATTTATGTTGTGAAAGACATGCGGTTCATGCAACACAGACTAAGAGTCGATGTACTCGTAGCTGTAGCTAAATATGTTCATTTTTATGAACATTTTCAGGTAGAAGGTTAGAGCTGTACCAAAATTATACGCTTCTTTTATTGTTCTCTCTACTATAAAAGGAATTATAAAAAAAACTATAAATTAATTTAATTCGATTATCGCTTCTTCATCTGTCTGAAACTTAATATAGTAAATAATTTTTAAGAAAAAAAAAACCACTTCAATGGGGGAGGCCGGTGAAAGATTATTATACTTAGATGGTGCACTCTCAGATTCCATACAATAAAATAAAAATGGCTTTAAGTATGTTTATAATGGTAGAAGACTAAGTACCCTCAATTCCTCATGGAATCATGGAAAAACCTTGCTTGCTTGACAAACGAAACGAAGACAAGAAATCGCCAAACGTGAACTACGCGTCGTTGAAGAGTTCCGTTCTGATCATCATCAGCAGTTCCACTTCATCAAATGTCACTTTTATGAATGAAAATGCTTGATTAGTTCATGAAAATACTAAAATCACTATTTGTGTGCCTTTCACATTTGAGGAGTTCCCTCGATTCCTAATGGATCCCATCGTCAGAACTCGATCATGACAAAAATCAATAGTGAAAATAGAACTTGCTTAACAAACACAGCTAGAAGGACAAATCGCCAAACGTGAACTTTTCGTCGTTGAAGAGTTCTGTTCTGATCATCATCAGCAGTTCCGCTTCATTAAATATCACATTTTTGTAAGATAATGCTCGATTTGTTGATAAAAACACGAAAATCACTATATGTTTGCCTTTAAGATTTGAGGAGTTCCCTCAATTCCTCATGGATCCCATCATCAAAAATCGAGATTGACAAAAATTAATCGTGAAAATAGGACTTGCTTAACAAACACAGCTAGGAGGACAAATCGCCAAACGTGAAATTTTCGTCGTTGAAGAGTTCTGTTCTGATCATCATCAGCAGTTCCACTTCATCAAATGTCACATTTTTCTATGATAATGCTCGATTTATTGATAAAAACACAAAAATCGCTATATGTTTGCCTTTAAGATTTGAGGAGTTCCCTCAATTCCTCATGGATCCCATCATCAGAAATCAAGCATGACAAAAATTAATCGTGAAAATAGAACTTGCTTAACAAACACAGCTAGGAGGACAAATCGTCAAACGTGAACTTTTCGTTGTTGAAGAGTTCTGTTCTGATCATCTTCAGCAGTTCCAATTCCATCAATGTCACATTTTTGGATGAAAATGCTTGACTTGTTGATAAAAACACAAAAATCACTTTTTCACTGCCTTAAAGATTTGAGGAGTTCCCTCAATTCCTCATGGACCCCATCATCAGAACTGCGTTTTGACAAATACGGGACCAACTTGGATATATATACTTACAATCAAAAAAAGAATTTTCCAAATCTATTAAGAAATGACGGAGTTATGGACTAACAAACATTAAAAAAAAAAAAAACATACAACCGAATTGATAACCTCCTCTTTTGAAATCATGAAGTCGGTTAAAAAGTAGGTTCAAGCACAGATCAAAGAATACTAGTAGGTTCAAGTTACACCACGTCCGTAGGGAGTTACCCTACTCGTGACCTGGGTGGTGCTAAAACTGACAACCGCACTTGTCTTTTCGAAGATTTCACGGTTCGCAATGATTGCCATATAATAAATAAATAAATAAAAATTAAATATGTAATCCATTATCGAAGTCATCCATTTCATACTTAAGAGAATGTTCTATAAAATCGTATCTGTGTTTGCTTGTCACGCTTTGTGTTACATAAAAGTTCAATAAAATAATGGATAAGTATCTTGTCCTATGTACAGTCAGCTGCAGAAATAAGGGTGCATACAACTTGCTCAAAAATATGTCCTATAGCTCTTAAGTCGGCGGATTATGGTTGCTGTTCGTATTTATGAGAGGATTAAATCGATACGTAAATTCGCAGTTGACGGTACATAAATATTAAACTCTATACCACGCCCTTCGAGTCCTCCAATATGTAATAACCCATGAATAACCCCACCTAAATTAGTCCATTACATTAATAAGCACGTAATTTAACCACAAAGTTTCATGCTATATCTTGACAAATTATTAGTGTCATGGCAATAATTTTAATTCCGAAATTGTTTTGTGTTAACCCCGCCTAGCGCGCGACTATGGCTATCGAGTAGAATAATTAGTAATTCTGGGGTAAACGAACTGAATACCTAAGTTGTTAAAGGAGGTTTTGTGGGATTGTTAATATGACCGTAGGTATGTAAGTTAGTGGCGCGTGAAAATCTTCGGGATGTTGGACAAAAATATTCTTAACTTTGGTGACATTCACATGAATCGTATTGTATGTTGATGCACTGTAGCGTTAATCTCTTCAAAGCTTTCTTGTAGTTATCAGTATTGTATACCATATCTGCCGAAGGACGTCCACTGCTGGACATAGGGCTCCCCCAATTTCATGGGGGGTAAATGCCATAATCGCCACGCTTGCCATGCGGCTTGGCAATCGCAGTATCTCCTCCGCACTCCAAGGATGCTGCTGCCCATCGCCCTGTGGTCTTGGTCGTAGTTTTAGGACATAACCGGGTGTCATTATTATTATATACTTAAATTGGTAATTAACAATCTTCCTCGCTCTCATCAAAGGTTAGACTTTGACTCTACTTTCAGCCATATTGACAAATAAAACCGGCCATATAATGCTTATCTTTTAGACCATGCGTAGTATTTGTTTTGTAGTTGAAAATCTACTTACTTCATGATGTGGAATGAATCAAAATATAGTTGCCATATGCCTGAAACTAATTTAGACAAGTTCGCAGAAAGTTAACACTTTTTAAAACAAGGCACGACTTCTTAGTATTATTCATTATGTGAGTCAGAGTCTGAACGTGTCTGTTTATAAATTTTAAATGAAACGAATCCAATGGCTATCACGGACCGACTGTAAAAGGAAAGGTTCGTATTGCAGTTGCAAATGCACTCGGTAATGTTGGTATACGTTAGTCGTAACTAAGTATGGGGAATATAGATAAGTAGTCTAGGTATACTAGATACTGTTTGGTAGTTTGCGGTTTGGTTCTTATCGCAAATTATAGAGTGCATTTTGTAAAAATGCTTCCGTGTGTCCGGCCGGCGGATGGCGATTTTGTGAGCAGGTTTGATAGATATAAAAAAATTGGGAGTTAGTTTTTGGAAAGTAAGAAATTTGTTTAAGAATAAAAATGTTGTCCCGAGGTCCTTAGAGACCTAAAAAAATTTATCAGCTATGGCAAATTATATTGTAAGATAAAATTTACGAAACATTTACAGTGCGAAAAAGCGTTCTAGAGCTAGATCTCTTCTTTGGAATAATATTGTTCTCCGGGTACTCAAGACGCCGAGCAAAGCCTCGGTCTCCCAATTAATGAATCATTAATTGGTGTAGGTAGGTATTTACTGAGCCTTAACTTTTTTTAAACTAAGCGCAATAACCACGAGTCTGTGTCGGTATTCACGGCTACCGAACACAAACCATGTTTCGGAGAATTTCGTTTTTGTCTTTAATTAAAAACATTTTTATTTTGAAGGCGGTTTTAATTTGCGGCCGGTTTTGTTCGCAGGGCATGATGATTAAACAAAGTTTTGAAGAACACGAAATCTCTGTATGACCCCATGTTATGCAGCATATTTCGTTTTTCTCTTATGGGGAGTAGTAACGCCATTTGGTTCTATTTTACACGCTATAAGGCTGCTAATTCAACTAGGTTCAGGGTTCTATAAAAAAATACATATATCTAAAATATTATCATTTGATATACCGAAATAATCCTTCGTTTGGATACTATGATTTTTTATTTGCAAGTTAGTCTGTGCGCGGACGAAGAGATACACCGACACTGAAGTATCCGGTGGCTCCGCATGTGATGAGAGAAAACATACCAGGAAACAAAATTCTCAGTGACAAATGTTTTTCCTCATCCCATACAAATTTCCTTTTACCGGGATTCGAACCCGGGACATCCAGCTTCGTAGGCAGTGTCACTACACTACCAACTAGGTTAAAAAGGCCTAAAACAGTGAATTAAACGTGCCAATATCGCGGAATATAGTATATATCTTGAATTAAAATCTAGTGGCTCTATCAGTCGTCTTAGCTAATAGCTTTGGTGTATTCCCAATAAGGAAAAGCTGAGATATGGAACTTTATACTCAGCCATTTCTAATGGCC
This sequence comes from Notocelia uddmanniana, assembly GCA_905163555.1. Classification (NCBI taxonomy): domain Eukaryota; kingdom Metazoa; phylum Arthropoda; class Insecta; order Lepidoptera; family Tortricidae; genus Notocelia; species Notocelia uddmanniana. The sequence goes on from LR991059.1 coordinate 2,082,989, forward strand.
AACAATTTCCCTCCCGCCAGACAAGGTTACTTTTTGTCCTGTAACGTGACACTTTTGTGAGTCATTGCGGTGACGTCAGCGGACCCTCCCTGTCCCTCGTCGATATGACATGATTGTATCATGTTATTGCTTATATTATGTCATATAGTCGCAGTCATACCTAATCATTTAATTGTATTGTAGTATGGAAAAACTAAAAATAAACACACAATATTTTTTGTTACCTTTTCTAATCATTGTGGCTATTTTAACGGCGTCCTATGAAAAATTTCGCGTTCTGACAAGATAAAAAATATAACTGATTTTCAGATATAAATATATATATGCAATTATTGATTATATAATTGTTTAATTGCACATCCGCGAACTGATGTTTTCTGATCTTTGCAACATTTTTAGGGTTCCGTAGTCAACTAGGAACCCTTATAGTTTCGCCATGTCTGTCCGTCCGTCTGTCCGTCCGTCCACGGATAATCTCAGTGACCGTTAGCACTAGAAAGCTGAAATTTGGTACTAATATGTATATCAATTACGCCGACAAAGTGGTAAAATAAAAAGTGGAAAAAAATATTTTATTAGGGTACCTCCCCTATACGTAAAGTGGGGAGTGATTTTTTTTTCATTTTAACCCTAACGTGTGATATATTGTTAGATAGGTATTTAAAAATAAACAGGGGTTTACTAAAATCATTTTTTGATAATGTTAATATTTTCGGAAATAATCGCTCCAGAAGTAAAAAAAATGTGTCCCCCCCCCTCTAACTTTTGAACCATAAGTTTTAAAAATATGAAAAAGTCTCAAAAGTAGAACTTTATAAAAACTTTGTAGGAAAATTATTTTGAACTTGATAGGTTGAATAGTTTTTGAAAAAATTACAAAAATAATTACTGAACTAAGTTTGTAATTTAACCGTATAAACAGGTGTTTATTGTACCTGTCATTTCTACAAAATCACAATGAAATGACGTGCTTTTTAGGGTTTTGTGTTTCTGTACTTAATATGTCAACTTAATGTGACGGACGGAAAACTACGGAACCCTACACTGAGCGTGGCCCGACACGCTCTTGGCCGGTTTTTTTTAGTATATTATACTTTTAGTATATTTATTATGATTGTTATGATTTCTATAAACTATTTTCTTCTTCTTCTTCTATTAATGAATGTGTTTTTAAAGTTCACTTACTCTTGTCAATTTCTGCACAACCAGTAAACTGTTGTGAGATATGAATTTCCTGCTAGCCAAAGTTTGAATGGAAGAAATAGACCGACTGTTGTAGCATTGTTAGTACAATGCAGTCTTAAGTTTGCCGAAGTCTTAAGTTTTGTTTAAATACACACAAGAGACACAACCAAGTTATAATGATAGTAGTTTACCTCTTCTAAACTCACAAGAGGAAATATAAATAATACTTCACAAAGTCTAATATTTATGGAAAGTCCAAAAAACACATTCGCGAAGAATAGTGCATCTCGTTTTCTCGTACACGGAAAACAGCGTCTCTTTCACAGGGGGCGTGTCTTACCGAGTCCAGTAAGTATGTATCTGCTACAAAAACTGAAAATATACATATATGCCGTAGTATCACCATAACTTTGGCGAATTTTCGTAGCCTATTAACCGACTGAGCTACAGCGGGTATCCTAGCATCTTTCAATCACAACTAAACATGTGAAACGAACAATTTTAATGTTATAATGACCTACCTGTGCTTAGCATGTTTAAGCAAATAAATATATTCTATTCTATTCTATTCTTAGGGAGGCTCGTAGCGACATCTACCGCGAAGTCAATATAAATATAATTACAGAGGTCGTGGGTTCAAGTTCCACTAGGTAGTGGCGAATCATTTTATTTATTTAATCTTTATTGCACAATAATAAATCTTAACGTACAAAAGGCGGACAACACTTTTACACCAATTTTACAATTTTTACCTCCTTTGAAAGGACTTGTATTGTAAAGGACCAGGCTATGTCCTAAAAACTACGACCAAGACCACCGTGGGATGGACAGCAGCATCCCTGGAGTCCGGTGGAGATACTTCGATTGACAACCCGCATGCCTAGCATGGCGGTTATGGCTTTTAACCCCCAGGAAATTGGGGGAGGCCTATGTCCAGCAGTGGTCGTCCTTGGGCTGATATGGTGGTGGTGGAGGTGGTGAAACCGCGCAGTTCTCTAAGTGGACGGTTCCGCTTGTAAAAATATTGACGGACTTGTAATAGTCAAGTTGCCCACTCACTTCACAAGCCTAATTGCAATACCTAAGGTCTAATTTCTTCCTTAGGTTGGAGGTTCTGACGCTAGTCACTTACGTAAAAACTAATGCCTACGCCAACTCTTGGGATAAGGTAGCGGACCCCGGACAACCGGACATCCTTTAGAATGCAACTGTACTGGGATAACGCTAGGATGACGATTTATGTATAGTTTGATGAAATGAAAAAACTTGCACCTGTTTTTGGGGTCTAACCCAAAAACAGGTGCAAGTTTTTTTTAATAAGTACTTATTTTTCCTTCTCTCTCTGTTTTTTTAGTATTTAAGAGGGCGCAGTACGCTCGGTCTGGCTCGGTTCTCCATACAAACGTATGTACCCTCTCATTTTAAAACGCCATGCTAGAATTACATGAAAATTTGTATATACAATGGGATCCGGCATATCTAGCTCGGAAATTAGTTTCTGTTGCTAGAAATTGTAAAAGAAAAAAAAATTCAGCGGTTTTTTGAGTTTTTTACGGCTTGTATGAAAACCTTAATAATCGCTGTTTTTTTTTCTCCATTATAATTTCAAGCAACAGAAACTATGTTCCGAACTAGATATGCCGGATCCCATTGTGTATACAAAGTTTCATGTTATTCTAGCATGGCGTTTTAAAATGAGAGCATAAATACGTTTGTATGGAGAACCGAGCGTACTGCGCACTCTTAACCCCGGATTCACAACACTTAAGGGGCTGCACCCCTGACTTACTCCGAATGACGATGATGTAAAATAAGTAATTAGTAAGTAATGGCCACACATATTGTAATTATTTATAAGACTATTAATATTAAGATTTCCTTGTAGTGGCAATTTGTTCTCCAAAAAAAAAAATACCACGTCGGTGGCAAACAAGCGTACGGCCCGCCTGATGGTAAGCGGTCACCGCAGCCTATGGACGCCTGCAACTCCTAGGGGTGTCACATGCGCGTTGCCGATTCTTTAAGAATTTATACACTACTTCCTTGTAGAACCCCATATTGTAGTCCGTCGGGAAAACCTCGGCAGGGAGCTCATTCCACAATCGGAACGTCCGAGGGAAGAAATTCCTCTGAAACCGGTTATCTTCTAAATAAGGTTGTTATTTTGACAAAATGCAACAATTAACTGCACGAACAGCAAACCAAAACAGATACAAAAAACATAATAGGTAGACGAGAACTTTTTGTATAAAACGGTATCTTTTTTGCCGCGCCTTTCAATCAAAACGTCATCGACACCTATCGACACAGACTGTGTTCACAACGATCATACAACATGATTAAAACCAGTATAAGTTCGATCCCTGATCTTGATTATAGAGGTAGGCCAAAGCGAATCATATAACCTAGACCTTTTTAAGGCACGAGTGAATAGGCATCTTTCTGGGTGAGCTCGCTTCATCGTCGGCCTCATCTTTGCCCCCTGGCTAGATGCTGGCCAAGAGCAATCCCATTATTAATATAAAAAAAATCATCATCATATATTTAAGCCCCTTGGTGGGTAATCGGTTAATCTGCTAATGCCTTGTCCTCCTCATAATAATAATAATGTATTTATTTATTTATTTATTGGAGAACAAACAGAAACAAGTCTAAAGGTAACTTATAAGCTAAAAATTCATGGACAATAAGCATGCACTTATTTCCTAAATAGCCCTCACTAAGACATATTTGGATATTACATTTTTTTTGCTTTGGCTGCACTGAAACTATGTTTGTAAGGTTACTACTTATATACAAATACAAATATTACTAGGTTAGGTTACTACTTATATACTTTCGTCCATGAATATTGAACCTTTATTCATGGACGAAAGTAACAACACGTGTGCAGAGATGATGATGTGCGTGTTATTATGGCTGCAGTTTGGTAAGGTAGAGATACTTCCCCCGTCAGGCAGTCAAATATGACCTAAATAATATTCCGCTGACTATCTATGGGGTCTACGCTGGTAATCTACCGTCAGAAGACGGCCGGGGCGTCCTCGGACCACACGGAGGCGATCAGCTGAGAAGGAGGCTGGCTCAACTAGTATCGACTGGAAAGAGCTGGAAAAGCCTCGCAAGATCGAGATAAATGGAGAACTCTTCTGCGAGCCCTATGTCCCTAATGAGGTATAATAAAACAAATCATCATCATCATTACTCGCTTGTTTGTCTGTGTTCTATCGGATACATTTTGGAGAGTGTGCAGTTCCGCCCTCCCCATTCCATAACCGGACTTCCAGACGTGGTAAGCGGTTGCATCCTTACGTTGTTAGCCATTTATTCGCACGAAGTGATTTGCTTCTTCTTTCTTAATGCGAAAAGCTAAGGACTGGAATTTACTGCCGCCGTCTGTATTTCCTGATACATACAAGCTGGGTGTCTTCAAGACAAGAGTGAATAGGCTATTACTGAATCAGCGAGCAACATCTTAGGCCTTGTCATCGCTTTCCATCAGGTGAGACTAAGGCCAATCGCTGGTCAGTCTATTATTATTTTTTATCATCATCATGATTTTCCGCACTGCCCTATTTCTCTAAATCTCTGCGTTCTCAAGATCAAGTTGTATCAAAGACAAGTGATGTGAGTCTAGGCAGTTGAGAATAGCTTAGCAGGAAAAAAATGCTCTATTGACTGACTGTCTGATGATATTGAGTGACGGCTACATTTGAAAGGCGGTAGCAATGGATCAGTCTCCTGCAGCGATGTAATGTGATAAACACAGAAGTGGTTAGAGAAAACACTCTACCTATAGTTTAAAAACGCCGTTGATAGAAATCTTTACGCCGTGCCGATTAAGAATTGAATCTAAAAAGCGGCCACTTTCGCGCTTTCTCGTACGTTATGTCATTTTATAGGACAAACCATTTTAAAATGTATTTTGTATTGGCACGGGTTATAGTGTGAGAAGAGGTCAAAACGAAATCCGTCCACCACAAATCTTATGTCCACTTTGAGGAACACTACTTATCTAAGCGTGTAATTTTATTGTGTCTGGTCAATGTCTGCCATTTGATCAAATTTAGCGAGTAAGCGCTGTATTTGGACTGTACTATAAAATATTTGTCAAAGAATAATGTATAACTATGAGGCACTTGTGGCACTCTTTGGGAGAGGCTTACGTCCAGCAGTGAACATCTTTCGGCTGATAATGATGAATGATGAGGAAGATTGAGAACAAAATAACATAAAATCCATAATCTAAGCAAAAGTTAGTCATCAAGTGAAATACCCAAGGCATTCCCTTCAAGTCGTGTTATTTTGCAACTGCTCACGCTGTTATAAGCTGTGGCGACACTGGCGACCGTGATTCTGACAATGGTTGCGTCTTCTGTTTAATTTTTATTTTATAATATAGAGTTTCGCAAATCACTTGCCGCCTTTAGCACTGGGTGGGATGAACGATCTGATAGAATTAACTTACAGTTTTTTTTTATACTGTGACGGTGGCAAATATGCAAATAAATAAAATAAAATATAATAGTGGCCTGCCGGATGGACTCCAGAACAACACAAGCGCGTTTTCGACCTTTTTTAAGGCCTTGTAAGAGCCTTTTCGTATTGACTGCTGAGACACACTGTTCCTTCGCTCTCAAGCCATCGCATTCCCCGTTCCATGTCTTATGCAATACAATCACCACGGACAAGCACCACGACCGTGGCAGTGAGCTTGTCTATGAAGCTGGTGGGCCCGGGTTCGAATCCCGGTCAGGGCATTTCTTTGTGTGATGAACACAAATATTTGTCTGAGTCTTGGATGTTTTCTATGTTTTTAATAGGATTTATTTATCTATATGATTGTATAAGTATGTATATCCTCGCCTTGTGCAAGCTCTGCTTCGTTTAGGACTAGGTCGATTTGCGTAAAATTGTCCACAAATAGGTATTTATAAAAAAAGTGCTGTTATTATGCTGTAAGCGTGAAGGTGCTTCCCCACCTGGGCTGCTCTAAAAACGAACTAGATCACAATTCACATTTTGCTATGCCCTACCTGACTAGAAAACAATAGACCCCTATATTCTTACCAGTGCACCTACTACGGAACCGTTCTCCTCTAACCTCTGAATTGTGGCTGTTTTTACGTTGTTTTTTGTGCGCCGCGGTCAACGGCCGCTGTTCCATGCAATCTTGCAATCAATGCCGGCTGTCTGGTCTCATTACCGCCGTGTTGGCGTTTTCTGACCATCGAGTATGTTTATCAGTCTACAATGAGCTAAACAAAGACAAAAGGCTCGCGTCCTGGATAAGATACTATGACATCACCCGGACTATAACATGTATTTCATCTGTGCTACTTACTATAACAACGAATCCATTGACACCTCAATCCTCATGCATCAAAATCTGTTCAGTGACTTAAGCGCTACGGTAAAATTGCAATCATACATACATACATAGACTGCTAAAATCATAACCCTTAGTTTTGGCTTTGCCGTAGTCGGGTAAAAAAATATTAAACTTAGTCCGTCAGTTAGATAACTAAAAAAATATTGGAGACGTATTTTTTTCTTCGCTCGTATAAACAAAAATGACAAAGATAAAACGCGTCAAAGTTCCGACTCCGACAGCAGAAATGAGTAAAAACGCAACTAATCAAGTGAACCCTATCTAAAACAAGTAAAAATTTTCTGCCTTTTCTCTCGAAATTTCACTATATTAGAACTTAGAATTCGACTAACTGCCTAATTGTATCCATATCACCACTGATTGTACCTAAGATTAGTTATACAATGTAACCCATTTCATGGACATAAAATGGTAAGCTAATTTATACAACCCAGAAACCAGTAACCTAACACCCAGGGTAGAACGGAAGCACCCGTCAGACGGGAAATACTAGGTGTTATTAGGGGTTGTGACTTTGACGGAAGTCTAGAATCTAGAGTTTCGTCTAAGCTTGGCGATGGAGAAAACAGTGTGTCCACAAGGCATTCGGTAAAAATTACTTAAGTCATGCGACGAATCCACTTTTATTTCCCGTCATTGCTTTAGCACCATCAGACAAATCTGTTAAGTTAATAATTGGGTTTTAAGTTTAATCGTACAAATGGGGTTTTGGGGGGTCGCGAAGGAATTTTGATGGTCATGAAGGGCCGTGACATCAAAAAGTTTGAAAAACACTGGTCTAGATTAATATTGTGGTTTATTATTATTAGGGTAATGAAATTCCAAAGTTAGGTGGTCATTTTGTTAGGTAAAAGTAGAGTACTTTAAATGAGGCTATGCCTGTACGAGTAACACCTGTTTATAACCTGCTTTTAGACAAATCAATATTATTATTATTATGTACCTACTCGTAGTTGGTAATCATTTAGTATGTATAGAGGTATTACTAGATTTGTTAATTGGAAAAGATGTATAACACCGTTGATAGGTTGCCTACATGAGTGGAAGGAGGTATCTTATCTATTTTACGGTCCCTTTTTGATTTTACGGTAAATGCTAGAACATAATATATTGAACTCTGTCAACAATGGAAGTATGATCACGTCTTGCGTTAGCCAGCAACAGATTTTCGTAACCTCGTGGATGTTCTTCTTTTATTTTAAGTGCGTGGGAGAGGTAGCCACTGCTCAACCCATCAACGGAACCGCAGTTGACGAACATAGCTTCATGATACGCAAGCTCTCTGAATCATTTAACAAGTTATCTCCCGAAAGGAAACTTTCTTGTCCCTGGCTCGTAGACTATATGTTGTCGCTACAAAATAAAAAGAGAGATTTATTAAAAAGTTAATAGCAACTAAAGCCTTCACGATATTGAACACGAACTGAAAAACCAGAGAGCGATACCGGGTGGCACCGCGCTGTAACGAACAACCATCTATCAACTACCCTATGATAATATGAAGATAACTTTCACCACGTCCTATACCAACGTGATTGCAAATGCTACTTTATCCTGAAGCGTTGGAGTCTACATTTCAGTGACATTATTAGGGCGTAGGTACTAGAGTTACTTGGGGAAAAGTCGTCTACTATTTTAACAATCTCGACTTTACAGTAAAGGGATAAGGCAGATATTAGCATGTAGTGATTGCGTATGCATGTTTTTAAAGCCTGGGTATTGGAAGGCTGTATTGAACGGATATCACAATCAGTAACAATAACCTGGATGGAACAATCAGTGATTTATGGGCGTTAATGTCTAATTTTGAAATTGGCTTTAGAGTAATTGTGCCAATAAAATATATATTTTTTTTAATTTATTCAGAACACAAACAGTCATATAAACATTTTAAATTCACAGTACATTAAATAAAAAATGTACTAAAACAAAAATAAACAACAGACCTGGAGGTTCATTATTTTAAATAGTGGGTGTTAACTATGTATATAATAATTGGGTAAACAGAGTGTTAAATTAAGTAAAGTACAATAAAAGTACAATAAAAAGGAAACATACTCATTCAACAAGTTTGATATCTAGTCGTGTAGTTTAATTTGTCGGGTAAATGAATTAGCCTGACGTGGTCTGACGGAGCAAAACAGCGAAAGGAACTAATTAATTTAACTACTGGCTCTGTGAGCTGTAGACATAGGGTTTTTTTTAATTTCCAATTTCTGTCTCGACAAAAAAATTCTTTAGGTATAATTATCGAACCTACTCACAAAATTTCACGAGAGTCGGTTGAGGAATGCGACCTGTAAAGGAGAACATCCGGACAGACAGACAGACAGACATAATACGTAGGTATATTATACGAAAGAATTTTTGTCGAAAGCTGAAACGGAGACGCTTCGCTCGCTCGGTCAATAACACTATAAAACTACGGAACCCTAAAAACTGCGACACAAACGTACCTAACTAAACCACCGACCGATACATTCGTTTCGGACTAACGATGCCACATGCCACAGACAGACGCACAGATAAATTGATTAAACTTACCCGTGATCGTGCCCCCTCGTTTGCGTCGGACGTTAAAAGGATGTCATATCCAACAAGAAGTCGCGACACTAGCAATAGACACCACTTTTCGACCAACATGCTTAGACAATTTACCTAAAGTGATTGAGGGATCAAATAAAGTGGCAAGAAAGATTTCATCATCATCTTTGCCGGTTATATTCTAAAGGAGCCTGGGTTTCGTTTTGGCACCTAGTCCTGAGGTTTGGCTAATCTAGGCACCAGTTATTCGAAAACAACTGCCATCTGACCTTCCAATCCAACCCGAGGGAAAACCAGACCTTTTGGGAATTTTATGATGGACGGATTATAGTAAAGATATTACAATCATTTACAATAGACGATTTTTAAGTCACTGGATATCTTAGATGGTAACGACAACTCAGTTAAGTATAACTAACTGGTTTACCATCCGCAAATCATCACATTTGGTCTTATGCCCGTAGCACAGTTGTTAGAACCTAGCAAAAACTTGGTTGCGAAAAATATCATGCATTTTTGGTGCAAGATTCTATTGCAGACTAAGCCTGGGTTGCACCAAACCGTCTGTAATCGTAAGCTGTGTTCGTTAAAATTTCAATATATGGAAAGTTTGACAAGTTTCTATGGGATGGCAGCTGCCGGCGCCATATTTAACGTTGATCAGTCTGTGATCGTAAGTCGGTGCAACCCAGCCTAAGGCTGAGTTGCACCAAACCGTCTATAATCGTAAGCTGTGTTCGTTAAAATTTCAATATTTAGCGTTGATCAGTCTGTGATCGTAAGTCGGTGCAACCCAGCCTAAGTATACATTTTGCATAGTCATCACCGTCTCGCTCAGGGTGTAGTTTAGGAGATGCTAAAGCTATGCTAGGCCACATTCTGTCTCCTTCATCAGATCAGCTCTGTGGTCAACGACATTGCATTGTCAAGAGAAACAAACGAGTGTGCCTTTCAGTTCAATCGGACACTGGGAAGTCAAATTTAACTTTTAAGATTTGATTAAAGACAATTAAATAAAACCTTAAAGCTACCTCCGTTAAGTTATATATACTTAATCTCAGCTTCATCCGATATATGTAGAGAGAGACAAAATACTGTTTATGAATCCAGTGTATAACAGTTTCCTGTCGAACCAAGCTGCTCTCACAGCCTCGGTCCGAACACCCTCCGTCAGTACATTTATCACATCTTCAACAGTTCCACACTGATTGCAATTTGGCAAGGGGACTCTTGTCAACAACAATCGAATAGAGAATCTCTTTTGGCTTTAATAGTACATTACTACACAGGCCGGGACGAAAGGGGTTGCCGGCCGAAGAAGCCGGATAGGTCTGAGGCGCGCAACCCCATAAGTCTCGCTGAGGTATGTATAGTGCTTTTCTCAAACATGCAATGAAATAAACAACAAAAAAATCAAAATTTTATTTTAAACACGCATAGTGGCAGAATGTCATGATGCCTGCCACAAATTTATGTGGAATGGAAATTAAATAATTTTTAAGAAAAAAAAACCGACTTCAATGGGGGAGTCCGGTGAAAGATTATTAATTTTAGATGGTGCACTCTTAGATTCCATACAATAAAATACAAAAATGGCCATGAAAAAGGGCTAAAATATCACGTTTTTTGTATGGGAGCCCCCCTTAATTATTATTATTATTTGGTTTTTAGTATTTGTTGTTATAGCGGCAACAGAAATACACAATCTGTGAAAATTTCAACTGTCTAGCTATTACGGTTCTTGAGATACAGCCTGGTGACAGACGGACGGACGGACGTACAGACGGACGGACGGACAGCGAAGTCTTAGTAATAGGGTCCTGTTTTTACCTTTTGAGTACGGAACCCTAAAAAATTAATAAAATGTTGGGGAAAAATAAACATTGGTCTAGTCTTACAGAAAATAATTTTTAAGAAAAAAAAACTGACTTCAATGGGGGAGTCTGGTGAAAGATTATTAATCTTAGATGGTGCACTCTTAGATTCCATACAATAAAATACAAAAATGGCTATAAGTATGTTTATAATGGTAGAAGACTAAGTACCCTCAATTCCTCATGAAATCATGGAAAAACCTTGCTTGCTTGACAAACAAAACGAAGAGAACAAATCGCCAAACGTGAACTACGCGTCGTTGAAGAGTTCCGTTCTGATCATCATCAGCAGTTCCACTTCATCAAATGTCACTTTTATGAATGAAAATGCTTGATTAGTTCATGAAAATACTAAAATCACTATTTGTGTGCCTTTCACATTTGAGGAGTTTCCTCGATTCCTAATGGATCCCATCATCAGAACTCGAGCATGACAAAAATCAATCGTGAAAATAGAACTTGCTTAACAAACACCGCTAGAAGGACAAATCGCCAAACGTGAACTTTTCGTCGTTGAAGAGTTCTGTTCTGATCATCATCAGCAGTTCCACTTCATCAAATGTCACATTTTTGTATGATAATGCTCGATTTGTTGATAAAAACACAAAAATCACTATATGTTTGCCTTTAAGATTTGAGGAGTTCCCTCAACTCCTCATGGATCCCATCATCAGAACTCAAGCATGACAAAAATTAATCGTGAAAATAGAACTTGCTTAACAAACACAGCTAGGAGGACAAATCGCCAAACGTGAACTTTTCGTCGTTGAAGAGTTCTGTTCTGATCATCATCAGCAGTTCCACTTCATCCAATGTAACATTTTTGGATGAAAATGCTTGACTTGTTGATAAAAACACAAAAATCACTATATGTTTGCCTTGAAGATTTGAGGAGTTCCCTCAATTCCTCATGGATCCCATCATCAGAACTGCCTTTTGACAAAAACGGGACCAACTTGGATATATATACATACAATCAAAAAAAAAATTTTCAAATAGGTTAAGAAATGACGGAGTTATGGAGTAACAAACATTAAAAAAAAAACATACAACCGAATTGATAACCTCCTCTTTTGAAATTTTGAAGTCGGTTAAAAAGAGGACTTTGCCGGCCTAGGCCTACAAGATTTATATGAAATTCCATTAACGACCTCTTCTCCGAGCCGCACCTGAAACGTCATACTTCGCATTCGCAGCCTATTATAAGGAACATAACATCAATATTTCATTGCATGTTTGAGAAAAGTATTGTAAAGTCACATCACCAAACTCGGTAAGATTTATGCACCATTGCGATCGATAACACAAAATCTGAACCGAAACGCATCATTAGCTCATCCGACATCTTGCAACCATTGTCTCTGAGCCCTCGCGCGGAACGGCAGCTGTTTAGCTTACCCCACTAATCTAAAAAATGGTCTAACTCTACTAATTTTATAGAGATATACGACTTTTCAACATAAGATGGTTGCAGGCTACCATTTGTTGCCTGCCAATTACGACAGTCATTGTAAGTCTAGCTTTTGTCGTGGGTGTTGAAGACAGTAAAGTTTTCCGTAAGCGGTTAAACTTTGAACTATGTATACGTTGTAATAATGCAAATTTTTAAGTTTTTAAAGGAGTCTTGTTTAGGGTTTTCGCTAATAGGTTTTTTTTTATACCACGTCGGTGGCAAACACGCGTACGGCCCGCCTGATGGTAAGCGGTCACCGCAGCCTATGGACGCCTGCAACTCCAGGGGTGTCACATGCGCATTGCCGACCCTGGTAACTGATCACACTAGGAGTGACTTGAATTTTGGTCAGCATGTCTTTCTTTGATGAAGATATTTGACTCAGCAAAAGAGATCATAACTCTGTTAAGTTGGCAAAATCATCATCATCATCATATCAGCTGATGGACGTCCACTGCTGAACATAGGCTCCCCTAACGAGTACCACAATAACGTTAATAACCGGTCCTGCGCCACTCGCATCCAGCGGACTCCCGCGACCTTTACCATCGGTATACCGTTCGTCGGCACTCGCGAACCTTTCCGCCCCAACGGCCATCGGTTCTACGTGCAATGTGCCCCGCCCACTGCCACTTCAGTTTAGGGATTCGAAGGGATATATCGATTACTTTGATTGGCAAAATGTGTAACGATAATACGAAACACAGTCTGTGATATAGGTACATAAGTAGATTTTCTCAAACATGCGCCTAAATGTATGCATTAATGTCACGAAAAGAGGACATGAAGTTACCTGTTTATGGTTCCCTACATTACTTCTTGGCCGGCGGCCAAGAAGTAATGTATGAAACTAACATTATTGTCCGCTGCTCTAACTTTTTAAATTTCCTTACTAAATCAACTGATAAAGGAAATATTACATAGAGCCAACCGCCCCGATTTTGTATATATATTTTTAATTTGTTTTTTTTAAATCGTTCTTTTAAATTTGTATTTTGTTTTTTTTTTAATTTTTCGAGTTTTATGTAGTTTTTTAGTTGTTTCGTGTTATTTTGTAGCATTTTTTGTGTTTTTTGATATTAATGGGCTTTTCAAGTTTTTTTTCTAAATGATTTTGTACTTTTCGAATTTTTTTTTTGTTTTTCCTTGTTTTTTGGTATTTTTTTTAGTTTTTACGTGTTTCTTGGTATTTTTTAGTTGTTTCGTGTGTTTTTTAATGGTGCTTGTATTTTGTAGCATTTTTCGTGTTTTTATTTAATTTCCGTTATTTGTTGTGATGCTTTGCTAATTTTGGACGTTTTGTATTTTGTAGTTTTTTTTATTGTTTTTTTCTTAAACATGTTAGAAAAAAAACAATAACTTACTTCACGGCCTCTGCAGTAATGTACTATTGTATTCTGTCTCGATTCCACCAATCAACAATAAGGTAACCAAGCGACCAATTATCCAATTATAAGCCCACACTAACAACTGAACTCCAAGTATGGGAAACATTTATGGTCCACTTTGGTCATTGTTGTGGAGTAGTTTATTGGAAATCGATCTCTTTATTGGCGCTGTCTTTGTTAATTGAAACGGATGAACCGATTTGGAGCTAATTTAAACCAATGTCGTTTAGGAAATTGGAGTTTTATTTCCTTGTACTTTTACGGCAATGGTTTGACTTCTTGTAGTTCTTGTTTGGGGTGCTAACAAAAAGGACTGAGAATTCTACAGAATCCGGGTACTACTCCTATATTATAACATACATATAATTACTTAGATACACTTTGTGGAAACATCTTTGTTGTGCTACACTGGTATGTACGGTCGGCCTCACGAAGGGCTTAACACCTTTGTACCTTGTCATTTTAACGTCATGTCAACTGTCATAATAAATTGCCAACGGCTGAAAGCGCAAAGTACTTATGAGACCCACTGTATTAGTATTAAGATCTACATTATAGTTATTATTATTACAATTATATCTGATTATAGAAAAATAAACTTTCGGTCTTAAGGCAAGCGCTCGCAAGTGATGCGTATCGAAACATCAAAGTACAGACGCGCTGTACTAAATCATGGGGCATTATTACCGTCATTACTATTCATTACATTTATCTTACTTACTTCTATCTTTAGCATGAAATTACTTGTACGAAACTTTGGGAAGTTGCTGAATTAATCAAAGTTAGACTGACTTGCGGGCTAGGTTCATCAGTTATAAGTAGTTAGGCATTTGATTTCCTAACTTTGAAGGTAAGCTTAAATTGACTTTCGCCTAGTTCTATTTCATCGTCTGTACCTATTGTATATACCAAAATTGCATAAATTGTTGTAATTATTAGTAGGTTTCATAAATTATTTCGGCACCACCTACTGCGAATTGTAATTATTTGCTTTGATTTCCGCTACCCAAAGGTTGTCTGGTAGAGATCGCTCTTTAGCGATAAGACCGCCTTTTGTTTGCCTCTACTTATTGTTATTACGTACTGTACTGTGTCCTTTAATTGAGGTGTGCAATAAAGAGTATTGTATTGTATTGTATTGTATATACCAGAATGTTTATTAGAAGGCCGGAGTTAATTTCAGCCGTACTTAATTACCCTTCATATCGTTATCATCGTTAAGAGTGCGCAGTACGTTCGGTTCTCCATACAAACGTATTTACGCTCTCATTTTAAAACGCCATGCTAGAATAACATTAAACTTTTTTTTTTTTTTTTTTAATAGGGGGACAATCTTACACAAATCGACCTAATCCCAAACTAAGCAAAGCTTGTACTATGGGTACTAGACGACGATATACATACTTATATAGATAAATACATACTTAAATACATAGAAAACATCCAAGACCCAAGAACAAATATCCGTGAAAAATGCACAAATAAATGCCCTGGCCGGGATTCGAACCCGGGACCTCTAGCTCCAGAGGTAGTGTCACTACCAACTAGGCTAAACAGGTCGTCTTTGTATACACAATGGGATCCGGCATATCTAGGTCGGAAATTAGGTTCTGTTGCTTGAAATTATAGTGGAAAAAAAACACAACGATTATTAAGGTTTTCATAGAAGCCGTAAAAAACTCAAAAAACCGCTGTATTTTTTTCTTTTACAATTTCTAGCAACGGAAACTAATATCCGACCTAGACGCCCTCTGGCGCAGTACACTCGGCTCTCCATACAAACGTATTTTTGCTCTAATTTTAAAACGCCATGCTAGAATAACATGAAATTTTGTATACACAATGGGATCCGGCATACCTATAGGTCGGAAATTAGTATCTGTTTTTAGAAATTGTAAAAGAACAAAAATACAGCGGTTTTTGAGTTTTTTACGGCTTGTATGAAAACCTTAATAATCGTTGTATTTTTCTCCAAGCAACAGAAACTAATTTCCGACCTAGATATGCCGGATCTCATTGTGTATACAAAGTTTCATGTTATTCTAGCATGGCGTTTTAAAATGAGAGCATAAATACGTTTGTATGGAGAACCGAACGTACTGCGCAGTCTTAAGACATGCATTGACGTCTAAAGGCATTCTGTTCGCACATACTTGACAAAGGATGAAAGTACAAAGAAAACTTTAAATATATTCATCGTGGATTATATACCTAATGACAATTGAATAGTGAGAATCCTCTCGCTTATCTACCGTGGTGAAATATCTCGTTGGCACTACAAACTATAAACAATCGATCGATTTTTTTAAAGTATTCCCCGTGTTTATGCATCACAATTTTACATATAAAAGATCTTAATTAACAAGGTATTCTATTACATTCTATGGACAAAATGTATGATACCTCATTTTTATTCTAAAATCCACTATTAAAGCTTTTAGCAAAGGCAACTATTTCAATAGTTAATGCTTTCAGCGTGACTCAGGACTTTGCTTTCAGTCTAAAAGGAACAGTCATCGGTGGAGAGTTAAAACTTGATTACGCGTGAATAGCGGGTAAAATTGCGTTGAAATTGAGCTTTTACATGCTTTTAAATTACAAAGGGTTTCACATATTTAGTTTTTTTTTAATAATGCGTATCACATACTTAACAAATAGTTGTATCCATCCCTGCTTACCATCTTAAAACCGATAATGGATAGATTAGATCCTCCCATTTGTATAGTTGATTGATTAATCGCAAGTAGATGCGTTGGTGAGAAAAAAATCGGAACAAACTAAACTTCAGATTTTTTATTGGTTATCTTGTTAGAATGGTTTTTTAATGATGTTTTTTATATGATTTTATCATTCACAATTCAAAGAGAATAAAAAAACACAAATTATCTCAGTATTCTAATATTAACAAATAATAATAAAATAGGCTTTATTTCTGTGTTTGTAAAGTACAAAAAAAGTTTTAGTCCTAATTAACAGAGTTTAAATTATTAAATAACAATTTGATACTTATAACTATACTATTTAAATGGGTAAACCAGAACCAGAACTCTCTTAAGAGGTAAAAGCCTCTTCTAGTGAATTCCATGTATACCTATCTATCTTGCTCCACACCACTTCGCCTCTACAATCTCGATTCTCGCCTGTCTACCGAGCCAGTGGCCGACCTCTTTTCTATTTTCCTTTGGACCGTCACCTCTCCACATGCCGCATAGCACGTGCTCTTTCGTTACTAGCGCAATTGGCTATATCCTCAACTCCTCACACCTTGGAGGCAGTCGGAGCTGCGCTAGACCCAAGTTTAGCCGAAGGGAATAGAGGAACTGGCCTGCTTTTTCTTCTCCAGACCAAAGCGTATGTGAAACTACCCTCATATCTAATCATCCATCTATTTCCAGAGGGAATGCATCTCCGTCCACATCGGCCAGGCCGGCGTCCAGATCGGCAACGCCTGCTGGGAGCTCTACTGCTTAGAGCACGGCATCCAGCCTGATGGTCAGATGCCCTCCGACAAAACCCTTGGCGGTGGAGACGACTCCTTCAACACGTTCTTCAGCGAGACTGGCGCCGGCAAGCACGTGCCCAGGGCCGTGTTTGTTGACTTGGAGCCTACTGTTGTCGGTAAGATTATCACCAGAAGACTGGTAGTTAAACCAAACTGGCCTTGCACTGTCCACGTTCCACTGGCTTGAGTGGCCTTTACTAGGATTGCAGTTGACTTTTCGGGCCTTTTTCACGAAACTTCGAGCCTCTCTTGGTTTTGTCTATTGGCTATGTGCGAAGTAGGTGGTGGGGGTAAGCTAGGCGATCGTAGCGCACACCATAGCAGAAATGTGTACTTACGGGGGACAACTGTCAAATTTACTTTCACGTTTTCTATTGGTTTCTTAACGGTTTCCTACGATTCGTTTCGTTTGTATGTATTTATTTATTCTCTTATTTATTTCAGTAAAATTTCCAATACGGGGCCTTTCTCGTATACTAAAGTAAATAAAATATTCATGTGTCATTATTTGACATCTCTGAGTTTTGACATTGTCTCGGGACCTTTGACGTTTGACGTTTCAGACGTGCACATAGCCAATAGTGTGATAAAGATTTGTCTCTTTTTAGCACCTATCGATAAAGAGCAACACAATAAATGTCAAAAATGTGTCTATTTGTTTTGTTATGTCGGTCGACAATATTGTAGTAGGTAGGTATGCCAGCGATAGGACCACTTGGCCAGTGTTGAAAGTACTAACATTTTCCTTAGGCCTTAGGTTTTCTTTTACTCAGAGTTTCAAATATAATTTCGATTTCCTCTTTACTTAGTTTGGAACAAGGCATTAACTGAAAGCCATTACCAGTCGGTATCGCGCGAGCATTGAACCCGTACACGGCCTATCATTATTGAGTTGTTAGACCGTTAGCCACAGAGTTGGGTGAAGCCTAGCATTATTTAATACCACGTCGGTGGGAAACAAGAGTACGGCCCACTTGATGGTAAGCGGTCACCGTAGCCTATTGACGGTTGCAACTCCAGTTTGACACTACTGGAGTTGCAACGGTCAATAGGCTACGGTGACCGCTCAAACTCAAATGTCACATGCATTTTCTACAATGCGCGTCATACAATTGGTTTGATGGATATTTCATACTTGTTCCATAGTAGAACTCAACTTGGTTGTGTTATAATACCTCTACAACAGTTGAACCTTACTCAAAAGTATGAAAGTTCATATTCATCTGCAAGCTATGACGGACTGCGTCGTTGGCGTTGAAATAACTGGTGCAGGCGTAGGCAGTAGCGGATGTAGGCAGTGGGGTTTAGGGGCTCCATCCCACCATGCAAGCGTCCATAGGTTTAGTTGCCATATAAGAGAAAGCGAGAGAGGGAACCGTAGATACTCTTGTTTAAGTACTATCATGGTATAAAAAACGGGCCAAGTACGTGTCGGGCAAAGCGCAATGAAGGGTTCCGTACCTACTACTACTACTACTCCACATTTAATACAAATACAAATACAAATAAATATCTTTATTCTGCATAAAATGTGGTACATTAGATGGCAACATTATTTAAATATAAAACCGCACATTTGAAACCACTGTCCTGTGCTTTGAATGATAAAAGATCGTATCTTCATAAGAAACTAGACACATACGTTCTTTTGTTGGGGCAAGCCAATTTTTCAGCGATAATTCAAAAACCGTTAGACATAGACTTCTTTTAGCTTTTCCTGTAATTTATGGGTAAAAAAGAATTCGTTTGATCAAAACTTTCTAATAACCTGCTTTAGACGGAAAAGCAACAATTTGCATACAGCATACAACGCGTTTACTGATCTATACCCTATTCAAATTGACCCTACTAGCTTGCCATGGCAAAATAGCGCTTACCACCGTGACATAGCTGCTTTGTGAAATAGAAAACGGTAGAAATCTGAACGCCACGCATGGTCACACTGTCACACACCAACGGTGTTGCCTTAGGCTGTAAACATGTCTCTTTCGTATTCAAAGTCGATATTTAGCGTTTTTTGTCGACTCAAGGCGTTGGTTTAACGGCTTGATCATTTACCTTTTACGGTGGTAATGGTAATTATCGCAGAAAAAGTAAACACAAACACATGTGTGAAGAACAAAAAACATACGATCTTACTTTGCATTCTTTATGAATTGCGGTGGGTTTTTTTTATCTTTAATAATTTAACGCGGGTTTTACAAATGCCCCCGTTATAGTGGTTCTCTTACACTAATCATTCCTTAGTATAAATACAGACTTAACTACATTATATAATAACTCCGCCTCTTCTGAGGTCGGACAAGCTAAAATGCTATTTATCCTACCGAGATCGTACTTATTCGCTGGATATCGCCACGCCCACATCCATTGTAACTTGGTAGACATCTTCCACAACCCCACATATGGTGAAATTGGGAATGTCAACTTTCCGCATCATGTATGCATAGCTAAAAAATTAAAATGTAATGTAATGGAATGTGGCTGGAGCGAAGTTTAAGATTGGCTGGGTGGTTTTATACCAAATGCCTTTAGTTCGGGATCTTTCATCAAGGTGATGATGATGATATTCTTTATGAATGACGTTTAAATATGAACAGGGGCGTCACATTCTGGGGAACGTTGTAACACTCCGTTGCTTAAATATAGGTAGTTACATTCAGCCACGAAACTGGTCTAAGACTTCTGAACCTTAACATGCAGATAATAGAGTAAAAAATAGGCGGAACACTTTTTTTGCACGTCTCATCAGCTCACCACTTGACAAAGATCAATGCTTCCCTCATGAGGTTACCTAAGCCCCACGCAGGCTCAGTAGCAGTGCCATCTCATCTCAGTAGCGATTAAGAAATAGCCCCTTCATAATCTCAAGTGCGATAACATCTGTATCCACTCATCGCTCAATGCAAAAAATATGCACGAAAGTCGTGTAGGTATTTTTATAACACAACTGTAATTGATAATGGAGGATGAGTGTTTTGTACCGTTATAATTCGCTGTATTTCGTCTACCAAACATTCACGATTTAAGTATATAGTTTTAAGTGGAAACATGCAATTGATATTGTTTGATCAAATTGGCACTGAAATTAACTTTCGTGTGCTCTGCCTATCATATCAGCCCAAGGACATCCACTGCTGGACATAGGCCTCCCCCAATCTCATCGGGGGTAAATGCCATAATGCTCTGCCTACATGTTTTGGGAATATGGGTGTGAGTTTATGTATGTATAATTTAATTAATAAATAATAGTAAACTTTTTAAATTACATGTCATTTTTCAAAAAATGTTTAGATTTAGAATGGAAGCTCCAATGAAGAAATCATGTATTTTGCTACACTCACTCCTAAAATAACACTAAATGTAGGTAATCTATACTAATATTATAAAGCTGGAGAGTTTGTTTGTTTGTTTGAACGCGCTAATCTCAAGAACTACTAGTACGAATTGAAAAAATATTTTTGTGTTGGATAGTCCATTTATCGAGGAAGGCTTTAGGCTATATAACATCGCGACCAATAGGAGCGACAACGCGGACGAAGTGTCGGGCAACAGCTAGTAATAAATATTGTGAGAAGGATATAAAAGTAATATTCACTGATTTAATTAATTAAATGTCTGTACAGAGCAGATTTTAACAGAATATGTTTTTATATAGAAGAAATAAAACCCCGTATCAGTGCTGAACGACCATTACTCATTAAGGTGCCACATTCACAAGCCGTGATCCTGATTTTCGATCAGATGAAAACTAAAAACTAAAATATTTATTTGAAACTAGCATTTGCCCGCGGCTTCGCCCGCGTACTAAGCGAAATTTTTAACCGTCTACAAAAAACAGGTTCGTATGTTTGTCCACGATTATCTCGCGTTTGGCTAAACCGATTTAGATGCGGTCTCCAGAAAAGTAGTTGTTACATTCTGGGGTTTCGCTATACGAAGTTTGGTGATTGTGATTCATTAACAGATGAACAGATAAAAAGTTAGTATACATTCTGAGAACCGGCAAACTGTTGAATTTCATTTGAATTTGGCAAAAATAAGGATCGAAAACTATTATCATACATTTCCGAGATGAAATAAAAGCATGTCTGAAATGGCTCTTAGTAAAAGTATCTGTGTACAACAGTAACACCAATAGGTCTGTAAACGACCTAACAGCGCGCAGCGGCCATAAACTTTGGTCCTTTGAAGTACAGAAATACGGCTAATTCAATACCATGTGTAACATTTATTTTTCCTACAATTAAATTTATTAGGTAGGTTTAGCCAGTTACCATTGGAGCATCCAAAAAGAAAATTTGGCCTCACTTCCATTCGCACTTCTTACTGTCAGTCCGTCTGTTACAACCAAGTTGCTTTTACTGGACCTATTGAATTGCAATTTGGCACAAACTATCAAGAATTTAGAGCGCTCGTGGCCCAACGGCACCCGCCTACCGCGTGCGTGACCGCTTTGAGTGGTTACTAACTGACTCTCGTGCTTTGAAAGGCACGCTAAGCCGTTGATCCCGGCTGCAATCGTTAAGCCAAGTTAGAGCCCTTCGAGTGGCTTGCGAACTTCTAACAGTCAAGTTGCCCACTCACTTGACAAAGGGGGGTCGAAGTTGCACCGCGTCCGTAGGGAGTACCCACCGTTACCATACACAGAACCCCTGGGTGGTGCTAAAAGTGCAACAAAAACTGGCAACCGTACTAGTCTTCTCGAAAATCTCACGGTTCGTAAATAAATGCCATACGATTAAAAAAATGATGAAGGTTGATTTAAATGCAAAAAATATCGAAACCTCTATGTCGTTTTTAAAAGCAAATCCATAGATACCCCACACGCCTATATAGTAACATTAAACTTTTTTGCATATAGGTATGAATGGAGTGCCAATTTTTACCTCAGATTCGCATTAAGAGACCTCTCGGATGCTCAGATATCGATTTTGAACGAAATCGGGACGAAAAAAAAGAAAATCAATATGGCCGCCACTTTCACAAATTTTACCCTGGATTCGTATTAAGAGACCTCTCGGACACTCCGATATCGATTTTGAACGAAATCGGGACGAAAATGAAGAAAATCAATATGGCCGCCACTTTTTTCAAATTTTACCTCAAATTCGTATTAAGAGACCTCTCGGACGCTCAGATATCGATTATGAACACAATCGGAACGAAAATGAAGAAAATCAATATGGCCGCCACTTTTTTCAAATTTTACCTCAAATTCGTATTAGGGGACCTCTAGGACGCTCAGATATCGAAATTGAACGAAATCGGGTTGGAAATGAAGAAAATCAATATGGCTGCCACTTTTTCCAAATTTTACCTCGGATTCATATTAAGACACCTCTCGGACGCTCAGATATCGATTTTGAACGAAATCGGGACGGAAATGAAGAAAATCAATATGCCGCCTTTTTTTCCAAATTTTACCTCGGATTCGTATTAAGAATTCTCTCGGACGCTCAGATATCGATTTTGAACGAAATCTGGACGGAAATGATAAAAATGGATATGGCCGCCACTTTTTCTATTTTATACCTCGGATTCGTATTACGAGACCTCTCGGACGCTCAGATATCGATTTTGAACACAATCGGGACGAAATTGAAGAAAATCAATATGGCCGCCTCTTTTTTCAAATTTTACCTCAAATTCGTATTAGGGGACCTCTAGGACGCTCAGATATATCGATTTTGAACGAAATCTAGACGGAAATGATAAAAATTAATATGGCCGCCACTTTTTCTAAATTATACCTCGGATTCGTATTACGAGACCTCTTGGACGCTCAGATATCGATTTTGAACGAAATCGGGACGAAAAAAAAGAAAATCAATATGGCCGCCACTTTCACAAATTTTACCTCGGATTCGTATTAAGAGACCTCTCGGACACTCAGATATCGATTTTGAACGAAATCGGGACGAAAATGATGAAAATCAATATGGCCGCCACTTTCACAAATTTTACCTCGGATTCGTATTAAGAGACCTCTCGGACGCTCAGATATCGATTATGATCGAAATCGGGACAAAAAAAAAGAATTCAATGACTGCGACTTTTTCCACATTTTACCTCGGAGTCATATTAGGGACCTCTCGGACGCTCAGATATCGATTTTGAACGAAATCGGGACGAAAAAAAAGAAAATCAATATGGCCGCCACTTTCACAAATTTTACCTCAGATTCGTATTAAGAGACCTCTCGGACGCTCAGATATCGATTTTGATCGGAATCGGGACGAAAAAAAAAGAAAATCAATGACTGCGACTTTTTCCA
This sequence comes from Notocelia uddmanniana, assembly GCA_905163555.1. Classification (NCBI taxonomy): domain Eukaryota; kingdom Metazoa; phylum Arthropoda; class Insecta; order Lepidoptera; family Tortricidae; genus Notocelia; species Notocelia uddmanniana. The sequence goes on from LR991059.1 coordinate 2,106,604, forward strand.
CATTTTACCTCGGAGTCGTATTAGGGACCTCTCGGACGCTCAGATATCGATTTAGAAACGAAATCGAGACGGAAATGAAGAAAATCAATATGGCCGTTACTTTATTCAAAGTTTAGGTACCTCGGATTCCTATTAAGAGTCCTCTCGGACGCTCAAATATCGATTTATGTCGAAATCGTATCGGACGGCACTGATTAATAAAACCATCTACAATACATAGAATCAAAAAAGGTCGTATCTTCATAGGGAACTCACGGCACTTCATGCACCTTTAGACCTTATAAGGAACTTACATGCCAAATTTGGTATCTCTCGATCCACCAGTTTGCGCTGTGCGGTGATATGTCAGTCTCTCAGTCAGTCAGTTATTTCTTGATATTTGGCACAATTTTTCAAAAGTTTTCATGACCACAATATTAAATTAAAAAACCGATGCCATTTTCGTAATTAACGTCCCAAAAAACCATAAAAACGACACCCATATTAATATTTAGACATTTCATCCCCCTCGGACCCCAACAGAGGGGATGGTATTTCACGTCCTCCACGTGGGATTTTAAAATCATTGTTGTTTTCGTAATCAGCGACCCAATAAACCATGGAAACAACACCCATATCGATTTTCAGAATTTGTCACCAGATTTCCCCCTTTTAGGGGTTAATTTCTCAAAAAACCTGAAACACATGTTTACTCATTTATCGTTAGAAATACTCCTGTGAAGTTTCGAATAAAATAATCCAGCTAATCTTGATTCCCCATACAATCTTCGGACCCCCATTTCACCCCTTAGGCGTTGAATTTTGAAAAATCCTTTCTTAATGCACCTCAAGACCTTATATGGAACCTACATACTAAATTTGGAATCTCTAGAACCACCAGTTTGCGCTGTGCGGTGATATGTCAGTCTCTCAGTCAGTCAGTTATTTCTTGAAATTTGGCACAATTTTTCAATATTTTTTATGTCCACAATATTAAATTACAAAACCGATGCCATTTTCGTAATTAACGTCCCAAAAAACCATAAGAACGACACCCATATTAATATTTAGACATTTCATCCCCCTCGCACCCCAACAGAGGGGATGATATTTCACGTCCTCCACGTGGGATTTTAAAATCATTGTTGTTTTCGTAATCAGCGACCCAATAAACCATGGAAACAACACCCATATCGATTTTCAGAATTTGTCACCAGATTTCCCCCTTTTAGGGGTTGATTTCTCAAATAACCTGAAACACATGTTTACTCATTTATCGTTAGAAATACTCCTGTGAAGTTTCGAATAAAATAATCCAGCTAATCTTGATTCCCCATACAATCTTCGGACCCCCATTTCACCCCCTTAGGCGTTGAATTTTGAAAAATCCTTTCTTAATGCACCTCAAGACCTTATATGGAACCTACATACTAAATTTGGAATCTCTAGAACCACCAGTTTGCGCTGTGCGGTTATATGTCAGTCTCTCAGTCAGTCAGTTATTTCTTGAAATTTGGCACAATTTTTCAAAATTTTTCATGTCCACAATATTAAATTACAAAACCGATGCTATTTTCGTAATTAACGTCCCAAAAAACCATAAAAACGACACCCATATTAATATTTAGACATTTCATCCCCCTCGCACCCCAACAGAGGGGATGGTATTTCACGTCCTCCACGTGAGATTTTAAAATCATTGTTGTTTTCGTTATCAGCGACCCGGTATATCATAAAAACAATTCCCATGTCGATTTTCAGAATTTGTCACCAGATTTCCCCCTTTTAGGGGTTGATTTCTCAAAAAACCTGAAACACGTATTTACTCATTTATCGTTAGAAATACTCCTGTGAAGTTTCGAATAAAATAGTCCAACTAATCTTGTTTCCCCATACAAACTTCGGACCCCCATTTCACCCCCTTAGGGGTTGAATTTTGAAAAATCCTTTCTTAGTGCACCCCTAGACCTTATAAGGAACCTACGTGCCAAATTTGGAATCTCTAGGACCAGCGGTTTGGGCTGTGCGTTGATATGTCAGTCAGTCAGTCAGTCAGTCAGTCAGTCAGTCAGTCAGTCAGTCAGTCAGTCAGTTTCTTCTTTTATATATTTAGATGTTCGAGTATGCAACAGTGCAATAAAAGTATAGGTACACGTCTAACGGTTAACGCAATTGCATTCGAATGCCGTGGTGAACGAACTACAAATAGCAATTAAGTTATTTAAGCTACAGCCGGCTGGTTAACCGACGTCGTCCACTTATGACTGAGTGCTCTCAATAAAGATGCTAATCTCAACTCCAATAAGCTTGAGAACGTGTTTCTTTGGTTATTGTGCCTAACTGTTACACGAAACTTATGGATATTACAGTGTTTAAAAGCAGTACAGTGCATTTCAGCTTACTAAAGAATCAAATCACGCAACATGTCTCTCCATTAAATTTTAACTAGACTTCCGTTCCGTCCTTTTTTCTTTCAACTTATAATTAAAAATACAACCCTGCTGGCCACGATTCCAATCTCTGATAATGAAAGACCAATAGATGGGAGGATATCCTTCTCTGACATACGTCTTTAACATTTTGTCATCTCTTCAGTTGTTACTACGAATACTTGATCACCAATAATTTTGTCTTATCCGTATCCTGAATATTACTTGAGTCTGAGATACGTTGCAACTGTCAATCAGACTTACCTAGGCACACCTAGGTCCCTACCTACCTACCTATACCTAGGTCCATAGGCCATAGGGACCTAGGTCTGCCTGCGGCTGAGTGGCCGCAATGGTCAGCAAGCGCTGTGAACAATAAGAACGGCATTGTTGACGCAATACTTAGTGGATGATTGCAAGTTCACGTCCTATCATATCTAGACAAACTCACAGCTACTGAACTACAGCACTAAAACTTCATTTTAAATCCCCAGACGAAGTCCGCACCGGCACATACCGGCAGCTGTTTCATCCAGAGCAACTTATCACTGGCAAGGAAGACGCGGCCAACAACTACGCGCGCGGACACTACACCATCGGGAAGGAGATCGTCGACGTCGTGCTCGACAGACTTAGGAAGCTAGCAGACCAATGCACTGGTCTTCAGGTGAGAACGGACACTCAGACACGGATTCAGAGGGACATGGAGGGGCGCAATAGGGACAATTGAAGCAAGTGTTCTTTTAAATAATAAAAAATAGTGACCGGGCACTCATTAGCAATGTTACAGTTAATCGATGTTACATGCTGCAGTGAGCCAAGAGACTACTTAGATGAATTAGGTGAGAACTTATTAATGAAGAAAGCGACCAAGCACATGCCGGCACTGAATCTTCGGGAAGGAGGTCGACGAATACACGACTTTAGATAGGAACTCGTCACTGGGAATAACCGAAAAAACCTAGACTAAAACAAAGGATAAATAAAAGATAAATTAAATTGCGCTCGTAAAGAATATACCTAAACTGCGGTTGATATTCAGGATTTCTTTAAATATTTTGCTGAACTTTTTGGCCACGATCTGCTTTGCAAGTGCTTGAGGTGTTCTGCTTTCAGTGTAGACGGTGGACTACGACCGAATGTTATATGGTTCCTCAAAAGCTTTTATATAACTTGCCCTGATAATAGTATATATGTATGGGACAAACCTTGCAGCTGAATTTTACCAGTTATCTTCAACCAATTGAGCAGAAATTTGGCATACTTATGTAAGTTCAGTGACAATGCATATATTTAAGCAGTACATTGTCTGTGGCAGGGCTTCCTGGTGTTCCACTCGTTCGGCGGCGGCACCGGCTCCGGCTTCACGTCGCTGCTGATGGAGCGCCTCTCCGTCGACTACGGGAAGAAGTCCAAGCTCGAGTTCTCCATCTACCCAGCGCCTCAGGTACAACCATGTTTCCAAAGACGACTTCACACTTACGTGACGTGATGATCGTGTGCTCTGACGCTTGATACAGCATGAGCCGTGATGCCAGAGCTTAACCGTACTAAATTTATGAAACCAATTCGTCACGTCACGACACGTCATGTCAGACAAATATGAATCCGGCTTAATATACAATACTTGCTTCATCATCATCATCAATATCTGGCGAAGGATATAGGCCTCCCCCAAAGAGTACCACAATGACCGGTCCTGCGCCACCTGACATCGTCCCGTTACCTTTACCAGGTCGTCAGTGCATAGCTTGCGTAAGTAACTTAAAGAGAGAAAAAATGCACAAGTGTGAATACATAAGGTATCCAAAACCTATGACTTTCCACATTAAAGTGGATTGCACCTTACTGGATTGCATTCTGACTTAATTGAAATACGTCAAACAATAATCGGATTTAACTTCGAGGGCGACGTATATTCCATTAGTTGCTTATTGTGTCTACCCTAATCCATAGAGGTTCAGTTGTATTACTTACTCTGAACGTCAGGTGCGTTTGCATGTTACACCAGACAAGTGTTACCTGCTCGCTAATGCCAGGAACTGCCAAGGCTAGTTGAGTTACCGATGAATTTTCACTTCAAGAATTCTTGTCCCAGGTGTCTACAGCAGTAGTAGAGCCGTACAACTCTATCCTGACCACGCACACTACCCTGGAACACTCCGACTGCGCGTTCATGGTCGACAACGAGGCCATCTACGATATATGTCGTCGCAACCTGGACATCGAGCGTCCTACGTACACCAACCTCAACAGGCTGATTGGACAGGTAAACAACAATCTATAGACTCCAAAATTATACATGTACTTTAATGTAATTAGACAGGTCGAAGGCACGATCCGTGAAGATACTTCGGCGAGGTCACAACCCTCGCTTTGAGGAGAAAAACCACAAGTAAACATACAAAGTATTTTGAATAGTAACGTAACATTGCCTGTAACTAGGAATGCGTCTCTATGATCTTGGCTTGAAAAATAAATTTGTGGACAATCTTACACAAATCGACATAGTCCCAAACTAACCGGAACTTGCAATATGGCTATACTAAGCGGCGATAGAAAACATCCAAAACTCAGGAACAAATATTCGTATTCGCCAAGAGATTAGGAACTTTTACGCTTGCACGCCATTGTATTCTTTCACGTGAAATATGGCAATATCATCACTTCCCCTGAAGGTTTGAATTGCATCCTAATTACGTCTACAAGAAAATGTATACGTAGTAAACTGTACATAGTAAACATAGCCAACATGGTGTAAAACAATCCTCCAAGCTTTATTTTCTTATTACTTTTCTTACTGTATCTTCCCTACGTTCCAGATCGTCTCGTCCATCACGGCGTCCCTCCGCTTCGACGGCGCCCTGAACGTGGACCTGACGGAGTTCCAGACCAACTTGGTGCCGTACCCGCGAATCCACTTCCCGCTCGCCACGTACGCGCCCGTCATCTCCGCAGAGAAGGCCTACCACGAGCAGCTGACGGTCGCCGAAATAACCAATGCCTGCTTTGAGCCTGCCAACCAGGTCAGTCATGTCATGTCATCATTACTATGGAGCGTTCGTGGCCCAGCGGCGCCCGCGTACCGCGTGCGGAATGCGAGCTTAGCAACGTGGGCGCAAGTCGGTTCTCGGATGGGTGACCGCTTTGAGTGGTTACTCATAATCAATGACTTAACGTGCTTTGGAAAGCACGTTAAGTCATTGATCCCGGCTGCTGTCTACGACAGCAGTCGTTAAGCCAAGTTAGAGGCCTTCGGGCTTCGAAGTTGCACCACGTCCGTAGGGAGTACCCACAGTTACCCTGCACGTGACCCCTGGGTGGTGCTAAAAGTGTAACACACTGGCAACCGTACTTGTCTTCTCAAAGATCTCACGGTTCGAAAATAAATGCCATACGATTATTATTTTAGGCTCTGGGCGTCATCATCTAGCAAAGTCCTGCAAAACTTCACCAGATCGTGGTTCTGCTGCGGATCATACAGGTTCTGACTCGATCTCGTAGGAAAACACATGCATCTGCTTTTCCATCTCTTTGAAGTGTCAGACAGGGCAACAGACACCATGACACTAGTTCCAGACCAATCTGGTGTCGTACTCGCGTTTCCACTTCGCGTTTACCACGTACGCATCCGTCATCTTTGCAGAGAAAGAAGGCATGAGCAGCTGACGGTTACCGAGATCACTAATGCCTGCTTCGAGCCTGCCAACCAGGTGACTTATTATATTATATTTTAGCAAGACTTTACCTAGACTATGGCAGAATTGCACCAGAGTTTTAGTGCAGGGTGACTTGTAGGTTCTTAAAGAGAAACTCCGTCGTTAACTGTATAATCAAATCGGGACGAGATGCTGTACTTAAGAGACACGACATAAATCTCGAAGACACTGCTTGTTGGCGTCTTCATTATTATAAAACTATCCTCTTAGGGACAATCAAAACTTTTCTTATAAGAGCATTCAGTTATTCTTATTAGAAGAGCGGTTACAATGTCATTAGTATCCTGTGCGCCTGACCGTCCCCTTCCAGGGGATCCTGCAACTTTCACCAGATCGTTGTTCCACTTCGTAGTTAGGTTGTCAACTTACTTGTGACTGCGTCTCTTAGTTCGTGATCTATCGCTTTGAATCTGCTGCGAATCATTCAGGTCCTCATACTCGTAGCATCGCTTTTTCCATCCCTGAAAGTCATTGTCGTCAAGGAAGGGCATAACCAACGTTCCCTGATCGTCCTGATCCAACTCAGTTCCTGGTTGATCGCCTGCTGCGGATCTTTCAGGCGCCAAAAAACTTATTATCCATTGTCCCCTGCTGCTACTAAGCAATGTTGATTTTAACGCCATATTGATTTTAAAAATTAGTCCGTAAATCTTTTTTTCTTTTATTCCAGATGGTTAAATGCGATCCGCGCCACGGCAAATACATGGCTTGCTGCATGTTGTACAGGTAAACCATTTTCATTATATATCTCACTAACACTCACAACACTGTGAGGGCGTAAGACCACAATTCCTAACAAGAGATCTCCGGCCCATTTCAAAGTCTACAAGTGATTCCCAGTATAGATATCTCCTTCAAAACTATTTTTGGTCCATTGATCCGTTTATGTTTTGTTTTCTCATAAACAGAGGCGACGTGGTGCCCAAAGACGTGAACGCGGCCATCGCCACCATCAAGACCAAGAGGACCATCCAGTTCGTGGACTGGTGCCCCACAGGATTCAAGGTATTTTTTATATACTAGGTACAACTGTGGCAAACAAGCACTCGCAATTTTTTTCCTTTACGGCTACTTCCTTTACGCCCGCACTGTGCGCATCGACCTTTAGACTAGAATTATTTGTGTCGTGCAACGTGTCTTATTCATGTGTGCCGTGTCTGATAATGATTGTGTGTACGCCAATTTATAAATAATTTGTGTTTATAGTTACAAAATTTGAATGTCACTGTGTGACAAGGTACTCGTAGTATGACTTCATGAAACATTGTAACATCGTATGTATACCCCATCTTGAGCACATAAATAAATGACTAAATGAAAATGTTGTTTTATGTGAAGGTATTAAACAGTGACCGTACAATCATATTCAATGATCGAAACAACTGGAGCGATTTCGTAAAACGTACAATTTGGTGAATCAGCGGCAGCATGGCATAGTCTTAGTTCTCTAAAGTACTGTAGTTAGTTCCTGAACTAGACAAGTTCAGCAGTTTCACAATTCAGTTCTAAATTTCGATTCTTTTTTATCCTATTGCTTGTTAAATCCTGATCATATTTCCAAGCGTTGTTTAACCGTGTAAAATCTGTGTTCAGGTGGGCATCAACTACCAGCCGCCAACAGTCGTGCCCGGCGGAGACCTGGCTAAAGTACAGCGCGCCGTGTGCATGTTGTCCAACACTACCGCCATCGCGGAGGCCTGGGCCAGGTACTTGCTCATATAACTTACCGCATCGTTAGCCTTGCGAGTCTATTACAGGCTTTACGAGCAGTGTCAAGTAGGTTCACAGCGCATACGAGTGTTCACAGTAGGAAATGATAGCTTAAGGACTTCCAAATTTCAAATTAAAGAGGAAAATTGAAAAAAATATTCTTCGATCAGGGTTCAAACCTGCGACATCTGGCATACGCGGCCAATCGCTTAAGCCTCTGAGCTATCGGAACAACCAAGCTCTTGCACGAAATCCTTCACTAGTTCCCTCTTACAACGCCTTAGGGAGGCGTAGATTTTCCCTTTAATTTGAAATTTGGAATTTTCGTTAGCAGCGTTACTGCTTAATACAAAACTAGCTTAAGGACTTGTTATGAACATTTGAAGGGGTTGAAAGGGGAAGGGTGAGGGGGGGGGGGATATAGCTACTCATACAGAATAAATAGTGTCATTTGGCTGTGAAGTTATTTAAGATACTTTCGGCCCGCCTGATGGTAAGCGGTCACCGCAGCCTATGGACGTCTGCAACTCCAGAGGTGTCACATGCGCGTTACCGACCCCTTAAAAATTATACCCTCCTTTCTTGAAGAACCCCATACTGTAGTCCCTCGGGAAAACCTCGGTAGGGAGCTCATTCCATAGTCGAAGCGTCTGAGGGAGGAAAGGACTTAAGGTGCGGTCAGCACATACAACAGTAGTTTGGCTAGTAAGTGACAGCCAAGATGGCCACATATGACACATCTTTATCATTATCACTCTAGAAATAACGATACTTTTGACTATTTTGACTGCTACTAACTATAGGACGCTGACATCTGTTACTCTCAAATTTTCCTTAATTACTCATAAGTACCTTGATTACAGTTTCTGAAAAATTAAAAAAATACTATAAAAGATACGATAGTTCGAATCTTTTCTAAGACTCGAGTTGTGACTACAGGACTCGATAAGACTCCAAAAAGGACTCAAAAGACTCAGAAGTCTTTTAATCTCGGAGTCCCGTAAGTATGAGTAGAGTTCTTGAATTCGAGACTCCAAAAACTCGAGTCTTTACCAACACTAAGCGTTACTCAACTCTTCGAAGACGAAGTTATTCAGTGACCACTTACTTTTTCACAGACTCGACCACAAATTCGACCTCATGTACGCCAAGCGCGCCTTCGTCCACTGGTACGTCGGCGAGGGAATGGAGGAGGGAGAATTTTCTGAAGCACGCGAGGACTTGGCGGCCCTCGAGAAGGATTACGAGGAGGTCGGCGTAGACTCCACGGAGGGGGAGCTGGATGAGGATAACGAGTATTAGAGGGTTAGGGGGTGAGCGTTGAGTGGAGTTGACAATCAAGTGACGTTTTAAAGTGTTAGACACCTTTTAGAATCACGAATGTTTATGACCAAGTTACCTATATAATTCTTGCGCAGTTGAAATATTACTTGTATTTTATGGTGACCAGAAAGGAACGGCGGCGCAGAAAGGTGTAATCGAACTCTTTTGACTAAAAAGTAACTTGAAATTTCTCGCCAGTCATGATAAAATAACTGCTTGATTAAGTAGGGTCTCTTTTTCAAAGCTGGCGTTCGAAAGAATTGTATTGTGTAACTTTTGGTGCAAGGCAAAATGCAAAGTTGAACTTTGCGCGTTTTTATTTTGATTCGTCAATCATGGTCAACGCTTATGGTTCCTAACTTAAACTATAACGTGAAGTGACGGAGTAAACTAACTCTATATATTAACCAACAATGCCTTTGTCGTATTTTGTATCTAAATCTTAGATTTATTGATACAAATAAATTGACAATTTCTCATTATTAATGTTCCTTTTTTGGCGTCGATTATTTGTTGATTTGGTTTATTTTTAAATGAATTAAGGTAATATTAAGGCTCTGAGCTTGACTGAGATGGCTAACAGTACAAACTTTCGGAAAATTATATTCTAAATGAAAGTTTGAGTGTCTGTATGTTTGTTTAATTGCATTTATTAATTATAATATACTAATAAGCAGTGATAATATAATAACCTATTGGATTTAATATAGTTTTATGCTAGAGCTAACTTGTTTGTGAGTTCTGTCGTTTCCGAGCTTTGTGACGAGAAGTAATTTTATACGTAGGTTTATGAATGTTTTTAATGCACAATAAACATTTTTCACATTTAACTTATTTTATTTATTTATTCGAATTTCTGCCTACTGTATGCTTGATATAGTTTTGAGTAGGAAAACAAGAAGAAGACATTAATATCAGTGTTGCGGAACCTAACTTTTCCAGTTAAGTTTTTTTTCTGGATTTTAAAAAAGTTTCGACATACGAAGGGAACAAAACACCAAAATCGTAAAAGGAAACCAAGTTATATTCGAATAAATTTTATTTACATAAATAAATGTACAAATCTACTCAATAGGTACACCTTTACATAAAGTTCATACGTTTACAAAACCATTAACTTCTACAATACATCGAAAACTGTATAAATTAATTTTGTACTAAAGCAGTAACGCTGCTAACGAAAATTTCAAATTAAAGGGAAAAATTGAAAAATTTAATGCTCCGAGCAGGATTTGAACCTGCGACATCTGGTATACGCGGCCAATCGCTCTAGCCTCTGAGCTATCGGAACAACCAAGCTCGTCCACGAAATCCTTCAATAGTTCCCTCTTACAACGCCTTAGGGAGGCGTACAGCGATTCTCAGGAGGCGTACAGACATCTTTAGTACAAAATTAATTTAGTATGGGATGGCGCATCGTTACTGACGATTTCTCAATGTAATTTGAGACGTTGGTGCCGTTAATAGAAGCCTAAGTCTTCTACAGTAGATGTCGCTGTACGCCTGCCTAAGGCGTTGTAAGAGGGAACTATTGAAGGATTTCGTGGACGAGCTTGGTTGTTCCGATAGCTCAGAGGCTAGAGCGATTGGCCGCGTATGCCAGATGTCGCAGGTTCGAATCCTGCTCGGAGCATTAAATTTTTCAATTTTTCCCTTTAATTTGAAAACTGTATAGTTTATACCTGTATTAAGAGATCTGATTACATCCTATCAAGTACATTACAAATGGGTTTGGATCAACTTTGTGATCGCACAAAGGAAAAGGTTTGGTTGTGACACACATAGGTATACCTAGAAGCGTAAAATATTTTTCCTAGTCAAGTTATGGACCTGGGAAGTGAAAAAATATTGAATTAGTATGATCGCGTGACAAAAACTCTATAAATCTGGACACTGAGAATCACTACCTTATAAAACAAAGTCCCCCGCCGCTACTGTCTGTCTCTTTCTAAGTCTGTATGACTGTATGTTCGCGATAAACTTAAAAACTACTGAACGGATTTTCATGCAGTTTTCATCCGTAGATAGAGTGATTCTTGAGGAAGGTTTAGGTGTATAATTTGTTAAGGTTTTGAGTAAATTGGTTGAAATATGACGATGTTTGGTAATGATGTCGGAAAAAAATACGCTGTCCAAGAGCTTTAATCGAAAACGGTGCCTTATCCGTTTTGAGATATACTCGTAACAATACAATGTATGGTGGGATTGTATCTCTTTCATTGGTCTACAAAAAAGTCCGGGATGTTACATGTCTATCTATTAAGGATAACTTAATATACCCATTCTAAACTTCTAAAAAAAGATCACATGTAATGTGGTATTTGCAAAGCTGTTTACACGGCTAGATTTAATCATTACCAAATTAAAAACGTTAGTTACATTGAGCATTTTATACAGATTATAATGGCCTTTTACATCATACAATTTAAATGAATGTCTTAGGAGTTATCAAAAATTAAAAATTTCGCGCGTAAATTCATGCGGACTAGCTGCCGCATCAACAGCAACAAATTTATAATATTACATTAGCTAATACTTATGTAATATTATAAATGCAAGAAAAGAAAAGAAAGATGAGAAAGTGAGATTTTAAGAAATGCATTTTACATTAATATGTAAAATGCATTTCTTCCTTTACGAAGGATCTGCGTTCAAAAAGATACCATAGAATATTAAGTTTTTAAGATACAGGTTTTTTTGGAACAGCCAACCAACCCTCCCTCGAGAGGGAAATCAAAATAAAGGGCTTAAAAAAGCGAGTACCAAAATGTATACAATACAGTAGGGTGGTATGTATACAATACTTCATGGTCTGAGCGTTTATTATGGCATAAGAACGTGTAAGAGAGACATAAGTTCTTTAGCACCGTATAGTCCTTGTTTAATCTAAAATTGTTGTACAGTCGACTACAAATAGATCCATCCACCCAAAATTACAATAGTACATTACTACAGAGGCCGGGACGAAAGGGGTTGCCGGCCGAGGCGACATAGACGGCCGAGCGAGCAAGGCCGGATAGGTCTGAGGCGGGCAACCCCATATTTCTCGCCGAGGTATGTAGAGTGCTTTTCTCAAACATGCAATGAAATAAACAACAAAAAAAACAAAGTTTTATTTTTAATACGCATAGTGGCAGAATGTCATGATGCCTGTGCCACAAATCTATGTGGAATGGAAATTAAAAAAGAGGACTTTGCCGGCCTAGGCCTGCAAGATTTATATGAAATTCCATTAACAACCTCTTGTCCTAGCCGCACCTGGAACGTGATACTTCGCAGCCTATTATAAGGAACATAACATTAATATTTCATTGCATGTTTGAGAAAAAATATGTATCCACGACCTTAACAAAGACAACAATGACACGGCTACATATTTTTGTAACTTTGGGTGCATCGTTCTCTTTGTAGTTAGTTGACTGTACTACATAACTAATTTCTTTACTTCTCTTCTAAGTACAAAAGATAACAATTGTGCAAATACGGGCTTTCTATCGTAAGTTATACAATAACTTCTAAAAATATGTACATTACAATGTAACATTTACTTGCGTAAGGAACTTCCAGAAGATATAAGTTACATGGAGTATTTTGAGCAATGGACTTAAAAAAAAGATAATACATATAATTATTTTAGATACTTACTAAGATTTAGGATTATCGAAAGTATTCAGGATATTGTCACTATTTATTTTATAAATATCTGCTTAGTAAAATTACAGATTTTAGATTAAAGAGAGAAATTGAAAATATTGTGGTATCGAGCAGGATTCAAACCTGCAACCTGGCATACGCGGTCAGTCGCTGCTACCAACACCAACTGAGCCATCGGAACCAATCGGCGGGGCAACAAATTCAAGCAGTTCCCTCATACAGCGCCTTAGGGAATCTCTAAGTTGTTTTACGCCGGTTCTTTTCGCAGTAAAGGTTTATTTTTCCGAACCAGTAGCAGTTTATTGAAATTTATAATTCCATATATTAATGCTTATCAGGCTGAGGAATGGAACTTCGAGGGGGACCCCCTAAGGCGTTCTATGATGCGAGGCATACGCGCCGGGATGTCGCGGGTTCCTGGCACAGACCAACATTTTTTTATACAACGGCGGTGGCAAACATGCATACGGCCTGCCTGATGGTAAGCATATACCGTAGCCTACGTCCGTAACTCCAGAAGAATCACAAGTACGTTGCCAACCCTCTATTGAATTGAGTATTCATTGTGTTGACTGATAGAGGGTATTTTTTCCCTTCAATTCGAAATTTATAAATACTTTTCTTCAGCTTACATAGCACGATCTAACAAGAGGTATACACATATTATGTACATATAGTACGCACGTTCTAGTCCGGTTTGGCTTTCAGGAGATCGGTGGGAACGGCCGCGTCCCGCGGGAACCAGCCGCGAGGCCCGCGGGCATCTCCGTCCTGCTCCCGCGAACCGAACAGCCAGTGTCTGGAAACGAGACAAACAGTTATTCATGAGGTTTTATTAGTTGAGATGTTTTGTGCTGACCGATGTTTTATAAAACTATTATTGGATTTTAAATCTAATAACATGAAAAATAAAGTCGCTTTTAGTGCAGATTAGTTTGACACAACTCTGCCAACTCAAACAATCTTGTTTAGCGCATCCATAAACAGTAACGCAAGTTGACATTAAACGTGTTATTGTTTCTGAGACTTGGATGTTTTCTATGTATTTAAGTATATATCTATAAAATATATCGTCGTCTACTACCCATAACACAAGCCTTATTGAGTTTACTATGGGACTAGTTCGATTTGTGTAAAAAATGTCCTCTAATATTTATTTATTTTATTTATTCAGGACAACAACAGCCGTAAATATACATTTTACATCAGAATGGTTACATAGCAGAAGGCCAATAACAGTTATCCATTGTATTACAAAATTACATATTTATTTATAATAAATGAAAGTGAACAGTAGTAAATTGCAAGCTACATACACAAAGTATATACGAAATGAGACATACTCAGACATAATCCAGAACAGACAGCAATCACTGGGAACTTATTATGTACCACTAAGCAGCATGCCATCCAATAAATATATATATAATCCCCTAATATATATATAATTTTAATTGTTAAATTAATTAGCGCCAGTATCTTTTTATAAGCCGCTGAAGCATCTACGAATAACGAACTTTTTGTGCATTTAGTTACAAACTTACATTTACATGGTGTCCAGATATTAATATTCATGTTTTATTGGTAATATTTAAAACATGTCAAAGTATATACTCACTTCCTCTGCCTGGTGGCCCTGACGAGGTCCCCGGGCCGCAGCGGCAGGCGCGGCTCGTCCGAGCACGGCGCGGCCAGCGCGGCGCGCGGCCAGCGCAGCAGCGGCACCCAGCGCCCCGAGTAGTGCGACACCGCCGTGTACAGCCGGGACCGGACGCGCTTGTCCGCCTTCTGGGCTAGTTGTTCCAGCTGGAGTGTGAGGAAACAATGTCTTACTTTTACAGACAACGTTAAATAAAGACTTGTTTACGGGTCTAACGTGATATTTATTCATTTAACTTTATTACCTACATTTCGACACGGGTTGCACCGGTCATGTTCGCGGCAGAAACCGACGTCCCATCAAGTTGTCGACGAATGTATGGGTACGGAGTTTCAGATCGGTAAATGTGATACAGTTGGTGCCGTGACCAGGATACAACACAATTATTGCAATATTGAGATGGTTTATAAGGATGCAATATTTTGTTTGTCAATTTGAGGACAAGTGCCGAGAAGTAAAAGACCACGATAGTGGAGGTGGCTTATTCTCACCAACCAGACTGATCAGTCGGACACTGACTAATGTGAAATTTATAATTACTATTACACATTGGATACATCGACGCGTGTGCCTGGTTGGCGACTTTATTTGGGGCTAATGCAAAGTAC
Organism: Notocelia uddmanniana; assembly: GCA_905163555.1. Lineage (NCBI taxonomy): Eukaryota > Metazoa > Arthropoda > Insecta > Lepidoptera > Tortricidae > Notocelia > Notocelia uddmanniana. Next base: position 2,121,686 of record LR991059.1, read on the forward strand.
ATGCGCATAGTTGTAGAAAATAATGTATATCTTTGTACAAATGGTTTACAGCATTTTCAGATCATATATACAACTTACGTTGAAGACGGTAAATGTTGTGATTTAACGCTTATAAAATTAGGAATGGATTACATTTACAATGAGATCAAACGGTCTTCAGCCATCTTTAACATCATACATGTGTCCCTGGAACACGACGCGCCAGTTGTTCCGCCAGGTGTGGTTGTACGGGAAAACAAAAATCTGCCTCGCTACGAAGCGGTTACGGACACAACTAAACATCTTAATACCTCATTTACATTGTGCTGATCAGCTTTGAGGAGGAAGAGACATAATGATGCCTGGTTGCCAAGCGAATAGGTGTATTACAGTTTGATGCCTTGACTAAGATAATCACAGTTCAAGGATTCGATTCCGATTCGATTCTCTGCTATGTTGGCTGAAAGTTATCCTCGTAAGTCCTTTGTTTTTTCAACTGTAGTAGTCGTAACTACCCAGTGTACTACCACAAGTACAAACTAACAGTAGTGCTTCAGTCCCAGACGTGACTTATTCGATTTTGTATAGATTCTTGCCATTTGTTTTATCCAGTATGTCTATGGTTTCTAGCGCATCCTTAATTTGTACTTGGTGAAGTACATTAGGCAGTTAAAATGTCAGGTCCGAAATACTATTGTTATTTTGTACTTGTACAAGTACGCGGGGACTTACGAGGTTAAACTATGTCGATGAGAAATATTAACGGATGGATTATCTCATCATCATAAGGGCTAGGCTCACATCGGTGGAGCGAGACCCGTATATCTCAATCGTGTGGCTTTTCTTTGACAGTCTGCTACGATACGAAGTTTCCTGAATGATTTCATCATGAACATATCAGCCGAAGGACCTCCACTGATGGACATAGCCCTCCCCCAACATGTACCCCCCACATGCAGTAATCGCCACGATTGGTACGCGGATTGGCGATCATCAAAGCCTAAAATTTACTACAATATCCTTAATTTTTTGCGAACCACCACCATATCAGCCGCAGAACCTCCACTGATGGACATAGCCCTCCCCCAACATGGGGGGTAAATGCAGTAATCGCCACGATTGGTACGCGGATTGGCGATCATCAAAGCCTAAAATTTACCCCCGTATGATTAATGTAACAAAAATTGGATTATACTTACAGTGAGATCAAAAGGTCCGCAGCCATCTTTGACCGGCCACGTCAGCCCGTCATACATGTGTCCCTGGAACACGGCGCGCCAGTTGTCCCGCCAGCCGCGGTCGTACGGGAACACAAAGGGCGGTAGGCCGGCCTCGCTGCGTCTACACACGGCCTTTTCCAGGATCCAGTCCTCGATGGTTGTGCGGTTGCGTAGTATGCTGCGGATCTGGAAGAGGGTTTACTGTTATTTTTACGGAAGACTTCCCAAACCGAGGATGTTCTACCACGCCCTAAACGCCGAAGGAATAAATCTAGACACGCGGCAGCGTGTCCAGCCAAGTTCACCCCAGGAACTGGCGGACAGCAGCCGTGTGTTATATTACACGAACCGTTTGGAGCCACATTCGCCCCCCCCCCCCCCCATAACTCCAAACCTATCTAACATAAAAACATAAAATTTGGTACATATATTAAGATCCTTTAGAACAACTAGAACCCCAAATTTCATAAATATATGTTGAAAAGTTATTGAGATATTAAATTCCAAAAAACGGCCTTTTTACCACTGACTGACTGACTGACTGACTAGTAATCAAAAACCTAATCTGTATGTCAGCTTCCTATCAATCGACGTCACGTTCGTTGGGGTTGATAGTAGGGTGCTTTGGTCTCCGCCACGTGGTGTACTCGCAACCCCGGTGACCCCCTTTAGTCACCTTTTACGACAGGCGAGGGAGACCGTAGACCTATTCTTGCCCAAGTCTACACGGTTAGGCCTGCGGCCCTGGGCAAATGTATGCCCCTTCCTACGAGCGCGTGTAAATTTCATATAATGTGCACGTAATTTGGCATCATTAGTTTCATTACTTAGTTACTTACCTGTAAAAACAACAATGTTCCCACGGCGAGTACCACACCGATGCACATGCCGATGGCGAGCAGCGTCAGCAGAAGCGTGGGTAGTGTCAGCAGCACGCGAGGGGCGGGGGTACCACTCTGGACGTACCACGCGCGGTTTAGGGCGTGGTACATGCAGATCGACAGGACCTGTGAACAATAAGGAATTACCTTCCTTTACAAGTATAAAAAAAACATATTTTTGGAGAGGGCACCAAACCGTCTGTAAACGTAAGAGGTATTTGTTAAAATCAGATTGTATGGAAAGTTTGACAAGTTTCTATGGGATGACAGCTGCCGGCGCCATATTTAACGTTGACCGGTCTGTAATCTTAAGTTGGTGCAATGCGCCCTAAGTGCATCGCGAACGTTGGAATTACATAAGCTGTTTGAGATGACAGTAAAGGATAAACCAGTAATTACTCGTTACTGAATTTAGAATTCTCAAACCGTTAATAGTATTTTATGCAATAGTTACATAATATAGGTTCTTAAAACTGAGAGTCACTGTAACCAAACGAACGTAGTGATTAAAGACTCGAGAATTTGAAGACCTAATAACGTTTCATACAATACTTTTTCTACGATCATTTGTATAATAATGTAAGAAAATCCATTTTGATTCTCCCAACAGTCATATAATGACTTGTCTATGGCATAGACTTGCATTTGTATAAAAAGCTTTGTTATCGTTTTAATACTACTAGATTAGAATTCTAATACTAGATTATAATGCTGGAGTAGAGAAACGTCCTTTAACGCGTGAGTGGGCGTAGCGTAGCCTACGCAGTATTTGATTCACGGGCAGTGGTGGCCCATGTTTAAAACACAGCGCCCGCCTAAATCACATTAAAACACACTATGTGACTGAGACACTTACAATGGCCGCCTGTAAACAGCCGAGCACAGCGAACGCGAGGAAGTGAGTGAAGTAGGCGTGGTTGGCGTGGCCAACGCAACAGTTGATCCACGGGCAGCGCTGGTACATCTTTAGGACACAGCGCCCGCCAGTCATATTAAAACACACTATGTGACTGAGACACTTACAATGGCCGCCTGTAGACAGCCGAGCACAGCGAACGCGAGGAAGTGAGTGAAGTAGGCGTGGTTGGCGTGGCCAACGCAACAGTTGATTCACGGGCAGTGGTGGTCCATCTTTAGGACTCAGCGCCCGCCAGAGTCACATAAAAACACACTATGTGACTGAGACACTTACAATGGCCGCCTGTAGACAGCCTAGCACAGCGAACGCGAGGAAGTGAGTGAAGTAGGCGTGGTTGGCGTGGCCCACGCAACAGTTGATCCACGGGCAGTGGTGGTCCATCTTTAGGACACAGCGTCCGCCTGATTCACATGAAAAATAATATTACACAATATTGAAGCAACAACAATCGGTTTTGGTATAAACAGTCCCACTACTCGCTCATTATATTCATTCATTTTGTTTTTATAAAAACACATAACAAGTCGAAATTATGCAGTTAGTTTGTATGCAACATGAATATGCAATTTGTTTTTATGACAAATACTAGCTGCCCGCCCCGGCTACGTAAAGGTGTACAAGTACAGTCAGTATCAAAAGTAGCTATGCACACAAACGGGTCTAGCTCTTATTCCCTTGTTATAAAGACTTAAACTTTTCAAATGCGTAACTATTTTTAATGCTGACTGTACTAAGGAAGAAAATGATATCTAACCTTCCCTGTACTGCATGACCATATTGATCATTGTAATTAAATAAAAGAATAATTTAGTAAACCCAATAGTCTATCTATTTAAATATACCCTGATAAGATACCCTTAGTAATAGGGTCCCGTTTTACCCTTTGGTTACGGAACCCTAATAAAAGAACAATTTAATAAACCCTATAGTTTATCTATGCCCTGATAAAGTAATGTGTGTCAACCCTAGATGCATGGTGGCAAAATTTAATTTGGTTGACACTGTTTTTGTGTCTGAGAGATACAAAGAAAAGACTAAGTACTAGACTTCACTGTATCATCCAAGATTTTAAGTATGCCAGTATCTTCGGCACAATGGTGCGGGGGGCATTTTTAGTTTTATTTATTTTTAGGTTTGTTTTATTTTTATTTTATTGTAATTACTTTTGATTTGGTAGACAATATGTTAGGGTATTTGTTTTGAATAAAATTCTACAAAGTTCAACATTGTAAAAAAAAAGATTGAAAGTGCTTATATCAAGGAGAAGTAAGTATAATAGCTTATTTGTATTTATTTACATTTACTGCAGTGGTGTGACCGCGGCGCCTTGTATCCATCACATATAGTGCAGAATTGCAGCTTCTCAGCATCCTTCTCCTCAAACTGGCAACAAAACTTGAGAAATTAAAAAACATACACATTTGTATAAGTTTCAGTCTGTTTAAAGTTTATAGGTAATTTATCTTTGACTTTTGTTTAAACATACATACATACATACATACATATAATCACGCCTGTTTCCCATAGGGGTAGGCAGAGATCACGGATTTCCACTTGCTACGATCCTGACATACAACTTTCGCTTCATGAACTTTCATAACATTCTTCATGCATGCGCGCCGATTTAGGGTACTCCTGACCTGGCCTTTCTGCAGAATGTCTCCGATTTGGTCGGAGTACGTTCGCCGAGGTCTTCCCCTTCCAACTTTTCCATCCACTCTTCCTTCATACACTCGTTTTGTCAATCTTCTTTCATCCATCCTCTCTACATGTCCAAACCATCTTAGCATACCTTTCTCAATTTTCGTCACTATATCTTCATTCACTCCACACCTCCGTCTTATAACGGTGTTTCTCACTCTATCTCTCAAAGTAACGCTACACATACTTCTCAGCGCTCTCATTTCCACTGCATTCACTCGACTCTGATGTTTCTTCTGCCACACCCAACTTTCACTACCATACATTAGTGTCGGCACCAACACTCCTCTATGTATTCTGTGTATATTAACCATTCTTATTACTCAAAGAGTACAATCTGAACGCTCCTCTATGCACGGCCAGCCGCACCTTTTCTGACACTTTCTGGCTACTCATAAAGGCGTGAAGTGCCCCATTCACTCGATTCCCAGCTATCACTCTCCTTTCAATATCTCCTTCATGCTTACCGTCTCTCGTGAACAAAGTCCCCAAATACACAAACCCATCCACTTGCTCCAACCTCTCTCCATCTACAGCAATTTCACAAACTGTCATACACTCATCTCTTTCAAATACCATCATTTTGTTTAAAGCTTAAACTAAGTGAAACTAAGCAAGTAACAACACAAATACAAAAAAAATATATATATAAAGGATACAAACATACTAAAATGATGATCTACATTTGCTGTTGATTGTAATTATAGCCACAGGGTAATATTTATTGTTTTAAAATTTTATATTTGATCGTAGTTTAATTATTCGTTATTTGTTATGTACCGCGTAATTCTTGATTGCTTTGTTATGAACAACAGCTAAAATTGAAATTAATAATAATAGCTTTGTTGAATTTTCTAAAAATGTATTTTTGTTAAATCTGTGTGTAAACTGTATTTGCATGACTAATTGTCTAATTATGAGCAAATAAAGAACTGAACTGAACTGAACAGCTTCATAAATAAAACTGATTGAAATTAATTTACTCAAAAGTGGACTAATAATGCCAAATGTTAGAATCCAACATTGTTAGATTGTTTAATTAATTAATCCACTCAGCATTTTTGATTCATTTGTGTTCAGACAATCAAAATGAATGTAAAATTATATTCACCATCATAATGTATACCCACCGGCCTCCATCCTGGCGGCACAAATCCAGGTCCCTCAAGCAATGACTGCAAGAAATAGTACAGTGTTCCCAAGGACAGGAACATGAACAGGCCCGCATGTAGAGCACCGCCCAGAGAGCCACCCGGCGGCCACCACATGCCAATCAAATGCACCATCGACCATGTCACTAGCTTGATTATACCTGGCAACATTGAGAGGCATTGTTATGACTTTATTTCTGACTAACCACCCAACAAGTCCAGAAGAGCCTCAAATTATTTAAAATACCATTGAGGTAAGTAAATGATAACCCACCCAAGTGGAGAAGGTTGTAGGATGAGCCATTCTAAACAAGAGCCATATAAACCTACTATTGTCATAAAAAAATGAGAAAAAACTCAATGACACCTTAAAAATTATTTGCACACAACAATGTTATCTACTGTGGCGTTTATTATTTAATTGTACGAGTATTTGGACGTATTGTGTTGTCACAATTATCAAGCAAAAATTTAAATTACACTTGTTGAAAAATAGACGAAATAAACAAAAAAAAACAAATTCTTGTTTCGAATACAAATCAATTTATAGCTGAAGGTGCTTGTTTGTCAATGCATTAATGTGTTATTAAAACTAGCCGGAGTCACAAAAATAACCACATAAAGAATTACTTACCTAAAACACAAAGGGGACCCCAATGGAAGATTCTCCGTAAGGAACCAAACATATTAGGTTTTTGACGAAGAATAAAACCTTGACTTCAATTAAAGAGCACTGGATTGTATGCATTTATGCATATCTTGAAAAAACTGCTATCAAAATCATAAATAGTATGTGTAAATACGTAATTACACGAAAAATATCACACAACATGCAAGACGAAAGACCGACCGGCTGACATCTGTCAGTGATTTTTTTTAACGAGGAGTAGTCAAGTTATGTTACCAGACCAGATCATGCTTCTTAAAATACCATCATCATCTTCATGCATCTCGTGTGCATGCTCCTTAAAGAGCGCCAACGCGAACCGAAAACAAAGTTATATCTCCTTTCTGTCGCTCGGCTCGAATATGCAAATGCGACAGAGAGAAAGCAAGAAAAAGGTACTTCAGTTTCGATTCTCGGCAAGCCCTAAGGTAATTCATTATTGTTTGATAAAAAAGATAAATCAAAATCTCTTCAGTTAAAACGTAAATAAATTATTCTGCTTTTTAACCGACTTTAAAAAGAGAGGAGGTTCTCAATTCGTCGGAATATTTTTTTTAAATATGTATGTTCACCGATTACTCGGAGACTAGTGGACCCGATTTCAAAAATTCTTTTTTTGTTTGAAAGGGTTTGTTTTCTAGTTGGTCCCATTGTCACCAAGTCTGGATCTGATGATGGGATCTTGGAAAAATCGAAGGAACTCCTCAAATTATGAACCAAGAGGATGGGGTAAGGCAAAAATAAGGTACTCAAATTACCAAGAGGATGAGGTCTGGCAAAGTTTGGAGTCGGTGTTTTTTTGTTAAAAATTTACTTGTATATGATCCTTTCTCCAGCCAGAAACTAATTGAAGTAGTTCCTATTCGAAAACGAAATTTGAGTAAGCCGTCATTTTAAAACTTACGTACCTGGCAACTTCATAATCACACATAGACATGGCTGTGTTCCGAATCACGCTCACAGCGCTGTGAGCGCGCTCACGGTCGGACCGATTCACGCTCACAGCGCTTACACGATATGTCGTGACGTCATTGATGACGTCATGGACGGCGCTCACGGTGCTCACACTCCCAGCCGTAAGCACCGTGAGCGCAAACGTCAAGTTGACGTTTGACATTTCATTTTAGGCGCGAAAAATAAACTTTACAGTTATATTTATTTATTAGTTTTTTTTTTGTACTTTGTCGGTAGCAAACAAGCGTACGGCCAGCCTGATGGTAAGTGGTCATCGCAGCCTATGGACGCCTGCAACTCCAGGGGTATCACATGCGCATAACCAACTCTTTAAAATTGTATATACCTACTCCTTCCTTGAAGAACCCGATACTGTAGTCCTTCGGGAAAACCTCGGCAGGGAGTTCATTCCACAGTCAGAGCGTCCAATGGAGAAAATTCCTCTGAAACCGTACCGTACGCGACCATTCAGGTTCTAAGGTGTGAAGATGAATTATTCCCTATGCTCTACAATTTGGTCCTGGAACATGTCGTCAGTTTTATATTAGTTCGTTGTAGATTGCGATTAATTTCAATTTTCTACAGATCAAAAACCCAGCCCAGAATTTCATACTATGATTAATTGACGAACTCAAAATTCAAATTCAGTTGACGTTTGACAGTAAACACGCTCATGACCGGTCCGAAACAAAACACCGCTCACGCGGCCTTGAGCGCGCTAGCTGATTCGGACCGGCCGCCAGCACTGTAAGCGTTGTGAGCGCTGTGAGCGTGATTCGGAACACAGCCTTTTCTTATTGGCTATGTGCGAAGTAGGTGGTGGGGGTAAACCAAGTGATCGCAGCGCACACCATGGCAGAAATGTGCAATTTCCGGGGACTTATATGTCAAATTTACTTCGACGTTTCCTATTGGTTTCCTACGATTCGTTTCGTTTGTATTTATTTATTTATTTTCTTATTTATTTCAGTCAAATTTCCAGTAACGGGGTCTTTCTCGCTTACTAAAATAAATAAAATATTCATGTCTTTATTTGACATCTCTGAGTTTGACATTGCCCCGGGACCCGTGACGTTTGACGTTTCTGACGTGCACATAGCCAATAAATTATGTTTTAAATTTCCTTCGTAATTAATTCCAAATCCATACACCCTTTTAAGACGGTTAACTTTTCTTTCACCGTAGAAGAGTGTACCGTGTTGAGTATTTAAAAACCATACAAACAATTTAATTTCTTAAACATGGTTACGGCTACGTTTAAAAAAAGTGTAACCCTAACTTTGCCAGTTGACAGATATGACAACACCGGTTACCACGTCACGCAGTTGTCTTGTCTGTCACATCGCGATATTTTTGTGGCTCTTTTACGTTTAGGGTGTGTGCATTCTTTATGTGTTGTGCTACTTATGTGGAAAATTAGGTGATATTCTTCCTTTTCCCGGGTAAGTACTCTATTAATGCATTTCGATATCCGTGTAAAGTGCTAGTTCGCGGTTCCATTAAGTTACCCTAGATTCTAGTTAAAGTTTTTCTGTGCACATTACACGACCGCCGGCGACTATAATTTTATTGTCATCGCATCAATACAAGTAGATTCTGAGAAAATGCATAGAATAGATCATGTTGCAGCGTGTAAATTGCGCTGCGCGCGCTCGTAGGCGCTAAGTTATTCACAATTTAGCGAGTCCGTGTCACGCGGTAAGGTACATTTCGCCTGCTTACTTAGCACTATTTGTAGTGGAAATAGGCAGCTTAGTTTCTCTAACGTATGTTCCGTGTTGTTGCAGATAGTGTTCCTAAACCGCCAAGATGCCGAAATCGGTAAGTTGCGTTTTTTTTGTTTTTATGAGTAGGATAGGTTACGAGTGTTGTAGTGACGGACTGCGAGTACTGGCTGCATGTAATCGTGATTTCACCATCGCTATGTGATCGGCCGACTGTACTACTACTAACACACATAAATTCCTAATGTAAACAACATTTTTTAGTGCATTGACAACAATAACTTGTTGTTTTCCAAGCTTTTCTAAGATTCTTATAGGTTTTAAAAGTAAAAGTGTGGCTAATGGATGTTAACAAATATTGTAACTAGGTTCCTGGTTATCAGTTTGAAGCATGATAAGATCAAGATATGCCAAACATTTCACTTAAGATGGATCCTCTTGACAATTATTTTTGAATTGAATACCTTGGTAACAGCTGCATAAACAAAGTTGTTATCACTAATTTGAGCTTTTTTTTATCAGCGCATCCTGTGTGGCAATGACATTCATTCATACATTCATGAATCATAATTCTAATGTAAAGCGTATACTTATTTGGAATAATTGATGACTTAACCATTGCGTGTTACTGTTTTTATTATTTCCCCATGACTTGTTAGTAGTATGTAGCAAATGAATTCCTAATAATTGATAGCTAATCATAAAGTTTATTAATGAGTCACCAAGTAAAATTGTGAAATGTAATCAGATTGAAATTTTATTACTTATTAGCATGCAGTATTATTTCTTTATACATTACGAGCTGGAAGCTGATGCATGTAGATCGCCACACCTGTTGTTTAACATAATGTTCAATTACTTTTTGTTATAAATATTTGATTAGTCTATAGACGATTTCAATAAAAGAAACATTAACATTCAATTCCGCACCAAGCTTGACAAATATTGGGATCACTTATAACATCCATGTCTGTCTGTCCATCTGTCTGCCACAAATTGTGCTACTAATACAATGAATTTGTAATCATCCATTAGCAACCTTATTTTTCATATTGTAAGTGCCGTCCATTTAAAAATGTATGAACATTTTAGTTTCTAGTGATCGAGGGTTTACTGCCCTGTGTCGGTTCGCGCTAAGACCTCTGAGCAGAGCACTTTTGCTTACTTTCATTGCCCAGGCTTTTGCAAGATTCCAATGTCTAAAAATAATTTTGAATTATTTGTGCCACATAACACATAACCAATTGTTTACTTAATCTATCAACCTTACACAAGACATGCCAATCGCCTAACATAGTTGTGAAAGCCATAAAGAAATGATAAGACATTGTTTATGTTCAACCATTGATATCCATTATCAACCAGGGCTCGGAAACGGGTAATCTCTCCATACAAAAATTCTTGTATATTTGACGTTTTTTTTCGTTCCTTCGTTTACTATTTCATGTCTAATCAGGCAATCTAGTAATACGAAGTAATAACCTAAATACATTATTGATTCTACAAAAAGTACAAACTAATACAAAATATTTGGCTGCTTGGGGACTTTAAGATTAACACATTCGGCGCCGACAAGGCAATTATACATACAAAAATGACACGGCACCGAATGTGTTAACCGATTCCGGTCCCTGTTATCAACACAGTTAACTGAATATTCATACATATTTGTTGTTACTAAAGAAAGATTATGTACTTTCACAATTATTCAATAAACATCATCGAAATGTTGATTCCATTGGAGCAAAGTAGTCTCTGACTGGTACCCCATTGACAGCAAGCGAAATAGAGGACGCCAACGAACGAGATGGGAAGACGGCTTTAAACTCACAGCTGGTAACAACTGGAGACGAGTAGCGCACGACAGAGCGCAGTGGAAGACTCAGAATTAATATCACTATTGATTCTAGAAGAAAAAAAGTGTCCTCAAAAAAGTTTTGTTACTTTCCATACATTTATGTACAGTGGTAACAAACAAAACCAACATCGACTTGTTCATTTGGGGATACTTTTACTTCTTCTAGGATCAGTAGCGTTTGAGATTCTGAGTTGATTACACCTTAACCCAAGAAGCCTGTATTCTGAGAAATTATTGTATTATGCCCCATTAAAAAAAAACCCTAAATGGCAATCACAATCATCATTTACGACTCAGCTTAGTTGTCTATATCTGCAATAAAGCACTGTCCCTTTCACACTTAGCTACTTGCTAGTGAAGGACAAAAAAAAGTGGGTACCTTTTTTGCTCTTTAGTGTATTATAAATTATAACCATTATCTATTACACACATAATAGTGAATAACTCCGAACCTATTCAACACACATTGTTTTCTAAAGCTGTGTTCACACAAGCGTTATATTTTGCAGATCCTTGGTTATATAAGCAACGCACTTGACCTAGGCGGCGGTGACAATGACTTGGTTAGTCACGGTTTTGGACATGTAGCATTTTGTAGCATTTGTTTTAATTCGCTACTTGAATAGAATAGCATGCTAGTGTGGAATTTTGAGAGTGGATACTGTAGTTTATTTTTTTGATATGTTGTTTGAGCTATGTAGTTTTATATTGCGGGTCCCTATTTCACCTGACACCGACAATTCGATTTACATTGCTGGATATTCAAGAGGTATATATAGCTACTTTCGAGCAACCACCCCTTGTTGAACTACCAATGTATGTCGAATCGTAATCGGCAAGTTTATAAAATAGATGCCTAGAGGTGTCCCAGTGGCATACTCCTTGGTAGTTTTGGGTCTAAAATGGTATTTAAAAAGTAATAAATTAATTTATACCAAAAAAAAACCGACTTCAATTTTGTACTTGCTATGCCACAATTTGTGGTTTCCGTGAGCCAATGCTTGGTTACCTACAGAAAATACGGAAATCGACATACGGGCCTGTTAAATTCGAGGAGTTCCCTCGATTCCTCCTAGTTCCCATCATCAGACCTTCACCAAATTTATATGGGACCAATGTCGAGGTACCTGCTTTGAAAAAAAAGTATCAAAATCGGCCAACGTGTTCAAGAGTTATCGGGGAACATACATACATAAAAAAAAGAACAAGCAAACTTGCAAACGAACTAAGTACCTCCTTCCTTCTATTGAAGTCTGTAAAAACAAATAAGAAGGATAATGAGGATACGCAAAAATAACTAATACAGGGACCACACGCTAAGCGCTATTCTTTACGTGACTACATATAAACAAGTCAAAAGCTCTTATTCCCTTGTAATAAAGACTTTTGAACTTTTCAAATTGACGCTGACTGTACCAAATGACATTGTTTTTTCGAATAACATAACGAATATCGCATAGCGAAATACGGTGCCGTTTTTCTTATTTTCAAATTATTTTTTTACCTATAACTTATCTTCTATACAGAGCTTGCCACTTGGTATATCCTAGAGAAGTAAAAATAATATATCGTCTTAGGTATGTAGCTTGTTTTTCTTAATTATTTGTTTGGTTTTTTTTTTCTACTAATTGCCCCAGTTTTTATGTTGTTTGTTTTCTCAGTAGGATATAAAATAAGTCCTAGTTTTGTTTAGATGAAAAAATACGAATTAGTGATATTTGAAAATAGCCTTTATTCTGACAGTTAATTAGTAGCTTATATTGTTGATATAGTATAGTACCATTTCATATCAGGATATTCTTATAGAAGTGATTTCAAATACGGCAGCCGCCTCGCTATCAACTCTTATGAATGGGAAGAAAGTGGGGGTGCTATCTAACCCTCCACCACACGAGGATTATAAAAACATCCAACAAAACCCACCAAGCTTAGCTATGAAACTAACTTATCTAGATGAGGACCCTTACGGATTTAATTCGACCCAATAGGATCTTTTTTGCAATTGCCCCCTCCTATATGCTTTCCAACATTTCCACAAACTAGATGATAGACCTCAGCGGCATTACTCTGAATTATTTTGGTGCTTATTAACCATCGCCAAAGTCATTTATTCTTTGACTGGCAAGGCAAACTATCTGTCACTCGAGCGAAAACGTTAACTTTGGTGGTAAAGCGCCCTTAGTGGTCAGTTCCACGAATGCAATGAGTATATAATGGAACTACAGTGCTTTCTAACATTTCCACAAACCAGATGATGGAACAGTGTTTTCAAACATTTCCACAAACCAGACGATGGAGCTCAGCGGGATTCCTCTGAATTATTTTGGTTCTTAGTAACCATCGCCAAAGTCATTTATTGTTTGACTGGCAAGGCAAACTATCTGTCACTTGAGCGAAAACGTTAACTTTGGTGGTAAAGCGCCCTTAGTGGTCAGTTGCACGAATGCAATGTGTAATGAACTTACAGTGCTTTCACAAACCAGATGATGGAGCTCAGCGGGATTCCTCTGAATTATTTTGGTTCTTAGTAACCATTGTCAAAGTCATTCATTCTTTGTCTGGCTAGGAAAACTATCTGTTACTTGTGCGGATACGTACCTTAACTTTGGTGGTAAAGCGCCCTTAGTGGTCAGTTGCCCGAATGCAATGTGTAATGGACTTACGGGGCGCGCTAACCAGATAACGCGTGTCCCACTTTCCTACTTCCTTCCTACGCTGCGTTGGCATAACGCGTGTGAATGCAGGCCGGCTTGAACGGTTCTTTTTACAAGCTTTTATTTAACTTGCAATATTTGTATGTATTTATGAGAGCGCTCGTGGCCCAGCGGCGCCCGCGAGTGATTCCCATTTGTTCCATAGAACAATGATTTCATAGGACAAAATGATATTTTAACTTCCTAATTATTCCATAGAACATTTAGGATTCCGGATTATCATTTTTTCTATAGAACTGTTATGCAATGGCAGTGTATCACGTTCTTCTATAGAATACATGGGAATATTCATTTTAATTATTTACTAAAAAAAATCATTCATTCATTCATCACAGTTTAAAAAAAATGTTGGTTAACATTCCCTCGCAAAATTTTCAATTGTTTTGGTGCGAGGTTGTAAATACAATAGAAAAATATAATTAAAAATAAATAACTAAACTCAAAACATAATGCATATTTGTTTCGACTTGACAACCATCCCAACAATTTGAATCCGTGAAGTCGATGCCCAATCCTCGGAAAGTGTTAAACTATTCCTTGTAACATTACGTCACTCCACGGAATTAAAATCGACTAAAGTTACCTCAGGTAAAATACTAAAAAAAGGTATTTTTTTAAAATATAGAACAACTAGGAAATATAATTACTATTTTGTTCCATGATGGAACAATGTGGGAAAAGAGAAGTCTTATTTTGTTCTATTGCGTCACTGGTAAGTAAGCTGGGGTAAAAAGCTAGTATGTAGTTCTATAGGACTATTTGGGAAATAATATTCTATTTTGTCCTATGACGTCATTGTTCCATAGACCAAATGGGAATCACTCGCGCCCGCGTATCGCGTGCGTAGGGCATGTATAAGTAGATTTCCCGGGAATTCCCGGGAAATTTCATACAAATCGGAACCGGGACTGCAAACCCTACGCGTGCGGTATGCGAGGTTAAGCAATATCGGGCCGGGTCAATCCTTGGATGGGGGCCCGCTTTGAGTGGTTACTAACTGAGCGCTCCCGTGCTTTGGAAGGCACGTTAAGCCGTTGATCCCGGCTGCTGTCTATGATAGCAGTCGTTAAGCCAATTTAGAGGCCTTCGGGCGGCTTGAGCGCTTCTAACAGTCAAGTTGCCCACTCACTTGACAAGCCTAACCCCAATAAGGTAAGTTTCCCCCTTGGGTTGTAAGGTCAGATAGCAGTCGCTTTCGTAAAACCTAGTGCCTACGCCAACTCTTGGGATTAGGTAGCGGACCCCGGGCATCCTTCAGGATGCAACTGTACTGGGAATAACGCTAGGATGATGATGATGATTTGCATGTATTTATGTTTTTTTATGCAACGACGGTGGCAAACAAGCTTACGGCCCGTCTGATGGTAAGCAGACACGGTCGCCGATGAACGCTTCACTCCAAGAGTCACAAGCGCGTTGCCGAACCTTTATTAACTTGAGGATTCGATGTGTCGACAGTTAGAAACACATCCAGAGGGCCTACTCCGAACTTCGAAAATCGAACTTCGTGTCGTGCCGTCTCTTTCACTCTAGTGTTATACTCTATATGACGGAAAGGGATGGCACGATACGAAGTTCGATGTTCGGAGTAGGCCCTCTGGTCCCTCGCTCTCAACACTGGGCATCCTCGGAAGCTGTAGCGACTTTGCTCACCACCGGTAACACAGCACGTACCTAAGGAACAAGTAGTCGTGTTGTTAATGGCTGCGGCCTTCTGTATGGTGGAGGTGTGAGGAGTGTATAAATTATTAAAGCGTCGGCAACGCGCATGTGACACCCCTAGGAGTTGCAGGCGTCCATAGGCTGCGGTGACCGCTTACCATCAGGCGGGCCGTACGCTTGTTTGCCACCGACGTGGTATTTAAAAAAAAAGGTACTTCCCCAGTAGGGCTGCTCCAAATATGAGCGAGATGACGTTCCGCTGTGTCCTGTCTCTGGTTCTGCAGTCTCAAGCGTACATAGGCTACGGTGTCTGCTTACACCAGGCGGGCCGTATACTTGCTTGCCTCCCTTAGTATAAAAAGCTTTGGCATTTCAAAAATGACCATCTGGCCCTGGCGTAACTATACTCCTCTTACTAATAATGAACCGAGTATGTTAAATTAAAAACGTACTTAAGTACTTAATAGTATTTTTCATAGTACACGCGTCTGAAGTATGTGAGTTATCAATTATCATATCATTATCTTGTAATCGTTAGATTTGCGTAACGTATCAACTAGTACAAATCGATTTATCGATTACCAAAGGTCGCTGTTATCTGTCTTATTCGATTACTTATATTAGTGTCATTATGATGTATGAGAAAAACTATAAGTTTATTTTTTTATATGAATATGTTACCTGCGGGGTAATAATAATAATAAAATATGTAATTTATTGTGCAATACACGGAAATATTTACAAGGGTAAAACATGAATGGGACTTAGGTAGTGAGGGATATTCTCTGGTACATGCCAGGTATCTTGGCATTTTCTCTTCGTTACTATCTAGTGTATTGCAACGTACTATCATAGATTCCACACATATTTGTTGTATTTTTCATTAAGAAATATATTTTTCTTTGATTTCCAACCAGAATGAAAAATTTAAGAATTGATCACCCCAGGCGGAATATGAACCCAAGACCTCTAGAATCCGTCCGTCGCTCTTTCCAACTGACACTACCGTGGAAATAAATATTGTTCCAATAAGAAATATTTTTCCAAACATGACTCCAAATAGTCCAAATTGAGAAATTACAAGTGAAAAACCGTTTTTATTTTTTCGCTTAAATTCTACAACAGAAAAGGAAATAAGGCTTTGTTTACTACCAAAACCTTTTATAAAAGCCTATCGTCTAATTTGTTCATTAGAATTATCAATACTTTAGTCATAATTTGAGTCCAAAACATTTTACAAGGATCGTGCATCGTGTAGTTTGCCTATGCGACTGTTTGTGTTCTGAATTAAAAAAAAAAACATGGTCCTGAAACCTACAAAGCTGGGAGTTAGGTCATTGAATAAGTCTTTAAATCTACTATTAGCTCGTATTCTCTCTGACTAAATATGAATATCTCAGTTCTGCAATGGAATTCGTGCCCATAGAACGAAATGAAATAGATTTAAAGACCTATCTAATGCCCCAACTCTCAACTTTGTTGGTTTTAGGACCAGACTCCATATAAAGTTGCCCATGGTTCTGTGTAAGGCCTCTTTGAGGCTTTGTCGGGATATTCCTTTTAGACGCAGGACTATCATCCCAGATAATTGGAAAAGGCCTGGACAAAAGGAAGACTGTAATTTTTTTAACAGAAAATTTGCTTTGTAATTTTTATCTTTCACATGACAGATGTGATATTACTAACATTCAACATGAGTCAACGTCATTGTATGAGACAATGTATGAAAAAACTGTATAAGCTTACCGGTTGGATCACGATTCAAATTAGAGGCGTGTCTAGGTATTTAAAAAATAAGCAAAAGTGATATGTAGGGTTGTCACTATTAGGTTTGTTATTTTCTGGTGAATTTTGATGGACTTTATTTATAGGTTCCAGATGGGGTGTCGTGCTTAGAATAGCATCATCTCCTTTCTTCCCGTGGGTTTTATAAGAGTAAGGGATTTGTAAGATATTTTTCTATGCGGTCTTCCATTTCGCATATTTTCACAATCGCGATTTTGCCTGGTAGAGTTTTTCTACCATATTTAATTTTATTGTCGCTTTTATCCCCGAATTGTATTTTTCAATGACGCATTATTTTTCAAACTTAATCGACAATTCGACATTGCAACAGTGTAGACCCAGAGGATATATTCTAAAACTACGACCAAGACCACCGGGGGATGGGCAGCAGCATCCTTGGAGTGCGGTGGAGATACTGCGATCGCCAATCCGCATGCCAAGCGTGGTGATTATGCAATTATCTTTTCATGCCTATTAAGTTGATAAAAATAACGATCATGAATTAGCTATTGAGCTCTTTATTTAAGAAACTAATGTTATGTGAAGATATAAAACATACCTAGTGTTAGTTACACCATTTATAACTCGAGAACTGCCGAGCCGATTTTTAAGATCTTTGGTTTTTTGGATTCGTCTTCGCTCGGAATAGCAAAATGACTTGTATAAAATAGGTGAAATGTAATGGAAATGTACGAAAAATAAGAAATTATTTTTTCATACCTTTTATACGGGACAGGGGCGCGACGGTACGAAGTACGCCGGGACAGCTAGTATTCATAAGCGATACGGATACAATTTGGGGAAAAATGCGACAGTGAAATGAAAAATTATGGTAAAAGAACACTAGGCAAAATCCACCACCACCATATCAGCCCTAGGACATCCACTGCTGGACATTGGCCTCCCCCAATTTCATGGGGGGTAAATGCCATAATCGCCACGCTTGGTATCCGGGTTGGCGATCGCAGTATCTCCACCGCACTCTAAGAATGCTGCTGCCCATTCCCCGGTGGTCTTGGTCGTAGTTTTAGGACATACCCGGGTCCGTACCCGGGTCGTACTAGGCAAAATCACGATTGTGAAAATATGCAAATAATATCGCTACTAGAAAAACGATTTCGGGAAAATAATCTAACGAATCGTCTAAGGGCGGGTTGCACCAAACCGTTTGTAATCGTAAACGGTGTTCGTTCAAATCTGATATGACAGCTGCCGACGCTTTTAACGTTAATCGGTCTGTAGGTAATCGTAAGTCGGTGCAACCCGGCCTTATGGATTTGTATGTTAAAGATGACCAGCTTTGGACATTGACTACGTGTCTCGCGATAATCCGTTAGTGTGCGCCGGAGTGTGAAAGCTGAAAGCAAAGTAACCTGATCCTTCTGAGAACGCCTGCACTTTACATAGTATCGTAAAGTGCTTAGACTCACGGATTAAGAGGAATAGTAACGCCAGATGGTCGTTTTTGTAAAGGCAAGGCTCTGATATGAGCTAGCGAAAAATTCTGAAAAAAAAAAAACTGCTGTTAATGTCTCATTAATAATCTGTTTTTTGTTTCGGTTGGAATTTTTTATAAATGATAATATTATACTATGTCAAAAAAGAGACAAAGGTTATATTCGTGGCTCTTCCAAATAAAAAAATCGTTATTAATTTCGTTATCAAAAACTGAAAGTTTGATATTCCGTAATCGTTATTTTACAATAAGTAGTCTACAAATACTTTTTGAGTATTTTCTACTTGAAAATAATGAGGATGTGTAGACTGTTGGTTGTAAACCTGCGATGAATTGAAACTTTGATGTTACCATTATACGAATTATTTTTATTTATTTTATTAAAAATGGGATTGCTCTTGGCCAGCATCTAGCCAGGGGGCAAAGACGAGGCCGACGATGAAAAGAGCTCACCCAGAATATGCCTATTCACTCGTGCCTTAAAAAGGTCCAGGTTATAATGAACTCGGAAAAACAGACGCCGATAGAGAATTCCAAACCTTAGAAGTACGCATTATGAAGGATGATGCAAAGCGCTTGGTTCGAATTAGGTGAATACAGGGATACTTAACCAAAATATCCTAAATAACATATATAAAATTAAAACTAACATAAATCTAAACAGGCCCTTGAGGCATTGTACCGAGGATGCTGGCGGCATTTCCTCGCTGTGTCGCAATGCTGATACGTTGAGCGGGGAAACCGCCAGCTCATCGGTCACCCGTTACCTACATCAATCAGACGGTTCGCAATATCTGCAAATAACTTGTGCGCGCTAGGACCCCATGCACCTAGAGTTTCGACGCCAAAGGGTACACAATTGTACTCTCTCCGCAATATTTAATTAAAAAAATGGAAAATGATCACGACTTTTGAGACAATCAAAATTCACCAAACATAACTGACAAAGATTTAAAATAATTCAGAAACATTATTTAAATATGAATGACTTTTTATACGTAAAAGTTAGCTTTTGTTAGTTGACAAAGAGTTTGTAACACTACTACTTGTAGCTACTTCTGAAAATTGCCTTAGGCTAAATAAGGTCAACGATTAGGATATACTGAAGAGGATCACTTCGAAACATGACAAACGATAGTCAACTTTATAAACGGGTCACTCACGAGCCGTTTCAATTCTAATGATTGACCACATCGCATCGTCGAAAACAAAGGCATGGAGCTTAACAATGACAATACGCTTTCCTCAATTGTATCGAAATACGACAAATGAAAAAAATAGAAACAATGATCAACTGTGAAGAGCTTTCCTCAACTGTAAAAAAAGAAATAGTCATAAAACCTAGAGTCGGGCAATGATCAACAGTGAAAGTACTTGATAATCGTCGTAATTCATTGCATTATAGGCTGTCCACATAAGGTCCACAATACCTAACGTCACGCAAAATTTACATTTGTGTTCCTGGTGGTAAGTACGGTCGCCAGAGCGAAGATGAAAATGCGTTTACCCCATTTATCGGGGCAGTTTTGGGGATAATAACGTTTCAAGAAAATATTTTTTTAAGAAGTTTGACCTCTTTTTCTTTAAAATGGTCTCACTGTCTCAATAATTAGAGCTTCTTTTAGATTTGTATTTTCATAAAACGGTTCCCCTCTATATTTTATGCCCGATGGTTATTTGCCGTAATTATTTCAACTGACATCGTAGCTTTCTAGGAAGACTTGATTTAATATTTAATTGAAACTTCGAGGAAAACCATATTTACGTAGGCAGTACGGCTCCGTAAGTTCTATTTATGACGATGTTCCTTTGATTCCGCGTCGCACCATATTGCTAATTGACAGAGCTAAACATGTAACAAGTTGTAGTCACGATCACGAGATATGTTAAAGATACACGTTATGTCACAAGAAATGGTTACAGAAAGCTCTCTTAGGAGCTGCTTAAAATGAATGAAAGTGTTTGCCTAATTACTACAATACGGCAGCATGTGCTACAAAGGACGAGTCCATTATTGATTATTCATAATTTTTCTATCTGTCATGTCAACACAACTAATTTTCAAGTCAATCTCGTCGGCAACGTGCTTGGGAACTCTTCTCGTCTCTCTTTCTATCGAATACTAATTCGCTTTAGGTCTGTCTACTAAATCCGAATGAAAAAGAACCACAGTAGGTCCTCGCACTGCCAACCCCACAGCTTACCACCGTCTATCAAATACAAGCTCGCTATCGGTGCTATCTGCTAAAACTAAATTAAAAAACAACAACAGCAGGTCCTGCCAGTGCCAACCCTGCGCAGGTGCGCGGCCTTGAAGGCAGCGCTCGCGCATCCCCGCAGGCCGCAGCAATGGCTGCTCAGTTCAAACTCAACCGCCGCGTCAGGCAGACGCGGCTAGTGTGTACCCTTGTGTTGTGTCACTGATATTCTGACCCAGTGCTTGTGATAACCGACACCATGGTTGCCGGCGGAAAACAGGTACTTATCATTCAAAGGACTCAAATAACTAGAGTTGTCAGAAGTGACTTTTGCCTAGTCCAAAGTGCAAAGGATCTGGTGCTAATAGGAAACGAAAAGAAACTTTTTCTTTTTGACAATTGGAGCGTGCAGCCGCTTTCTGCGTTTTTTACACACTCCCTAATTCTAGCTTTTTAAACGTAACGAACTGAGTAATTTCTCGCTTCGATTCTGTCATAAATTGCAATGGTGTTTTCAGGTATAATTGACGTACTTTGCCCTTGCGTTACTTGTTATCCAACATAGCAACAAGTGTTCGTCACTCCGCTAAACGCTCGTCAAACGAATATATTAGTTGTACAGGTTTTCGATTATGTTGACTCAAATCATAAGCTACGGTGATGTCATCCCAACTCGCGGATTCAAGATGGGGTCGGTTTTATTATTTACTTTGCATGGTGCAAACGGTCGTAACCGTCTTTTTGTGCGTCCCTGTCTAGCAAGGGCCCGGGAGCGGGACAGGAACAATCCCGGCAAGAGCTTATTGCCCGGTCACAGGAAGGAGACAACCCAGACTATAATAGCTCTTAATGCTTCGAGATAAAGTCTCATCTGATCGTGCAGATCCTTGTAACTTTTATATTTGGCTTCTCAGTAAACGGCTAATATATTACTATAGCTAAGTGAACGCTAAGCTGCCTGCTTTCAAACCCTTATTTAAGTGCTCTGCAAAGAAACAATATACTTTACAGTGGCATACCTAACCGTCATGATGTAATCTTCGCTCGCTCCTTTTCTGTTATCACCAAGGCCTTTTTATAGCTTACAATTCTATTACACTCGAATTATCGTGGAATTGTAAAATCATGATTTTATTCAATTTTATTAACAATCTTATCGTAATTATCGAATTACGACGTGCACAATACGTGTACAATTTGAATACATCAGCGGTAGCAACTGGTAACCAAACACATAGCCTTGTGGAAAACCCTAGTCGTATTGTAATCATAATTTGCCTCATCATTAGCTTCGATCCGCGTCAGCCAAGGATTTTGAGGCGACGTTTGCGGTAAAAAATAAGTATCGTCTGTTACCAGACACATTATATTCATTATAGTATAATAAAATAACGTTAAAGAAACGCTGCTTGTAAAGATAATTAATACGTGCTCGTATTATGATTGAAGGCACGTTTTCTGTTTCCATTGCTAACTACAAAAAACTATAACAATTGTAGAGTTACTATGCCATAAATATGTTTTCAGTGTTATTATTTCAGTAAAATTAATTCTGCTACTTTATACAAACACTTGACCCAAACGTTAACGGCGATGAAACTATAATTAGATAAAAAATTGTCTTACATTTATATAAATGCCTAGTAACCGGCAATTTACTTGTCATAACATGTTAAACTTACAAAAGACTCAACATCAGGACACCTGAATCAATCATAGGTACCTAAATATAAGTAAACTGTCATCATAAAAACGTTTCCATTCATCAAGGTGAGATGCTCTGTCCCAACGTCTGCCGTTCGAATTTAGTCTCTGGTGGTTAAGAATTAAGATGGTATTTTGCTAATCAACTATCATGAAAAGGCTAATTCCTAAATGAACTTTATTCACTCTGTTCTTGCAATTTCTGACGGTAGGTAGTCGGATGATTCAGTCACGTTAGAAACTTCTGACTTGAAACATAGATGTCGTTTTTATTATATTTCTTTTTATTTATTTATTTATAATTAACAGCAGCTATTATTACAGGTTATATACTTTTCACACTTGGCAATGGATACCTAATACGGTCCTTTGGGATATAACCCACCTCATTTATTCTTTATTTCGTAACGAGTTGGAAACTAGGATTAGTTCCTTTGTTGCATTAATATCCCACCAAAAATCTTTTGGCCACTGCCTTGTGTACTAGTACGTCGATTTAAGTTTTAAAACACCACCGCAAACTGTTACAAGTTATTACTATCTCTATTGAATGCATTACATCAGTAACTTTGAAGTAACTTTCCTTCAGAAAGGTGTAACAAATCTTTGTTATTGAATTGCGAAATACCACTCAAGACAGTTGTAAACATGAAAGTGCCATTAGCGAAACTGTTATATATATATCGCGGGAACGCTAATCAACATAAGTATGCTATTTGCCACTTACCTATCTCGAATGTCGTTTACGAGATCTCTAGTATAAATCCATGTTTACTCGGTCACGTAGCTAGTACGGTCTATCCATTTACTTTAAATATCCTGCTTTTTTCAGTTTATTACAAAATAGATTTCTAGCATCGATATTGATGGCCCCAGCAGCACCTATATAGTTTTCCGTCATATCCAGTCCGTCCATATACAAAGCATCTACCATCTCGTCAAATACACAGAAAACAACGATGGCGATTTAAATTCCTAAAAATAACTCAGACGCTCAACCGATCATTTGTAAATCTTATCTCAATGAAACAAGATTTCTAATTGTTTACGTAAGCTCATGTTTGATTGTACTTTATCGCCCGGGATGATCTCTACAAAACCTTTATTATAAAAATCCCCGTGTGCTGCAACATAACAAAGCTTGCAAAAACGAACAATGCGATATTTTGTCAATACGGTTCCCGATCCGGCCTCGTTATCCTATGAATATGATATCCATAAAGCTTTGTAGTCCCCTTCCCTTTGACAATGATGGTATTCTAAATCCGTCTAAGTCATATTTTATAGGCTTACCTAGTTACTGTCATATTCCTCGTCTTCAGTGTTGCCCGTGTTTAAGATTTTGTGGCCTCGCGAATTATAGATGTTAGTGAGGAGGTTCTTATTCGACATCGGAGTTATATGGTTTATTTTTGAACCATATAAACGAATTAGAACTCTAGGAGTCTGAAAGGTCGTCAGAGTTATTTTCACGGAAATTTGTTAAGTGGCACCACTTGGGAAAGTGTTGGGTTGGGAAGCTTATCTTAAATCTAATAGCAAAATAACTTGCAGTGCCATCGCTATTGTATGTCGACAAAATGGGGTCCTCAATTCAGAAGAAAACCATTCTACCAACAAGTCTTTGCAACAACATTGCAGTGTTGCCGTCGTAGCACGTGTTGCACTTGTATCAATTTGACGGTCGACATGCTGGCTGCTTATGTGGCGCCGTCGCACTCCGCTTCACGTGCGATTTCTACGTTTCTCTGCCTTGGTCAAGGTTCCGTTTCTTTCTAAACTTCTATATTGACTTTGCCTGTTTCTATCGGACCTAACATAATAGTCAGGACCTAACAATATGTCAGATTTTTAACATAGGATCAATTTCCTTAGCCCAATTTCGTCTGTTTAGGGATTCATTATATCTAACCTTGTATAAGGACTTCCAAAGTTCACACAATTCTCTTCAACGACTTATCATAGTTGACTGTTGGACAGTCGCAGGTTTTCTAGTTTCAGTGAGATATTCGATCGACATTAGGTTACAAAACAGAATAGCGATTGATTCTTGTCAAACCATCTTACTCATCAAGATTATTTTATTAAGTACCTATTTTTACTAATCTTCATCTCTACTTCTTGGTAAATTTTAGTCGCTAGTCTTATATTCCTTTTATTCCATGTATGGCCAATTCAAACTTGTGCGTGTCTTATTTTATTCCAGAGGCAAAGTAAAATAAAGTAATAAGTATAATCAGAAAATAGTATGACACGACGTCGACCTTAGTTTTGTTTGAACTTCGCCCGCGTCCTCTGTCGCTTCCTTGAAATAACAAAAATACGATAACTTCAAAGATTCTCGGTAATTTCGTATTGAAAACCCGAACCTGTTGCTAATTCAAGAGCCAACAAAAGTATTTATTTTAAAATTATAGACGATCAACTTTAGACGTATTGTGCCGAAATATACTTTATCTATGTGGAGGATCTTCATTTGATAATACATTCTAACTCGGTACTCGATTCGTCTCTACTTTTTGTTCTTAGTTTCAAACTTCGAAATGTTCAAATAGTATAGAATTAGTTTCATGTCCTTTCAAGGTAGGTTCTTGTGCAACAAACCTACTTCCTATTTCCTGCTCAATATAACTATGTATTCGCATGTACTTTACTTGTCAGAGTGAGCGTCATCAATGTCATCATTATTATTTATAGTTATTGTTATTATATTGTATGACATTGTTTTCCCTTTTAATCGATGATTATGTTGAAAGATGTCAATGTCGTGTGTGTCGTCGTTTACTGCAATGTCATTTTGTTAGGATCAATTAAACTTAATGCTGTCTAAAATAACACCACACATTTTTTGGATGTATCTACATGTCTTAAATTACAAATTAAACTATTCTCAGTCTTAAATCGAAAATCTTTTACAAGAAGAGCGTGATCAGAAGCCTTATCCGTACATGATTCAAGCATAAGAAAACGAAACGCATGAGTCTGATGACGCTAACTCACGTGCCGTGGGCCACTCGTGCCATGTGTGTTAGAATCCGTTACATCCCCGCCACCTGTCACCACACCTGCTCTACCCCATCCCCTAACATTCGGCTTTATCGAAACTGACCTTAAATAAAGGAAGTAGGACTCCTATTTGATTGCATGCATTAAAAACACATCTGAAGTTGGTGCTTCCTTTGTTCTCTTTTAACTTTCTTATCGTGTCAGCATGTGTGTTTCCGTATCAAGATTTCCTTCAGGACGGGAATATTTTTTCAATGTTCTAAATTTGTGAAATGAATTTTTATTACTTTTGGAAATCTTTAAACACACTGCGAAGAAAACCAAGGGATTCATTGTTTATTTACGTCAATTTTTGCTACGCTCATTGTGTTTTAGCTAAAACATGCTATGTTTTAAGTAACATGGAAGGCTTATCCGTGCGTTGTTCATCTTTGAAATTTATTGTATTACCTACTTGCGTGCACCAAACATCGCCAACAAGGAAGACCATCCGCAATAAATTGTACATTTCATTATACTATCCAACCTTAGCTTGCACTTACTGCATCTAACCATAACCGTGAACCGAAGAAGCAATCGTTCAATTAAAACACGCGCAAAAAGAGACCGTATTATACTGAACACAACGCTTATAATAGCAGTTCAACAGGCGATGACATTGGCCGATCTGCTAAAGAGATTAAAGTAAATCTGAACATTACAAGAATGGTTCGCCGTAATAATGTTACAGTATTACAAGTGATGTAAGTAATTAGCATCGAGACAGCCTTGAGGCACTAAGTCCTAGTCACTTCCGAGCTGGGTTGTCATCAAGCCATTAGGCCATTACACATCATTTACATGTGACTCGTTCATTAGCTATCCTTAAATTAGCGGTATCACGTGTAAAACGCCAAGATTTATAATAGTACAAGATAACGATGAAATGGATGAATGAGTCAAAAGACAGATAAAGATTTTAAATCGCTGCATGCATTGATTTTGTACTAAACAACATGATTCTATAAGTAAAATACAATACATGAACAACGAGTGCTAGAAATAGACTTACAATGTCAATACATTCAGCTATTGTATGATGATGATGAATTGAGGTTAAAACTATAAATTACCCTGACATAAAAGTTGACACTTAGCATTGCCAACACCATTGATGGTCATATCATGTCTTACCATAAAATAATTACAATCAACTATAACAGCGTATACCTAACAACTTCATACAAGAGGATGAGGATCTTGGTCTTCTACAAAAGAAGATGCGATCACTCGCTGCGAGTTGTGTTGAAGTAGCAGCTAGCTTTATTTTCTTTTCATTCCGTATGAATATTTAAATCTTATTAGGGTTAGGTTTTGTCAAGTGAGTGCAGAACTCATTTAAAATATCTCACCAGATAGATGTTAGTATTAATTATTGGTGGTGGTACTGGTGGTCTGGTGGGTTACCAACAAACTGATTCAACGGGACGACTGAAAATTCAGTCCTTCAAAAATTAATTTCACGAAATGTATTTGCGTTAAGCTTGTCGAAGTGTCTCTACAAGTATGTATTGTATTGCTAGCTCTGTTGGCGGGTAAATTCGTGTCGAATCGGTAGTACGTTAGCAAGGACGACGACGCATTGTCGTTCATGTTCCAGTGAATACCGGTTCCACACAAAAACGCTTTTCGAATCTATTGTCATCGGTTATTTAGATTCATTAGATTACTACCGTAGTTTTACGCGCACGGGTATTGTCAAATCTGTTATCAATCCAGCTAGAATTCATCGTGTATGAAGTATAATGAGATAGAGATAATCACTGTTCCCACGCCGATATCGATACGCAGTAGGTTTTTCAATCACAACTGTTACCATTGTCGATCAAAACTAATCCAAAACCTCCACTGAAACGTACCGTCGCTTAGGGCCGGTATTCAACTCGCATATAAAATATGAAGTGCCCAAGTCCCATGTCCCATGTCATCGAAAGCAAGCATCTTGTGCGAAATATGTAAATCATGAATCACACATGTGTGATGTACACGATTCAGGTGAGGTTTCATTCGTTCAGGAGAAAACGCATTTTGATCACAAAACCTAAGGTTAAAAATCAATGAAGACAGAACCGTTGGACGTTTACAATCACGTGTATAACTTGAATAGCTTCACACATATTAATAGAAGCCAGTACACATGGTATCGTGGAGCACAGCGAATGATGTCATTGTTGTTTGCGCTCGAAATTATGAGATGCACTGCGCAAACGACCTTTTGTGTTCAATGTTATCCACTTCATGGAGTTAGTTTTGATTTAGGAACGATTTGATACAGGTTTTATGCATTTTATAGTCGACCTTCCAGGTTACTGAGAAAGTACATTTTAATTGGGCAGTTATTAGTATCTCTGCATATCATCAGTCATTCTGGCAATTAAAATGCGTGAGGAAGATTTTTCCATCAATAATATTAATCGACAATCGTTGTCATACCTTCTCTTTGATTGATTTCTTAGCATAGCAGATCAGTTTGTATATGCACGAGACATTGCTCAATCAATATAGATAACAGGGAATATCCGGCTTCTAGAAACCTAGATTTTAGGCATTCTCATAATTAAACTCTTAGTCTACTTGTCTTAACAGATACTTCCCTGTGTTGTAGTCTTGTAATTTTCCAAGGGGAAGTACCAACATTAGGTAATAAGCTTGAGGAAAAAAATAAAAATCTCGTAAAAAACAATATTTTTCCTCCTCTCAATGCAAAGCCTCGCCCGTATGACAGCACCCTTGACACGGAACACTTTAGGCCGCCAGCATAATTTCATTACATTACCATGTCCCCTTGACATGCACGTGACGACAATTTCACTGTACGCTGCAAGCCAATTCTAAGAAATGCACGTAGAGGAAAGTTAATAGGTAAATACTAAATAAGTGAATGTTGATAATATTACATTGAAGCTGAGAAACGGAAACCTTCGAGTAAGTCAAAAAGCTACTAAGTGGTTGTTTTATAGGTTAGATTACCCTGTAAGTTTAGTGTCTAGCAGGATGTCTTGGCTCAATAATATCAGGGAGTGGTAATTGTGATGCTGATAGTACCATCAGCATAGTTAAGGTCTCTCCTGGTAGCATGGATTGGAGATATAAGTTATAACTACTTGGTAGCTTCATATTATACCTGTGGAAACTTCCAGTCCTAGTTATCTCACGGTTCTATTCACTGTGTTATCTACCATTGTGCTTTGATGTTCTCAAAAAACGGCACCCATCAGTGCAGACACAAACGCCAGTGCCTCCCGGCAAAAGACTGGACCTTCCATCCGCATCTGCCCACTAAATATAGAGTATAAGTTTAACTAAGATAATGCTTGACCAAAATAGCCAAGGATAACTTACTAAAACTAACGAATAACTTTAGATTACATAATCACTCTCGCTCGTCTCTCAATTCGGTGTATTAAAGCAAGCATGTAAACAACAAGATTACGAAGATATTTTTAGAAAAAAGCCCATCATGTGACCTCATCTGATGTAATACCATTATGTAATTCCGTGTGTGTCAATCCAAGATCAAGTTTAATTCATAGACTTACGCAAATCTTGGTACTACTGTTGGAAATCTTGATAAAAAATAAGCTTTTTAATGCTTGTAGAACTTGCGTTTCCATATATAGTGAAAGAACAGAACAACAAGAAAAGGATAGGATGTATTAATATCTAGCATCTCCCATCAAATGTCAAATGGATCGGAAACCTTACTTTCCACTTCGATGTTTTATTATTTGTTTGTTTAAAGCAAATCAAGCAGGCGTTGTGATTACGATTTATGGTTCAAGCAAATCAGAAAGACGTCAGTTTGGTAGTGGTGCAAATAGCATTTCAATACCTCTGCAAATCAGTCACATTTTAAAATCAAGCATTTTTGAATTCTGATGTCCATGGACATCTAATTCTCCCTGTTACTTTACAGAAACACCATTTTCTGCCGTAGTCCCATAAAAGTGTCTCTGTCTTATGATTATTTACGGATTTAACGATTCATTCGTGCCGTTAAGAGATTGCTATTTAGAGCACTGTAATTAATAGCAGCTGTTAGAACTAAGAACTGCTGCTACCGAGAGCTGTCAGAGATCCCTTATAGAGATAATTTCGCCTTTGTAATTCGATCTTCTGTGACATGTATATGCTCTAACCTGTTATTGTGAACAGTAAAGTGCTTACATACATACGTACACAGACAGAACACCACTTACCACTGTTCCGTTTTTTTTTAAACATACCTGTGGCAAACTAGCGTACGCCTGTTAAGCAGTCACTGGCAACTCCAAGGGTAGGGACACTTGAAGGACCCCATACTGTACTTCCTCGGGAAAACCTCCGCAGGGAGCTCATTCCACAACCGGAGGGTTCGCGGAAGGAAATGCCTGTGAAACCGTCGCACGCGATCATTTAGCAGTAGTTCTTTTCAATTCCCAACGTGTTTCTATGTACGAGCACAAACATCCGCCGTGTTTGCGATAACTCTTATCAGTATAGTTCTGCAAACTGAGTCAGCGGCGGCAGATTAAAGCAACCTGAATGCTTCCATGCGATTGCGATAAGCTAATTATTATAATTAACATATGTCTCCAATGAATTATGAGTAGCAGATGTTCTGGAATTTTAGAAATGCTTTTACTTTCTAGCTTCTAGAAGCTCTAGCTTCCAATATAGTTAAACATTACGGTATATTACGTAGTTAAAGCCCCGAATGGTTTAACGTAAATAGCATTCAAGGCTACAATTTCCGGGGTTCGGTGTTCTCTGATCTGACTCACTCACTAGGGACTCTCATAAAATTGTTCCCAAAGTTAATTTGCACGCATGTTCATTTGTTAAAGTAATGATTGTTAAATATCTATTCTCAAGTCAGATGCGGGCTATAAGTGGATAAATGCTAAACAATAGGGGAGGAATCAAGGCTGAATTGCGACCTCAAAATTGGTATGAATGAACGCATCGCTGCAACGTACCTACACCTACAATTGGTCACACCAACAACACCTTAATATCATCAGCACAAGGATCATTTTGGCTTCAGTCAATCCCTTGTTAAATTATGACTCGGCGTACACCATTGTTCAGCATCTTACTGCTGATAAAATCACATCAGTAACTAGCGACTGTTATTAATAATTGTTGTTATTTGCTGTAATTGTCGTTTATGGCACTCTTAGTTGCAAAACGCTTTTGAAATATGCTGTTAAGAGGCATTTACTAACTGTCCAACCAATTTAAAACCGCTTGAAAATACGTAATCTGACCGCCTCGCCTCATTGAGTACACGGTAGTTTATCCAATGAGAATCTGTTTAGAAATTACACTGTTACTTTAATATTTTCATCGTACAGAACTAGAAGTGCATCACAAACAAAAACAACTTGTTTGTCCTTAGCAGTGACTATCACTTCAGTAAATAACAATGACATAACATCCCCGGAAGATCGCATCCGCTTGGCAGAGCTTCAACGTTAAAATTAACTGGACAGAGATACGGATTTACGCGTCTATTTTTACTACATTTCTCCATTTGTTGTGGCCGTTACTCACTTTCTATTAACTACTGTTTCTTATTTGGTTTGTGTCCATAACTGCTTTATGATTTATCTCGTTATTACCACTCTCGTTAGTTGCCTAGTTGAGTTTTGCTATTTCGGTTTTACTACTCCTTTCTCTATTAGTTATTGCTAAGTTTTACAACGTGAGGTTTTCACATCAAAGACTCCTTTTAACCTTTGCGGCTGTTTAAATCGATTCTGTTTACGTTCCCCGCGGGTGTAATTTCTGGCCTTACAGCCTTATGTGCTGACACTGAGGTCAGTTGCTGTAAATGATTACACACGTTACATGTGCGTGTAGCCCCATTAGGTGTAGTCAGTGGACAAGGTGCTCGATTATATCTGAATACTAATGTCAAGGATTTTACAGACTACACTTTGAAACACGTGACTTTTAATGAAATCACATGTCTACTTAAACTATTTAAAAACCTAGGTATTATTAACGAATTATTGAATATGCGGAGTCGAAATCTTGGTAAAATATGGTATGTATTTATCAAATAATAGTTGGCGCCAAGTATTCAATTCAATTATTTGGTCCATAATAGCATCTAATGCATTTACACTTGGAAACAGTAATAGCCAGTCCATATTTCGCGTAGTAAAGTTCCTGATGGAAATCAGCTGTGTTACTAATGTCTTTCCAACATCATTCGATATTGACTATTTACTTATACAGAAATATCCGAAGAATGCTATCGATCAAAAACGAATTGGAAAGCCTGGACTTCTAAACTATTTTATTATCAGTATTTTACCTCTGTATCATAGGTAGTTAACGTTAATTAACCTGTATATGATATACAGCGTGTAAATTTTACAGGGCGTATACTTTTTCCACCTATAGTATCAATTATAATACGACTCATGTAGGATAATAATTTTGTTAAATTGTGTTATTAATTAGGTGTAACGATTTTTTTAAATCCGACCGAGCAGCAATGTACGCAGTCCAACTTATTTTGACATAACAAGTTTATTAACTTCATTTATTATAACTTTTAAATTGTCTTTTTCCATGACGTTTTTCGTTTGATAGGAACAATCAGCACGGAAAAAAAAACTTAGCTGTAGTAACTACAATTTAGTTGTGATAGCTAAATTCCTTACAAACTATACGGACAGCGAAGTTATTAGCTACTATAGCAAAGTGTTTTTTGCTACTAAAACTTAGCTGTGATAGCAAATATTTTTAGCTGTAATCACTTCGAATCATAGAAAAGTTAGCTGTGGCAGCTAACTATATTGGCTAAATTTAGCTGTGGCTGCTAACTGTATTAGCTGTATTTAGCTGGGACAGCTAAGTATTTTATCGAAATTTAGCTGTGGCTGCTAACTATTTTAGCAGTGGCAGCTAATTTTATTAGCTATATTTAGCTGTAGCTGCAAAAGAAATTAGCCGCAGCTGCTACTTACTTTGACTGCGACAGCTAAAATTATTCGTTGCCATGAAAGATAATATTAGCTTTAGCAACTATGTCAGTTTGATACTCTATCGAATTGTCTTAGCGGCATTTGACAATGATCTTAGCTGTAGCTGTGAATTGCATTTGTTACTATAACTATGAGTTTTAGTTGTGAGTTGTAATCGGTTTAGCTGTGACAGCTAAAATGATTTGTAGCCATGGAAAATAATGTTAGCTATAGCAACTAAGTCAGTTTGATACTCTGTCGAATTACCTTGTCAGAATTTGACAATTATCTAAGCTGTAGCTGCGAGTTGAATTTGTTACTGTAACTAAGAGTTTTAGTTACGAGTTGTAATCGGATTAGCTGCGACAGCTATAATAATTTGTAGCCATGGAAAATAGTGTTAGCGATAGCAACTAATTCAGTTTGATACTTTGACGAATTACCTTATCGGCATTTGACAATGACCTTAGCTGTAGCTGCGAGTTAGATTTGTTACTGTAACTAAGAGTTTTAGTTACGAGTTGTAATTGGATTAGCTGCGACTGCTAAAATTATTTGTCACCATGGAAAATAGGGTTAGCAATAGCAACTAAGTGAGTTTGATACTCTATCAAATTACCTTGGCGGTTATCGACAAAAATTTAGCTGTGGCTGCTAATTGGGTTTGTTACTTTAACTAAGGGGTTTAGTTGCGTGGTGTAATTAATTTGTTGACACGACTAAAATGGTTCGTCGCATGGAAGATAGTTTTAGCTGTAGCAGCTAAGTAAATTTGTCACTCTATCGAATTAATTATAGCTGTGGCTGTGAATTGGGTTTGTTACTTTAACTAATCCACTTAGTTAAAGTAACAAACTCCATTCGCAGCCATAGGGAATTAGGTTTAGCTGTGATTGTGAATTGAGTTTGTTACTTTAACTAATTCAGTTAGTTGAAATAACAAACCTTATTCACAGTCACAATTAAAACTCACTCGATAAAGTCTTAAAACGCAGTTGCTGCAGCTCAAATTATCTTTCATGCGACTCATCGAAATATAATTATCGCCTTAACAGTAGGGTAAGCTGCATGAAAGATGATTCAGCTGCTGCAACTAAGTCAATTTGATACTCTATCGAGTCGTAATGATACGATAAAGTCAAAATAAACTTACTGCTACCGCTGTTGCTAAAAATAACATAGTTACAAATAATTTTGGTGTCCTTAATTAAGTCATCACGCAAGTAAGTTTCATGTTATGAAAAAAAAAACAAATGCAGAAATCATTGTAATAACATTATATTTATTATGAAAGAGGTGTCATATTGTATCTTAGGACACTCATTCACTGCGAGAATACTCGTGTAATATCATGCAACAACAGTGTTACTTTATTAATAACATTATTTGTATTAGCATTGACTAATATACCGCTGTAAAGTCTAGTATCTAAGCTGTTCAATAACAAAAAGCGGTGCTTGCGGTGCGTATAGCTGGTTAAAACATTACTTTAAAATACCTTTAACTGGTACCGCAGTCGGTATTTTAAAGTAGTGTTACCAGTCTTAAAAATACTTTCGGTTTCGGGTCGACCAATATCGGATTTTACCTCTATTTTAATTTTACACGTTAGTCTTTAGGTTCATTAATACAGAACACTAGTTCAGACTACTATAGAAAAAGCTGGCTGATAAAATTGTAAAACAAGACAAGAATTGCAATTTAAGACATGATACTCAGAAAAACAAGAAACAAAGCATTTTGTTTTATCAAATAGATACTATAACTCTTGGAAGTTGGAGAGGTATAAAAAAAGTCTTTCAATAGTTAAAGAGGGATCGAAAAACTCATCGATGACGAGACAGATATCATCACCAATTTTATGACAAGTTCTAGTTATCTATCATTGATTTTACTTATGAAATTACGATACAACTCCCATACGTACGGGTGGTTACTACTTTGTCTTTCTATAACACATTATTTGTGTGTATGTTTTTAGAAGAAATAGATTAACTTTGTTGAAAGAATCAATGGAAATCCACTAATACACGGTCAATTTTCCAGCTCTAGAATGTTCTGATGGAATCTATAGAGATTGGTACTTCATTAACAACTATTTAATACAGTTTATTTATACCTAATTACCTACCTACTCAGGGACAACTTAAGAGGAAAGTTCAAATACATGATGAACGAGTTTTTCAATTAATACAATTACAGGAAGCTTAATGAAAAACTCTCAATGGTGTTGTCTTCGTCCGGTACTGCAAACAACTGACGACCAAGCGTAAGGCCCCGTTGGAAACAGTTTTCCTTATTATGCAGGTTGGTTGGCAGGACTCCAGCGATAAACTGAAAAATTAAAACATTTGTAAGACACGTAGATGAGGACCTCACAATTCACATAGATTACGTGTGAAGTTAAAAATAATAATAAATAAATATATATTATAGGTCATTTTTTTACACAAATTGAACTAGTCCCATAGTAAGCTCAATAAGGCTCGTGTGACTAGGCGACGATATATTTAATAGATATATACTCAAATACATAAAAAAAACATGCAAGTCTCAGGAACAAATGTTTTTGCTGACCACAGAGACAAAAGCCCTTACCAGGATTAGAACCCGGGACCTCTAGATTCGGAGGCAGTGTTACTAACAACTAGGCTAAACAGATCCAACCGTTGGACCTGTTTAGCCTAGTTGGTAGTTCGGGTCCACGTCAGTTAGCCTGAAGTTATTATGATAAACTACTTACTTTTATATTTAGTTAGTAACAGCCATATTTAGTTTCCAATCTTGATAGCCTCTCTTGCCTTCATAGCAATATTTTTAATTGGAAGTAACATTGGAACGGCTCTCAGATGGTTAAATTTGTTTTCCTTCTGCAAACAAAAAGGACAAAATCACCTGATGTATTTATAACATAATAAAATATTATTGATATATTAAGATGATAGCGTCGGCTAATCGTTATAAAGGTGCATTGCAGCGTCAAATCACTTAAATCCATTTCTGCGGAAATATAATGGACATTTAAGCATTAAGTAAAACTACACTACTACTTTGGTAATAACCAAAGGAACAAAATAAAAGTAACACTTATAAAAGTTACAAAACAAAATTCTTTACAAACTTTCTGTAGCTGTGTTAATTGAAACTATGTAACTTTCATCGTTCATCTTGTATTATGAATATTCCTTCAATTTTGTCCCTGAGTATATTATATAAACTGTAAGTAAATAGTTGTTAATTAAGTACCAGTCTATAGCCGTCAGAACATTTTGAGAGCTGGAAAATTGTCCATGTGTTGTGGATACCCATTGACCCTTTCAACATATATAGTCTATTTCGTTTAAAACCTTACATACAAATAATGTCTTATTTAGCAGTTGTAGCAAATAATATAAACTAAAGTTTGAGAATAAGTTAGTCACAGCTACAATATGTTCTTAGCAGCCTCACATAAGTCTGATTTGCTACTACCACTAATATATTATTGCTGTTCATTGCAAAGGAAATTCGGTGGTGTGACTAAAATATTTAGCTACAACACGACACACATGTTGTAGTCGGGTTGCTTACACGATTGCATTCTTACTTGCAAACTTCCAAGTTTGATTGCTTACTCGCATACTTCTTTGAAAATGCCTATGGTTCACGGGAGCGAAGCCGGAAATAAAAGGTAGTTTTCTATAAAAATGGACTTTAAAATTAAGTAAATAGCTTAAAGAACAAACAAAACTACAAACCTTTTCTGAATGTCAAGTCTCTACTCTTGTTTTACAATTTCGGCGTAGCTTGTGTATACTTATGTAAGTATAGTACCTAGTCAGTTAATCTATTTTCCATATTATTTCATCTTGTTTTGCAGTTTTAATTTTCGCATGAATGTTATCCTCTCGCCAATCTGTGGAAAGAGTTATTCGGTCATCACACAGACAAACAGAAAGATTCAATCCTTTCATCTTAAAACACAAGATAAATAGTTTCTAATAATAATAGTAAATATAATACCTAAGTGACGAAAAACTCATTGGCAGATGCTCAAGTCAGCCTATGTAAATTCCACTGCTAGGCACGGCAGGCTCTTCTCATTGATGAGGGAACGAGCATTAGTCCCCACGCTCGCCTAGTGTGGATTGGGGACTTCACATGTCACTTCTTTGAATGTCATCAATGGGAGAGGCTTGTGCCCAACAGTGGGACGTATGCTAATTGATAATGATTCCGTACTTACGCTATGCATGATGTGAATGAATTATATACTCAGCGGTAAAAATGGCCCAAAACAAAGTAATCACGCTAACACAAACTTAAGAACCTCACTATTGCAGAATCAGACAAGCACTCGACCAAAAATTGACATTGGCTGGAGCCAATGCCAACTTAATGGCCCAAGCCTGAGTTCGCCATATGAGCAATAGAATATATATAGAAAAAATTACATTATACTATTCACTTACCTTTAAAGTTCTCAATATTTTTTTGCTCATAGTACCAGCGATGTAGGAGTTAGGAAAAATCCAGGGTTTCGTTCACGTCCTCCATTTGTGTTTTGACTTTTCACTAGATTCCTATTACATTTAACTTTTTAGTAGATTCACCTTTAAATTTTGAGGTTTACACACTGAACTGCTTTTCTTCTATATTCAATTAAATATAAATACACCTTTGAAGCATCTGAGCGGCAGCGGCTCGAGTAGAGAGCCGAAACGCGTCACTTGAAAGCTAGCAGCGGGAGCGCCAGTGTTGCCAGCGCAGACGTTTAAATTGCCGTGTGCGCTAAGTGAAATTGCCGTTTTCGTATGGAAAATCGCCTATTGCCTGCCGTAGCAACGACATCCAATAAATCCTCCGTGGTACTAGTTACTTCTAAACTTTCTAAAGTGACTAAAATAAAATAACTGACTTGGCTTTTCATGAGATTTCACATATTTTTACGGCGGATGGTTTTCGTATCGTAATACTTGTTTTTTTTTTTAGCTTTTATTTAACTTGCATTGTTCGTATGTCAGTATGTAAATATAGTATGTAAGTTGTCATCAAAATGTGCAATTCTTTATTCAGCCTGTCTATTTCCAATATTGATGGAAAACAAAGTCATGAGAGACCGTCAAAGTACCTAAACTTTATTGGCATGCAAGTTTTTATAAAGTTCTTAGTGACTTAAAAACTAAAAAATATGTGAAAATGGTACTTATTAAGTATGTTTATTTTACCAGCAAATAATATTATTTTAAAGAACTGGAAAACAGTCGAAAATTTTCATTTTCTATTAGCCACCAACTTAGTATTGCATACGGACAAACAAATATTTTTTGCACGAGTACAGTGGTACGGAACCCTCGGTTTGGATGTCCGACTGGCTGTTTTTAGGGTTCCGTAAAACTTTTAAAAAGTTGCTCGTTGTGTTCATCAGGCGCTGGTATTAAAATGTATGGGAATACTGATATCCGACTCGCAATTGACCAAAATTCTACTTGATATTATTTAACGTTCTTATTATTATTACTGACTAGCGGCCCGCCCCGGCTTCGCACGGGTATTTAACGAAAACTTCAAAACTAAAAATTATAATATACACACATTTTAGTGTCTATATTTGTAGACGACAGATTCTACCCGCCCCTAATGTACCTAGCACGTAATTTAGAAACAAATAAAGATAAGACGTTAGCTAGGTAAATTTAAGAGTAACCCTGTTATTTAAAATGGAATATTTAAGAAATATTGTCATATTTACGTAAATATTAGAACCTTGTCGCACTAAGCGGAAGGAATAACTCTTTAGGGTGATTTTATTTTATTATTATTATTCAGCTTGTGCCTATTCCGGGCTACTGAGCCCTCGTATCACTGCGACCATCTCTGATCTATTGTGATCGCCACCTACTACAAATCTCGGTCCAGCCCTGCAAATTCGAAAAACTGCAGGATTTTGCTGAACTCGAGAGACTTTATTCATTTGTTAGGGCGAGTTTATTCATTTCAGCAAGTATTATGACACAATCCGAGTGATTGCGCAATAATGCTTGGAAATTTCCATACGCAATAAAATGAAAGATTGCGTAATAGTGTAAAATGTATCGATCGTAGATCGAAATTACGCTATGAAAATGGCATGTTTTGTGAGCTAACTCACAAACAATTGACTCTGAGATAATGAGGTTTTAATTATATAAAGTAGGCGCTGAGGCGCATATTACAAGCCCTGTTTGAATCACAGGCACTAAGAAATGGTTGCGCAGCGAATTTCTTAAGATTGAATCAATTTAGAATAGTCGTTTTTACACAACTTTTTTCCCTCTCAGAGCCAATATTAGGAAGACGCTGTCCAAGTATAAAGGGTCACGTGTGACCACACCGAACGCCGACTCCATGAGTCTTAGTACAGGCCAGTGAGATAATCACAGCCTCCGCAATCCGCGGAAAACCGCGAGATTTGTAAGAATTCCTATTTATACTCGGACAGCGCCTCGTAGTGGGCACTACTTCAGGGTGCTCACGTTACGGTCAGCCATTGCGAAAGATAAGAGGTGAGTTCGCAACGTACTTCACTCAGTACCGAAGAGACACTCCAAGGAAGAAACCCAGAACAAGAAAGAAAAGCGCGTTGGGAACTCAGCTCAGGAAAAGTTTAGGAATCTAGACATTGTGTCCTAGATTTAGATAAAATCAGTGTTAAACTCATTATAAATAAGTAAATTAATTATAAACAGTGTTAACTTCAAAATACGTTTTAATAAGAACATAATCTGTGATAAACAATATAAACCATTTACAATCCGTCCGGACTCTTTTTTGCTTTACGAATCATAAGAAAAAGCAGAACCAAGGTGGCACCAAAATTTGAGTAGAGTCAGTCACTGTTATTTTACGAGAGGAACTACCAGTCATTTGTATACAGTCCACTTTAAACATTTATATTTTTGGGCCTAATCAATCCGGATTAGTGCAACATTTACAATATTATAATTTTTAGTTTTGAAGTTAAGCATCTCTAATTTTTTTGGAAATATAATATAGTCGATGTGACCCGAGGATAGTGTTGCTTTCCAACAGTGAATGTTATTTTTTAAATCAGTCCTGTAATTTCGGATTCATTGCAAGCAATTTTTTTTACACTTTGGGTTACATTATTGAAATTTTAGTCATGAGCCTATTCAATGCAAACAAACAAACAATCAAATCTTTCCTCTTTATTATTAGTGTAAATTTATTGGAAATATAGCATATGTCACCCGGGGATAGTGTAGCTTCCCGACAGTGAAATAATTTTTCAAATCGTTTCAGTAGTTTCGAAGCCTATTCAATGCTAACAATTTATTTTTACACCTTGGGTTAGATTATTGGAATTTTAGTAAGGATCCCTAACTTTTTTGTAAATATAATATAACCTATGTAACCCGGGGCTAGTGTTAGCTTTCCAACACTGAAATATTTTTTCAAATCGGTTCTGTAGTTTCGGAGCCTAATTCATTGCATAGTTTTTTTTACACCTTTGGTTACATTATTGGAATTTAAGTAAGGGTCCCTAATTTTCTTGGAAAAATATTATAGCCTATGTCACTCGGGGATAGTGTAGCTTTCCAACAGTGAAAGAATCTTTCAAATCGGTTCAGTAGTTTTGGAGCCTATTCAATGCAAACAAACAAACTAACAAATCTTTCTTCTTTATAATATACGTATAGATAAAAAAATGAAAAAATATTATTTAAATTAAATTATAAAGGTTATAATAAAGCGTCTAATGTTGTATAGATAATAGTTTGAAACCCTTCGTTCGCGAGTCCGACTCGCACTTGGCCAGTTTTAATAAACTCTCTTTTCTTTGATTCAAATATTTGTAGGCTATGTCACTTCCACAACAAGACTTAAAATTCGTCAAGCCGTTATATGCCCAGCTACATACATACATCATCATCATCATTATCATCATCCTAGCGTTATTCCCAGTGCAGTTGTATCTTGAAGGATGACTGGGGTTAGCTACCTAATCCCAAGAATTGGCGTAGGCACTAGTTTTTACGGAAGCGACTGCCATCTGACCTTTCAACCCAAAGGGGAAACTAGACCTTATTGGGATTAGGCTTGTCAAGTGAGTGGGCAACTCTACTGTTAGAAGTTCTCAAGCCGCCCAAAGGTCTCTAACTAGGCTTAACTACTGCTATCATAGACAGCAGCCGGGATCAACAATATAACGTGCCTTCCAAAACACGGGAGCGCTCAATTAGTAACCACTCAAAGCGATTACATATCCAAGGACTGACCCCGCCCGACATTGCTTAATCTCGCATACCGCACGCGGTACGCAGGCGCCACTGGGCCACGAACGCTCCAATAAGTATCAAGCCCTGAATATTCGTTGTACGATTTTGGGAATTTAAGTTAGCTGCTGTGTTTTTGCTATTTAAGCTACAGTTATTAATATTTGGATAATAGTATCAGGATTAGCCAAATTTGATTCTATCCTGTGGATACCCATGACTTCGCGAAATTTAACCCCCCGTGCTTGGCAGGCTTGGAGGTCTCCGGCCACAGACTGGCCTATTTTTTGTGCTGCTCGCGGCGCCCGCTTCCCCGTTACCGCGCGTACCTTGCGACCCCCACGATAATTTGAGTCGACGTGATCATACATACATATATACACTCGAAATATAAAACCCTTCTTACGAAGCAGTTGGGTAAAAATGATAATAGGTAAAAGTGATAATGATAGTAGGTAGGTACTTTGCTTTCAGTAGTAGTACTGTTAAACCTGGCATGAATTCGGATAGAAATAAACACATAAAGAGCTTATTTCGTTTAACTTCTTTTAAAGTCGAATATTCCTTTTTATTTTTTTTACTAGCATTTGCCCGCGGCTTCGCCCGCGTACTAAACGAAATTTTTAACCGTTTACAAAAAACACGTATGTTTGTCCACGATTATCTCGCGTTTGGCTGAACCAATTTAGATGCGGTCTCCAGAAATGTAGTTGTTACATTCTGGGGGTTTCGGTATATTGTGATTCATAAACAGATGAACAGATGAAAAATCAGTATACATTCTGAGAACAAAAATATGGATCGAAAACTATTATCATACAATTCCGAGAGGCCGAAGGGGAAAGGGCCGATGAAATAAAAGCATGTCTTAAATGGCCCTTAGTAAAAAATCTGTGTACTACAGTAACACCAATAGGTCTGTAAACGACCAAGCAGCGCGCAGCGGTCATAAACTCTGGTCCTTTGAAGTACAGAAATATGGCTAATTCAATATCACGTGTAACATTTATTTTTCCTAAAATTAAATTTATTTGGTAGGTTTTGCCAGTTCCCATTGGAGCATCCAAAAAGAAAATTTGGTCTCACTTCCATTCGCACTCCTTACTGTCAGTCCGTCTGTTACAACCAAGTTGCTTTTACTGGACCGATTGAATTGCAATTTGGCACAAACTATCAAGAATTTAGAGCGCTCGTGGCCCAGCGGCACCCGCCTACCGCGAGTGGCGTGCGAGGTTAAGCAATGAGGGCGCAGGTCAGTTCTTGGATGGGTGACGGCTTTGAGTGGTTACTAACGTACTCTCGTGCTTTCGAAGGCACGCTAAGCCGTTGATCGCGGCTGCTATCGTTAAGCCAAGTTAGAGGCCTTCGAGCGGCTTGCGAACTTCTAACAGTCAAGTTGCCCACTCACTTGACAAAGGAGGGTCGAAGTTGCACCACGTCCGTAGGGAGTACCCACTGATACCCTACACGTGACCCCTGAGTGGTGCTAAAAGTGGAACAAAAACTGGCAACCGTACTTGTCTTCTCGAAAATCTCACGGTTCGTAAATAAATGCCATACGATTAAAAAAACTAAACGTTGATTTAAATGGAAAAAAATATCGGAACCTCTATATCGTTTTTAAAAGCAAATCTATCTATAGGCGTGTGGGGTATATACCCAAAAATGAAGAAAATCAATATGGCTGCCACTTTTTCAAATTTTACCTCAAATTCGTATTAGGGGACCTCTCGGACGCTCAAATATCGATTTTGAACGAAAATGAAGAAAAGCAATATGGCCTCCACTTTTTCCAAATTTTACCTCGGAGTCGTATTAGGGGACCTCTTGGGCGCTTGGATATCGATTTTGAACGAAATCGGGTTGAAATGAAGAAAATCAATATGGTTGCCACTTTTTCCAAATTTTACCTCGGATTCGTATTACGAGACCTCTCAGACGCTCAAATATCGATTTTGAACGAAAATGAAGAAAAGCAATATGGCCACCACTTTTTCCAAATTTTACCTCGGAGTCGTATTAGGGGACCTCTCGGACACTCAGATATCGATTTTGAACGAAATCGGGACGAAAATGAAGAAAATCAATATGGCTGCCACTTTCCAAATTGTACCTCGGATTCGTATTATGAGACCTATCGGACGCTCAGATATCGATTTTGAACAAAATTGGGATGAAAAAAAAGAAAATCAATATGCCTGCGACTTTTTCCAAATTTCACCTCGGAGTCGTATTAGGGGAGCTCTCGCTCAGATATCGATTTTGAACGAAATTGGGACGAAAATGAAGAAAAGCAATATGGCCGCCACTTTTTTCAAATTTTACCTCGGAGTCGTATTAGGGGACCTCTCGGACACTCAGATATCGATTTTGAACGAAATCGGGACGAAAACAAGAAAATCAATATGCCTGCGACTTTTTCCAAATTTTACCTCGGAGTCGTATTAGGGGAGCTCTCGGACGCTCAGATATCGATTTTGAACGAAATTGGGACGAAAATGAAGAAAAGCAATATGCCGTTACTTTATTCAAAGTTTAGGTACCTCGGATTCCTATTAAGAGTCCTCTCGGACGCTCAAATATCGATTTATGTCGAAATCGTATCGGACGGCACTGATTAATAAAACCACTTACAACACATTGAATCAAAAAAGGTCGTATCTTCATATAACTCACGGCACTTCATGCACCTTTAGACCTTATAAGGAACTTACATGCCAAATTAGGTATCTCTCGAACCAGCAGTTTGGGCTGTGCGTTAATATGTCACTCACTCAGTCAGTCCGTTTCTTCTTGCAATTTGGCACCTACTTTTAAGTT
Organism: Notocelia uddmanniana; assembly: GCA_905163555.1. Lineage (NCBI taxonomy): Eukaryota > Metazoa > Arthropoda > Insecta > Lepidoptera > Tortricidae > Notocelia > Notocelia uddmanniana. The sequence continues at coordinate 2,165,338 of LR991059.1, forward strand.
TTCATGCCCGCAATATTAAATTTCATAATCAATGCCATTTTTGAATTTAACGACCCAAAAAATCATAAAAATCACACCCATATTAATATTTAGACATTCCAACTCCCTCGGACCCCAACAGAGGGGATGGTATTTCACGTCCTCCACGTGGGATTTTACAATCATTGTTGTTTTCGTAATCAGCGACCCGATAAACCATAGAAACAACACCCATATCGATTTTCTGAAATTTTCACCAGATTTCCCCTTTTTAGGGGTTGATTTCTCAAAAAACCTGAAACACATGTTTACTCAGTTATCGTTAGAAATACTCCTGTGAAGTTTCGAATAAAATAATCCAACTAATCTTGATTCCCCATCCAAACTTCGGACCCCCATTTCACCCCCTTAGGGGTTGAATTTTGAAAAATGCTTTCTTAATGCACCTCAAGACCTTAAATGGAACCTACATACTAAATTTGGAATCTCTAGAACCAGCAGTTTGCGCTGTGCGTTGATATGTCAGTCACTCAGTCAGTCAGTTATTTCTTGAAATTTGGCACAAACTTTCAAAAGTTTTCATGTCCACAATATTAAATTTTAAAACCGATGCCATTTTCGTAATTAACGTCCCAAAAAACCATAAAAACGACACCCATATTAATATTTAGACATTTCATCCCCCTCGCACCCCAACAGTGGGGATGGTATTTCACGTTCTCCGCGTGAGATTTTAAAATCATTGTTGTTTTCGTTATCAGCGACCCGGTATATCATAAAAACAATACCCATGTCGATTTTCAGAATTTGTCACCACCTTTCTGCTTTTTAGGGGTTGATTTCTCAAAAAACCTGAAACTCGTATTTACTCATTTATCGTTAGAAATACTCCTGTGAAGTTTCGAATAAAATAGTCCAACTAATCTTGTTTCCCCATACAAACTTCGGACCCCCATTTCACCCCCTTAGGGGTTGAATTTTGAAAAATCCTTTCTTAGTGCACCCCTAGACCTTATAAGGAACCTACGTGCCAAATTTGGAATCTCTAGGACCAGCGGTTTGGGCTGTGCGTTGATATGTCAGTCAGTCAGTCAGGCAGTCAGTCAGTCAGTTTCTTCTTTTATATATTTTTTTATAAATCAAGATTTTTTTATACATAGAGTGTTAAATAAAATGTAATTCGCGTCTTTTACTAGAAAATACTGGCATTTATTAATGGCAACACTTGCTACGTTACTTTTCCCGCGTGAAACTCGAAAACATTCATCGTAGTAGCAAAATGCATCTTAGCTACTGCAACTAATATGACATTCGTTGGCATAACTAAAACATTCGAGCTTATAAACATTTTTTGTGCCGGTGGGCACGGCACGTGTCGCTATAATGCTATACGCTGAGCGGTTACAATGATTTTATTACGAGTTTTAGGATTCCGTGGTGAAAAAGAAACATTGTTTCGCCACGTTCGTCCGTCCCTTCGTGGCTTAGCTTAGTAATCGTAACTACTAGAAAGCTGTAATTCGGCATTAGTATACATATTAATCACGCCGACAAAATGGTAAAATAAAGTCTTGAAAAACATTTTTTTTCCTTTGCAAAATCCATCGTTTCAGGAATCTGATTGCGTAATATTAAACTTAAAATATTAATATCAGGCAATCACGAAACGCTTTAAAAAGCTATTTTTGTTAGAGTTATGCATTTTCAATACGCTACTAAATGACACTCGGCCACGCCTACAAATCCCTACACAAGTCCAGTGCGTATAACTACCTACCGCGCGATACTTTCGATTATATGGCAACAGAATCTATGTTATATAGATAGGCACATGGTAATCTGTATATTGAGGACTGTAGAAGCGGTTAGAAAATTTCAAATGTGCATTTTGAGCATGTATAGGTAGTTACATAATTATGTACTGTTGCATCCTGAAGGATGCCTGGGGCTTGCTACCTTATCCCAAGAATTGGCGTAGGCACTAGTTTTTACAGAAGCTACTGCCATCTGACCTAGGTAGGTACATACTAAACCTACAGAACTACACAAAAAGTACTAAACTACACAAAAAAAGAATGCTCCGAGAAAACGTTTAGGCGTCGACTAAAGAACCATTTATTACAGAAGGCACTTTATTCTGTGAAGGAATACATTGTGATACTCAAATAGAAAATGCATTGGACAATGGACATATTTATTTTTATTTGTAATTATTTTTTATATCAAATTGACATTTCCTTATTTTACTTGTCATTTTTGTAACTGATAAGTACTACTTAGTACTAATTTTCTTTATGACTTATTGGAATGTACTACCTTATCATTTTGATTATTTTTATGACAATCTATTGTAAGGTACTTCCTGGTATCAATGTTGTTTTATTTATTTATACTCGATTTGACATTTTGGATTTTTTCAATTAATTAATTATGTGTTTTCTAAGGATATATACTATTGTATATTCTTAATTATTAAAATATTATTGTTATTTTTCATTATTGTAACGCAAATGGTTGCGTCTAACGATCAGTATACAATATGTAGTAGAAGCAAAAAAAAAAATTGTTATATGAGAATTGTATAGTGTGATTAATAAAACTAAACTAAACTAAACTACATATTAAAATTATTATATGTATACACTGCTGGATTGGGAACGGAAGGACGTGTTAAGAAATAGGTAGTTACATACTTAGGCACTTAGTTTTAAATCTAATAAGTACGTAAACATTTTCATTCTTCATCTTTCATTCTAGTTGATAATTCATTAAGTTTTAATAATTTAATCATTATGATAAAAACCATTTAAAAATACTTTCAATATAGGTAAATATGTGTACATCTTAAATAAGGTGTTACTACTGACACGTCAATAATTAACTAAAAAGAGAAAAACAAGCTCCTTATTCTTGATAATTATGGAATTGTGTTAGAGCAATGTAGGTAGTAATTAATAGGTTGCATGTGTTTATAAACTGTAAATTGCATAAACCAACTTGTTTTTAATGTTCTTATAGCTTAAGATCTGTAACGCTTTGGCGACTAGCTGTTAGTTGCAGACATGTACTCAGAAAAGTGAAATACCTAAATACTCATAAGTTATTTTCAATAAAGTTTTTTTAATTTCATATCCAACTATGTATATTCTTATAAATGAAATAAAACTTTCATTCATAATAAAAAAAAAATATTTAGGTAGATTGATATTTTACTGATGTTTCGTCGCTAGGTTACTCTCGGATATCATCTATTTATCAGACTGTGCGGAGGATTCTCTTTAAGCTGGTCCATCATTACACGGGTTTTTCTTTCATGGAAAATGCACTTGAATTGGCAGAAATGTATCCTGATGATTTTATAGTTTTAAAATGCATACATTTTAATGCCACATTTTTTCTGTTCAGAAGGGGTTTCTGTTATATTCCTTCTGCCTAAACCAGACTTGGATTGATTGCACAACGATCGACTTTGTACTAGGGTATCGCGTAGTACTCGAAGTAATCAATTGGGAGCAGTTGCAGCAAACAATATTAGCTAAAATTGTGAAAAATTTAGTCTCTGGTACAAAATATCCTTAGCAGCCTCACATAAGTTGGATATTCTAATACTGCTACTATATTATTGCTGTTCATGGCGTAGAAAATTAGGTGGTGTGACTAAGATTTTTAACGACATTAGCGAAGGATTGCCTCGCAGTTGTAACAAAGAATATTAGCCAAATTTTCTTGCTGTTCATTGCATAAAAATCGTTGTTGTGGATTTTGAGCAAAATCGTATGTTTATTTAGCTGTTGCAGCAAATAATATTTTTTAAAATTTGTGAAAAGTTAGTCACAGCTAGAAAATGTTCTTATCAGCCTCACCTAAGTCTGATTTGCTACTACAGCTAATATATTATTGCTGTTGTTTGCATAGGAAATTCAGTGGTGTGACAAAGATTTTTAGCAACAGTGACGAATTTTTATTTAGCAGTTGCAGCAAATAATATTAGTTAACATTTGTGAAAAATTTACTCACAGCTACAAAATGTTCTTAGCAGCCTCACCTAAGTCTGATTTGCTACTACGGCTAATATATTATTGCTGTTATTTGCATAGGAAATTCGATGGTATGACAAATATTTTTAGCAACAAGGACGAAGTTTTACTTAGCTGTTGCAGCAAATAATATTAGTTAAAGTTTGTGAAAAAGTTAGTCACAGCTACAAAATGTTCTTAGCAACCTCACCTAAGTCTGATTTGCTACTACAGCTAATATATTATTGCTGTTAATTGCATAGGGAATTCGGTAGTTTGACAAAGATATTTAGCAACATCGGCGAGTTTTTATTTAGCAACTGCAGCAATTAATATTTGGTAAAATTTGTGAAAAAGTTAGTTATAGCTACAAAATGTTCTTGGCAGTCTCACATAAACCTGATTTGCTACTACTACTAATATATAATTGCTCTCCATTGCCTAGGTAATTTATTGATGTGACTACGATTATTAGCAAAACTGGCGAAGGATTTTTTAGTAAAGGAGTTCGAAAATAAAATTAGCAGCTGTTGCAAAACTGTTGTTAGTGATTGCAAAATATTTTTATCAAATGCAACAAACATAAGCTTTTGCTGCCTAATACATGTATAATTAGCAATACTAACAAAGTTCTTATCTACTACAACAAAACATTATTAGCAGTCCCAGCTAACAACAATGACGAATAAAATTTTGTTGATACGGATAAATAAATTAGATACAGTTGTGACTCAATTAGCAGCGGTAGCAAATTATTTAAAATCCTTTTAGCTAAATATCGTTAGCAAGGGTAGCAAACTGGTTTTAGTTGCTATAGACAAGGCTTTGTTACAGTAGATAAGAAATTGTATACAGCAGCAAAGAAAATTTCAGCAAAGCGTGCTTAGCTACCACAGCTAAATCATTTTTTTCCGTGAGGACTTAGCAACTTGACTTAATTAATAAAGCAAACTAATTTAAATAACGGTAACGGAAGCTTTTAACGTTCTGAGAAACATATGACTTTCACTCTTAATCGCGATCACGACTTTTGTTTGCAATGCTCTAATTGCGATTGTAGCATCGGTTGACATTGAAAAACAAGACACTTGCCAATAACAACACGGACTTCAGTTTTTGGCAACGCTTCATTTTACTTTTAATTGCAAACTCCATTTCCATTTCTCTAATTTATGTCATAGACATTAGACAATGTCGCCCAACTCGTCCATTCTTGGGCGACTTTGTAAGTTTTTCTTGGCATATCTTAAATAGTATATCTCACAAGTTCAGTCACGTAAATTTTACACTTTCCACGGACCTACTAATTTTATCGTCGTTTTCTAATCAGACTTGGCTGCTTGTGTTTCGGTCGGCACTCTTTATATGTCTTCTAAGTGGGACGAGAGTAATTAAAACTGTACATTAAATGGTTTTCTATAATAAGTTTCAACTAGTAATAATTTGAAATCCAATAGGCTATCAAGAGCATTTATTTCTACATAAAGATTAAACCTATAAAACTAGTGTATATAGGCAGACTTTTAAGCCCCGAATCGGAATTGTTTTTCATCTACCATTATGCCATAATTATAATGATTATGAAATTTGGGCTTTCAGCAAAACCTCCACAATTAACAGTCGCCAATTGTCGTTCCATCTTAGACCTTAAATAATAGCACAGATATTGTCTATGAAACAATTACGAATAAAGAAATGAACAATAATAAAATGCCTCATAATTTTGACGTTAATTAAGCTAATCAGTATGATAATTATATGCTAATACTCGTAACAAAGAGAGTTAAACAAAAACATCATCATCCTCATCATCCTCCTAGCGTTATTCCCAGTACAGTTGCATCCTGAAGAATGCCTGGGGTCCGGTACCTGATCCCAAGAATTGGCGTAGGCACTAGTTTTTACGGAAGCGACTGCCATCTAACCTTCCAACCCGAGGGGGAAACCGACCTTATTGGGAATAGGCTTGTCAAGTGAGTGGGCAACTTGACTGTTAGAAGTTCTCAAGCCGCCCTGAGGCCTCTAACTTGGCTTAACGATTGCTATCATAAACAGCAACCGGGATCAACGGCTTAACGTGCCTTCCAAAGCACGGGAGCGCTCAGTTAGTAACCACTCAAAGCGGTCACCCATCCAAGGACTGACCTCGCCCGACATTGCTTAACCTCGCATACCGCACGCAGTACGCGGGTGCCACTGGGCCACGAGCGCTCCAGTTAAACAAAAACAAAAGACGCAAATATTGAAAAAATCTCTATTTGGACTTTTTTACAATCCTTAGTCGGCTGTACAGGAAGGTTGTCCTTCAATATATCTGTAACTGGCCGCTAAGCAGGCGACCAGCAAAAACATAAATAAATATAAAAATAAATCTAAAATACCACGTCCTGATTCCAGATGAACGTCCGCGTGACGACGATGGACGCGGAGCTGGAGTTCGCGATCCAGCAGACGACGACCGGCAAGCAGCTGTTCGATCAGGTGGTCAAGACCATTGGCCTCCGCGAGGTCTGGTTCTTCGGCCTGCAGTACACCGACTCCAAGGGAGATCTCACGTGGATCAAATTGTACAAGAAGGTTAGTTCAAATTTCTAATTTTGTGTTTTAATCATCTGTTGCGTCCATGGTACATACATAAGACTTACATAGTTCTTGGATTTAGAATTTCAGATGGATCCTGATAGGGCACAGCAATGACAGAGGTCGAAAGGCCAAAGTTCCACTTCATACAAGTTTCAATTTTGCATGTCGGGGAATATTGAAGTGGTATTTAAACAATAATTAGAATTGTTACTTGTAGCTTTGTGAAATGACCCACAATCTCGCCACAATCTACTGTTTTCTTTTCCCTATTTGATAAGCATGAAAGCAAAGAGGAATTTGCTTTATCTTTCGGTGATAACGGCAATTAATTCATGGGAACCATTTCGCGGGTCAAAATCATAGTCACGTGATTCTGAAATTTTCATAAAGTTACATTACCATGAGATGGTGACACCGAGAATTGGATTCTAGTCTTGCTTGACTTTCATAGGTAGATTGTGTACTTGGGTAGCCTAGTCTTTGACTTGTATTTCATAAAATGCGTTCAGTGGTGGTTTATTCCTAATTGTATCTATACTAGCATTAAGTATTTCATGCTTATTGTTATTTAATCTATTTTTATTGCTGCTCGCTGTCATACGATCTCGCCTTATACGAAATAGCAGTAATTGCAACTTATCCAGATTTTATTTAGTTTTTAGTTGATAAGATACTTTGACTTTATTGCATATTGCCATGTCACCAATAAAATAATGATGAGTCATGTGACGCCCACATTAATTACGTAATCTAATTTAATACTTAGAACTGTCTACGTACATCGATTAAGTAAAATCTTATCAAAGGAACTGATGATATTTAAAATAATGTGGATGACATTAATCATTACCATATTGATATCACAATATTTGCGGTATCATAAATTTACTACAAGGCTGGCCTCTGTCACTAAGAGAAAACGTGATGTAATGTAATTAATAAACATCATTATGTAACTTACAGCCCTTTGGGCACTTGCTGCCTTAATCTGAACTTATACCAGATACTTAGACAGACAATAATTGAGATGGTGCCGCACTTTCCTATCAGTGTTACTATTTGAAAAGTTATCATCATTAGGCATCTTCTATTTTTATTTGTCCTTAAATCGTTTAAATCGCGACTATACTTACGATTAACCGGAAGATGTCTAGTATTTATCTGATCTAATATCAATAATGCTCTTTTACAATAATCTCCACACACGATGTCCAATAGGTACGTTACCAGCAATTCAACAGTGCCGGGCAAAAACAGCAACACATTAGCGGGTGTAGCCAACCGTACACGGTATATTTTAAGCGCACCTCGCCTCGGCGAAGTTCAAGTTTGTTTTGCACCAATTTGCTCGTTTATGATCGGAGTGTGCTCGCTTGATTTACGAGGCAAGCCTGCTTTTACACCAGAATCGCACATTAACCTACATCAGTTCTTATTACACCACCAAAAGGCGTATTATTGTTTGTATCGTCAGTCTTCTCGTGGTCTTTCAGTACCAGCAAAATGGTCTCGCGTTCCACTCTCACTTTGATCTGCACGCTATAAATTCGCCAATCCGTGAAAGTAACTGTTATTAATGTTTAGTAAGACCTCGGGGTGATGGACACCCTTGTAGAACCGACCATTTGTTTTCTTAAATAAGCTATTCAAAACTGCCAGTGTTATGTTCTACTGGGATCTGTTCAATTTCCTGCCACATGTGTTTATCGAATTATAATTTCCTTTCTAACGCTTTATTTGTCCTGGGCAGCGATAAATATTGCCTTCATTTTCAAATTATCTACAAAGTTTATTTTATTTGCGCTTGCGCTCTTTGCCAAGTTAACCAATGCTTATTATTTAGAAAGTAAGCACAGTAGAGGTGTCTTTAAATAGCCTCACCCACATCGTAATTATTCAACTGAATGTGAAGTACTCGTATAGTGGGTGTCTATAGGTGAAGGAATGAATAAAAAATACTCTACGGACATTGCATAGACATCACAATATCGGAAAGTGCAGTATCTTAATCTGAATGCGATAAGCTAATGTTAAAGAAACAAAATGAGCTTAACAAAGTCAAAGGTGGAATTGATAAAATTCTTAATTCGGAAGTCATTACTCGTAATCCTCTTACTCCTTGATGACGCCATGTAACGGACGCAACCGTGACATATTCAGCCATCAATGTGAATAATTCTGACTCCTGACTCATAGGGGAACGGATCGAGAATTCTCTAGAGTGGTTTTCCGTTTATATATTTAGGAACAACCCAACCATATACGTTAACATTTCCTTTAATGAGTTGTGCAAGTGTACCTGTACCACAAACAAGGTACTTTTACTTCTGACTGCAAGTGCAATATTATTTCAAAAGTGAAAATTTGACAACTACAGACCTAGATTATGTAGCCTTCACTGCAAAATCTCTGTAATAGCTTTTCCGTCAGCATGCAGCCTTATTCAATCCGCGAACAACCAGATATTTTCCTGTGCCAAAATAAATTGGTCAACGTATGTCCTCCAGTATCAAAGTTAAGGTGAAATGGTTATCCTCCCAGCTGACATTGACCCAATCCAGCAATGCCAACGTGTCTGAGGCGTGTTAATATAATTTTTGCCTTAACAATGAGGATTGAGGACAGCCAGTTTTGAGTACTCGACACAGGTGCTGACGAATTTCATTTCGACAAACCTGTTCGACACTGGTATGCCACAGATCTGTTGCTTTAATCGGCTTTTGAAAGCTTTACTTTAGCTCAAGATGTTTACTTTGAACTCCGACGTCTATGTTCTACTTTTTACGACAGTTACCCTAACGCTGTTATTGCTTCAATAGAGAAAATTGCTTCTTTTTTCGGGTTTAAATTATAAATATTCAATATATCGAGTAATACCAAAATATAATAATACCAGTTTGATGCTTCATCCATTTGAAAACCATAGTTTTTCCTCAAATAGCTTTAGACCCAACAATCCACACGATTGATTTCGAAACCGGATTTGGGAGCGTTACTTTATCAGACATTAGCGGTTTACATGACTGCGATAAGATTCCTCGCACGTAACTCCTTTGAATACAAGTGACATTACAATTTTCGTTGTTAAGACACTGAGTTATTGCTATTCATCGAAACAGGCTTGCCCTGATTGTACTGACGAAAGAGACAACTAGAAGGATAATTTGACAAAAATGAAGCTACTTTTGTATTTATGGATAGTTTGAATAAAAAATATTATGACCCGTACTGTCCCACTATCGGCAAGGGCCTCCTCCCACTTTTCCAGTCCTGCCTATTCTAATCTTTTCATTTCATTCTGTTCTTTTCATCCGGAAAGTAACAGAGTATCTGATTTACTCATTGTTTACTTTAGCAATCTTGGTCGTTAATCTAAAAAAATGCTTGTGTTCTTGTCTCAAGGCCAAGAACTTAAGTTCTCTACACAATTTATAAACTCATCATGCAAACAATTTTTAATTACCACAATGCCGTATAACGGTGACTCTTATGTCTGTGACAGATACTATGTAAGTATTTATTAAGTTGCATTTTGATGTAATTAAATGTAGTTAGATTATGAGGATATGTTGTCAAAAAGATGACGGACAAAAATTTAACTTGTTCTGTCACTATCAAGAAATCGTGATCTAAATTTGCTCCAGAGTTCAGGTTCAGGATGATACAAAATGGAAACTGAATTTTAAGAATGAAATAGGTCAAACGTAATCCGATATAAACACGCTTTCTTCTTCGCAAATATTAGGATCAAACAGAGTTAGTATCAATTATGAACTGTTAATCTGCTAATTCTAATGTAGCAGCAATTGAAAAGGACTACAAACGCGTATATTTACCAACACCGGTTGTGAAACGCCGCCGACGATTGTGTTTACATTCGGACACGTGGACATTTCCTCCGTTGTTTGAAAGCTAGCATTGCGTAGAATAAACAGTGAAATTGTAGTTTCTTTTATCATTTCTTCTTCGTTCAACGCTTCGTTAAAATGTTTCACTTCATGATATTTGTACTATTTCACATGATACGCGAATACAGGCGTGGCGTTGATTAATATCATAAATACTGTATGAATTCTCTTTGTCGTAAAATTTGTTTCTCAAACATTACAAATCTTTCCTTTTACATGCTGCATTTACTTTTTTCTCCGTTTTGTTTATGGCATTTTTTAATTCTCCTGACTTTCAGTATAATTCTTAAAATTTTATCAGATCTTCTCGAACAGGCTTTCTATAATTTATGTGCATTCTGTATTTGTGTAATTCTTACTTTTTTGAGGATTGTATTTCAGATTAACTATGCTGCGTGAATATCAATCAATACCTATTTGCATTCGTGTGTTTTGATATCACATTTATTTAATGAGGTATGACTCAACGCACACTTATACTCGTACTTCGTCAACTCGACGTGTGTTGTTGTCCCCTCAAATCTCTACTTAATATCAAATAAGTAAATAACAATTTTACAATTGTACAATATGTCTGCCATGTCACAATTTCTCTCATTTGCTCAGAGGTTAACTGGATGAGATTTCTCAAATTAAGAAGACAGCTTTTATTTCTGTTTATTTTTCCTGTTGTGTGTAATAAAGTGTTTAACTAATACTACTATAACAGCAATCAATTCCTTTAAAATTTGTCGGAAACATACATATTGCAATAAGTATTTTATAATAGACTCGTGGCATCTACTTCCTTTGACGTCAGCGAAACGTTAGAAACATCTAATAATATAGTATCTACAATACAACTAATCATACAACTTGACTATTCGGTGAGCCTTTACATGCAGACAGCTTTCTTGGAACAGGTTCTTCTATTGTAAATGCAAATCGCATTCATGCCGTTCGCTCGTCTCATACTACTCGTACACTACGGAATGTGATTACAAAGCGATTAGCGTGATCGATAGCACTCGATAACATGATTTACTACTGTTCTCTATAAGTAGTTTTCTAGTATTATGTGTCGTGGATAAGTTTCCTATCTTTTAATCCTATATTGTGTTACGTTTTCTTGTATATCTCATGAGCGTTTAGTATTCCAATTACTTGTCATCATTACTCGACATTTAAGTATATTTCTTCAAAAGGAATGTTTTTTCAAAATGATTATGTTTCATTATGCCTCTGTTACTTTACTAGAAATAATTGAATGAATTTATTGCTTTATCACATGTTCATCTTCCAGCAATAAAAAACGATAACTCGTGTCTCTTGGAATATAAAAAACCTCTCCAATTTGTATTGAAATTTGAAGTTTATTGATATCCGCCTAGTATTTGATGTTATCACTTATCAGCCCTATATCTCGCGTGTAATATCTCCAGTTTCTCTTTTATCGTCTACGTTACGCAGGCGACAACCAACGTCAGTTGCATAATACCTCGTGCACTGTATGATAATTGTATGTATTTAATGATCTATGACGTTTCCTTGCCAATATTTAGCAGAGTCACCGCAGGCGCAGCCTTGCGTGAAGATTTCCAACGCCTATAGTTACATCTTTGCCACGATTAACAAAGATTTTATCAAGGAGCATTCGATGTATATCTCTGTCTAGCTTCTGGTTAGCCTTACGATTTAAGTAATTAAAATCTGCACCTGAATTATGTTATTACTGGCTGTATCTAAAGTATTTCTATGGAATTATTAACAGTCTAAAGTATTGCGCATAGAACAGAAATGCAGTATCAAATAATTTCAGTGACGCAATCGCTTTGTTATCGAAGCCCAGGCCTTACTCACTGCATATTTGTAAGTTTTAGTACCGCTTCTAATTTGCCTATTTCATGATAGAATGTGTGAGGTAAAATCAGCAATGACTTATACATTTTATCGCTATGAAATTATTATTAAAAAAAATTAATTTTATTAATGAATATGCATTCATTTATTTGCTTTCTTCAGATGCCAATCAAGTATAATTCCGTAGGCAGTAGTTGTAAGTGAAAGTAAATAGTCTCGACAACTTTGAGTATGCCATCGCCATAGTGCTGACTCACAACAATTTCCGGCGTGACTAAAGACGTTTATGGCATTGCTGAGAATTATGGCATCTTAATTGCTGGATTCAGTCGTTGCGTGGCCATCTAACTGCTTATTAACATAACTACTACTCGCTGAGAGCGTCTGGCTACAATCAATGATAATATTATTGCGATTCTTTCATTCATCGGCCCCAGTTTTCTGAAAATCTGCAACACATACAATAACTCTTATCTTTGACATACTTACAGAGAAAATTTCATGACAATGTGATTCATTTTTCGGTGGCCCGCGACCATCTATTCATAGGTATAAGCTGCTAATTCGCCAATAATTTCGATAAAAGATTAGTTAATCAAGATTACTAATACTAGAAGAACTAGAAGAAGACTAATTTACATAATCGGTCATCAGTCATCACCTAACTATGGAGTTAAGTAGTAGAAAAATATCGTACTGAACTCATTAAAAATTTCTTAAAAACTAGTTTTGTTATAGGCAGTTAATCAAATAGATGTTTCACACTCGGGTTCATACGGTTTGTCACTTTGAACCCAGCAAAGTGATATTAACGCGTATGACAAATTTGAATAAATTATTATCTAGTTTCTCAAAGTTGTCGGCGACCTTGGAATATAAAAAAAATACCAGAATTACAAGTTCTTGAAACACACTTCAGATAAAACTACAGTCTGATAAAAATTTCATGTATATATTTAAAACATTAAAAGACGCCGACGAATATATATGTAAACTCATGAAACTTTTTTTCTTATGAATCGGGTAGTGATCGTTCAAACTCAGTTAATTTCCTGTTTGGTATGAAAAAAATCCTGATTAATCGTGAGAATTGTAATGGAATTATGAGTAATGCCAACTAATGATGACGCCACCAACAAGTCTGCAACTGCAGTGTTCACTAGTTATTTTAAAAGGGTCAATCCGGTTCTATATAAGTTGTTTATAGGTATTACAGGTCGTTCCAGCCAAGTGATGCGCGTCGGGCTGCGCTGAGATGACTGGGGGCAGGTTTTACGACCAAAATGAATACCATTAAAACGTTCTCCATTTCATGTTAATATTCTTGTTGCGGCGAGAATTCTTCTAAACACAAGTAAAACAATTTCAAAGTTAATTAATAATACCCGATTTATATCCAAAGGTTTATCTGAACAACTAAACCATCAATTACAAATAAACATTTTTATCGCTATTCAGAAAAAATATTCACTTCTTTCTTCACTTTATCAGGGAATGCAAAAGGCATTTCGTAATGGACATCAAGCATGATTCGCATTTTTGATCGTTTAATTTCGTATCTTCTGTTTATCCACTCGAACGGTTCCCATCTCCTCAATGGATGTAAAATGTCACGGTCGAATGCTTTATAGTCACTCGCTTGCCTGTAGTTGTATCAATACGTGTTTTACACGATCTTAAATACTGATGAAGGTACTGCAATTATTTATGTGTCGCTACATAAATGCAATGTGGGTGGACATTTAGACAATGTACGCGTAAACATATTGTTTTACTATAGTAAAACAATATGTTTACGTGCAGGTGGCAGTTAAATGAATAGGTCCGCTTATTTATCGAACAAAGTTGTGTATATAATTTCATTTATTCAAAATGTAAACAAATAAAAAAATCATGTTTTGCTTCTAGAATAGAATACGTGTTGATTGATTAACGATTTCATAATTTCATCTTACGTTATTGTTTTTATTAGCATTTTCTGCATCCGAAATATCCGTTTATAAAGCTTTAATCCAGGAATGAAAAGGAATTTAGATAAGTATATTAAGAACCCAATCCTCATCGCTTTTTTCATATTTTGGATGGTTGGTATCCTATTCAGTCTCGTCTTACAATTCCCACTCATCTGGTATCTAGTGTATATATAGTAAAGTATTATGTTTACCATTATGAGTTTCTTATTCTCAGTTACTGCTTAAAGATACTCACTTCTAATAATGAATGCAGTTAACGTCGCTATTCTTTAATAGCTCCTTCAACATCCACGTATTTTTTTTAAATATATATTACTTACCTTCTTCCTCTATTGCCTGACTCACTATTTCTGCATCATTGTTACCAAGTAATGTTTTTCATGCAAATTCCAAGTACGGTAGTGTTTATTTTATCAAATTGGTGCGCGATGTCATGTCTGGCCCACATGTCGGTGAGATCACCTCGGCGCTTTTTGCTCTGTAGCTATGGATCTTTCATGTCAATGGCTTCTTATTTGTCATCTCATTCTATATCGTTTAACTCAGATATCTGTTTAGATTGTTTGAAATTATCGGCACACGGATAAACGTGGTGGGTATTTGCCAAATTTGATATTCACTTTCATTGCATTATAGTTTAGTAAAAAAAAAAGAACAGATTGAGAGTCAAAATTATATCACACCTAATAACATAAAAAAATATATACCTTTCTATTTTGATACCAAACATTAGAAATGCAGTTAATTCTACGTCTCGCTTATTCATTTATAGTAATGATGTAATCGTTTTCTTAGTCATGTGATGCATCAATTTAATCTAGACGTAACCAATTTTATAGTATATATGGTGCTACTTTACCAGTGCGGTAATCAGCAGATTACGTGCATATGTCGAAACTTTAAAGAGCCATATGTACTGTAAAACGTTGTACGATACACGTGCGAACAGGTAATTCGCAACTCATGTCGATTTAAAACACTCCCTTCGGTCGTGTTTCAATTTATCACCACTCGTTGCGAATTTCCTGTTTTCTGCACTTGTGTCGTAATGTACTATTGTATAACGAATAAATCGGGCATTTATTCGTTATACATTGCATTGTAATTTACATCAACTCTCTCCGACGTTTTTGTAAAGTTCGTTTTACAATTGGCTAGAAGAGCGATTGATGTCGCAGCGCAGGTTCAAAGCCTGCTCGGAGTAAAAACACATGAAATGATTCCCTTTATTAATAACTTTCGTTTTAATTATAAATAACTCGTATTTTTATTGCGTAATTACAGTAATGTATACTTACTCGTATTTATTACAGTTGTGTCGTTTTGCCCATTAGCGGCTAAAAGTCTGTTGCTTAACGACTTTCCACGTTTCCACTGAGGATGCTGGCTGGCGCTACCTGTTTATGAGGAAATCTAGGAATTGACGCGGTCCCTTCCGGAAATTCCATTTAAGTGACCTTGTCTCGTCTGTGACGTTATCTGAAAATATGTAAATTAATACAGTTTCTCTGGATATGTTTTTTCTTTATGCGCAAGGTATTGTAGATTTGTGTTTCAAGTAAGAAAAGTTTATAAAACATTAACCTGTAAAGTTACCGAGACAAAAAAAGGAATAAAAGCATTTTTAGGAAAAACAAAAGTGTCATTGAATTATCTAATTCGACACATATAAAAAGTGAATATCGCAGAAAATAAATTTACGAAAATGATTGTGACACATTTCTTGCACAATTATCAATTTATAATACCTGGACACATGATCCATTGGACTGTCAAGCACAGTAAAAGAAGTACCTGTCAACGTACTTAACTTACTACTGAGTGAGCTGAAGTATTTCTCTGTTATTCATCAATGGCACAAGCAATAACAGTTCGCCGCCATTAAGATTTCACACAACCCGTGTCATAAGTCGGTCGGCTGCGAATTGGTTTTTACCTCGTCGCTCGCGATCTCATTCGAAGCTGGAATGTAGTTTTTTGTCGCGATAATTACGCCTATCGCTACAGTCGAGTACAGTTATTGTATACTTAAACAGTATTTAATTAGAATCCGCTGTGCTAAACCTATAGCAGAATCATGATAAACAAAGCATACTCGTCCTTCTCTCACATACAATTTGCTAGTAAAGGACTTATATGTCCAACATATACTTACGTGATAACGTTTGTCTCTGTGGTGAGCAGAGACATTTGTTCCAGAGACTTGGATGTTTTCTATGTATTTAAGTATATATCTTCGTCTAGTACCCATAACACAAGCCTTATTGAGTTTACTATGGGACTAGTTCGATTTGTGTAAAAAATTGACCCCAAAATATTTATTTATTTATTTCCTGCTTTGCATTTTTGCGTTAAGAAGAAGTGTTTGGGCAATACTTTTGTGATGGAATTTCCGTAAGTGTGTTCTTAGTATCATTTTGCAAGCATAAGGTGAAATAAAACAATATCAGCTACATTAAATTGAGGCTTTGAGACGGGATTGATCCCTACTTCGCTCCTTAACGCTATTTGTCTCTAGAATACCCATGAAGTTAAAGTACTGAAAGCAATAATCTGACTGAGCACGGCCCCGATACCTGACGGTGACGCGGCGTTGCGTCACGTATTCGCGTTATCTCCACTCGCATTCCATTACGCAGCCGTAGATTAGAACCGCCAACACCTTAGATCACCAACTCTTAGCTGATAAAGTTTAAACTACGGTTCAACGTTACAGTCTACAAGTTTGCCGCAAACTCAACGCAACAAGAAAGTACTACACAAACTATAACATTATACGTGTGTAAATAAAGGAAAGACCATACCTAAACTGCGGATCTGTTAGCCATACCCATGAAGTTAAAGTACTGAAAGCAATAATCTGACTGAGCACGGCCCCGATACCTGACGGTGACGCGGCGTTGCGTCACGTATTCGCGTTATCTCCACTCGCATTCCATTACGCAGCCGTAGATTAGAACCGCCAACACCTTAGATCACCAACTCTTAGCTGATAAAGTTTAAACTACGGTTCAAAGTTACAGTCTACAAGTTTGCCGCAAACTCAACGCAACAAGAAAGTACTACACAAACTATAACATTATACGTGTGTAAATAAAGGAAAGACCATACCTAAACTGCGGATCTGTTAGCCAATTGACAGAATTCTCGCTGACGAAGATCAGATCTTCAAAACAGGTCTTCAGATCAGATCAGCCACACGTTTAAAAAAACGCTCCCACCACACGAATGTGCTTTTTAGTGCATGAAAAGCTACGACTACCTTAGCTGATTGGATTCACGTCACGTACTTAACGTCTGAAACATTCGTATTTCAATCGATATTCATGTTCTATTTCTGTCGCTGACAGTCTCGCGCAAATCGTGCAATGTCAAGTATTTTAGCTTGCAGATCATTAACCCAAAAAATTAGGACAATGGGCCATGCAGTTTCTTATTTTACATTTATTTTTGGAATCCAGCACTCGGCCAAAGACATCATTACTGTACAGCAAGCTAATGACTATTACTGACCTAGTTTAAACAGCATTCAATGGCTTCGACGACTGTGTGCCTATGTTTACATTACAATCAATCATTTCAACAAAAGCCTAAGTACCCATACTTTCTATAGCAGCATAGTCGTTTTTATGCACTAAGGGACTTTTCAGTTGTTTTACTCGTAAATCAGCAATTTCAATAATCTTCACTTTATTTATAATTTCAGTCAAATACCCATAACTCCTACAAAATAGCCTCCGGGAAATTTATTAGGTACAATAGCTACGCTATGGACATGTTAATATTGAATTTCAGTGATAAGGCCGATGTCAACATTGATCCAGTATTTACTAATTCCTAAAAGGACTCAACTCTGAGTAGTTCCAATGTCTGCTTCGCCATTCGTGATTCCATTGGCATTAACACCTGTAGTTGTCGGGTTTCGGCATAGGAAGCGCGGTCAGCGAGCCGAGACGGTGCGCCCGCGTGACCCCGTTCCCACACAACCGCCGACCTCTGACAGCCGTCCTTGACTGGTCTAGTTTTGGCTGCACTGCCTCATGGAACAAGACCTGCCCCTGTGGAGATCTTACGAGGGGACCGCAGCATTGGACGTTGAAACATCACGTAAATGAAAATCGACTAAACCGGAGCTGTATATCTTAGCTGGTGATCCTTACGCATGACGTCTCACCAAGTACCCACAGTTGAGATCTTTTGCCGTCTCTAGCATTCCAGTCAAAAGCTTACGGAGAGGTCTTGGTTTTGCCTTGCTGTTGTCATTATAATAACAAATCCTCGGGTAACTGTGATAAGCACAACTATATCGAGTTGCGATATGCTAGGCAAGAAACCTTAACTGGGATTACCTCACAGCCGTCAAAACATCAGGCCACTGCCAGATGCCTGGTTTACCCCAAAACTCTTGCCCATAACTATACGGTTAGATAGATCGCTACGACGTGGAACGGAAGGCGTCACTGCTTACAATGAGGCGCCCCCTGCCAAATCGCGATCATAAACTGCTCATGACGTCAATCCTGCGTCATCCTCCAACAATAGGATACTCCATAACGTCCAACATGGACGTCAGCCGTCCAACGTAACCGTCTAAGCAGCGGCTGGTGAAAGTACGACATCTGGAGATGACCTTGCTGACCTCCTTTCGTCTCTCGGATATCCCCTACATAGCAGTCTCAAACCCAGCGGCCTTGCTTGTTAGGAACTGGTTCTAACTAAAATGCAGTTCAACAGAGCTGGCCAAAAATGTAAATTTGCTTGCATTTTCACAGAACTGTTACTAATGTTACTATTAAACAGAAGCAGTATTAGTACGAATCTCAAAAATCGATTTTCAAAAGTTGAGGAAAAAAAGATAGGTATGTTTACATTTTCAACATTGAAAACCATTTAGAATTCCTAATGCGATCGTATCTTGTTTATCGCTCTCTTAACGCTTGACTAGCTCCCAGTTAAACGTTACTGGGAAATAAGGACAACGGATTTTCCCCGCGCGTGCAGACCAGCCAGTTAATGATGAATTATCTGAAACGATCCGCCGTAAGTTAAGAGAAGGGTCGCGCAAGGTACGGCGAACTGGGACGAGCGAGACGGCGACCGGTCATCTCTGTCGCGCGAAAG
Organism: Notocelia uddmanniana; assembly: GCA_905163555.1. Taxonomy (NCBI): domain Eukaryota; kingdom Metazoa; phylum Arthropoda; class Insecta; order Lepidoptera; family Tortricidae; genus Notocelia; species Notocelia uddmanniana. The sequence continues at coordinate 2,184,757 of LR991059.1, forward strand.
GAGAAATGTCTCAGACGCAGACTATTCGCAGGTTTCACCCATGTTTGATGTAATCACGTACGCAACGGAATTCGCGTATCAGCACATGCCAGCACTTCTTCCGAGTGTTAATTGATGGTAATGTGCAAAAAATAGACTAACTGCAAAAATTGTTTGGAAAAAACCGCCTTATGTTCCCCATTTACGTTCGTTCTAGTATGTCTGTTAAATAATTTGAAGCAAAGTATTAATTAAGATAGGAGCATTATGAATTTTAGAAACTCTTATAGGTCTCAAAGGGACTTCAGTTAGATTTTGCTGGAAGAAGTTAGTTAACTTGGACCTGCTAATTTAATAAATTCCTTTCCTTTTGCGGAGCTAATTTCAATCGGTTAGTTTGTCCTTATCGTACTGCACACCATCGCACCGATTAGAGGAGGGGTAGGCCAAGGGAAAGGTGGATGGATTGCGTGAGAGGCGGGCGATAGAGGGGTATGAAAGAAAAAATCATGGTGCGCCGATCCCAAGTAAATGGGAAAGGGGCACACGAATGATGGTGATGACCGGAACAAGGCACCCTGATCCTCGAAAATTGCAAAAAATTGCTACATGCTTCACTAATACGTATTCGTATCTTTAAAACTTCAAAAACAAACCATGTAATCTAATATCATCAGGGAATCGGATGGATCAGAGAAGAACGAAAACTTGAACTCACCAGAACAAGGCAAACTGAGCCGCGAAAATTGCTAAATAAATGCTTCAATGTAGTCCTCGGCTATCTTTAAATCTTCAAAAACAAACCACGCAGTCTGACATCATGAGGGAATCGGATGGATCAGAGAGAAGCGATAATTTTGAACATGTACACGGGAACAGCTGATTGCGGTGATCGCGGTCGGGTCGTTGACCGTACTTTCGCCGCTCCCACGGCTGCCTTGCGTTGCTCAATCTTAGTCACGGGGCTCTAAGACTTCGCTAATTAACAGACACGGTATGATAGACCTTAGGAAGTCCTTCAGTTCAGTTTTTGGTATGTAACTGGCAGTCCCGGATTCGGATCCCGAGTGACTAGTTCGTGAATCACGTGTATCATTTGTATTATTTATTAATGAGAGTAGTACTGTTACGAGTCATGGGTTGGTTTTGACTTTAAGACTGTAGATCGATTTGAAGATGCCTAAATATATTCAGTAGTTTTGGCTGGTATTGAATACTCATGTACGGACCCGGGTATGTCCTTAAACTACGACCAAGACCACCGGGGAATGGGCAGCAGCATTCCTAGAGTGCGGTGGAGATACTGCGATCGCCAACCCGTATGCCAAGCGTGGCGATTATGGCATTTACCCTCCATGAAATTGGGGGAGGCCTATGTCCAGCAGTGGACGTCCTAGGGCTGATGTGGTGGTGGTGGTGGAATACTCATGTTGTCGTTTCTTACTGCAACAGAGCCTACCGCGGGTAACCGATATTATTTTAATACTAGAAGCTGCAGGGCAGGGTGGTGATTCCTGATCGTCAGAGAAAAGGAGCCAATAGTGAATATATAGCCAGAGTTTCTGGAACAATATTTCTTTGCTATCTTGTCATGGATTTCCGCAAAGTAACACCTGATTCTATCAATTACTTTTAAGTGTGTCGCTCACTCAGCAGAATAATTTCTCCGATACAGAAAGTGAAAATCTCTAGCACAACTCTGATAAAATTCAAGTATTTATCAAATTCAGATAAAAAAATCCATTGATAAAATCTAAAATGAACATAGTAGTGTTAACTCGCCTAGATACACGGACGCACATGTGAGCATTTTAGCGCTCCACCGCCTGTTTAGCACCTACGAGCTACGGGCCGCAATGCCACCTGCAACGGACCCACCTGTGGCGATTTATCTAAACACAGATTTACTATGTCACAAACTGCCGCCCAGCCACATTAGCTTTTGAAATTGTATGTTTAGGATTAAGGAGATAACATTTAGTAATTGATACAGTGGTTGAATGGCTTTTCTGATCGAATTTAAATGCTTGATACAGAGGTTTAGACCACAGATCATAAAATATTGTTTAGACTATACGAACGAACAGCTAATAAATTTTCTTATCGAAAATTCTTTAATTTGATCTAAATCTACAATATGCTACGTTACGCTTACGTTTATCAAACTGTAGTAATGGCGTGTGATCTTTGTTAAATTGATCAAATTCTATAAATGTGTATCTCGTTTTTAAGCTGAAACGATGGTATCTATGACTAAACGTGTTGTTGTTACTTTAAAATAATTAGTATAAGTGTAAGCTGACGTACAATAGTGTAACATAAAAGTATGTTGCAAGCCGGAATCAGTAGCAGAGAAGACCGTCCGTTACATATCCACGGGGGTCAAGAAGTTGGTGTCATCCGAGGAAGACGACGAAGAAGCCGCTTATGACAGAGCCGACGACCTGGTAAGGCCAGGCTCGAGCTGTAGTAACGCTAGAACACTACCATACAACCAAAAATTACTGACAGTTACCAATAATGTTCTATAGACCAAATATCCCTCCTGCTCCCGAAAAGCAAAAAATAACATTGCACTCGTAAAAACCGCTCCCGTTTTAGTTTTAGCCTGCACTAACAGTGGACGTTTGATGCTCCCAATCACTATCTAAAACAAAAAGACATTGGAACCTGGATCTCTGTGTTAATTGAGATTTTATGTAACGACGTCAAATGTAACGCTAGTCTATATTTAGTTACATTACAATTAGAGATGTAAGCAATACGCTAATGTTTGTCTTTCGTGTAAGCTAGAAATCTAAAACCAAACCTTGTTTTCTACTAAGAATAAGTGATATCTTTATCTGGTAAAGTTAATTAGTAAATGTGATAGCAAGAACTAAACAACAAAAAACTAAGGGGCAGTGTACTCGATATTCAGTGGGATATGATTATATCCCTAAGGCCTAAACTATTTGATTATGGTACCCCTTTCAATGGCTCACCAACACTGAACACTGCGTGTTTAATGAGTAATGTTTAATGTAACGTAAATACGTATTCGTAACAGGGGTTCGTGTGTACCCCAATCATTTCTTACACAACTGTTTTCATGTCTCGTCATTACACACTTGGACTGAATCCAGTTTCGACAATTCTTGCGAAAACACGCCAAAACTCTCCGTCATTACACCTATGCAGTCTCTTATCATTATCATCATTCATCACCTCTTCTTGCGTCACGATACTTATCATTGTAGAATTAGTATTTTACAGTTACTAAATAGACTTGTTGAATAAACGTAATATTTAGCGTTTGTGGTTATTTTTAGGAGTTTTGATAAGCATTGCTGGCATTAGTCATATCCGGTGTAGTATTGAATGCAGTATAAATTACTTCTGTATTGATTTGATAGTATCAACTAACATGTGCAGTTACAGTTACAAACTATGAAATAATGTACATTTACGTAAAATTACGCCTGTATTGTATTCCTTAAAAGGATAAGCAGAGCACATGAAATTTAATTATCAGTGTTACATCTAGTCGTTATGATCATCATCATCTTATCCCATAGCGTAGCGTTATACAGGATGATTTTGGGGTCGTGATCCGGAATGATTGTACATGGTCAAGAATTCAAAGTAGACAACATCACAGTTGGTATGACGGTTTATAATTCAAATAATACTCTTTGTCTTCAAATTCTAATGGAAAATAATACTTTTTCATACAACTTGGTCACCCTATCCCACTGTCAACTCTCCATACTATTCGTCAAAGAGAGAAGGGTAACCATGATTTTTTGAGATCGTATTTTTGTCATCAAAATAAATTAAAAAAGAAATACGTTTGTTTCGTGTCACTACAATTTTTTTGAAATGGCTAACAGATACCAAGTCGTAAAACTTATTCTTGATCCACGACCCCGAAATCACCCTGTATTAAGTTTAAAATGTGATTCTGATCGCCGACGTCTCAATCCTATTTCCATGGTAGAACTTATGAAACCCACGAGAAGAAATAGGGGGGTGCTTTTCTAGCCTGACCTAGGGAAAAGATTTTATAATTATAAATATCCGAGATGTCCGAAGCTGTGTTTTGACCGAGAGTGAGCGAAGCGTTCCAGCTTAGGTAAAAATGATTTCGTATTTCAATCCGGATATCCGGCTGTTCTCCTCTACGGATAAGCGACCGCATTACTCAATCGATTCTCGTGAATTTTTTTGGTTCAATAATTATATGGATTTTTTGTCCGATTCAGTTTTTAGAAATTATAAAAATGTCGGAGCTATGGCGTCTCTCTGGGGCTACAGCTCACTAGTTATATATTTGTCGAGTAGGTGACAAAAGTATGAAAATACATCTCTGACGCTATATCGGTTACTTTGGTTTGCCCCATTCCTCATGCGATCACGCAGCGTAGCATAGGCAGGCTCCACAAGGTGGACTGATGTCCTGTTAAAGTTAAGTTCTGTTAAGTTCGCGGTGCAGGACCGGTCATTGTGCAGGAACTCTTTGGGGGAGGCCTATGTCAAGCAGTGGACGTCCTTCGGCTGATATGATCATGATAACATCACTGGAGAACCACCCGCCCTAAGAATCAGTGACACATTAGGGTTATATCAGTTTAATCTTGTACTCTATTGTGGAGACCCTTCGTGCTCTCAATAGTCTTAATACAGTTTTATTGATGCACATAATCTCTTAATTGCACCAAGCACCAAGTGTCATGATTAGTCTCTTTCAATTGTCGACTCACGGATAAAATTTTAACCAACTCTTCTACTTACTGAACTTTTTTATTGTGTGTCATCTTAAAGATGTGGCTAATCATAATCGTTGTCCAGATCTTCCGTGGTTCACGTAACGTTGTACATTTATTTGCATTTGTATGGCAGTTAGAGCGTTTTCTGTGTGAAGGGAGTTTAACGAGTCAGAGGTTGTTCACATGTGACATCAGTCTTTGTCCGTTACTGACGCGTTTGGACGATTAATTTAATGAGCTACATTGACTACATTGTAGATGTCGCTACTGGATGATCTCTTCATTACAGTTCGTTGGTTTAACAAGATCAACGCACAACGGTCTGTTGTAATGTCATATCAATTGTGAGCCGTCTCATTCATCCAATAATCATCTTTCAATATCTTGATGATTTATAGCTCCTAAAACAGACATTTAAAAGTAGATGATGCAATTAATTTCGTAATACGTTTTAAAATCGTGTCGATCTGGTTGTTGAAAAACTACGATTACCCAAAGATCTTAAATAAAGACCAGATAAAATCGATCCTAATTCATCTTAAGGGTGTATATTTTATACAGGGTGTGGCCTGTAATAGGAGCAAAAAATTAAACGGTACACTATTGAGCTCTCCACCAATTATTTCCAAATGAGTTTAATTGAAAAAAAAAAGTTTTTATTTTATTTATTTTTTCGCAAATGTAGCTTATGTGTACTTTTTTGCTCTACTGGAGTGATATTATAAACAATTTATTCAAAAAACACTAAAAATGTATAAAAAAAAATATAGAAAAATCCCAAAAATATTTTTTTAAACCAAAAATGCGACAACGATTATGAGTCATGACTTGAAGCAACCTTTAAATCAGCATTGACTGCCGCGCTTTAATCTCTGGGTGCCAAGAAAATCCAAAATCAAAATTTCTCCCAATTGAAAAAAGATAATTTATTTTTTGGACACAAGAGGTTACTGCAGATGCTCTAAGGAAGCGTTCTTTAAATTTATTGCTCCTATTACAGGCAATACCCTGTATATAAACCAGGATAATTAACCAGGCGATGTCATGTCTCAATCACGTTATGACAATGTTCTAAGTTTACACTGTTCAATTATAGTTTGTATTTTGTCTATAGCGTAGCCAAATTTGCCGCCTTCGTGGATTTTTTAAATTATTCCTATGCCGCCTAGATCCGAAATTGTTCTATTGCGGCAGGCCTTTAAAGTTATTTGCTTACACCTTGACTCTTTGGGCTGCAATCTGCTGGATCTCCTCCAGTTGCATGATGTGTCTCCCTAGGTAGATTCTTCTTTTGCGCATAGGTGGTCAACAGGTGGTGGATCGATGGGTGTTGTAAAATCACCACAATTTACCGAAGTTCCCGGCCATTCTGTATCATATATTGCACCATACGATTGGACATTCGTACCGCAACGGGTCAGACGTGATGGCACCGCTGTCATCGCACAAATATAAATACGTAATACAATTACCACCGACTTTCACTCGTAACCTTGTTGCATCATGGACGGTGCGTTGATTGACAGTTATGCGTATACTTGAGATTTAGATCTCCATAATTCCGCAAATTTGTGTACCGTTTCAGAAAATGTAAACTTCAATTATTTAAGATCGAATAACACTAAAAAAGGGTATGCATAGACCCTTGTCTTCTCGATCTTTCTGTACGCAGAAACCTGGAACATAAAAGCTCGCACTCGTCGTAGGATAGATGCATTTGAGATGTGATGCTGGCTCCGAATGCTCCGGATCTATGCACTACAGCAGCTTTTGAGCCATTTTTTACGGAATGCCATCTGACCATCCAATCCAAGGGGGAAACTAGACCTTATTGGGAATTAGGCTTGTCAAGTGAGTGGGCAACTTGACTGTTAGAACTCAAGCCGCCAGAAGGCCTCTATTTCGGCACTTGGCACGTGCTCTCAAGATCCACCACCACCACCACTCAAACCGGTCATCCATCCAAGAGTTCACCACGGCTGACTGCTCACAGGACAGGAAAGTCGCTTTTTGAACGAATTAATGCGATACAACGCGGCCAACTTAAATAATTTCAAGTATCCTGTATACTTGAAATTATTTAAGTTGGCCGCGTGATTTTGGGGTCGTGATCCGGAATGATAGTACATGGTCAAGAATTCAAAGTTGATAGTCGGTATGAAGGGTTATAACTCAAATAATTCTCGTTTTTTTTTTTTCAAATTTTAAATCGAAATATTACTTTTTCATACAACTTGGACACCCTACCCCACTGTCAACTCTCCATACTATCCGTCAAAAAGGGTAGGGTAACCATGTTTTTTTTGTGATTTTGTATTTTTGACCTCAAAATAAATATAAAATGAAATGCGTTTGTTACGTGTCACTAGTTTTTTTTATAATGGCTTAAAGATGCCAAGTCTGAAAACTGATTCTTGATCCACGACTCCGAAATCATCCTGTATATGTACAATACCTGTCAAATGTTTGTCCACTGTTGCGTAGCTTTTAAGTAACAATTGTTTCATAGTTTTAAGGTACAGTCGAGGAATAGAGTCCAAAAGTGACAAACATTTAAATTGACCGTACATCTGCTAGTGTTCAAAGACGTATTTTGTTTGTATGTGTATTAATCTACGAAAAAGTAATTGCAACAGAAATCTAGAATGTATTTCCTAATGCTGCTAATGTATATACAATAGTTACTATTTTATTTTAATTAATGTACTATTGAAAGTACATTAAGCCATTGGCCATGGCATGGTAGTTAATTTTATACAAGTACTTATTGTAGATTTAGATAACTAAGCAAGTCCGTAAGCTACAAGTTACAAGCATATCGCGTAGAAAGCTCAATGCTAATATAATGTCTGTTTAATAGTAATTTTTTGCTGCTGATTGAACATTTGCTTCTACGCAAAACCTGATTCAAACATATCTGAACATGTCAGTTTATATAGTTATTTATTTATTTATTTCCATACATACAATTATCATTACAGGCTAGACCCAATGCGATAATTTTGCACAACACCTTAAAATTAATTATTTACTATAACATATTTTGAATAACGCCATCCTTGTAAATTCACCCAGTGTACAGAAGATGTTATAAATGTTATAATTTGTTTTACAATTAAAAAATACAAATGGTTAATTAACTTACTTAATATAAGGCATTTCCTACCAGTCAACTTGTAATATGGTTCTTGGTGGTCTCACTGCGTTTTTCTGGGTTTTTAAATTTTTCCTTAGAAGTGTCTTCAGTTCGAGTGGCAAGGGCTAATTACCATACTACAAACCATTGTATTAACCAGAAACATTTGTCAATTAAATGAACTATGAAGGCATTTTCAGAAGTTTTGATCAAGGTTTGGTAGATATATATATATTTAACTATGCGTATATAATGTGTACAATATTATGTTCATTGGGTTGTGTACTTGTTTGCGACCGGTGCTGAATTGTAATTAACTGTTGCCTTTTTAACGCTCTCGCTGGACCTCGGCACGCCGCGAAGTCAGGGTCGCTCCCGTTCTCCAGATGGGTAAGGAATGCTGTTGCTGCTTGTCCTTAGTAATTTTTGAGGAATTAAAGAAAATCACATTTAATTTTCTCTTACATTATTGACTGTTTTGGGCTCACTCGACTCAGAATCAATACAATTTCTAAAAGAAGAAAAAGAGTGAACAGTTTTGTTTGTTATGTATACATTTATGTACTTATACCGATAACAAAACCGACAACGACATCGAAATTAATTATGTAAATTCGGGGACACCCAATTTTTTCAATTCCCCTTTATTTGTTTTTGTCAATTTGGAAGATAAAAATGATAATACAAGATCAACGAACACAAAGTAGAGTAAAACCAATGTTAAAATAACGCCCCCCCTCCGAGTACATATTATTTCAATGTGGGTTGAGGACCAAAATTTTTGTACTATCGTTTATGCATTTAATTTAATTATTTCGGCTGTTAAATGAAAATTTGTGTACAATTATGGGTAACTTTCGTGTCGCAAAGGAATCAATTATATAGTAGACGAAATAAATGCCTTCACGATTGTCCAAATTTTGGTCCTGACTCGTGTGATTTTCAGTGTATTGCGCCAATTTGCTTATGATAGATTAGGTTTACTGTGCACCAATTTTTCCATGCACCATTTTTTGTGCAACAAACCAGGTATACTTTGTAGGAAAATTCAAATTAAGACTGTATCAATTTTATCTGCTATTGACTTTATTTCATTTGATTAATAGTTTTGTTTTAGTAGTACTTATCGCGAATCATTATATCTATATACATATATATACTCGAATATGTTTAATTGAGTTTTTTAGATTTCCCAATGTAGGTACTTGCCTTTGATTAGAATAAATTACAGTTATTTTAAAAATTATGGTTATTACAATTTAAATATGCTGTTTCCTCGTATTATCGATTAAAATAAACGGTAAACAGTGATGGAAATTATAATTGAATAATAATTACAATACTCGTTTTTACTGTACCGCTAATAATTAACGACGTCATAAAATGACCTTGCTTGCTCATTACATAACAGCAATTCTGGCATCAACGGTTGGTGTTCTTAAGTTAGCTTCACTTGAAATTTCTAGACAAAACATAAATAGTCCTACATCCTTAGTTTTTTTTGTGTATGGAAATAATGTGTCGTGATCTTGATTTCTTGCAAGTCCAGCATCTAAGGAATGTTGCTGTTCTTGTCTTTGTGACCGCTCTAGCAAGTGAACGTGATATGAGTTGTCACAGGATAACCTCACGGTGACAACTAGTGGTAGTAAAACCTAACGGTGACAATCAGGGAGAATAAAACCGGGGCTACAACCGGTTGTAACACCTGACAGTGACTGATTTGTAACCTGTTGTGTGTTTGTTCCAGGTGATGCAACAGGACGTGAAGAAGGAAAATCCGTTGCAGTTCAAGTTCCGAGCCAAATTCTACCCTGAAGACGTTGCTGATGAGCTCATTCAGGAGATCACACTCAAGCTCTTCTACCTACAGGTACGTACAAGGCTAGAGGCAAAAAAAATGTAATTAGTCTGTCAGTTAAATTATCAAAAAATATTAAACGTATTACTTTTTCAATTAAACAAAATATGATGAAGATATAGCCCGTTAAAGTTCCGCGTGACATCACGCCGTGTTACAGTTTTTAGCACGGCGTGGCGGCACGAGCCCCTGCTCCCGAACTTTGACGCGCTTTATCTTTGTAATATTTTGTTTGATTGACAAAAGAGACTGACATAATTCATGCTTCTCCACCTTCAGTCTCTTGAATGAAGCAGATAAAAAAATAACGTTTACAATACGCTATTAGACAATTATTCATAATACTCTAACTTGTCTCAACGACTGCTGCAATATACAGCAGCCGGGAACAACGGCTTAACCTGCCTTCCAAAGCACGCGAGCGCCCAGTTAGTAACCACGTATAATACATTTTCCTCGTATTTTCCAGGTCAAGAACGCCATACTGTCAGATGAGATATATTGCCCGCCCGAAACATCCGTCCTGCTCGCATCGTATGCGGTGCAAGCGAGACACGGCGACCACAACCCGGGTCTACACGGACCAGGTTTCCTAGCTAACGACCGTCTGCTGCCGCAGCGGGTTACCGACCAGCACAAGGTGAGGCAGATCTTTGGTCATCGTAGTTAAAAAGAAATAGATAATCTACTGGCATTGTCTCCTTATTTACAGAAGCTGACTGTAGCAATTCCGATTTTTTACTGGAAATAATCCTAAATAATATCGTGCTCTCATCCATAACTGCTTCGATAATACTCGTAGTACTCACGTTAGAAGCTTCAGTGTCTATAAAATAGCCCAACTCATCGAGTTCCGCCTTCTCTCTCAGTCGAGTACCGTAGGCTCTTTCGTGTACGTTAAGGCTGTCAAATTCTTAGCAACGCCAAACAATATAATATTATTATGGCAATGCAAGCAGCAATCATCTTGCAACTCTAACCTGGCTGTCTACCGAGTTCCTATTGTTGGATTTTATGTTATTTACTAACAGAACTGTATCTTGACTTTTATATTGGCAATTATTCCTCTGAGAGTACATTCTGAATATCTCTCGATCAAGACTGAATGCGACAGTACTGGCATTGTAAGGAACCTAATAATCTAACAATATATTTTCATTTCACAAGCCCTGGTTCATTTAAGCTGCGTGATGAAAGTGTTACATTTCTACACTGGAGCAGAAAAGTATTTTTCCTTCCTCATACGCTCATACTCTGAAAGTGAGATTTTGTTCTTCTAAGTGGCGTGCTGAAAGTGGTTCATTACTGCTCCAGAGCAGAAAAGTATTGCAATATTTTTTTTCCATATTTTGACTTTATTTTAATCCTCCTATTCTAAAAGAAAAGCAGAGTGTTTAAACTCAGGTGGAACCACCTATTTCAGTCTCGAACTATTGGCGCTCTTCTCTCTTCTCTCGAGCGCCAAAATATCTCGTCAGAAACGGGTGTTTTTCAGCCCTCGGTTAACAATTTACCTCCCCAGATGTCCCGCGAAGACTGGGAGTCCAGCATAACCAACTGGTGGCAGGAACACCGCGGCATGCTCCGCGAGGACGCCATGATGGAGTACCTGAAGATCGCCCAGGACCTGGAGATGTACGGCGTCAACTACTTCGAGATCAGGAACAAGAAGACCACAGAGCTGTGGCTGGGCGTTGACGCGCTAGGACTGAACATTTATGAGAAAGACGACAAGTGAGTATGATTTGATTTAGAGATCTATTGAGATGTGCGGTGTCAACTACTTAGATCAGGAACAAGGAACAAGACCACGAAGCGGTATCTGGGCGTTGACGGGCTAGGGCTGAACATTTACGAGAAAGACGACAAGTGAGTAGCATAGCAATATACATACATCATGCCTGCATTACCAAAAAGAATAGCAGAGCACATGAAAAATTATTTTCAATCCCAATTCAAGCAATTGTAGGTTTTCAAAATATAATATAGCAGTGATACGTTGCTAATCCAACAACACGAGGTTTGTCCCCAATTCTACAGATTTCCATTACAGATTCGGTTCTCTACAGATTCCTAATTCTACAGATTCCCAATTCTGCAGATTTCCAATTCCACAGATTCTGAATTCTTCAGATTCCCAATTCTACAAATTCCCAATTCTGCAGATTTCCAATTCTACTAATGACTCCGATTGACGGAGCCCCGCGGAGCGGGGCTCCTATTTCTGCGCAGTTTGCCCTTCGGGCATCTGAAGATACCTAACGAACCTACCCTACCTAAACCTGGGGCCGTTGTAGATCACCTATAGTAGGACTTTTTTAGAATTACAAATCTGTAGAATTGGCAATCTGTAAAATTGGGAATATGTACACATGAGAATATGTAGAATTGGGAATCTGGGAACTTGAGAATCTGTAAAATTGGGCATATGTAAACTTGAGGATCTGTAAAATTGGGAATATGTAAACATGGAAATCTGTAGACGTGCGCAGATACGCAACACGAAATACTTCCTGATGCCCGTAGTCTTACTGCTGCTATTTTAACCCATACGACGGTTTTAAATATGCATAAATTAACTACTTAACAATTAGTTCAATATGGCTCCAAATGGAGTCAGCTGCCTTGTCAACAACGCAATTTTCCTTGTCAAGTAAAACCTAACCTAACGGTGGTAAACCCATAACGCCTCAAAATTGACTTCCTGCGGGACTCTCAAAATGTATAATGATTTTGTTGAATATTCCGTTGGAAATGACATTCTTCTCCTACATCCACCTTGTAATAAAGGTGTTATTATTATATGTCTTTTCCGCTCACGGGACAATGGTGTCCCGGACGTTTGGAAGGCGTGCGCGGAGCCGAAGTACCTAGATACCGAAGTACCAACCGAGTACCACATAGCCAACACGGAGAGGCCCTTTTGACAATTTAATGAAATGCAAGGGGTACACCGAGCGGATGCTGTCCCTGCCCGTGTCATGGGACGCACACAGAGACAGCACCCGCTATGGTGGGTGTACAGGAACTATTGCTGGTTGATGGAATCTAAATGAACCGGACTATTGGGTGAATATGATGGACTAATGGCTGGGCTATTGAGTGAGACAACTGACGTCTGCCTAATTAAACTGTCTCACATTTTATTATTATTATCCACCTCTTTACTCATCGCGATTTCTTCATATTTTAGACTGACCCCAAAAATCGGCTTCCCCTGGTCGGAGATCCGCAACATCTCGTTCAACGACCGCAAGTTCATCATCAAGCCGATCGACAAGAAGGCGCCGGACTTCGTGTTCTTCGCGCCGCGCGTTCGCGTCAACAAGCGGATCCTCGCGCTGTGCATGGGCAACCACGAGCTGTACATGCGCCGCCGCAAGCCCGACACCATCGACGTGCAGCAGATGAAGGCGCAGGCCAGGGAGGAGAAGCTCGCCAAGCAGGCGCAGAGGTATAGTCAAACACACGGACTTCAACTAGGTAGGGAATCATCAATCATCGGCAAGGGCGCAGAGGTGCCTCCAAACATATTGTAAAGACTACAAGGTAGAGATCTCACCTCATCAGCAAGTTGGTCAAGCAGACGCAGAGGTACGGTGAAACATATGGACTTCCCACTAGGTAGAGAATCATCAATCTCATCAAGAGCGCAGAGGTACCTCCAAACATATTGTAAAGACTTGAACAAGGTAGAGATCTGATCTCATCGGCAAATTGGTCAAACAGGCGCAAAGGGAACCTCCCAACATATTGTAAGGATTGAACAAGGTAAAAATGTGATCTCATCGGCAAGTTGGTCAAACAGACGCAGAGGTACCTCCAAACATATTGTACGGACTTAAACAAGGTAGAGATCTGACCTCATCGGCAAGTTGGTTAAACCGGCGCACAGGTACCTCCAAACATATTGTTAGAACTTGAACAAGGTAGAGATATGACCTCATCGGCAAGTTGGTCAAGCAAACGCAGAGGTACCTCCAAGTATATTGTTACGACATGAACAAGGTAGAGATCTGACGTCATCGGCAACATATCAAACAGACGCAGAGGTACCTCCAAACATATTGTTAGGACTTGAACAATGTAGAGATCTTACCTCATCGACAAGTTGGTCAAGCACACTCAGAGGTACCCTACTAACGTCACAGATACGTCACTGTTTAGACACAGCGCGAATCCATCTGCTTTAAAAACACTGCCACAGTAGAAAACCTATTTTTGTAATACACCCGATAAATGCATAAAGATTGTTCGTCTGTTTGTAGAGAGAAGCTGCAACTGGAGATCGCGGCCCGTGAGCGCGCGGAGAAGAAACAACAGGAATACGAGGACCGTCTCAAACACATGCAGGAGGAGATGGAGCGCTCGCAGGTTATTCTCAACCCTATTATAGTGATTGTAAAGACGCTTTTTGTGCATACATACGTATACTTACACCCGTATCCCATTGGGATAGACGGAGATCAGAGAATGCCAAATAATATATATGGTCTTTACATATTTCTTTCGCTTCAATCGCATCCAAACATCTCCTTATATATGCTCGTTGGTTGCGGGTCCTTCTGACCTGGCCTTTTTTTAGTATCGTAGAAATATGAACGTAAAATTATGAGTTTTGATGCAATTAGATTAACGAAGGAGTAGAATACTAATGTAATCATCCCAAAGAATAACATGCCAATTTATATCGCGATATTATACAGAGTGACATCGGAGACGTGATCAGAAATTATTTGACTCGATGAAGTATTGAAAGACAAACTCAAAAAAGATGATATCACAGTTACTACTTGCAATATTGACTATTATTTCCCAAATTATTAACAGAAAAAAATCATGTTTCATACAACTTGGTCACCCTACACCACACGACGTCTTGTCATCCCTCATACAACGTGTGTCAAAAGTAATGCGATCTTGTGCAGAGCCTGAAAAATTAGCTAGTGATTACGTCTCCGATGTCACCCTGTATTCATCGCACGTTAACAGTTTCATGTTTCCTAAGGGGCGGGATATTGACTGTAAAGAAGCTTCTTGTGCGAAAAGTTTTGGCGTCTAGCAACTTCTTTGAACTGGTTCATTGTAGTCAGCACAGGTTGCACCAAGTTACGTCCAAAACGCGGCCTGTGATCATGCCTCTCTTCGAGTGCCTAAGCCATTCATCTCGGTCCAGGGCTCGGAAACCGGTATTCTGTCCATACAAAAATACCGGTATTTTTTTAGTTCTTATAACCCAAATACATTATTGAGTTCTACATAAAGAGCATAAACTAATTAAAAATATTTGGCTATTTCAGGATTTTGAGATTAACCGCTTCCGAGCCCTGCCTCGATCTCGTGCTAGTCTCATCCAGGTGTTACCTACCTGCGGTCTTTTTTTAAATGTCGTCAACCTCTGTTAACATAACGTCAATATTTCAATGCATATTTGAGAAAAGGTGTATTAGTACTTACGAACTTGTACTTGCAGGCGAACCTGATCGAGGCTCAGGACATGATCCGGCGGTTGGAGGAGCAGCTGCGACAGCTGCAGGCCGCCAAGGAAGAGCTCGAACAGCGCCAGAACGAGCTCCAGGCCATGATGACCCGCCTCGAGGAGACCAAGGTACAGTCAGCCGGTGACATCATCAGCTTTAGCCGAAAGACGCCCACTGTTGGACATAGACCACCCCGCAGAGTGGCACAATGGCCGGTCCTGCGCGACCCGCAGCCGCCGGGCCCCGGCGACCGCCACCAGGCGGCGGCCCGCCGCGCGGGACGTGCTCGCCAATCGAGGCCCCCCGCTCTAATGGCCAACGGTTACTAGTGCAATGTACGCTACTATTATTTTTACGTTACCAATGAACAAATTGTACGAAAATACTCTGATAAAATCAATGTAGTACCAGTTCATAAATGCGGAAGTTAGAACAATGTTGAAAATTACAGGCCAGAGGGCCTACTCCGAACTTCGAAAATCGTACTTCGTATCGTGCCGTCTTTTTCTGTCATATGGTGTAAAACACGAGGATGAAAGGGACCGCACGACACGAAGATCGATTTTTGAAGTTAGGAGTAGGCCCTCTGTATCTATTTTGCCCACTTTATCAAAAGTGTACGAAAAAGCTGTGCATCGTCTTATTTATCCTTTTCGGCATAATCATATTATTCAATAGCAGCACGGTTTTGTCCAATGCCGATCGAGTACAACTAACTTACACACACACACACACACACACACACACACACTTACATGTACCACATTTTATGCAAATAAATATATTTATTATTACAATATATATATGCTAATTACCTTTTTGAAAATATGGATAAAAATATACGAGTAGACAGCGTATACACCGACTTCCGCAAAGCTTTTGATAGAGTAGACCATAAAATATTATTGGAAAAAATAGCTTAACGGTGAGTATCGCACATATTTGTATTAATATTTTAATAGCTCAAATTAGCAACCTTGTAGGGATTGTTTATTGACTTAATTAAATGAAAAAAAAATCAAACATTCGCTTATTTATGCAACTTTAAAGATTTTTAAATTACCACCATCCATCACCATATCAGCCCTAGGACGTCCACTGCTGGACATGGGCCTCCCCCAATTTCATGGGGGGTAAATGCCATAATCGCCACGCTTGGCATGCGGGTTGGCGATCGCAGTATCTCCATCGCACTCTAGGAATGCTGCTGCCCATTCCCCGGTGGTCTTAGTCGTAGTTTTAGGACATACCCGGGTTTTAAATTACATAAACATGAAAAAGGACGCAGTTTGATGTGGTGACAGTAAATTCTGACGGTTTTGACGTTTCGTAAAAAGTTGCTGATTCGGCTATCAGTGTAATACCGTGTTAAAGATATATTTGTTTTTAATTGCAGAACATGGAGGCGGCGGAGCGCGCCAAGCTCGAGGAGGAGATCCGCACCAAGCAGGAGGAGGTGTCGCGCATCCAGCAGGAGGTGGAGGAGAAGGACTCCGAGACCCGCCGCCTGCAGGAGGAAGTCGAGGAGGCGCGCAGGCAACAGGTGAGTTGAAGATACAATTATTTTTTAAACAACTTCAATAGAAGGAAGGAGGTTTCAGTTCATCTGCATATTTTGCTATTTTTTATGTATGTATAAGTATGTACCCCGGTAACTCTTGACCACGTTGGCCGATTTTGATAATATTTTTTTTGTTTCAAATCAGGTATCCCGGAATTGGTCCCATATAAATTTGGTGAAGGTCTGATTATGGGATCTAGGAGGAATCGAGGGAACTCCTCGAATTTGATAGGCACGCATATGCCGATAACGGTTTTTTCTGTGGGTAACCAAGCATTGGCTCACGGAAACCACAAATTGTGGGATAGCAAGTACAAAATTGGAGTTAGTTTTTTTTTTGGTAAAAATTATTATCGACACTCAGTATATGCTTGTGTTCAAAAATTATAGGTAAAGATTAGATTTTCAATAAAAAAAAAATACCCCACTTACCGCACGTCGGCCAAAACATATGATGTGTTTATGAGATGACGTACAAGCTAACAGTACAACTTTTGGCTGTTGGAGAAAGGGGCGTCGAATTGTCTCAGTAAATATGCTTCCGCCGGCTCAATAGTTACACATGAAAGAGGATTTTTTTACTCCAAAATTATAATCTGTTAGTTAAGTGACTGACAGAAGTATTAAAACAATATTTTTTTATAAAAATGCAAGTCTATACCATAGACTAGTCATTATATAACTGTTGGGAGAATCAAAATGCACGTTAAGCCGTTGATCCCGGTTGCTGTCTTTGATAGCAGTCGTTAAGTCAAGTTAGAGGCCTCCGGGCGGCTTGAGAACTTCTAACAGTCAAGTTGCCCACTCACTTGACAAGCCTATTCCCAATAAGGTCGGTTTCCCCCTCGGGTTGGAAGGTCAGATGGCAGTCGCTTCCGTAAAAACTAGTGCCTACGCCAATTCTTGGGATTAGGTAACGGACCCCAGGCATTCTTCAGGATGCAACTGTACTGGGAATAACGCTAGGAGGATGATGATGGGAGAATCAAAATGGATTTCCATACATTATTAAATTATTATACAACTGCTTTTATTTTTTTAAAGAGGCACACATGAATGCCCGCATTCTGCTACCATATTGATTTTTAATTTAAATCAATTCATTTTCGTGTCGTGAAAGAAATATTGTACGCAACGTTGCCTAATCAGATTTAAAATTCTCGAGTCTTTAATAATAAAACTCGCTAAGTTCGTTTTGTTACAGGTACTCTCGAATTTTAAGATCCTTTATTATGTAATTGTTGTGCAGGCGAGTTCGATAATAAGACGACACTCGTGTGTGTTTCGGTTAGATTTAAGTAGTATGGTTGTGGTCGGTATCGCCAGGGGCCTTTCAGCTCGAAGTACTATTTTTTCTATGGAGATGTTAGTTTAATTCGTTTGTACCAGATGTCACTGTGTGTCGCACTTGCATATTGGAGTGACAGAGATGCAGCGGTCGTGCGGTTAGTTGTTACTAGATACCACAGCGGCGCTACGATGTGTGGAGTATCTCAGTGTATATATTGTTCCTGGCGGGTATCGCAGGACGAGGCGGCGGCGCTGCTGGCGGCGGCGGTGACGCCGTCGCACCACCACGTGGCGGAGGGCAAGGACGACGCCGGCTCGGACGGCGGCTCCGACGCGGGCGGCGGCGAGCTGGCCGGCGCGCCCGACGACCTCGTCGACCCCGTCGAGGAGCGCCGCACGCTCGCCGAGCGCAACGAGCGCCTGCACAGCCAGCTCAAGGTCAGACACGCCCCCCCCCCCCCCCCCCCCCCCCCCCCGTCCCGTCCCCACACACACACACGCACACACACACACACACACACTACACCTACCTTACAGCCGGAGAACGGAACCCTACAAAGTGCCTGCATAGCCAACTCAAAATCAGCCACACACACGCACAAACACACACACACATACACATACACACACCTACCTTACCAGCCGCAGAACGGGTCCCTACAAAATGACTGCACAGTCAGCTCAAGGTACACGCACACACACGCACTACACCTGCCTTAAAGCCGGAGAACAGAACCCTACAAAGTACCTGCATAGTCAGTTCAATACAAAATTGTATACAGGGGAGGATCATTTATCTGCAGCTAACACAAGTTACTGAAGTTACATCAACACAAACATCAACATCGATGGGCTTTAAGCGTGTCACAGATTAAACAAGCAAGACATAGGGTCAAGCTGATCTAAATTGACAATTGATCAGATGTACATGTCCAAAAAAAAATCGCGTCTGTTTCCCAGAGCAGTAAGCAGAGAAAACAGATTTCCATTTGCTACGATCCTGACATACAACTTTCGCTTCATGAACTCTAATAACATTCTTCATGCATGCGCGCCGATTTAAGGTACTTATGACCCGGCCTTTCTGCAGAACGTCTCCGCTTTGGTTGGAGTGCGATCGCCGAAGCGTTCTACAAACAATATCACTTGATCTACTTAGATAAACAACGTCTTTTGGGGCTATGCAAACCAGTATGTATAAAAGCTATGTACTCCAAACTAACTTGACCCCTCTCCACAGGCTCTAAAACAAGATCTCGCGCAATCCCGCGACGAGACGAAGGAAACTGCCATGGACAAGATCCACCGCGAGAACGTGCGCCAGGGCCGCGACAAGTACAAGACCCTGCGCGAGATCCGCAAGGGCAACACCAAGCGTCGCGTCGACCAGTTCGAGAACATGTAAACGGTTGGGTGGGGCGGGCTTCGGCCGTATGCCGTGGATTGGAGGATCCGTCACACACGACACACAGTTTTATCATAGTCTAACTTATATATGTCCTGCTGCTGGACAGAAATGGAGAAACAACTTTCAAGTTCTAAAGAGATAATTATCTTACAAAGGAATACAATTCCAAGGGCCTCATAGATAAATAAATAAATAGATGAAGGAAAGTAATTGATTTTGCAAGCAAAGAAAACGGAAATAGACAACTTTTAAGTTTGAGAGAGTAATCTTACGATAGGTTGCAATTCCAAAAAATAATTATTTAGGTACTGAGTAGGGTTTTTGTAAAGCTAGTCTATAGAAAACTCTAGTTTACTACCTAAATAATGAAATATGGTATATTCCAAGGATCCAAGACACTAGCTAGGCAATGAAAACGTTCACGTACTTTTCGGTGTGCTCTAAAATATCTTAAGATACTAACGCCTTGATAATATTGTTAAGATATTTGTGAGCACTTCGTTCGAGTGGATATATCTGATGGCATTGTAACTTGTATGTTGACAGGGGGTCGTTACAATATTCGCCGTGACCAGAATTTCTGGTGCAACATTTCAATTGAAAGTTCTATGAATAGTTTTTTTGCATTTTGCAATCGTTTCAGAGCTGCCTTATATAAAAGACTAATTTTTGTACAATGCGCTTGTGGAGTGCATGAACTATTTCTAGAATGAACTGTATGAAAATTTATGGTGTGCAAATGGCATTAACTAAGTGTACGATCCACTAATCGCGAAGAAACTAAACTAGAGTCAAAACATTCAAACCGTGGTCAATTTAATATAAGAAGTAGAATAAATATACAATTTTTGCTACAAAAGCTCTAGTTTAGTTGGACGGTTATAATATTGTGCTGAAACCCGCCAAGTTTGGACCAATAAGCGTTAAACATATCTTAGATAGGGACGGCGGAGGCCGTCGGAGCAAGCAGCGAAGATTCGCTCCCCTAATGCTGCCACTTTTGAGTAAAATATACACAAATTATTGAAAAATGTCAGACAATAATCTGCCAAGAGTATAGAACAGTATTCCCCGATGATTCCATACATAAAATCAAGGCATTTTCAATTTTATTGCAAATCAAAACAATAATTGTTTTTTTTTACAATCACAACTCTTTATAATTTTTGCAGATGTAATTGTATAGAACTATTTGTATGTATGGTCCGTCTGTATTTTTAGAGAATTTTATTCTCGATTTATAAATTGTAATCGACTATAAGTGTACGCAATAATAGTCTTTATTGTAATGGTGTAAAGGTGTTTGTATAAGAGGGCGCGGTCGATTCCGATACGAATAGTTTCAAAGTACATTTTGGATCAAAATCCAATTGAATATTGAAGGATAGATCGTCGCTAGAAGTGAGGTTGCAAACCGTCCCTTAGCGTGTCCAACTTGAACCTTATTCGTATAGCAGGAGGGGCGAGACTCCGGTGCGCTATTCGCGTCAGTCGGGACTATATGTAAATATTGATTATTACTTAATAGTAATTTTATTTTAGACCATAATGTGCTATAACCGATTATGTATACATTGTACTTGAAGAGAATCACGTTTTAACCATATTTTAAAAATAACATTTACAAAAACGACCACGGCGGCACACTGGCTTGTTATTATTAATAATTATTTTTTAAATAATTTGGATTTTATTTCTAACTGATAGTTAAGTATGTTGGGAAATTGTGAGTCATGGAGCTCTGTGCGTCGAGTTCAGTAATGTTTATTTGTGTTAGGTATGTTATAGTTGCCTGTTGACTACTGTAGGGTATAGCGTAGATCGGGCGGGGGCCCGCCGGCCGACACTCGACCTGTCCTTGTCGCTCGCCAGGTGAGTGAGCGAGCGCGCTCGAGGTGTCGGGTGGCGGTGGTAGCGGTTCCGCTCTCGGCAGAAATAACAATGTTTTTGATGATGACACTGTACTAGGGTTCAAAAAAGCGGTTTTTTTTTTAGTTTCGGGAAAAAATTGTCAATTAATAGATTTTATTATTGTCCAGTTTTTTATTATTATTACATTAACTTTCTCATCATTGACACGCGAATCATTGAATTTTTCATAAATTAAGAGGAATAAAAAAGGTAAAGAAATTAAATTTCAAAATGCCCTGAAATTGGTTGCTGTCCATTTTTTTTTTAATGCTGGTGATTACGTCTGATATATAGATAAAGAAAGGAAATTGAAATATGCCCCGTAATTTTCAACCCTAGATGATACTTAAGCAAGTTGCTCAAGAGTGCGAGAGCGGCCGCGGGGTTAAGCCCCTTATTTATTTTTATAATCATTTATAATTAGCCGTAGTTATCGGTTCAAGTGTAATTATCGTATCCGTATCTGTCCGATCGCCTCGCGATCTCTTGAACAAAATTCGAAAAGCTTCAGTTTATGCTTATAGAGCGTATATTTAATTGTTAAGTGTATAAGGCATTCCATGAACGACACCGCGGTTGGCGTGAACTGTTCCCAAATTATATTAGCAAGTCTGTGTTTGAAGTGCCATCCGTTGCATGTTCCGAGTCTAGGCGTTGAGTCGCCGCGATTGTCGCGTGCGACCGGCGACACGGTTACGCTACTATTTATATCTTGTCATTATTTTCTAAAATTATACAATACCATGTTGCCTTTCAACTACTGTGAATTTTTTTCAAATAAAACGATTAAGTATATGTCGTGTTTTATTTCATTACTTATCACATATGCACTTAATTTTATTAAGTGTGGCTTAAATATACTTAGACTTATATAGGATATAGAGGTTCCACTGATACACAACAACGCTGAAAGCTGCCAATAGATTACAAACTATTGTTGCGTATTGGGCATCTATTTTAAAAATGTGTCATGAATGTTGACAATGACATTTCAATATGTATTGGTCGCTGACTGTTGTGTTGTCTTGAATTTTTCCTTGTCCGCGAAGCAAGATAGATAACCAGCGGAGTAAAAAGGTGTTTTTTTTACGTTGTAATTATACATCTTATTCTAGTCGACTGTACACGAATTATCAATGTCACTGAGCTGTTAAACTTCATGATAAAGTGCCAAATTTATGTTCTATCCGTGGTCCATACATGTAAGAATATTAATTAATTTTGTACAATTTTAAGTTTTAACTATATTTTTTATATTTTGTGACATTCTAGAATTAAATGCCAGGTGGGAACGGATTTCGCAATTTCCTAAACAATAAAGAACATTATTTGACTAGATCACATTTAAATACCCGAGCTAATTGAGAAGTGAACAATAATACATTGGGGCTCTTCAGACAATTAATATTATCATCACAATTACTGGGCTGTCAATATAATCACGATTTTCAAAATAGCGTGGATTTTGCTTCAATATTCATCAGTATTTACGTGATACGTATCGTGATGTGAGTGTATCGTGTGATAATAATAACCGTGTAAAAGGCCCCATACAGTAAGCGTATGATAATTATTGATAATCTTGTTACTATATTGCGGCTGTTTTATAAAGATCCGTTAGACCTTAATTTACTGAACGCCCGTCCACCGTATTTAAGTACCATTTGACGTAAGCATACATAATATAGGCGCTATTTAGGAAATTCGCAATAAACCACTATTTACTTTGAGAGGGGTGTTAATTGTCAACGTTTGAATTTTTTAAGCTAGTTTTGTTTTTTCCTATGAAATCAAATAAAGAATAAGGAATTTTGGTTCCCCGAAAATGTCCCAATTTCATATAAAAAAAAAATCGATTCCTCAACACAATGCCTCAAGGGCCTGTTTTAGATTTTAATTTTATTTATTGACCGAGCGAGCGAAGCGTCTTCGTTTCAGCTTTTGACAAAATTCTTTCGTATGTCCGGATGTTCTCTACAGGTCGCATTTCTCAACCGATTCTTGTGAAATTTTGTGAGCAGGTTCGATAATTATATAGATTTTTTTTGTCTAGTGTGTTTTTGGAAATTTTGTAATTAAAAAAAATTGCTAGGTCTACAGCTCACAAAACCACTAGTATTATTTGGTTAAGTCTTATTATATATTTTTACTTTGTAAATAAATAAATGTTTTACATCTCAAAAAAATCGATTTCAAAAGCTCCTCATTCTACAGGAGAGTAAGTGACAAGCAAGGCGTCACAGTGTACAAAGTCATACAGAAGTACTATTAGTAAGACGGATTTACTAAAGAAAGTGTACTGCTGAACTTTCTGTGCGCTGTGACTGTCACAATTCAGCCTTGTGACGTCACACAGACGGTGGTGGGCTTTCTTCACATTTTCATAAATATCTTGAAAACTAATAGCTCTACAAAAATTTAAAATAGCTATTTACGATACAAGAGTTGTAAAATAAAGAAAGGCCGACATCGCTGATGTTTGAGGCCCGAGCCGCAGGCGAGGAAAGGAGGGTTGTTAGAAATGTGCGAGAGAGGGCTTTCTGTTTTACGACCCGTGTTTTGTACACAATTTTACGTCACCACTTGGCCAAGAAGTGGGTTCTTGTGGGTGTGGGCAGCGTGCGGAAAAACGCGCTTTTTGGCAAGGTGTGGTGTAAATATATTTTAGGGTTCCTCGTTAACGAAATGAGTTAAGATTTCATACTACTTGAAAATTTTAAATGTTGTCAACTGTAATTTTGATTTTACTCTACCATAAGTTGTAACAGATCTTTATAAAACAGAGTAGAGGACCATTTTAACTCAATAGTTTCACTACAATTGGTAAGTTCAAGTATTTACCAATGAGAAATAATAAAACAGTCCACAGAAAAGATGAGCGTGCGATTAAAATACTAACTCCAAATTATTCGCACCGTTAGTATTTCAGTCAGTACGTTTTAGTTTTTTGTAGATCAGGTTAGGTTACATTACTATTCGTAAGCGGGACTTAATCGCGTAGAACTGAAAATTATTCACCTGAGGTGTGCCCGACGTTTCGAATGTGTCACAACATCCGTGGTCACGAGCTCAATGAAGAATCAATTAAGTCCAGTTTACCAATAATAATGTGAAGAAATCGTACAAGTTTAAATAAATATAGGTTAGGTTAGTTTATGCTCGGGGGGCGTCGTGGTGAAATTCTAGCGATCCCATTGCGATCCCCCTTTAACGGCAGAGCGGGTGACGCCGGTGTGTTTTTAGTGGGTATGCTCCTCCTGTCACCATCACTCGGCGGAGGGAGAGTCCCACATAACCCCCAAATGGCCTTCCTCCGGCCGGGGGTATGCATAAAGCATTTTCACACCGTAAAAAAAAAGGTTAATTTATGTTCGGAGCTTATATTACTACCCTTCACCAATTATAGTTCGATATTGCAGTCAAATAGCTCCATACTTTGCAAACAAAGCATGGAGCTATACTTGGATTAGCCGAATTATATCAAGTAAGTCGGTTCAAAAACAGACTCTACCGCCCAAGGAAGAAGTTCAAACTCAAATAACAGTTTTATAAATATTTGCCACGAATTCTTTACATTCGACATGATTAACTTCATGAAGCGTGTAGAAATAAAAACAACCGCGAGATATATTATCACAATACTTATTTACTTCGAGCGTAAGTACATAAAGACATATTGACATATATATTTAACCTTTTGAACGCGAAGAGCACCTAAAGGTGTGTGTTGATATGCCTATGGCGCACATTACGGCTATAGAAGTCATGACGTTCAAAGTCACCTTCATACTTTACACTCAAAGTTCATATTCTATCTCTTATGGAAAATGAGTTGGCGTGTGCGAGTAAGTGTCACTGCCGTTCATAAAGAATGGCGTTTAAAGGGTTAATGATGTCAGAATATGTCAGGGAATTAACTAATAAGTAATTTATAAACAAAACGGTGCTATTAAAATATAATGAAAATGGTCACTCATGTTTTTAAGGTAGTATATCGCTCGAGATTATTCAAACCGACCGGGCAGGGCACGGGCAGTGCTAAACGTGCCGCCAGGATTAGCGCTCATGATTAAGGATCGCGCACCGGTAATAAACATGACGAGACTTAAAGACGTGCGTGACCCGTTTCATTATATTTCAATATGTCTAAAACTCACGGGAGTTATCTATATAAAATATGGTGCTAATTTGAAATTCTATATAGCAGCTACAAAATTGTAAGGCTTTATATTAGATAACTATTATCTATTATAAGTAATCATATACTCAACGGCAAAAAAATTTGCCCTAAATCGTAGCAAAATGTATGAAAACCGAACCAAGCAGGGGCCGTTTTTTGCCGTTGAGTATTTTTTACTACTATTACTAAATAAAATGCTCTATCAGAAGACAAAGAATTGTAATTTAAACATGTGTTGCATGCAAAATTGGATTATATACTTATATTGCTGACCTTATTATTTAATAAAATATGGGTATTTAAGAAACAATAAATAAATAAAAATATCATCAGTCTTATGTTATATCAAGGTAAAGTAAACGTGAATTTCATAAAATTTTGACACAAGTGAGTTATCCTAATATGTATATCTAACACTATACGCTATTTATTTTATTATATACATATAAAATGCTTCGCTGCACAATTATTGTATTTTCTTAAACAATATTATTTACAATTTATTTGTCATAGCAACCAAGACACATATTTTTAAGAGAATATAATCCTTAATGATACGCCACAAGGTCCACAGTTGATCATTTAAAGTGTCAAATTTTGGCCCGATTTCCTAGTGACCGGAGGGAACTATTATCAGACATTATTTAAATTCTTTTCACACAAGAAAATGACATTACTGCAATGGCGAAGTGCACAATACAATGGCTTCTGTACGTAAGTATAAACTTTTTGGATGTCAACGATACGTATATCCGCACCATCGGTTCAACGCCAACGACGGATATACCGGTCACGGCGTGCAGTGCCATATCAACCTACATGCATTTCTATAGGGTTCAACTTCGTGTTTGACATTTCGATGTCATGGCGTGTGAGCCAGCTTTTGTATTTGACAGAGCGTTGAAAAGGTTAATTATTATGTGGCTATACGTCTAACGTCGGAGAGGGAATTAGAGATCAAATATGTAAACAAACAGCTGTCAATGAGACATAACTTTTCTATTTAAATCCTCTTGTCATTACCAGCAACAAAAATCATATCTCCGCAGATTTGATTTCAACGACTCCAATATGTCATTTTCGCTAACGGGACAATGGTGTTCCGGACCTTCGGAAGGCGTGCGCGGAGCCGAAGTACCCACGTACCGAAGTCCCAAACGAGTACCACATAGCCAACACCTAGAAGCTCATTTGACAATTTAATGATATGCAAGAGGTACACCGACCGCCCGTGTCATGGGACGCACACAGAGGCAGTACCCGCCAGGGTGTACAGGGACTATTGCTGTTTGATGGAATCTAAATGAACCGGATTATTGGGTGAATATGATGGACTATTGGCTAGGCTATTGAGTGAGACAACGGACGTGTGCCTAATAAAATTGTCTCACATTTTTATCTCAGGCAGACGGTGACTCGCCCTCTGCTAGATGGGTCCCTATAAATAGCGACATTAAAAAATGGCCTAAGGGCCACACCGGTGCAGAGGGCTGGGGGTAGAGAGGTGGCACTGGACTTTAAACATATAGCCAACTCGCCACTTAGGTGACCACATCCACCCCCGCGCAACAGCTCCAGCGACTCCACTCTGGACAGCCGGTTAAGGCAAGCCAGAGGCGGGGGGCTGTTCATACAACCAACCCACAGGACACCCCCAGTTGACTGACTACACTGGAAATCCAGTGGGCGATGGGGTCGTCATATCCCTACGCTACTCGTATGATTATTAACAGTGGTCGGAATTTTCGCGGCAAAACATGACTGTCGTAATTGTGCTAGTGTGAGATTATTTTTTTCATCGATATCGATGGTTAAGTGAAAAGAAATTCATGCCGAAATGTATTTTCAATATTTCGTAACCAACAGTGTCAATTTACAAATTAGGTACGTTACTTAATTCAAATGATTATTTTTTAGCCTTTAGTTTGGCGACCAGTTTAGCCTAGTACAAACTATATTATAAGTATAACGTATTCAATACTGCTAATCGTTGACCCGCCGTAATACAAAACGGCTAGCCTTAATGTAATACGGCGGATTATATAATCCGGCTGCGACATATCTATTATATAAGTATGTATATCCGATGATACTAGGCGATCCTAGTGCCCATAGTACGTAGCAGCCAAAGTGGCCAAATAGTTCGGAACACCATATATTTTGTTTCGTGTAACGAACTATTTGGCCACTTTGGCTGCTATGTACTTTACGACGATGACTGTACACGCTTTGCTTAGTTTGGGACTAGGTAGATTCATGTAAGGTTGTCCACAATAATTTATTTAATTGAGTATACTAATTTACTTCGCTTAGATTCTGTACGCGGTATTTTTTTCAAATATTTAAATAATTTTCAATTACCCACTGCGTACTTATTTTTTTTTTATAGTGGCAACCTACCTGTTTATATTATTGATCTCTAACCATCTTATTTGTAAAACTTAATATATGAAATTTTGTGGCATTTTAACTAAAATAAGTTCGATGGACATTTACCGACCGAGTGAAAGGCCTCCGTTTCAGCTTCCGCATGAATGATTTCGTATGCCCGGCCGGTGGATTTCCCGCTGTGCTCCTCTACAGGCCGCATTTCTCCGTGAAATTTTATAAGCAGGTTTGATTATTATATATTTTTTGACGTCAGTTCCTGGAATTTTTAAATTTGAAAAAAACTCGCGAGTTCTACAGCTCACAACCACTATTTAATAAGAGGATCTGTCGCCGTCCTCACGCTACCTCGTGTTCGGCGAGCTTGCTCGGCTCGGCTTCGGGCTCGGGCTGGTGCTGGTGGCGGGCGCGGTGGTGGCGCAGCACGGAGCTCTTGTCGGCGAACTGCCGCCGGCACACGCCGCACACGTACACGCGGCCGGAGTGCGTCATCATGTGCCGAGACAGACCTACGTGTAGACAGTATTTATTTACTGACGATATTAATTTGCACGGCGTTACAGTTTGCTTCAAGCAGCTGGGAAATACAATTTTAGTCTCAGACCAATTAAAAAAAATAGACGGAGCAGTGAGAACAATCTAGTGTTATCAGATTTTAAAAACCTGCCCAATTAGTAAGCATACGCTCACGCACACACATTGTAGTCGTGTATGTATCCGCATAGAGAAAAAAAGTGAAAACTTTCTAAAAACGCTTAACAGAATAAGCTAATTAAGTGTTTATAGTTCTGGTATACGGATTAGGATTAGGCGGCATTGTTCTTAGGGTTTGTGAAGACAAATCTTTGATACAACAATAGTTTTGAACTAACCTAATCTGAGTTAATCCTTGAAAATGTTGCTTGCAACAGTGGCGAAATATCGGAATCACAAAATCTAATATACATGGTAAAGTTACAAGTACGTGAAGAATAAAGGAACAGCTTGGGGCCGTGTGGACAGCTGTGCAATGCTAACGATCGCTCGTGCGGCGGCAGATGTGACCGCTCGTGTAACGCTAGAGGGTTGTGTTGAGTATAGCTCTTGTTGCACGTGGAGCATTTGTGTGGACGTTGTACTGACTATACATACCCGAGGAGTAAAGGAACAGCTTGGGGCAGTGGGGGCAGCTATGCAACGCCAACGCTCGCTCGTGCGGCGGCAGATGTGACCGCTCATGTAACGCTAGAGCGTTGCGTTGTGTGAAGCCCTTGTTGCACGTGGAGCATTTGTGTGGACGTTGTACTGACTGTACATACCCGAGGAGTAAAGGAACAGCTTGGGGCAGTGGGGGCAGCTATGCAACGCCAACGCTCGCTCGTGCAGCGGCAGATGTGACCGCTCATGTAACGCTAGAGCGTTGCGTTGTGTGAAGCCCTTGTTGCACGTGGAGCATTTGTGTGGACGTTGTACTGACTGTACATACCCGAGGAGTAAAGGAACAGCTTGGGGCAGTGGGGGCAGCTATGCAACGCCAACGCTCGCTCGTGCGGCGGCAGATGTGACCGCTCGTGTAACGCTAGAGCGTTGCGTTGTGTGAAGCCCTTGTTGCACGTGGAGCATTTGTGTGGACGTTGTACTGACTGTACATACCCGAGGAGTAAAGGAACAGCTTGGGGCAGTGGGGGCAGCTATGCAACGCCAACGCTCGCTCGTGCAGCGGCAGATGTGACCGCTCATGTAACGCTAGAGCGTTGCGTTGTGTGAAGCCCTTGTTGCACGTGGAGCATTTGTGTGGACGTTGTACTGACTGTACATACCCGAGGAGTAAAGGAACAGCTTGGGGCAGTGGGGGCAGCTATGCAACGCCAACGCTCGCTCGTGCGGCGGCAGATGTGACCGCTCGTGTAACGCTAGAGCGTTGCGTTGTGTGAAGCTCTTGTTGCACGTGGAGCATTTGTGTGGCCGAACCGCTGTAGGTATAGAATCAGAATCAGTGTCTCATATACTTACATATATATCGCAGTCGTATTGTATAATTCGCCATATGACATGACGGCTAGCCGTTTTGTATTACGGCGGGTCAACGATTAGCCGGATTGAATACGGCTGAATGAAAGTCCGCCGGAATGTGTTCGGCGCTTTACGCTCTTCAATTCAGCTAGACGTAATGTAAAACAGCGGTTCAGTAGCCGCCTGTTTTTCGCCGTATTATATTATGGCTACATACGTATTCGGCGACCCTATTTTGTTGGTAAGACAACAAGTGAAGCGAGGTGTGTTAGGAAGAACAGCAGCCCAACAGCGCGGAGCGAACGAGCGGAGCGCCAGAACCGAAAGGGATAAACGTGAGCCTCCATATTGTAGAACGTACGCAATGACAATCCGGCTGATCGTTGATCCGCCGTAATACAAAACGGCCCTGTTTTGTACAACGGCTAGCCGTTACGTAATACTGTGAATTGTAAAATTCGCCTGCGACATACATATAGATAGTTGCAGTAAATACGACAGGAAAGTGAAAAAAAATCAGAACAAGTATCTCTTATGACGG
This sequence comes from Notocelia uddmanniana, assembly GCA_905163555.1. Lineage (NCBI taxonomy): Eukaryota > Metazoa > Arthropoda > Insecta > Lepidoptera > Tortricidae > Notocelia > Notocelia uddmanniana. The sequence continues at coordinate 2,215,232 of LR991059.1, forward strand.
GGCGAGCAAAATAATCACGACCTACTGCGGGCTATCGCGGGTAAAAGTACGACGATTGACTGAACTTTTATTGATAGCCAGAACAAATTTAAGTTGCTAACTCTCAACACAGCGCATCCTGTCGAGCTCAAGCTATTATACTCACCACCAGGAACACAATACCACATAGGTATGGACAGAACAACGAGGTAATAGTATTTTCTCAAACATGCAATGAAATATTAATGTTATGTACCTTATAATAGGCTGCGAAGTATGACGTTTCAGGTGCGGCTAGGACAAGAGGTCGTTAATGGAATTTCATATAAATCTTGCAGGCCTAGGCCGGCAAAGTCCTCTTTTTTAATTCCATTCCACATAAATTTGTAGCACAGGCATCATGACATTCTGTCACTATGCGTATTAAAAATAAAATTATGTTTTTTTTGTTGTTTATTTCATTGCATGTTTGAGAAAAGCACTATACATACCTCGGCGGGAAATTTGGGGTTGCCCGCCTTAGACCTATCCGGCCTCGCTCGCTCGGCCGTATATATGTCTTCGGCCGGCAACCCCTTTCGTCCCGGCCTTTGTAGTAATGTACTATTAAGGCAATAGGCCTGCTCCAAATATGAGAGACTGCTTCTAAACTAGGTTTTTATAATCAGTAGTAACTATACATCGGCGGCTTGTGGCATTTAGGTAGCACTTGTGATGGTACACGTTTTTCAAGTAAAACACAGTAAAAAAGTTTTACTCAAGCCTCCACGTGGAAAAAAATAATTAAAATAGTTCCCTAACGCACACGCCACATAAGCCATTATAATTATAACCAGAAAGGTACCTGGCTTGAGGCAGTCAAGTACTATGATAATAATTTTGAAAAGTGAAAGAAACCATTTTAAGCTTGACCTCCAGAGAAGCCAGTGCAATAGCAAAATCAAAGACATTGTTTACAGTGAGTGGTTAAAAATGGTATAAGTTTTATCTATCAAAATTTTGGTATTTTGGCCACGTCAATTAAGGAATTAGAAGGCAGAAGCCTTAAGCTAAAGGAGTCTTTGGAGATCGTTTTTAAAATATGAAAAGTCTTTTACACCACACCTTGCCAAAAAGCGCGTTTTTCCGGACGTCCACGAAAACCCACTTTTTGGCCTAGTGGTGACGTAAAATTGTGTACAAAACACGGGTCGTAAAAAAGAAAGCCCTCTCTCGCATATTTATGACCCTCGCCTGCGGCTCGGGCCATAAACATCTGCGATATCGGCCTTTTTTTGTCTTACAACCCTTGTATCGTAAATAGCTATTGCATTACTGAGACTGCATCTAAAAGGTAAACTGGTTTATCAAAAGCTAAAAATAGGATTATCAAAAAATCCAGGATATCTAACAATAAAAAATATCAATAACTTATCACAAAACAAAGAAGTTGAAATCATGGAGAACACCAACAAAAATACAAAATACTCTGCAACATTCAAGAAGAATGCCTTTTTTACCCATCACGTCAGTCGAAGTTGAATAGTTATTTATTCAACAAGAGAGCAAAGTAGATTTTTGCTGCGAGTGTTCATGTTGAGTCCCGAGGTGCAAATATCTTTGCTCTCGTGTGATACATACAATTTTTCACCTCAGCGGCGAGAACATATAACGCAAAGGCATAGAGATAAAGAGAATGAAGTTACTTAAACTAACCTACGATGAAAAATTAAAAAGTAAGTTTGTTTCACGCTCGCAGCAAAATTGCATTTTGCTCACTGGTTTGAAGCAGCAAACCCGCCATTTTCGAGCAGCTGTGGTGAAAAGATCCTTTTCGTATACCAAGTAGATTTTCACAGATAGAAGACGTAGAATAACATGTGACAATTTAGAACAAATATTAATTGTATATCACGACTATCATGTATTAAATGATTGAAAATATTTTTTCCAATTGGTTTCTTTTGTTCGACTTGTACCTTATTCGTACTTACTCGTAAAACACGGTTACATCACTAGTCTGTCAGAAACGTCAAATGCTACTTAAATGCCACAGGACGCCGATGTCTAGGAGGAACCCAGGAATTTCGACTTCGGTGAAAATGGATCTGTGACCCCTATTCTAAAGCCGGAAAAAAAAGTAAAAAGTGAAAGTAGTTTATTCTTCAAATTAGGAATATTAAATGCACCTATGAACGTTAATGAACTACCATCGGTTCGGAAAAATAAACCTCTGCCACGAGAAGAACCGGCGTAGGAAACTTGGCCGTTTTACATTCCGACATGACAGCCAACTGGACATGTTCTCAAACTCGAAACCAAAGTTTTTGGCGGCTGCCTATCAATATCCAGAGAAAGTTGTCACTCCTAGCTCCATAACTGCTTAATATGTATTATTAAATTATTAAATAACCTAGACCTATTAATATTGTATAATTTATCTTTTTCATTTTTGTATTGACATTCTGCATTTCCGTATTCCTTTGTAATTTTTGCTGTATCATTTTGTATTGACTTTCTGTATTTCTCTGTGATAATCTCTATCCAATTCCACTGACTTTTGTAAATTATTTATACTGTTATTTTGTTGTATTATAAATTTGCCACGTAATTTTTTTTTAAGTAATTACCAATTCGTATGGAAGCCATGGAAGGTACAACTGTTAGTGCTAATATTAATGGTAATAATAAATAAATAAAAATATAAAAAGAAATCGCTTACCCTCGTGGACCAGCATGTGGCGGTTCATGACCTCCTTCTGCGCGAAGCAGCGGTCGCAGCGGGGGCAGGCGAAGGGCCGCTCGCCCGAGTGCGTGCGCGCGTGGCGCCGCAGCGCCGAGCGCGACGCCAGCACGCGCCCGCACTCCGCGCACGCCATGGCGCCGATGTTCGTGTGTCTGTGCCCAGTTAACTAATCTAATATTTTTTTCTCAAACTTGCAATGAAATATTCATGTTATGTTCCTTATAATAGGCTGCGAAGTGTGACGTTTCAGGTGCGGCTAGGACAAGAGGTCGTTAATGCAATTTCTTTTTTTTTTTTTTTTTATTCAGAAAACAAACAGCCATACATGGTATAATTATTACAAAATTGGGTACAAAATAGGCCTAGAGTTTCCTACATTACTATTATAACAAATTAATGTAAAACTATGCGAATAACCACAACCCATAAAATCGCAAACAGCTAGAGAGTACCTAATAAAATAAAACATGCAAAGGGGATTTCTAAAAACGATATTACCACTTATTTAAACAATCTTAATGTCTCAACTATATTACCACTTGTTTCAACAATATTTATATCATCAATATTATCCAGAAAACAAAATTTGTCGAACTTTATTTTTAAAAACGGGCAAACTATGAGCAAAAACATCTATTTCATTGAGCGATTCATTATACAAATTAGTACTGCGCCTATAGAATGAATTTTTTGCATACTTTGTATCACAGGATGAGTTAGAAAAGGTAGGTTTAGAACGTGAGTGGAAACGAGAAATTTTAAAGGAAATGTTTTCTAATAATATGTTGGAATCTATGTGATTACTAATAATTTTAAATAGAAATAAAATATCGAGATACTCTCTTCTTTTATCCAAAGGAGGAAGATTATGTCTAGCTGCTGACGAAGCATAATTAAGATTATAGTTACCAGTTTTATAGTCAAGGGACTTACAAAAAATTTTTTGGATCCTTTCAATTCGAGACTTATGGATACCAAAATGTGGGCTCCATACAACACTACCAAACTCCAATATACTCCGAACGAAAGAATAATACAAAACTTTTAACGTGAATGTATGTTTGAATGGTTTGCTTAAACGCAAAATCATTCCTAATTTTTTATATGCTCTTGAAACAATATTATCTATATGTTCATTAAAGGAGAGTTTAGTATCCAGAGTAACGCCTAAATCTCGAATCGATAACACACGTACCACGCTGTTACCAGCTAATTTATAATCATAAGTAATAGGCTTCTGTTTACGGGAAAATGTGATAGTATGGCATTTTTCAGCATTTAGGATAAGATGATTCCGCTGACAATAATCCTCAAACCGTGACAAATCGGATTGTAACGCTACACAATCATCATAATTCTTGATTATCTTATATATTTTTGTATCGTCTGCATAGAGTATGTGGGAAGAAGACTGAAAGGAAGTGTCCATATCAATAACATATAAAACAAATAGAAAAGGACCCAGGTACGAGCCCTGGGGTACCCCCGAGGGAATAGGTAAAAATTTTGATCTATAGCCCTTAAGTGCAACAGCCTGACTTCTATTACTAATATAAGATTGTAGCCATCTAAGAAGGTCCCCGTGTATACCGAGGTCGAGTAGCTTCTGAAGTAAAATAGAATGATCTATTTTATCGAAACACTTCGAAAAATCGGTATAGACGGCGTCTACCTGATAACCGGCATCCAAAGCGTTAATAATTTGGTCAGTATAAGTAATCAAGTTTGTATCAACACTTCTACCACGGAAAAAACCATGTTGGTGTACTGATATGTGTCGAGAGACCACAGCAGTCATTTCATTAGTAACAATTTTTTCCAGAACTTTAGCAAATATACAGAGTTTCGAAATTGGTCGATAGAACTTAACGTTGTGCTTATCGCCGCCTTTATGCACGGGTGTAATGACAGCCCGCTTCCAGACACTAGGGACAATGCCCTCGCTAAGAGATTTTCTAAAAAGCTTAGCCAGGGGAACCCCAAGCTCTGCATGAAGCTTAGAAACTAAAAATGGATGTATATTATCATAACCCGCACCCTTATTAACACATATAGATTTCAGATGCCTATATACTATATCATCCGTGATATTAATACTAGAAAGATCTATATTTATTTATTTATTTATTTATAATTTGTGATTGGTTACTACCAGTGACAAAAACAGAGCTGAAATAAATGTTAAACAGATCCCAGATGACATCGCCCTCAGAGGAAGATATGTCATTGAAATATATGTTAGAAGGTACCTCGTTTGCAGAAAATTTTGATTTTATAAAGCTCCAAAAATATTTAGGTGAGGAACTAATAAAATTTTCTTTTCACTAAGGGAAATATATCTGTTATAAAGGTTGAACACGCCAAAACTGGGGCATGTACAATCGACTATTGCTATGCAAATAATAGAGATATACAAACTTTTATGGCACCTACTTGGTCACAAGACACTGGCCTATAATGTTATCAAGTTTTTTTAAATTATGTTTATTCGTTGTCAAAATGTCGAGCAAACAACATCAACAACGCGAGCGAATTTTGCACGAATACGTTGAAAATTCATTACTGAGCTACAGAGATATCGCGAAACGACTGAAATGTCCTCAATCTACGGTTTGTCGCGTATTAAAAAAGTTCCGTGAGCACCTAACAATAGATCGGAAGCCAGGAAGTGGAGGCTTGCAGGGTGTCAAGAATAAAAAAAAGGACGAGAAGGTGGTGAACATGTTTGCCTCAAATCCTAAGATTTCGTCTCGCGATGTTGCTAAAAAAGTTAAAATGTCTCAGTCCTATGTTCAAAAAGTGAAACGTAGGGCTGGCCTAAGGAGTTATAAGGCCCAGGCAGCACCAGATCGAGACTCGAAACAGAACTCATCCGCGAAGAAACAGTCTCGAAAACTTTATGAGAATTTCATAACCAAATTTGCATGCGTCGTCATGGACGACGAAACAAACATAAAAGGTGACTTTAAATAAATTCCTGGGCAAGAGTTCTATACCAGCCTAAGTAGAGTAGACGCCCCTGAAGAGTGTAAATTAAAAAAACGTTCGAAATTTCCAAAAAAGTACCTGCTTTGGCAAGCAATATGTAGCTGTGGGAAAAGAAGTCGGCCGTTTATTACTACCGGGACAATAAACGGCGATATTTATAGAAAAGAGTGTTTGCAGAAACGTTTGCTACCTTTCATAAGAAAGCATGACTCACCACCTTTGTTTTGGCCAGATTTAGCCAGTTGCCACTACTCAAAACCAGTGATGGAATGGTATGCTGCAAATGGGATCGTGGTGGTACCAAAAGTGTGCAACCCCCCAAATAGTCCGGAACTGCGGCCCGTTGAAGAGTACTGGAGTATTATGAAGGGGATTTTAAAAAAGAAAGGCGGCGGAGTAAAATCGGTCCCTGAACTACAAAAGATGTGGACATGGGCGTCAAGACAGTGTTCTATTAACATGGTGCAAAGTCTTATGAGCCGTGTACGTAGGAAAGTTAGAAAAATGGCTTACTGTGTAGACCAAATCTAAAATATGGAATGTTATTTTAAACAGCGTTAAATATGCTATTAAATGTGTAAAACATAATATACTTTTTCACTTTTATTATAATTTTGTACTACATTTTGTGTGCCCCAGTTTTGGCGTGTTCAACCTTTAACAATCTTTAATTAAGTTTCTTTTCTCTTTTTCTTAGTAATTTAAATTCAGCATGGTCAATTTCATTATTATATTTTTTCCACCTAGCATGAGCATTTAATTTATTTTTAATAATTTTAATTAAAGGTCTGTTATACCAAGGCGGATATTTACAAGTAGAACAAAACTTGCGTTTTGGAACAAAATCATTAATTAACCGATTCAAAATAGAATAAAAGTAAGTTGTAGCTCTTTCCATGTCCATATCGTCAATTACAGACCAGTCCACATCAGAAAGACCCTGCTGAATATTGTCAATATCGGCTAAATGATAAAGATATTTGTAATGCGCTGTTGAATTTAAAGATTTCATTAAAGACAAAGGAAACGATATCACCAAAGATTTGTGATGTGGATCTTCTTGTGTAAGAGGAGATAAACAGACTGATACTTCACAACCAATATGACTAATGACAAGGTCTAAGATACGACCATAAGCATTGACACACCCGTTGTACTGTTGTAGTCCAGAAAGGGAAAGAAAATCAGAAAGTGCAAAAGCCAAGGGATTGTCATTATGGTTAAGCGTTAAGGTTGAAAAATCATCGAGGGTCCAACTTGCAAGAGAAATATTAAAATCACCTAAAAGCAGGTATGTGTCACTCGGGTGACGACATATGAGGTCATTAACGTTACTTAAAAATAAGTGCAACGAATCGGCATGAATACGACTATGTGGAAAATATGCACAAGCTATGCGTAAACACCGAGCCTGCTCCGGCATGAGAGGGGACGACTCCGCTGCTGCTAGGGGCAGAGACAGCCATATCTCCTCGGAGTGCGGCGCACTGCAGAGGTCGTCCGTGCGGCGCGCGGAGGCCGCGCCGCCACCAGCACGCCGCCACCGCGGGCCGCCGTCGGCGCCGGTCGATCCCGACGATAAACAACATAATTATGATGGAAAAATTCCGCATCGCAAAAGTCATCTGTGAGCCAGGTTTCAGTTAGGCATATAATATCGAAATCAGACGAAAGTACATTAGCTAGAAAAGAGTGAGATTTAGTTCTGAGTCCTCTCACGTTCTGATAATAAATGCTTAAGTTATTAATGCTAAACATTGGTGGGTATAATAGGATATAAGGTTACAGTGCCATTCATAGTATGCCCAAAATGCATTAGGAAGTATACAAAAACTTTTAACAAAAACAGTGATGCAATGAGTAAGTGTATGTTTTAACATCGTTACTGAAAATACTTGACAATGAAAGCAAATCGTGGAATAAGAATATGACAATAACAAATGCCATTTAACTTCAAAAATAAACCGTTGGTTATAAAATTGCGAATCATGACACAAATTAGTTACAAATAAAAGTCACTTCAGTTTTGGCAGGTCGGATTCGGTGACGATACGCATAACCCTCGAGGTGTCATTTTTACGCAAAAAGATCTTGCAATCTTTCACCCACACATAAGCATAATTCAACTCTGCTTTAACTTGACGCGCCCGCTTTAGCAACATCTTGTTTGCGGGGGTAAGGTGCTCGTTCAAATAAATGTTGGTCGACGGTCCGTCGCACCCAGCGTCGGCCGAGGAGATGCCGCGGCGCGCGCGGGCCGCCGCCAGCAGCTCGTCGCGGCGCGCGCGCCGGGTGAATCGAACGATGATCGAAGGCGGACGAGGGCTCTGCTGCTTCGCTTCCGTGGAGAACACTCTAATCCGATGGATACAGTCGATGTCCTATTGGTCGAGGGCAAAGCCAACCCTGACACAAATGTTGTTGAGTACGGTTCGCAAATTCTCCCCAGAACGAACCGGAACACCGGTGATCTCCACATTATTTTGCCTACCGAACTGGTCGCGATCGTTATTTTCTTTCTTGAGACATGTAACGAGATCCTGTAACTCTTTTATTTGCGGCGGCAATGTCGAAAGGGTTACAATTTTATCCTCTGTGCTCGAAATTCTGTGCTCCATACTATCCAGACGCGATTCAAATATGCTCCACTTATTGCTCAAATCGGTAACTTGCTGCTGGACGTTGTCAATTTTGGCCTCAATTGAAGTTCTCGAAGTTTTTACTTCAGCAAATAAGTCCGCTAAGGTGGTCTCCTGAGAAACAAGAGGCACTTGCGGACTCACTCGGCACAAGGGGCAGCGCCAGGATACCTTTTTATCATTAGTCATTCGTCTGTAGGTATTTTCCAATAACCCAGCACACGCAAAATGTAAATGCTTTTTACATGTATTGCATAAAACACCATCACTTACTGTTTCGATACATTTGGGACACTCCATTCTAAAACAGGGTAAGTTAAACGCGGGTATTTAAACGAAACAATACAGCGTGCGAGACACCGACAATACAGGTTAATGACCATAGGCGAGGGCTCAATATCACTGGACGAACACGGATAGACAACCAGAGTAGTTGACACTCCACTACACACAAACAGTCGCAAATCAGGGGTCTAGGCACTGGTTATCTTGTTGTTTACGTATGGGGACACAACTAATCGCAATGGTGGCGCAATGGTGTACTATACATACCTCGGCGGGAAATATGGGGTTGCCCGCCTGAGACCTATCCGACCTCGCTCCGCTCGGCCGTCTATATATCTTCGGCCGGCAACCCCCTTCGTCCCTGCCTCTGTAGTAATGTACTATTAACTTCCAATCGAAAATAAACAATTGATCACCCCAGGCGGGATCTGAACCCGCAACCTCTGGAATCCGTCCATCGCTCTTTCCAACTGAGCTACCGCGTGTTATCCCGAGGCGACGAATTTTTCAATCAGTTCACTCTTTAATTAAGTCTTAGGGAGACTTATAGCGACATCTACCGTCAAAGTTGCTACAACTTTTTTGGAAATTATAATTCCGCTAATTGGACGTTTCCGCTTGTAAAAATATCTACATTTATATTTTAACTGTTTCTAATACCGGCCTGTTTAGCCTAGTTGGTAGTGACCCTACTGCCTCCGAAGCTAGATGTCCCGGGTTCGAATCCCAACCGGGGCAATTATTTGTGCATTTGGCACTGATATTTGTTCTTGGGTCTTGGATGGTTTTTATGTATTTAAGTATGTATTTATCTATGTAAGTACGTAGATTATCGTCTAGTATACATAGTACAAGCTTTGCTTAGTCTGGGACTAGGTCGATTTGTGTAAGATTGTCCCCCAATATTTATTATTATTAACTCAGACCAACTATCCATATGTGGTTAAGGGAGGTATTCCACTCACCCAATATCTTTGTCCAATATACATTTGATCAAAGAAATGGGGAATGTCTGAAAATTTAAAAAGTCCTTGATTATTTTTCTAATGGGAGGAATAACCGTCGCCATTAACAGAAAAAAAGTTTCAGATTTCTCGGTTGCGCCATATATTTTATAAAAATACAAACTTTTATATCACCTCGCGTCTGCCCCGTATCGGACTACTAAGACATTTCTAAGTCCGTAGAATATTAAAAAAAAAACACCTGCTTGGATCTGTGGTACGCAATGACATTGACAGTTCATCATAGGTTGGCCGTATGACTTGAACTGTCAATGTCATTGCGTACCACAGATCCAAACAGGCATTTTTTTTTTAAATATTCGACGGACTTAGAAATGTCGTAGTAGTCTGATACGGGGCAGACGCCAGGTGATATAAAATGTTTATATTTTTAAAAAATATATGGCGCAATCGAAAAATCTGAAACTTTTTCTGTTCATGGCGAGGGTTATTGCTACCATTAGAAAAATAAACAAGGACTTTTAAAATTTTCAGACATTCCCCATTGGATTAAATGTCGGGGTTCCATCGTAGTATTTTATCAAAGATTCTGATGACAGTTCAATCAATATGGCTACGCATGAAAAAAAAACTTGCACAAAGATATTACAACTTGCACAAAGATATTGGACGAGTGGAATGGGCCTCTGTCAAAGAAATTGGACAAATATTATGGACGAGTGGAATACCACCCTAATTACAAAAACAAACTTAAAAACTAACGTTAGCATTTAATATTAATAAAACTGATTGACATCCTACTTGACATATGTCAAAGTAGTCCTGACAACCATAATCCAGTACCACAGTATGGGGCAGTTAAGAGTCCGTATATAGCCGTTTGCTGAATTCGCTAAACTTTTTGAGGTCATATCTCATTCAATATTCTTTTTCCTAAAGATATTATTGTATAATATGAAAGATCATTTCAATTCAAGTTGAATAAGTGGAAAAGTTGTTTAGATTTAGCTCTCAATTTATCATATTTTGGCTCAGTCCAACAGCTGTTTCGCCTGCAATTACCTTCAGAATGCTGTTTTGACTTTCCCTGCCGCGACCCATCAGCGATGTAATCTTCTTGCACATTATCGCATGAAAACCATCAGTGTGCGCCTTTGCAAACATCTCCGATGCACTGCCCCATTTCGGGAGTCTCGACAGCATTCTTAAGGCATTGTTATATTAAACGCGTAGGGCGCTGTAAGCTCGTTTGGTATACCGAACCCACAGACCGCTAGAGTAAAAATATTGGCTGTATGCTTTGAATAGCGTTATTTTTACTTTAACACACAGTAGAGCGCGGCGTAAGCCACCACTATCCGTACCGCTATCATCTACTAACTATAGGCGAAACAGTTTTCTCATTAGAGCGAGCAACGGCATCAATGATGTGTTTCAGAGGTTTGGTGATTTGGATCTATTCAGTGCAAGTGTTCCTTCATTAAAACGACTCTTGTCACGGCAATTTTTCGGCAAAAGTAGGATACAGTTTAAGGAATGTTTTTGGTTGTTATTAGTTTATTTAGAATTAAGTACATAATAATGTAGCAGTACTATCGAGACGCGTGGCGTTGTGTTTTTTGCTTGGCTTTTCGCTCACTCATTTCTTGTATAATTTAATATGCTATCAGTGAGGATCTGTTATTAGCTCACTGTCACTACTGCTTTAAGTTATTGTGTATTATCTAAGCCATATTACTCCTCACTGACAACGCCCCGTAACATCATGTACAGAGGCACAGTATAAGTAATAGTACCAGGGCTCGGAACCGGTTAATCTCAAAATCCTGATATAGCCAAATATTTTTAATTAGTTTATGCTTCTTATGTAGGACTCAATAGTGTATTTGGGTTATTACTTCATATTGTTAGATTGCCTGATTAAACATGAAATAGTAGACGAAAGAACGATAAGAACTAAAAAAATACCGGTATTTTTATATGGACAGAATACCGGTTTCCGAGCCCTGAATAGTACTACGTAAAGAAGGTCTACACCGTTAACAAATCCCCCGTTTAGGTATGCCAAACGTGCCTAAGCGTGGCCATCCTTGGCAGTGCGCGGCGACTACTAAGTAAAGCCCTCGCGGGGGGCGCGGGCGGCCGACGCGACGCGATGACGTCACGGAGTGAGCCGCGTCTGACACGGGGCGCAAACGTGACAGATAAATACAGCCTACCGTTTAAGAGTGCGCAGTACGCTCGGTTCTCCATACAAACGTATTTACGCTCTCATTTTAAAACGCCAGGCTAGAATAACACGAAATTTTGTATACACAATGGGATCCGACATATTTAGGTCGAAAATTAGTTTCTGTTGCTAGAAATTGTAAAAGAAAAAAAAGCATGGCGTAAAATGAGAGCGTAAATACGTTTGTATGGAGAACCGAACGTACTGCGCAGTCTTAAGACGACGGTAGCGTTCTAATTTTTGTTTTGTTCGCTCACTAGTAGTGGCTCAGTATGCCGTGCTCTTTTTCAGGGTTCACCAAAGGGTAAAACGAGAGCCTATTACTAAGACTCCGCTGTCTGTCCGTCTGTCACCAGACTGTATCTCATGAACCGTGATAGTTACATAGTTGACATTTTCACGGATGATGTATTTCTGTTGCCGCTATAACAATAAATACTACAAAATAGAATAAAATAAGTATTTAAGAGGCCTCCCATTCAACAAACGTGATTTTATTGCCGTTTTTATAGATAATGGTACGGAACCCTTCGTGCGCGAGTCCGACCCGCACTTGGCCGGTTTTTTTATACCACGTCAGTGGCAAACAAGCGTACGGCCCGCCTGATGGTAAGCGGTCACCGCAGCCTATGGACGCTTTCTAGTTTTTGGTACATGTGATTGAAATAAAACCTCATTGATACTTTTTTACTTTTTAACCGACTTCAAGATTTCAAAAGAGGAGGTTATCAATTCGGTTGTATGTTTTTTTTTTGTTTAATATTTGTTACTCCATAACTCCGTCATTTCTTAACCGATTTGATAAATTCTTTTTTTGATTGTAAGTATATATATCCAAGTTGGTCCCGTTTTTGTCAAAACGCAGTTCTGATGATGGGATCTATGAGGAATTGAGGGAACTCCTCAAATCTTTAAGGCAAACATATAGTGATTTTTGTGTTTTTATCAAAAAGTCAAGCATTTGCATCCAAAAATGTGACATTGGATGAAGTGGAACTGCTGATGATGATCAGAACAGAACTCTTAAACGAAGAAAAGTTCACGTTTGGCGATTTGTCCTCCTAGCTGTGTTTGTTAAGCAAGTTCTATTTTCACGATTAATTTTTGTCATGCTTGATTTCTGATGATGGGATCCATGAGGAATTGAGGGAACTCCTCAAATCTTAAAGGCAAACATATAGTGATTTTTGTGTTTTTATCAACAAATCGAGCATTATCATACAAAAATTTGACATTTGATGAAGTGGAACTGCTATGATGATCAGAACAGAACTCTTCAACGACGAAAAGTTCACGTTTGGCGATTTGTCCTTCTAGCTGTGTTTGTTAAGCAAGTTCTATTTTCACGATTGATTTTTGTCATGCTCGAGTTCTGATGATGGGATCCATTAGGAATCGAGGAAACTCCTCAAATTTGAAAAGCACACAAATAGTGATTTTAGTATTTTCATGAACTAATCAAGCATTTTCATTCATGAAAGTGACATTTGATGAAGTGGAACTGCTGATGATGATCAGAACGGAACTCTTCAACGACGCGTAGTTCACGTTTGGCGATTTGTTCTCTTCGTTTTGTTTGTCAAGCAAGCAAGGTTTTTCCATAATTCCATGAGGAATTGAGAGTACTTAGTCTTCTACCATTATAAACATAATTATAGCCATTTTTATTTTATTGTATGGAATCTAAGAGTGTACCATCTAAGTTTAATAATTTTTCACCGGACTCCCCCATTGAAGTCAGTTTTTTTTTCTTAAGAATTATCTTTATCATCCCATAATAATTCTTAATATTATCTATTTGACCTAATCTAAATATTACATAAAAAAATAAGAATCCTTACATCTTGGGTGCCTTTTTCTTTGGCTCAACAAAGGTGGCCTTATGCTGCACAACTTTAGGTTTCTGCTCAACAACACTTGGCTTCGGAGGATCCACGGGGACATACGTTACTGCCTCTTCTAAAACCAGCTCCTGTTTGGGAGTTGGCGCTTCCTCTTCGCAATCCTGTGAAACAAATTATACTAACATTTATTCGCTAACTAAAACAATTGTATAATTATATTTAAACGCAACAATAACACCCGGCTGGGTCATCATCTAAAGTTACTCCCTCGCAGGCCATACAATAACCCGCACAGACAGTTTTTGAGCAAACTGGTTAAAGCTTGGAACAAACTCCCAGAGGATGTCGTTTCGGCGCTCAATGTCAACCAGTTTAAAACAAACTAGACAAGCACATTTCAATTTCGAATCGACAATGATACCAAATTACAAGTTACTGGATATATGCATCATCAGTTGTTCAACTGCCTGTCTGATTAAAAAAAAATGACTCCTAATATAAAATTAAGAACCAGACCCAACAGTCTTCTGAATGTACTAATCGCGGTAGTTCAGTTGGAAAGAGCGATGGACGGATTCCGGAGGTCATGGGTTCAAATCCCGCCCGGGGTTATCAATTTGACACTCCGGTCAGGGGTAGTTTACTACCGTGACGTCATCGCGCCGCGCCTTGTACATGCGGCCGCCGGCGCCGGCGCACACGTCGTGTGACTGTTCAATGGTTGCGGCGCAGCGTTACGGAGCGCACGCGCACGCGCTGCTGTACCGCTGTACGATCATTAAATAATCCGTTTCGTGTTAAATAATAATGTCAAAACCACAGCGTTATTGTATTATAATAGTACATTACGATACGAGTGCAGAAAACAGGAAATTCGCAACGAGTGGTGATAAATTGAAACACGACCGAAGGGAGTGTTTTAAATCGACACGAGTTGCGAATTACCTGTTCGCACGTGTATCGTACAACGTTTTACAGTACACATGGCTCTTTAAAGTTTCGACATATGCACGTAATCTGCTGATTACAGCACGAGTGCGGTAATGTAGCACTATATGTACTGTAATAGTACATTACGATACAAGTGCAGAGAACAGGAAATTCGCACGTGTATCGTACAACGTTTTACAGTACATATGGCTCTTTAAAGTTTCGACATATGCACGTAATCTGCTGATTACCGCACTCGTGCGGTAAAGTTGCACCATATGTATTGTAAATATCTTTATGTATGTAGTTACCCAAATTCTGTGTCTTTATCTTAAAATATTGAAAAAACTGACAGTTATCAGTTTGGTATTCACCAACGGGTGACATAAAAGAAAACGAAAATGAAAACATTGGTTCTAAGAATCCTCTTTTAATTTTTTAAAGTGATACCTTTAAAAATTATATAAAACTTTGTATCCCCTGGTTATATGTATGAAGTGCCCCCCTCCCCCTACTTTAATATTTTTTCGTCATTTCACATCACTTTTACGTAGCGGTTCATACGAGTAGAACACACCTTCCTGCTAAATGTTTTAATTGTATTTGTAGTGCTTATAGTCTCCTAGTTACTTCGGCTGTCACATACAGACGAAAAGACGGACGGACGGGTTCCGTTTTCACCATTTTGGCTACGGAACCTTAAAAGTACTATTCGTAATTGTATTGTAAACAACACTACTAATAATAAAGTACATGTATTAAAATAGGTTCTCGCTGGTGGTAACCCTAACGCTGAGGGCGGGGCCTCGAAAGAGCGCGTTGCGTGCGATAGAAAGAGATGGCCACGTATAGGCACGTTTGGGATATCTAAACGGGGAATCTGTCAACAGAGAAACTTCTGTACTTGTACTGTTACTTATTCTGTACTCCATTTGAAAATTATAATCCCACCGGGGTTATCAATTTTACACTCTGGTTGGAAATTATAATCCCGCCCGGGGTTGTCAATTTTACACTCCGGTTGGAAATTATAATCACGCCCGGGGTGATCAATTTTTCACTCCGATTGGAAATTATAATCCTGCCCGGGTTGATGAATTTTTTACTCCGGTTGGAAATAATAATTCCACTTGTAAAAAGATTTACAATGTTAATGTTATTACAGGGGTTCATTACTAGTGACTCTAAACACAGGACCTGACCTCTTCCAAAAGCTCCATCCTTAGCACAGTCCCGCCCGCCTCGAGCTGGAGCCTCGACACGTCGGTGCGCTGAACCGCGAGGCACGGCCCGCGCTGGGACAGGATGCCAAGCTTCACAAGCACTGATGTTATAAGTGTGCTCAGTTCTTCGGGCTGCATTGAGCGGAGCTCCTGTTGGAAACGGAATGAGTTATTTTGACAATTGTAGGTAACTAACGTAATATTTTGTCCTGACATCTATATTAAACACATACAACTGCTGGTTGTACCTTCTTTCGCAGACAGTAGTTTCATAGAATGTATGTTTCCCATAATTTTTATTTCATAGAAAGTATTGTTTTCACAAAGGGTTCTAACCGAACCTGACCTACTTTTCTAGTAGACCTAAATGAGTTCTACACATTGACCTAAACCTACACACACCTACCTAAAAAGTTAACGGTTTCGAGAAAAAAGCTTTCTATGAAATGAATAATTCTGGGAATCAATACATTCTACGAATCTTTTGTCTGACAAGGAAGGGTACCCAACTGTCCGGCGATTTGATTGATTTTTATATAGTATGTTATAGAGTAGTCAAAAATAGGTGACAGGTATTTTTTTTAAGTGCCCAATTTCAACCTGTTCGGAGAAATGGTCCTCCAAAATACTGAAAAGTGACGAAACGCTCTAACTTCTGTAGAGAGTTTTGTTCAAGCAAACTGCGTTGTTATTGCTAGTTTTGATATATGTTGATTGTTGGTGAACATGAAAAAATAATGGAGACGTGTCTTGCTATTTCTGCTAAAACTCATATTTAAAAAAAAACACACTTCAAAGTTCCATACTTTTCATCGTTTAACTCACTTTTTCTTTGGTTATTTGTTTAGCTTGAAAACTGTTTGGTCCATGATCTCATGGTTTTCTTAATTATTTTTATTACAGATAATAATAATATATGACAAATAATAATAATAATAAATCACGTCTCTGCAATGCACAGTCTGGTGAAGTTTAGTTAGGTAGTGATTGGAATGGCTGCTCCGTCGTCAAACCCCAACAGTTTCGCTACAGGTTTGAATTTGTGGCGTGTGCCTCGTATGCACATACTGGTAGCTCAAATTATGGCAGTGCATATCCTTGTTCTAAGCCAACCCAGTATCGTACTCGGTGATTTATTCCAGCGGTCTCATGGTACATTGTCCCGAAAAAAAAACAAAAAAAAAACATTTGGCGGTTTTATCTATTATAAAAAATAGCTGTGAACTTTATATTCATTCAATTTCAACACAAACTTACTTAAAGTAAATAAAAGAAGGCCATAAACAGTTTTCAAGCTAAACATAACCAAAGGAAAGTGAGTGTAACGATGAAAATTATAGAACATTGTAGTGTTTTTTTTAAATATGAGTTTTTAGTATAAATAGCAAATCGCGTGTCCATTATTTTTTCATCAAAAAATACGTGTCAGTTTTTTTTGACTACTCTATAACATATATACGCGTAAAAATCAATCAAATCGGAGCCGGACAGTTGGGTACCCTTCCTTGTGAGAAACAAGAGGACACCGTCAACTACTAGTTACTTATTGGATTAATTATCATTTATAGGAGCACTTTTGTCCTGGCAGCTATATTAAATACAATCAACCACTGGTTGTAACTTGTTTCGTAGACAGAAGTTTCATAGAATGTATGTTTACCATAATTTTAATTTCATATAAAGTTTTTTTTTACAAAGGGTCGCAATTCTAACCTATACCTACATTTCTGGTAGACCTAAATGAGTTCTACACAATAACTTAAACATACGCACGCCTACCTAAAAAGTTAAAGGTTTCGGGAAATAATACTGCGAATCAATTACATTCTATGAAACTTTTGTCTGCGAAACAAGAGGACACCATCAACTACTAGTTATATTGGAATAAATAATTATAGGAGCACTAGGAAAAAATAGCATTGTACATACAACAAGAGGAAAAAACTTTGAGAAATGGCATCTTGTGAATACTACTGGCAATTTTTTTTAATGGCATTACTTCTTGCTGATTTTAGCAAGGTCGATTTTCCAATATCGAGATCGTGCGTGACTTATATTTGTCCATAATTGCCCTATGGTTGACTGGTAGAGAATACCTCATGGCATTAAGGCCGCCCTTTGTACTTATGTATTTGTGCAATAAAGTTTAAATAAATATTTTTTATTTTTTTTAGATTTCCACTACAATCCTTCCCTAAAAGCAAAATACCAATTTATCACCGAACATTCCCCTCATGCTTCCAATATTTATTGCTAAAGTTCCAAATACCAACCTCAGGAACCTCCGTATTTACAGGATTTACTGAACGTACCTGTAAAAAATTTATAGTTCTTGTTAAGGTTTTTTTTTATTAAAAATGGGATTGCTCTTGGCCAGCATCTAGCCAGGGGGCAAAGATGGAGCCGACGATGAAGCGAGCGCACCCAGAAGATGCCTATTAACTCGTGCCTTTAAAAGGTCCATGTTATATGAACTCGGAAAAACAGACGCCGGCAGAGAATTCCAAACCTTAGAAGTGCGCATTATGAAGGATAAAAAAATGTATTGTGATTGTATGTTGTGGATAGTAAAATATATCAATTAATCATCAATCATAATTCATATGTATTAAAATTTGTCTTTTTTTTTTATTATGCCTCTGTTAAACATGGGTTTAACATGTAACAGGTACCAGGTAAACATGTAACAGGTAATTATGGAATTACCTGTTACATCATAACTTATACTGTTTTTCACGTAAGAAGAGTCCGGTGACAGCTGTCAACCCAGTACAAATTATGTCATTATACGTCAAAAATGACATAATTTGTACTGGGTTGACAGCTGTCACCGGACTCTTCTTACGTGAAAAACAGTATATAAGATATACCAGTTAATTACCAACAACATAACAAACCTCGTTGTCATAGAGAGTTTACGTTCATATTTAGATTCAATGCTCCTATAATTTGTTGTAAAAGTAAAAATTATTAGTCTGCTTATATAAAAAAAAAACTAAATAAAAAAGCCATTATAAATGAATGATTAAATGATTGATAATTACGATAACACCAATTGGAATTATCCTATATGCAGTGGGACGTCAATCTTAAATACGTCATCAGCTCCAAAAGCACGACCTCTGCCCGGCTAGTATGATAGCTTATACCGTCACGTTTTATGTGACGTTTCAGTACATTTTGGCCGTATAACGTGACGGTATAAGCTATCATACTAGCCGGGCTGGTCAGCATTGACATAGAGTAGAGATCCATATAGACATTACTTTTGCAAGTTCCTGTTTGCCCTTATGGGAGGATATATACAGCCTTGGCCAGAAGTATTAAGCACCCCTTATTTTTCTTTGACTCTTATAAATAAACTACGTTTTTTTTTTAATTACAAAACTATACATTGACGCAAAATATAATAATGTATATAAACATCTAGAAAACTTTAGCAGATATAATTTCGAAGTAGCTATTTATCCTAGAAAACTGAACCCTAAAAATCTCAGATCATAGAAAGAAATAGATGTGAAACGGGGGCGTGGCGCATGTCGCCGCGACATGGTCAAAAAGAAGTTTAAGTGATAACATATGAAAAAGCGTTATATTTTCTGCGAGCTGTACATTGAACGTTTTGTACAATAACTACCCCGTACCGCGCTAAGTCACGGCGCAATGTATCATGCTGATGTAGCTTTGGTCGTTGCGTGAATTATTTAGTGCGCAGTCGCCGGCCCACTGTTAGGCTCCGCCCGAGTAGAGTGGTGCCGGTTAAAATTGCAGTTTATGCGTCATCGATAAAATAGGAATAGAATGTCGAACTAGTCATTTAATATCAACGGTAAATTCACAAATCAATATTTAATAAACATAAGTATGTTCCAAAAGACTGCTGACCAACTTCCAAATTGATCTTATTACCCAACTTCGATAGAAGAAAGAAGGCTCTCACTGTTCTCAGTTCGTATTATTGATTTTTTTAATTTACGTACCGCTATAATGCTTTACTATGTTATGCAACTTTGGTGATTATATGAACTCCATCTAAACTGGCCATTTCAATAGTCATCAATATCTTAACATAATAATTTAAAGATCGATGTCGATAAAACATCATTTAACGTTTGTCTCCCTCTAGTGTTCATTGCCTTTTTTGAGGGGTGCGTAAAGCCAATCGCAGCGCTTGTTTGCATGATGTCGTAAACTCGGCGGCACCGCCCGAGGTTTTGTTTTTACACGGTTCAATGTGTGTGTGTGGACTTGGTGGGAGAAAACCGGGGACATTGGTTTTCGTTGAAAGGAAACAGTAGGGCACTTCTCCCCTTTTTTTATGTTCTGAGCTAAAAATAATCGGGTTCGCAATAAAAGGACCAAATGCCTTTTTTTAAGTGCAATTATTTTTAACGTCAATCAATAGCTAGTGTTATTGAAAAATATTAGAATTTTCTATAATAAAAGATATAAAATGCTTTATTCAAAGTCTTACTTTTACTTATATGAAAAACGCGGGAGTGCTTAATACTTCTGGCCAAGGCTGTATATATAATTATTATACAAACATGAGATCTACTCACATTGCTAATCACAGGTGTACTCGTAGATTCCGGCCCCTTGTTGATCAAAGCACCCTCCCCAATCACCAGCCCAAAGTCGTTCATGTTCTCGTCTTGATTAATACCAGCATCTTTCAATATCTCCTCATTTTCCGTAATCGCTTCTACAGCCGGCCGGGCTCGTGACGCTAAGAGATGCGACTTCAACCTTTGGTATGCGACTTCACATCGTTTACGGAAAGCGTAGTAATGTTCCAGCTCTTTGTAGCACGTCACACAGATCAGGTTCGGAAGGTTGTCATCGCGCTTCACCTGTTTTAGACAGATTGTGCCTTTATTTAGTTTAGTTAACTATTTCACTGTCAAATCCAGTTTTCTGTGGATCAATGAAAAATTACAATTATGGAAAAAAGGATTTGAAAAGCTATTGAAAGAGACGAGTTCGGAAACCATTTTGTACGAAACATATACTTAATCCAATTTCCGGAAAGTTTAGAAGAAGTATTAGTAAGTATTTTAGGGTGGAGATCCGTCACCTGGTACAGTTTCCAGGTATGACGTCATCACTTTTTTGTATGAAAATAAAAACATTTTTTCTTCAGAAACCAATCAAGTGGGATATCAAATGGAAGCACTCTATGAGCTGATTCCTAAAATATACCACACCCTTACAATTTAGCCAGGGGTTTCGTAGAAAATGAAAATCGTATCAAACATCCCTCTCATCCATGAGAAGGGGTCCATGCCCAGCAGTGGGACGTCTATAGGCTGATGATGATGATATATAACAAATTATGTAAGCAGATCTGCTGGGAGAACCAGTGGGTTCGATCATAACTCATTTCAATGCCGTATGTGGGCTTGAATTGGGGCATTATCTGCATGCAATGCCTTCCCCCTGCTCACCTCACACCTGTCTCGAGTTCCCAGAAGTAGTTTCCAGAAGTGCTGGATCAGGGCATACACATGGGTATTGCTTAGCTGAAGTATGGGAAGTTCTCTGCCTTGGAACCTTAGTACGATTTTGCACCTGTTTCTGTTGAGAATGTGGGATCTAGGGGTTTGATAGCCAAGGAGTTTCTTAAGGATTCAAGTTGATGAGTATGAGATGGGGGGCCACTTATGCGCAAAAGTATCTACCTAGGGAGGCATATCATGCAACCAGAGGAGATACAACAAATTGCAGCCCAAAGAGTCTGGAAATTCTTAGAAGCAGTGGGTATAAGCAACGAACTATAAGGGCTGCCAGAATAGATCAACTACTGGTTAAAGCGGCACAAAATGGCCCACAACCAACCAATAATAATAATAATAAATAATGAGATGGGGGATATTATCAAGTGCAGAAGACTATTCTGGCTATTAACTGCAAGTGTCATGGGGACATTTGAGCTAGCTGCGATCCGGGATGGTCCTTCTAACTAGGCATAATTAGTAATAAGGTACACAAATCCAAAAAACTATTAAATGTATGTGACAAAGTGTGTTGCTGATTTGCATTAGTGCCCACCTCCGAAGCTTACATTTCAGATAATGATTTGTGCTTTAATATTACTGCTTGTCTTTTTTTCATTTATTTAACAACAATACTGGCTCATTGGAAAACAATCATAACTGACACTTAACAACAAACTGCTAATTTATAAATGTATAACAAAACCTATATGGACATATAGAATCCAGCTCAGGGGATCAGCAAGCAACTCTAATCTGGAAACAATTAAAAGATTACAAAATAAGATCCTTCGACTTATAACATGTGCGCCATGATTTGTTAAAATTATTGAGATACTTGAATATGTTGAACTGCCTACTGTGAAACAAGAGTTAAATAAATATAAATATCAATATACACAAATCTAAAGATCTAGGTGGTGCCATAATATTATATTGTCACCAAACTTACATAAGTATGCCAAATTTCAGCTCAATCGGTTTAAGATAGCTTCAAAATTGAGTTATGAGATTGACCCGAACAAACAGTTACATACATACATGCAAGTTAAATAAAAGCTTGTAAAAATATAAGGATACAGACCTCAAGAAAAATCAGAAAAATAAAGACCTCAAAAAACTGTAATGAATTAGCCAGAAATCTTTTCAATGAGCAAAATTACACAACAGGGCCAAATAGATGCCACATTTTTCGGCTGGACCAGAGATACTAAGGCTGGGTTGCACCGACTTATCACAGACTGATGAATGTGATGAACGTTAAATTTATTTATTTTGTTTCTTTATTTAATTCCATAAATTAACACATTACCACAGAATAATTAATAGTACAAGTACAGAAGTTTCTCTGTTAACAAATCCCCCGTTTAGGTACGCCAAACGTGCCTAAACGTGGCCATCTCTTTCTATCGCTCGCAACGCGCTCTTTCGAGGCCCCGCCCTCAGCGCTAGGGTTACCACCAGCGAGAACCTATTTTAATGTATGTACTTTGTTATTAGTAGTGTTGTTTAGGTACAATACAATTACGAATAGTACTTTTAAGGTTCCGTAGCCAAAATGGTGAAAACGGAACCCGTCCGTCCGTCTTTTCGTCTGTATGTGACAGCCGATGTACTCGGGAGACTATAAGCACTACAAATACAATTAAGAGAGGGGCACTCCATACATGTAACCAGGGGATACAAAATTTATATAAAAATTAAAGACATCACTTTAAAAAATAAAAAAAGGTTTCTTAGAACCAACATTTTCATTTTCGTTTTCTTTTATGTTAATCATTGGTGAATACCAAACTCAATGACTGTCAGTTTTTTGAGCGATAACTGTCCTGATGGGAGCACAAAAAACGAGATGTCCATGTTTTTATTTTTATTGGTGTAACCTGCTGCAATACAATAATGCTGTGGTTATGACATTATTATTTAACACGAAACGGATTATTTTATGATCGTACGGCAGGGCGTGCGCATGCGATCTGTAACGCTGCGCCGCAACCATTGAATAGTCACACGACGTGCGAGCCGGCGGCCGCATGTACTTTGCGCAGTTTGGCATGCGAAGTTTCACCGGATTGTCTATAGAGTGTTGGTGATATGTCGGAGAAAAGTAACATTTGTAAAGCAAATCTAACCATTGTGATGTGTTTTAGCGCCCTCTTTGGGCCTACCGGTTCCGGGTATCCAGGTACGGATTGCAATCTCTAGTTCAACAAAATACTTTAAACTTTTACCTGACTTAGTTTAAGCTGTATGTATTGAGATATGAATGAGTAATGAAACAGGTTAGTAACTATTGTATGTACTTACATCCAAACCAACACATATCATGATCCTCATCGCCAGCGTTGAACAAATATTTTCCGGGTCTTCGTGAAAGATGGGCACGGCACCCTCTGCAGTGCCGAGGCACAGCCGGCAGAGCTCCATCACGCCCTCGATGTACCGGCACTCCTGCGGCTTACGTGCGTACGTACGGATCATTTCCACCCTCACAAAATACGCAAATTAATAAAAAATGCGATCTTTCTGCGCGCGCCCATCACGGCGGCGAAAACGCGACCGCTACGCCGTAACGTAGTGGAAGTTTGATGAGATTAATAGACGCGAACCTCTGTTTGAAAATGTGTGGTTTTTAACCATATATTTAACTGTGTTATCGGGCTTAAAAACGTACAAGTTTCTACATTCCCGATGTTTTGTTTGACAAATTTAATTGACACAAGTTGACAATGACAACGTGACAGGTGACAACTTTGAAGTTTGATAATAATGACATTTGGCCCGACCCGACTTAGTTCTGTTATTTCACCAAGTAATATTTTTAAACCGGAATTCTTTATGTAAATAATACTTAAAACATAATAAGTAAAATCTAAACCATTTCTTGTTTTGATTAAGGTATATTACACACAAATACTGTAATGCAATATGTAACAAAAGTATAAAATAAAACGTTCTGTCGCGCCCACAGATTACACATCCGTCCGTATCACGGCTGTTTATCTACGTAGAACGAAACGTGTATTATAGCGGCCATATTGTGTCAAAAAGATTTTGACGACATACCGAGCTCTCATTAGCTACTGCCTTGTCTACCAATGGACGTCAAACGTCAAAATAAGGTGACAAATAAAAATAAAATGGCATCTCCTCGGAAATTCGTCTAGTCGTCTCTGAACATTTTTTCCATTTTTGCAAATGTTGTTATTTAATTTGTAGTATTGGTACATTACTATGCAATAAACAAACGGAACAGTGTGTAGCTAATCGAAAATTCATCTGGAAACGCGTAATAACCATTGTTTGGACAACAAATGGAAGATAGTGAAGTGCGTCGTATGTGTCTATTGTAGCCAACAAGCCTGATATCGTGCTGACAGATCGATTGAAGCGCCAGGCAGTACTCGTTGATATCACCATCCCCCATGACGAGAACCTCGTGAAAGCTGAGAAGGACAAAGTCAGCAAGTACCTAGACTTGGCACATGAGGTAACCGCCATGTGGGATGTTGATTCAACGATTATTGTGACGATAGTCGTCTCTGTGAACGGTCTAATAGCGATGAGTCTCGACCAACATCTCAAGAGACTCTCGTCAGATGACTGGGTCAAGGGTCAGATACAGAAGGCGGTACTCCTGGACACGGCGCGAATAGTCAGGTGGTTCCTCTCTCTGTCGCCCTAACCACCGGTAGCTTAGGCCCTGCCTCGCTGCCGGCGGCACCCTAGGTTAGGTTTTTATAATGATTTTATGTTTTGTAAATATTGTTTTATATTTTACTTTTTATAGAAATATTGTAAAAGCCTAATCTAAGAGAAAAACTAATAAAGAGATAATAATAAAACTAATAATAAAATCACTGTTTTCTGTTTTTTTCTGGTGTATACACATAATTACCAAACTGCATGCCAAATTTCAGCTTTCTAGGTCATCTGGAAGTGGGTTAGGTTTTTGATTACTAGTCAGTCAGTCAGTCATTAGTAAAAATGCCGTTTTTAGGAATTTAATAACTCAATAACTATTCAACCTATATTTATGAAATTTGGGATTCTCACCCCTGGGTGCCCTGGACTTTGGGGACCCGGGTATGTCCTAAAACTACGACCAAGACCACCGGGGGATGGGCAGCAGCATTCCTAGAGTGCGGTGGAGATACTGCGGTCGCCAACCCGCATGCCAAGCGTGGCGATTATGGCATTTACCCCCCATGAAACTGGGGGAGGCCTATGTCCAGCAGTGGACGTCCTAGGGCTGATATGGTGGTGGTTAGGGTTCTAGTTGTTCTATAGGATCTTAATCTTAGTAACAAATTTCATGTTTTTATGTTGGATAGATTTGGAGTTATTGGGGGGTCAAAAGTGGCTCCAAACGGTTCGTGTAATATTGTATAACATACGGCTGCAGTCCGCCAGTTCCTGGGGTGAACTTGGCTGGACACGCTGCCGCGTATCTAACTCTGCAGTCCGCATTGCACACATACAAACGTTGGCGAGAGAGGTGAAAGCATTGACAGGTACACACGTAGGAACGAGATACAATGTCACATTTCCTGTTCCTTATCGCGTACAGGCTTTTATTGTTTGTCACCAGCCCGGCTAGTATGATAGCTTATACCGTCACGTTTTATGTGCCGTTTCAGTACATTTTGGCCATATAACGTGACGGTATAAGCTATCATACTAGCCGGGCAGTTTATTTGTCGCCGGACTGCCAACCGTCACTATATACAGGGTGTGGCCTGTAATAGGAGCAATAAATTTAAAGGACGCTTCCCTAGAGCATCTGCAGTAACCTCTTGTGTCCAAAAAATTTTTTTCTTTTTTCAATTGGGAGAAAAATTGATCTAAAGTTATGACCTCCAAGTAATGGATCTTGGCACCCAGAGATCATAGCGCGGCTGTCAATGCTGATTTTGAGGTTGCTTCAAGTTATGACTCATAATCGTTGTCGCATTTTTGGTTTAAAAGAATATTTTTGGGATTTTTTTAATTTTTTTTATTAATTTTTAGTTTTTTTTTTAATATATTGTTATTAATATCACTCCAGTAGCGTAAAAAAGTACATATAAGCTACATTTGCGGAAAAAAAAAATCCAAAAAAAACTTTTTTTTTTCAACTAAAATCATTTGGAAATACTTGCTAGAGAGCTCAATAGTGTACCGTTTAATTTTTTGCTCCTATTACAGGCCACACGACTAAAGATGAGATATCATAAACGTGTAAAAGGATGTATCAGCCACCGATACTTTTCAATGGCTCCTTGTATATTATCCTCTTTCTACGAATATAACTTAATAAAGCTGAAGAAGGATACGAAACTGCTGATAGATAACATTGTTGGTTTATTGCTCAGGTCATAAGCACGTCATAAGCCAATGTATTATTGTTCTAATATCCTTAGCTTATTCTGTGTCCTTAGTGGATAAAGTTATTTTTCCCTAAAATATGGGATTTATGGGAAGTTATAATTATAAAGTAGCAACACTTTTTCCAGCGCGTGGAGAGTGCAATGTTCGTTGTGTCAAAAGGTCGAGAACATTACTACTCGACTAGTGATGTACACCAGATTAAGTAATCGAGTCGATATTGCTGCACTTGTCATTAATATTTTATTTGGATGGAATTTGATTTACACAGTGGTGACTTTTGAGTTCTGTATAGTGGTGGGTCGTTGACGGTTTTCGCTTCAACGAAACGAAACGTTAACTTAGCAAACGTCAACTAGTTGAAAAACTAGTTGATTTCGTCAACTAGTTGAAAAACTATTTGATTTCGTCAACTAGGTTTTTGCTTTAACTGTAGAGAAAAAGGCATTGAGTTGATACGTTTATTTTGAGTAAGGGCGAATATGTTAAGGGCTTTAGCTTAGCGTTCCATTTCGATTACGTTTGCACGTTAAAGTCGTCAACTAATTGAGTCTGTTAAACAAAACGTTTCGTTCGTTGACGAACGAAAAACGTTTTATCAACTAGTTCGTTGAATCAACGACCACCACTAGTTCTGTAAAGAAACGATTCTAGTATTGGACTCATTCCTTTGCGCGTTGCCGACCTTTTAAAAACGTGTACACCCCTGTCTTGAAGAACTCTATACTGTAGTCCCTCGGGAAAACCTCGGCAGGGAAAACCTCATTTCACAACCGGAGCGTCTGAGGGAGGAAATTCCTAATGTAATGATTCGCAAGTGGCAGTGAAATTTCACGTATATTACTGGCGTATCTGTTTTTGACAGTTTTGCTGTTAACGAGTTTAATTGGCAGTTTGGCACTAGCTTTTAGTTTGAAAAAGTGTTATTATTATGTGATAAACTTTGATTTCTTATTATAGAAAGTAGGTTAAAAATCAGAATGTCATACTCATAACTTTTACTAACGTCAAGCGGCATTCGACAATTAGGTAAACAACTGATTTAATTTTGTATTAAGCAGCAGTAACGCTGCTAACGAAAATTCAAAATTTAAAATTAAAGAAAAAAATTGAATATTTTTGAGAGGGAATTAGTGAACGATAGCTCAGAGGCTAGAGCGATTGGCCGCGTGTGCCAGATGTTGCAGGTTCGTATCCTGCTCGTAGCATTACATTTTTATTAATGCTCCGAGCATTAATTTGAAACAATTGATTTGTTGCCACAAGGTTCTACAGTGGCCAAGAAATCAAATTGGTTGATTGTACATGATAAGAATCACTCCTGTTCGAATACTAGTCAATTTTCGTATTTTCATTATTTTTATTATTGCTTAAACATAGTTACATATTAAATTATGTATGAAAATTGTTGGCAAAAGTGAGCTTTGTATTTGTAATGTCATGATATGATGAACGATTATATCGACAATCAAGGACCGCGACAACATTACATCACTAGGTATGACGCCACCATGCGACAAATTTGCAGCTGACGTATAATTTTAACCAATCGGAGAGCAGCGCGTCAGGAGGGAATTAATCCTATTGGTCCGTGATTTGGAACATTCCAGAATATCCCAGTGACGTCGAGTGGAGTGGCGCACGCATATAAATTTATTGAGCGCGATCCCCGCCATTTTATTATTTCAAGAAAAGAAACCGTCAATCGCGCACGCTTTGCTAAGCTGTTCATCTAGTTAAGTCTACGACTGAAGTATTAGTTAAATTTATACAAAGTGAGTACTCTTTATCATTTTTAAGTTATTATTTTATTCTGAGATCTTATATTTTTTTTAATGGAGAATTTGTGAAACTTGATCGCTTTAAATCGGTTGGTGACTTGTGCGATACCTAATTTTTCCAGTCTTATGAGTCATTCCTGTATCTCGTGAGAAGTTTAGTTTTATTTTCATCAGTTAAGATTACCATTTTGTACATTAATTTGTCTAAACTATTAAGTTGCTAATTTTCCTTTGTCATCCGGCACGCCACTTGCATTGCCTTACGTAGGTAGCACGTGGTCTGCCTCTGACCTCACCCTAACTGTAAGGTCCTTCATCGATTCCTCATCATATTTCTGCACACCAGCATAAACGTATGTTTAGTTTCCATGCGAATAATGCAGTCGAGAACGTTCGATCGATTTTCCGGTTGGCTTATGGCGGCCGCGCGTGGGGCGTTCTATTTCCATTCCGTTCTCCAGGCGAGTCATAGATACTGATTGTACTTTTTTTTTCAAGATGGCCAAGGCACCAGCGGTAGGAATCGACTTGGGCACCACGTACTCGTGCGTGGGAGTATTTCAACATGGAAAGGTGGAGATCATCGCCAACGACCAGGGCAACAGGACTACGCCCTCCTACGTCGCTTTCACCGACACTGAGCGTCTCATCGGAGATGCCGCCAAGAACCAGGTGGCGATGAACCCCAACAACACCATTTTCGGTGAGTTTTTGAGGTTATACCTTATTTCTAAGTGCCAATCGTAATTTCCAGAATTAACTAGCTTAACATGCCCATAACTAATTAATTAACTTCTGATCGTTTTTTAATCCATTATCATTTGAAAACTGCTGTAACAGTACTGTTATATAAAAACTGGTTTTAATGCAAATGCTCTGGAAATAAATCAATATTAAGTAGCCTAGACTGACCCTTGCAAACTAGGTCATGTCTAAAATATAGAACGCCAAACAAAGGGCCATCGACCACGTTAGGTGCGCGTGTTGTCAGCCGCCATTTTGTTTATGATTATGTATGATAATGCTATCAGTTAAAACCGCATGCATGATTTATTTCCGTCTTATAAGGACAAATGATAATTACGTATATAAACTGAAAGTCGATTTCCCGATGAATCACTTCAGTGTCTCGAGAATTTAAACTGTATGCTTAGGCATGGATTGTTTCACATTTCGAAGTCCTAATTTGTCTGAACCAGCCACACGTCTTTAATTTGGGAGGTTGTCAACTTCAAGGGGTCCCAAATTAGTTTTTGAATACTAAAATTGATATAGTACTAGATAGTAAAAGTCCACATGGTGCTAACATGTGTAATAAAAAAAGGATCTGAACATACCCCGAGCATGAATTTAAATAATTGGTTGATTGCTGGATTTAACTTGAAAATTCTATCATATTAACCCTTAAATTGCCAGTATATATAATAACACATTTTTTGCATTTTATTTGAGAACAATTTTTTTTGCTCTGTAGAGCGCTACCAAGGCTTGAACCCTTTTTTTAACTTAAATTGACAAATTAATCAATTAAGTTTAATTGTATGAGTGCCAGCCAGGTTGTATTAAATAGTTCATGTAGTTTAGTTTCCTTGCGCAGCCCAGTGCATAGAATGTCCTCCATTTCAATCAAAAAATTCTTCTTTCTAGTATTCTCCCAGTTTTATATTAATAGATCCCGGGGTCTGTTTTGACATCTGGGATAAGGTGTTTTACTTGAATGACTGCCGACTAACCTGTTTTTGGAAGACACAGTGGTACAAGCCAGGGCTTGAACCTACAATGTCAGATTGAAAGTCCCATGTCTTAATGGCTACAGTGGCTCAATCCAAAATATACCTAAGTATTATAAAACACATTCTTTTGTTCCATGATAATTATAAGATGAGGAAAATTTAACTGCAATTCTACAACTAGCTTGAGTAAAATTTGTGTAGCAAAATGTAATGGTGGGTGGCACAACGCTTAATGATTTTCACAACAATCTATCTATACTAATATTATAAAGCTGAAGAGTTTGTTTGTTTGAATGCTAATTTCAGGAAGTACTGGTTAGAATTGAAAAAATATTTTTGTGTTGGATAGTCCATTTATCGAGGAAGGCTTTAGGGTATATAACATCACGCTGCGACCAATAGGAGCAAAGACGCGGACGAAGTCGCGGGCAACAGCTAGTGTAAAATATTGGTGCAAGCTATTAGATGAGCATTTACCGAGCAGAGGCTTCTGTGTTTTAAAGTACAGTTAATCAACAACCCACACTAGTTCAAGTACATTGCTTTGTTCAAAGTTCTCAAAGGTTAAGCTTGCATGTAGGTGGACCTAATTTGTGTATAACTAAAGATGATTAAGATGATTTTGTGTATAAAAGGACATGATGTCACGATCCTCAGCATTGAGGGAACAACTGATGATGATGAAAGATGATTAAATATTAGAAATTTCCACCATAAATCGGGACATTTGATGAGTCATCTCTTAAAGTTTTGTTAGTGATGACTAAGTAGACATGATGCAATGGAAGCTATTGATTAGACTTCCTTGTTTGTTTCCTGTTATTTCCAGCAAGAATTTCCATAACAGGATGTTCTCAATTATTTAAATTTTTTAATTTGATTATTTGGAATTCCTTTGTTTACTATGTGCATTTGAACTTAAAGAGCTGTTTAGTTTAAAGTCAGTTGCCACGCAAACGCTTATTTTAAGTAGTTGATGGTTACAGCAGTTTTATAATTGAGTGAAAGTATACATTATTTAATTTGTTTTTTCATGATGATACCCAATATACTAGACTAGAGTCTCTGAACATATTGAATGATAAAAATAATCTGAGGATTAAAAACTCAATTTATTAGTTTATCAGAGTCGGGCAAGGACTAAACTTAGGCCTTTCAATTGTTACAGATGCCAAACGACTCATCGGCCGCAAGTTTGAAGATGCCACTGTGCAGTCAGACATGAAACACTGGCCCTTCGATGTTGTCAGCGATGGTGGCAAACCAAAGATCCAAGTATGCTACAAGGGTGAAAACAAGACTTTCTTCCCAGAAGAGGTCAGCTCGATGGTGCTGACCAAGATGAAGGAAACAGCTGAGGCATACCTTGGCAAAACGGTGCAGAATGCAGTAATCACGGTTCCGGCGTACTTCAACGACTCACAGCGACAGGCCACAAAAGATGCGGGTACCATCTCTGGCCTGAACGTACTCCGAATCATCAACGAACCGACTGCTGCTGCGATTGCATATGGCTTAGACAAGAAGGGCGGTGGTGAACGCAACGTCCTTATCTTCGACCTGGGCGGCGGCACATTCGACGTGTCCATCCTGACCATCGAGGATGGTATCTTTGAAGTGAAGTCCACCGCCGGAGACACTCACTTGGGTGGTGAGGACTTCGACAACCGCATGGTCACGCACTTCGTGCAGGAGTTCAAGAGAAAGTACAAGAAGGAGCTTACGACCAACAAGAGGGCGCTCCGTCGTCTTCGCACGGCCTGTGAGCGCGCGAAGAGAACCCTCTCCTCCTCCACCCAGGCTAGCATTGAAATAGATTCTCTCTTCGAGGGTATCGATTTCTACACCTCCATCACCCGTGCTCGCTTTGAGGAGCTCAACGCTGACCTGTTCCGTTCCACCATGGAGCCGGTCGAGAAGTCCCTCCGCGATGCCAAGATGGACAAGTCCCAGATCCACGACATTGTCCTCGTCGGAGGCTCCACCCGTATCCCCAAGGTGCAGAAGCTCCTTCAGGACTTCTTCAACGGCAAGGAGCTCAACAAGTCCATCAACCCTGACGAGGCTGTCGCCTACGGCGCGGCCGTCCAGGCCGCCATTCTGCACGGAGACAAGTCCGAGGAAGTGCAGGACCTTCTTCTGCTCGACGTCACCCCTCTTTCCCTGGGTATTGAAACAGCTGGGGGTGTCATGACCACCCTTATCAAGCGCAACACCACCATCCCGACCAAGCAGACGCAGACCTTCACCACCTACTCTGACAACCAGCCCGGTGTGCTCATCCAAGTATTCGAGGGTGAGCGTGCCATGACCAAGGACAACAACCTTCTCGGAAAGTTCGAGCTCACTGGAATCCCTCCGGCGCCCCGCGGCGTGCCTCAAATTGAGGTGACTTTCGACATCGACGCTAACGGTATCCTCAACGTATCCGCCGTCGAGAAGTCCACCAACAAGGAGAACAAGATCACCATCACGAACGACAAGGGCCGTCTGTCCAAGGAGGAAATCGAGCGCATGGTCAACGAGGCTGAGCGTTACCGTAGCGAAGATGACAAACAGAAGGAGACCATCCAGGCTAAGAACGCCCTCGAGTCTTACTGCTTCAACATGAAATCCACCATGGAGGATGAGAAGTTGAAGGACAAGCTAGCCGACTCCGACAAACAAATTATTCTCGACAAATGCAACGACACCATCAAATGGCTGGACTCCAACCAGCTCGCCGACAAGGAGGAGTATGAACACAAACAGAAGGAGCTTGAGGGTGTCTGCAACCCGATCATCACCAAGCTGTACCAGGGCGCTGGTGGTGCTCCTGGAGGCATGCCCGGCGGTATGCCCGGGTTCCCCGGCGGAGCCCCCGGTGCCGGTGGAGCGGCGCCCGGAGGTGCCGGACCCACCATCGAGGAGGTCGACTAAACATTCCACATGCGATTACCATCCATGCAACTTAATAAAAGTCCAATAAACTATTGAAACTTAAGTTTTGTTTCTCTTTATGCAGAGGGTTAGCAAAAGTGGTCGCGTGTCCACTGCTTCCTACCACTTTTGCTAGTTCCATACCAGATAAAAACTTGTTCTGCAAACTAAGAGCTGGGGGTCTGCTCCGAAATTCGAACCTCGTATGCTGCCGTCCCTTTCACTCTCCTGTCATGAACATGTATGGTGTACCGTCCCTGGTATCATACGAAGTTCGCATTTCGGAGTACCCCCGGGCCACTGCGTCACGTTACGTTGCGTTGCGTCGCCTGCGTTGTTTTATAGTAGTCTGCGGTTAAGAAATCAACACTGACGTGACACCTGTCATTTCCAGTTTATAACCTGAAAGTCACTGAGGTTATAAACTGGATATGACTGATGTCAGGATTGCCTTCTTAACCGCCGACCACTATACGTATATTTTTTATGAAATGCCACATTAAATCCGTTGCGACGACGCGATGCAACGCAAGGGAGCAGTGTGGCCTCAGGCCACTTAACCCTATCTAAATCTAAATAAGATCTTTTCAAATCTGAAAAGAGAATCTATGGGGATCAGTACAGTTAGCAGAAAATATGAATCCACTGCTAATTTGTCTGCCAAGATATTTTTGCAGTTCACTATGTAAATCGTATGATATGGGTATTAGAGAAGGAAAAGTGGCGTAGAAAAAGCTTAGTTATTCCAGAGAAAGTAAGTTTGTATTTTGCCATATGAATGCGGATGCCAAGATTTTACGCTTTAAAAACCGCAGTCGTTTTAAAGATAGAAACTATTGACTTTTAATTTAGCATAGCATATTTTCTCATAGAAAAATGTAAGATTCTAGGTATGGTCGTGTAAAGAATACTATGCGATCAAACGCAGTCTCTGTCTATGTAACGATCTCTATTTAAAATTAAGTATTCATATTGATTATGATTATACACTGCTTTGTTAGGAACTCGCAACTATTGCTAGACCTGGGGGTCTACTACGAACTTCGAAATCCGAACTTCGTATCATGCCGTCCCTTTCACTCATATAGTGTTTAACAGGGGAGTGAAAGAGACGACACCATACGAAGTTCGTATTTCGAACTTCGTGTCGTGCCGTCCCTTACACTCTCGTGTTATAAACTATATGACGGAAAGGGACGGCACGATACGAAGTTCGATTTTCGAAGTTCGGAGTAAGCCCTCTGTTTCCCAAGATCATCCGAGGACGTTTTATGTTGGGAGGACTTCGACCTAACACGGTCACGGAACGATAAAGTATAGTCGCGGAATGAAAAGTTCGTACTTTTCGACCTTAACGGCATTAAAATAGAGTTAAAAAGTGACGAATCTTTTCATTCCGCGACTGTACATGAAATACTATCACTATCGTACATCTTGTTTTATCTTATGTCAGGTAAGGTAGAAGTGGTAGAACAGAGAAAACAATGGAAGTTTGTTCTTTAAATGTTATTCTCAAGGTTAAACACACTAGATACTTACTTATCATTATCTTATCAATTACATGGCAACCAACTATAAATCATGGGAGGCCGTGTGTGTGGCAGACGGCCAGCCGAGCCGACGCGTGGAGCGGCGCGTGATGCGAGCTGTCAGGCGAATATCGAATGCACGCTTGGAGAGTAAAGGCCACGTAAAATAAAACCAATTTCAGATGTCTTTCAAGTGGAACCTTAAGGTCAGCTGCCTTATCTGGAACCACTCCTAAGAATTGAAGATTCCATTGAAGACATACTTTTCTCCAGTGACAAAATTAGGCATGTTATTAAGGATATGAAACCAGATTCTTCATCTGGACCAGATGACATCCCAGTTAGGCTCCTACAGAACTGTGATTCCCTAGCGGGCCCATTAGCAAAAATAATGCAGGCGTCATATGACACAGGAATGCTACCAGAGCAGTGGAAAACGGCAACCGTGACTCCTATTTTCAAGAAGGGAAACAAGCTTCAGCCATCTAACCCATAAGCCTTACCAGTGTAGTGTGTAAAGCCATGGAAAAAATATTGGTCAAACATATCAGAAACTTCGTTGCCTTACACAATATAATAGGTGACCAGCAGCATGGTTTTTGCCCACACCGTTCAACAGTGTCCAATCTGCTACCCTGTCTATCCTCCTGGACTAGAAGTTTCAACGAAAGAGAACCCACTGACGTAATTTACCTTTGATAAAGTCCTCACAACGAGGCTTCTTCACAAATTGGAACATTTGGGAATCCGAGGGAAGTTACTAACATGGATAGAGGCCTTCTTACGACACAGAACTTTTCGAGTGAGAGTTGGAGAAGTGTTGTCAAGGCAACGAGAGATATGTAGTGGCGTGCCACAGGGTTCTGTCCTGGGACCCGTGCTATATATCTTATACACATTTGACTTGCCATGAGACTTAAAGTGCAGTGTTAGTACATTTGCGGATGACACCAAGCTATTTGCTAACCCATTGGTGGATTGCGACGACCTGCAAGCAGACTTAAACAGAATATTGGATTGGTCCAAAAAATGGCTAATAAGTCTATATTCCTCAAAATGTACTGTGTTACACATAGGTAATCGCAACCCCCATTTAACCTACACCCTGAACGACATTTCATTACAGATTCTCAATTTGCAACTGGATCTGGGCGTCAAGATCTCAGCAGACCTAAAATGGGAGGAACATATAACCACTGTAGTCAAGAAATCAAGGAGCTTAATTTACCTCATTAGGAAAGCTTTTAGAGTCTTGACGCCAGATTTGATGCTAAAGATCTATAAAACATACATTAGAGATTACCACTACTGGAGTATGCCTTTCAAGCCTGGAGTCCCTATTTTGTTAAAGACATTGAGATGCTGGAAAAGGTTCAACGTAGTTTCACTAAATTACCAAAGAAGCTCAAAAATAAGCCATACGAAGAAAGACTGCGCTCTCTGAATCTCACAAGTCTCAAGCAGCGCAGGGAACGTGGTGACCTGATCGAGACATACAAGATACTATCTGGGCATTACGATCTCAAAGATTTCCACAAAATATTTGAACGGAACAACAACACACGACTCAGAGGCCATCACTTAAAGCAAGTCGCTCGCAGGTCACACAGCAACCCCCACAGACACTTTCTGAGTAACAGGGTGGTGAAGGCCTGGAATAAACTACCAGATGATGTGGTTTCAGCTCACAATGTCAACCAGTTCAAAAACAAATTGGATAAGCACTATTCAAATTTAGCTCAACACTGAAGTTGTACTTAAAGATAATTGGATACAGGTTTCATCAGTTGTTTCAACTGCCTGCCTGATAAACAAATAATAATAATTTTAGACTGAACGCGCCTCCAATGCGTTTATGTGATTAAATAAAAATTATGATGCTACTATGATTAGTGATTACCTACCTACTGAGGATTCGTTGTAAATACGTTGTTCGTCGTTGTTGTTCATTGTATGGCAATGGTCTAAACTAAAACGAGCCATATTACTATGAGATATTTATTTCCCCAAACGAAGTGAGGGAAAATAGTTCGCGGGGTAATATGGCTTTTAGACCGGAGTTACACGCTACTTTTGACTTCGATTACGAGAAAATCAATAAACAAAGATTATCTTCCTAAAATGAACAATAAATTCTACAGCGAACATAAGTATAATTTGGCGTCAATGGCGCCATGGCGGCATGTTTTTTTTATTAGTTATAGACACCGCTTTGAGTAGATAAAGTCGATAAAGAAACCGCGATTTAAATAAGAATCACAGATAGAAGCTTGAAATAAGGTTATTAATTATTTGTGTCCAAGTCTGCAACGCGCTTTGCTTCCGTGAGCCGGTAGCGCCCACACGCCCACTACGATTTCTGCTTACCATCAGCAAAAATCATGGATTGTACTTAACTATGCCATCACCATCAGACAGACAGGCAGGTAACGTAGGTAGTAGGTACAGTCAACAGCAAAAGTAGATGATCATTTTAGTACCTTGTCAGTTTCACTACTTTGACGTATCCTAACTGTCGCAGTATTGTTACGTTAGTGCGACAAAATACTAAAATGATCATCTACATTTGCTGTTGATTGAACTATAAGGTACTGTATCTAAGCTACCTATTTAACCCATTGAGTGCCGACCCCGCTCCGGAGCGGGGTGATGAGGTGGCGGCGGGGGGCCGGCCCCGCCTCGGAGCGGGGTTGGCACTACTCAAATTCTACGAGTCAGTGCCTACCCCGCTCCAAGGCGAGCCATTTTTTTTTACTATTATTTCCCATATTCATATATATATTCTGGTGTTACACAACATTATTGATTATGTGAAGGCGATAGAAAACAAAAACCAAAAAAAAAAATTGTCTCCCACGTGACATACCCTCATAGACGGTCGGCAATCAAAGGGTTAAGTATGACCTTTTGGCTTGTCACAACCGTAAGTACCGTAACATCTGCTGTGGAAAGACCTAACCTTGGTTCACGCCTGAATAAGGAACCGACCCGCCTCGGCTTATCTTCCGACAAGAGATACAATGGCCTATTTAGCCAATCTGAATGCCTTACACAGAATTCTTTGCGCTAATATGGATATGATCTTGAAGAAACGTCTGCGGTTATGCCTTATAAGTTGTAAGTTACTTTATGATATATATAATGTGTAATATATATGTGGGCCTGTTTAGCCTAGTTGGTAGTGCCATTGCCTCCGAAGCTAGAGGTCCCGGGTTCGATTCCCGGTACCTCTGTTGTGTCGGTTTCTGTGGTGAGCAGAGACATTTGTTCCTGAGACTTGTATGTTTTCTATGTATTTAAGTATATATCTATTAAATATATCGTCGTCGTCTAGTACCCATAACACAAGCCTTATACATAGTATAACACAAGCTCAACGCTTACTGTGGGACTGGTTCGATTTGTGTAAAAATGTCCCCTAATATTTATTTATTTAAAAATATATGTAAATGTAACTAACAGAATTAGAATCAGATTTTTATTCTGTTATACATGGGTAGATTAGGTAGGTAATGCGAAATTGGTCTTACATAAATATATGGCAGAACTTATAAAACATATTTAGAACGTATTTACAAACTTCAATTAAGCCTAATTAAAATAATTGTACCCAAGTCCATTAGAAAACAGCATAATAACGATGAGAAGAAATTATTTGAGTATTGTAAAATTATAAACATTTACGACAAATTTAAAATGATGCTGGTATGTGATGAAATAAATAATATACCTAATTTAAGAAATAGATGTAGACCTCAAAAAATGAGAAACATACCTTATTTGTCTAAATACATACTACCATCATATAAAAATACATATGGAAAAAGAACCTGGGAATATAATATATGTTACCCTATATATTAAATGATTGGCGGCCGCAGGATGTATGTGAAAACTTGATAAACAATATGGATATATGTAAAAATATAATAAAAACAATGTTTTTACAGAAATAATAGAACGTTCGTTGTACGAGCGACCACTCAGCGGCAGATAAACCGTACGCGGTTTTCGTTCGCGAGTAAAATACATTTTTTTTTGTTCATAGCCCTAAGATTTGGATATATAAAAAAAAAAAAATATGAATCTCTACTATGGGGTCAAACAATATCAAATGTCGAAAAATTACAAAATAATCACACGAGTGCGGTATGTTAAATAATAATAATAATAATAAACATTTATTTCAGGCCTGGCAAGCCCATAAAGTTGTTAAGTACATTTGAACCTTAATCTATGTTAGTCTCATCTTACATAAAAAAATGAGTATACATTAAATCAATATAAAATTTAATTAAATTAAATTACAAAATTAAATTAAATTATGAAATTAAGTTATTATTTTATTAACATTAAATTTAATTAAGTGTCATAATTAGTCACTCACTATTGGTGGCCAAGCATTATTTGCCTCCACTTGTTATATATGGGGCAGTCAAACTTACTTGACAACACCATTAGGATGCTGTTGCTGCTACTCCGAGCGCGGCAGAGCAGGGAGGCCACTTTCTTGCGGATGATTGCGTGAAACCCATCCGTCCGCTCTTCCGCAAACATTCCTGACGCACTACAGAAACGAGGCAGCCGCATCAGCATCCTAAAGATGTTGTTATATTGCACGCGCAGTGCACTGACAGTCTTTGATGTATATTTCACCCACAGACTGCTCGTATAAAAAGACTGACAGTATGATTTAAAAAGTGCCACCTTAACCTGTTTCGAGCATTTACCAAATCTGCGCGCGATCATGTTGCCCCTAACTGCCAGTGCTCTGCGCTCCCTTTCTATGTCACTGTTATCACTTAGATCTTCGGTGACTATATGGCCCAGGTATTTAAATTTAACCACCACCTGAAGAGCGGTGCCGTGTAGCATAATAGGCGGCACGTGAATCGGCTTCTTTTTGCCGCTTTTAAAAACGAGTATTTCACTCTTTTTAGAGTTATACTGAAGCCCATGTTCTGTCGCATAGGCTTCACAAATCCCCACAAGTTTCCTTATCGACCCCACCGACGGTCCCAGCAGCACCATGTCATCAGCATAGCTGATATTATTTACGCATGCGTTTTCAATATGACAGCCTGTATGTGTGCTGCTGAGCTCGGCGATGAGATCGTTTACATATAAGTTAAAAAGCAGTGGAGACGTCAAGCCTCCCTGCCTTACACCGCATTCCATACCATATGGGTCTGACAGGACCGACCCCCACCTCACCTGATTCCTTTGACTGGCGTACCAGTAGCGTAATATCCATATACATTCCACCGGCACACCCGCACTTGTCCCACAATTTTGTATATACGACAGTGTCAAATACAATACAATACAAATACAAATGGTTTATTGTTCAAAAATCGATAAGTACATTACAAGAGATTCTATCAGAGACCAAACTAGGCTGAGCCTGTAACTTGGCCTTCTGCGAGTGCGGTTAACAATAGTAGACGACATTATGAAAGTTAGGTACATAAGGGAAGATATTTACAATATTAAAATATATTACGTATTAAACTAACACTACTACAATTTTTATTCTTTATAGCTACTTAGTCTCTGTTTAAGTGTGTGTGAATGTGTGTGTGTGGGTATGTGTGGGTGTGTATATTTGCGTGTGTAGGTACGTGTGTTTGTGTGTTCGTTCCTGGGCCTCACTTATAGGTAACGTGTGATTGGGTTTATTTTGTCTTGGTATCTTTAATGATACCTTCAGTTTCCTCATAGGTCAATGTAAATAGCCAGTGTTTTACTGTGGTGTTAGCTTGTGTAACTGATAGCCGTTTAATGTCAAGTTTTTTACAGATGTAATTATATATACAAGCATGTGCGTAAGCGGGCGATCTCCTGGCGAGAGCTGATATGTAACGAGGAAGTGGCATCTTGTAAAGACGCTTCCTTATCATTTGGTCGTGGCTAACGGAGCCTACAATGTCGCTGTGAATTTTAGTGACCACTTTAATAACAAATAGCTGTCTCACTCTCAGACACTTCGTTTCATGATAAAGCAAATTTGTGGGATACCGAAAAGGCTTTTTCATCATAACCTTTATTATAGCTCTCTGTGCTCGTTCCACAAGGAGCAGGTGGCTTTTAGCGGCGCCACCCCAGACAGCTATTCCATATTGTAGTATCGATTGGCCTAAAGCGTAGTAAACCACTCGGAGTATATCTGGGGTAGCACAGCCCCTGAGTCTTTTCATAACGTATATAAGTTTCCTAACTCTTGAGGCAAGGGTGGAGATGTGCTGTGCGAAATTCAGGTGTTGGTCGAACAGTATCCCTAAATACTTAACGGCGGTTTGCCTCTTAATCACCTGACAGGAGCAAACAGGAGTCGGCCGCCCAGCAACTCCGTTATGTGCACATGTATGGAATTTTATAGTCCTTTCTGGTGGAGGTGTGTTGGCTGAGGTTTTTGAGAAGGCTAAAAAGTTAGTTTTATCGACGTTTAGAGTCAGGAGATTACTGTTTAACCAAGCTGCCACCTTTGCAAGTGCGTCCTCCGCTAAGCAATATGTTTCATCCCATGATTTTCCGTTCACAAGTATGACTGTATCGTCCGCATAGCACACAAGATTTGAATTCGGGATAATAATGTCAAAAATATCATTAATATACAGTGTGAACAGTGAAGGGCCCAGTATGCTTCCTTGAGGGACCCCGAAGCTTATCGGAAGCTGATCACTCACCAGTTCACCTATTTTTACCATTTGTGTGCGATTAGTGAGGTAACTAGTAAACCAGTCCAGAGCCACTCCCCTTATTCCCGCGCATTCTAGCTTTTTTAGGAGAATGGTGACCGAGACGGTGTCAAAGGCCTTAGCCAGATCCAAAAATATACCAATACACTTCTTTCCACCGTCAATGTCACCAGCGATTTGATTGGTAAGAATAGTAAATGCTTTTGACAAATCGAGGAAGCACGCATACACCGGTGAATTTCTCTCTGTATAATATTTGACAGCCCCTTTGAGACATAAAATTGCTGTTTCAGTAGATAGCCCAGCACGGAAACCAAACTGGGCATCATGCAGTTTTATAGATCTCGTTAGTATGTCATTCAGCAGGGCGTCAAAAACCTTGGCCAGGATTGTCGCAAGTGAGATGGGTCTGTAATTGGAAATACTAGCCACATCCCCAGTCTTATTCTTTACTATAGGCACCACGATCGTTTTCGTCATTTCATCAGGCAAGAAACCGTGCCCCAGGCATAAGTTAAACAGAAGGGAAAGAACCCTAGGCAAATGAACCCCGGCATGTATCAGGTGCTCAATGCTGAGGCTGTCATGACCAGGTGACTTCCCCCGTTTCATCTCATGGATAATCTTCCTGACTTGCTTGGCCGTGAACATCACAGAGCATTTGGTCATGTTCAACTCAGCATTGATCACCCGGTCCGAAGTGCTATCGGACGCAGTGGCTCTAACATTGAAGTGCCGTTTGAACAAGTTTGCAATGTCGCTATGGTCACTTATTCCCTCGATATCGGCAGGTTGGCCCGGCTTAACATTTAACTTGTTCGTCTGCTTCCAAAAGTTTTTAAAATCTTTACTGGCGTGTAGAGAAGCTAGCTTATCCATTTTTAACTGTTCTTGTCTATCCTGACACCACTTAAGTTTACGTTTAAAAACCTTTCTACTTTGACATGTTAAAGAAATTATTATAATCATTATCATCATCATCATCATCATATCAGCCTAAAGACGTCCACTGCTGGACATACGCCTCCCCTAAAGAGTGCCACGATGACCGGCCCTGCGCCACCCGCATCCAGCGGACTTCCGGGCCTTTTACCAGGTCATCAGTCCACATTGTGGGGGGCCTACCCACGCTGCGCCTTCCGGTACGTGGTCGCCACTCTAGAACCTTTTCGCCCCAACGGCCATCGGTTCTACGTGCAATGTGCCCCGCCTAAAGAAATTATAAATTAAATTAATTATGAAAGTGTTGCTGTTGAGTTCCAAGCAAGCGAAAAATTCTATAATAAAATTGAATCACGAGAGAGCTACGCGTAGCGAGGGACCTTTCACCTCAGCGGCGAGAACATAATAACGCAAAGGAATAGTGACAGAGATAATGAAGTTTAAATGTTCTAAGTTTGTATTACACCCCGCAGTATGAAAAGATGACCTGCGACTAACCTACGATATGAAAAAAGTTTTTTTCACACTCGCAGAAAAATTGCATTTTGCTCACTGGTTTCAAGCAGCAAAACCACCATGTTCGTGCCGCTGAGGTGGAAACCCTATTTTATTAATGACTTCACCCGCGTGAATTCCACACAAGTTGTTTTAATATCAATTTATTTTCGTAGAATCTTAACGAAA
The DNA here is from genome assembly GCA_905163555.1 of Notocelia uddmanniana. Classification (NCBI taxonomy): domain Eukaryota; kingdom Metazoa; phylum Arthropoda; class Insecta; order Lepidoptera; family Tortricidae; genus Notocelia; species Notocelia uddmanniana. The sequence goes on from LR991059.1 coordinate 2,258,188, forward strand.
TCGTAGAAAACAGCTGGAAAAATTAAAATTGAACGGGAACCAGATGGGAACGCAGAATCTATTTACAGTTTAGTTGAGAGTCTGGTTATAAATATAATGTGGAATCTGCTAGTCTAGTTAACACACGGTTAGTGGTATAGTTATTCCGTTTATTATTGTCTGCCCTTGTGTAAGGTTGCGATATTGTATGACAACGGTTGGATTACGGTAGGTATTGATTTAGATATAATTGGCGCAGGCATCAATAACTGCACTTGTGACCCCACAGTTGAATGGCGTATTATCCACCCTATTAGTCAGCTAATGTCTCTTTTCTTATTGATACTGGGTTAGTGCCTACGCCAATTCTTGGGAGTAGGTAGTGGACTCCAGGCATGCATTCTTCAGGATGCAAATGTACTGGGAATAACGCTAGGAGGATGATGAATACTGGGCTAGATATGCACCTATTTAGTTATTTGATAATATAATCATAATAAATTGGGAGGAAATGCCAAAAAATAGTACATTCTTGCAGAGCCCAGGAAAAAGGAACCCCACCGAAAGCGGCTCCCTGCCGAGGTTTTCCCGAGGGACTACAGTATGGGGTTCTTCAAGAAAGGAGTGTATAATTATTTGAAGGGTCGTCAAGGGTCCATAGGCTGCGGTGACCGCTTACTATCAGGCGGGCCGTACGCTTGTTTGCCACCGATGAGGTATAAAAAAAGAAATTCATGGACAGGTAGATTTTTGTCTCCGCGGTGGCGGGCGCAAACAAAAGACGGTCTCATTGCCGGCCTAGGCATTCAATATTCTATGAAATTCCATTGAAGGCTGCTCGCTACGCCGCCCCCGACACGTGAGACTTCGCGGCTTATTCAACAAATCAATCGATGGTATAATTGTACCATACATCCGACCGAAGATAAACGTCAATTCATAAAAAATATGTTTTTCTCAAACATGCAATGAAATATTGATTCCTTATAATAGGCTGCGAAGTATGACGTTTCAGGTGCGGCTAGGACAAGAGGTCGTTAATGCAATTTCATACAAATCTTGCAGGTCTAGGCCGGCAAAGTCCTCTTTTTTAAATTCCATTCCACACAAATTTGTGGCACAGGCATCATGACTCTGCCACTATGCGTATTAAAAATAAAATGTTGATTTTTTTTGTTGTTTATTTCATTGCATTTTTGAGAAAAGCACTATACATACCTCGGCGGTAAATATGGGGTTGCCGGCCGAAGACGGTATAGACGGCCGAGCGAGCGAGGCCGGATAGGTCTGAGGCTTTCGTCCCGGCCTTTGTACTAATGTACTATTAGGCGCCTGCTGGTTGCTTCTCCTAAACCCACCAACAGAGCCGCAGCTGATGTTCTCGGGGCCTCATGATATCTACCACCTTTGATAGAATTCTGAAGCATCTTACAAAGCTAACGCCCGGCAGGAAATGACAGACGAAATTTGTTCCTGGCTCGGGACCATTATAATTTATGAAAAATAAGTTTCTGACAAACTTTCCTTAGCTTCATCTTCAGTTTAGAAGTTGCTATTTGCTATGGAAACGTGTCTTAAGTAGCAGATCAGCTCCGTGCAGCGTCCAAACTTTAAGTATTTCAAATTTCAGCTCAATCGGTTCAAGATTTGGAATTCAGGTTCGAAGATTTGACCCGAACATAATATATTCGAGTTACATACATACTATATAAGTAGTTACAATACAAGTATTGCCAGATTTGCCAGCCTGTATCAAAATAGGGGTAATCTTCATTTTAAGACAGCGTCAGAGGATTTTAGTTAGTTGAAACGCGTTTTAAAAACATATTTAGGGGGAAGTTGGGATGAGTTGGTCCGCCAGTTAGTTATTGGAAATAAATTGGCGCGAAAATGTTAATGAAATTATTTTCGTGAAATTAAAATGAACAATCATTAATATGTATTTTTTTTAGATATTTGTATAAATATCTAAAAAAGTAAGTAATTTATCTGTAAGTTGCCTATATAAGCTACTTACAGGTAAATGAATTAATCTTTGTTTTAATTGATTATTGAATTTCTAATGTAATTAGGTATAAAATTAACACGGTGTTATCTTGCACCCTTAAAACTACAAATATAAATTCACAATCCAACCAATGTATGCTTTCAACTTGAAAAAGGTTTATTTTTAATTGTGTAGGAAAAAAGTGTAATAAAAGTTTACAGATTAATTTAAACATTTTATTCATACATAATTTGTGCTATAACAAACCAACGGGACATTTCCTACAAAATATCACGATTACATGTAAATCGATTCTTGTCAATTAACTAGAATTAAAGTAACCGTTTCAGCAAGCGTTGGCTGAAGCTGAGATTCGGTGAAGACAATAGATATTATCATGGAGAATTTATAATTTAACTATAAAATTAGTTAAAAATAAGCAAAATTACGTTTCAGTATGAATATAGGTTCATGTGGCGTCTGAAATGCCGATCTATTCTCCCAGGCAGAAAAACCTACCATCTAAGTTAGGTGTCAATTTTGTAATATAGCCACACTGAACTCGGTTTCAAGAGACAACGGAATGGAATCGCGGCTGAATCCGCCAATCAGTGGCCCGGTCCCTTAAGACCGAGTTCAGTGTGGCTATGTTACAAAATTGACACCTAACTTAGATGGTAGGTTTTTCTGCATGGGAGAATAGAGTGGCATTTCAGACGCCACATACCAATGATTGCATTTTCTATGTCAAGCATAAAACATAAAAGTACAATTACAGATACTATTTATTGCTCCTTACACAAATAATGAAGTTACAAATAAATTACCCAGTGTTCAGAAACGCAAGGAAAATGAAATTTGTCGTTCGTGGAATACATAAATATGATAAAAATAGTACCTATCACATTGTGCTGGCCACTAGGAAGGTTGAAGGGTACTCACATATCAAAACATTCATGACAACAAAAAAAGAAAGAAACTTATAAATAATAAGATTTCCCGTACAATCACCATCGAATCTCAGAACCAGTTTTTTCCCTATTGTTTAATACCTATCCTTAAATATATAGGTATGTATAACTATATACATTACAGTAACGAGTACAAAATGAGTCCATGATACTATCTATCTCGCTCGCACGTCCAGGGTACCTGAACTATAAGGCCTGGCCTAAGCCACATTTCATGCAAACCGACTTAATTTTAATTTTAATATACACAAAACGCAGAAGGTTTGCAACATCGTAATAAAGTGATACTTATCTTGAAAAATAAACTTTGTATTTATTCATTAGAATAAATATTTCAATTATATATCTTTTGGTTCCTCACAATTTAATAACATAATAAAGTTTCATGGGCCCAAAAATCTCCACAGATTTTCGTCATAATGGTAAACATTAGCCTGTAGACGTCCCACTGCTGGGCACAGACTTTCTCTCAGTAAAGATTTGCCTCAGCATCAGCAATTTATAAAATATAAGATATTTTACAAAAAAATATTCTGAGAACTTGGTCGCCTGACACGCCATTAATATTATTAAGAAACGTTGCGGACAAAATTATTTTAAGAATTTAGGTTAAGGACGTCAGTGTTAGCATGGTCAATCGGCCCAGCCTGTGAATATTCTAGTGATCTGTGAATATTCTAGCTTTTTGTTATTGATCATTTACTATGAACTACAAACAAAAACTATAAATATAATTTAATATCTTAAAGGAATGAAATACTAACATTTTACCCAAGCAATGGAGCACCTCATTATTTGCCATCAAAACAAGGTCAGAAAGATCTTTTAATTTTTAAATTATATAATCATTGTTATTTTCGTATTATTTTTCCTATACCACGTTACCACGTCGTTGTATGATTTATATGAATCAGCTTCCGTAATATATATTATAAGCCTGGATCGGTCAATATGTTGTTATCATGTTGCATATCTTCTGCTGTAGTTCTAATTACAACATATGTAGAGTTTGTTTCATGAAAGTCCATTATGCACGATTTTGTAAATTTCTTCATATCACACTTTAAATAATTTCTCTAAATAATTATAATGCAGGATCAAATTATGGTACCCAAATAAAAGTATGTCAGAATTCTTAACATCTTCTTCAAAAAAGCTTAACTACTGTTCCAAATCAATCTATAATGGACAATCATGTATGATATTTACAAACAGCAGCAGCTCATGCCAATCCATTTATCGGAGAGTGTACTATTCAAGGCACTATCATATGTCGCTTTACGTGTTCTCTGCTGACGACAAATCGATTGGAATGAAGCCATTGTAAGGGAATGATTTGACAGGTCCTAAAATCAAATAATAAATATCATTTTCTGGTTGGGCTTGCAATTACAGTTTGTATACTCTGTATTGATTGATGTCATTGATTATTTTTTGAGAAAAGACATTTTATAACTTTTTCAATACTATTACTTTCTAGCCCTGCCTAGACTTGCTCAGAAAAACCTTCAGTCAAGTTAAAGAAATTAAAATCTTGATCGTGGTAACTTCCACGTTAAATTAACACGAAACAAAAACAAAATTACTACCTAATATGATTCATGACATGTAAATTAAAATATATTTGCCCACAGAGATGTGTACAAAATAAAATACCTACACTCAAAGTTCACAAAATATGATAATTATTTTTGACGTAACCTAGAGTAATTGCAATAGCACTGTAGTAACGAGCAATAAATCCTGAGTTTTATTAAATTTGTCACGTAACCATTCCCCTAGATACCTATAAGTATATTAACTACTCCGCACGTCAGCTCCGTGAATTCTTTCGACAAATTTCGTTAAACAATTTTCAAGCAATTTGATAAGTCTTAAAAATCCGGAGCTCATGTGCGATCCTTAATCAGATTTACATCGAGACGATCAGAAGAATCCTCCTAACATTTTGCTGAGTTGTTAGCGTAAAGCTTCCTGACCACCTTACTTCCCATTCGCATTACTCAATCCAAACGGTATAACATTGAATTGCCAAAGACTATTCAGTGTTGTAAAGGCCGTTTTTGCACGATTATCAGAACATTTATTTCTAGGGTAGAAGGTGATCAAGGGCATTTTCAGCAACTATTATAATTATTGGTACTTTATAGCCTTGTATTCAGTCTTTTAAGCTCATTGGTTTGGTATGCGTCAGGACTCTTCCAATCGCGAAAGGGCTTATTCTGAATGCTTCACACTATTTATTTATTGCAGTCATGTACATTTCTCTGTTGTCTATAACTTAAAACAAAAGTACATGAACCCTAATAGGGCAAAGCAATTATTTATCTTAATTATTGGTAAGTGCTCCTTGATTAACCGATTAATTTAAATTGAAGCATTGATCGGTTTATAGCAGACGGCAGATTTAGAAAATCCATTGCGTCGTATCGTATAGGATAGATAGGTGGAGCGCCAAGGTTATATCAATATTTTAAGTCCTTAATAAAATCCCAATTTTATCCCATTGTAGGCTGTAATATCCCAAAGATTGTATTTCATGTTACTTTGAGTGCTAAATCATTCTGAATAAGTCCTTGTATTTACTTACAGCTATCCTAGCATAGTTAGGCGAAGCTTTTCATTGAGATTTGACTTAAGCCATGACATTGAATTTGTTAAGCCGATGGTGGTAGAGTCGTAGGGTCTAGGCTAGATTATGGGTTCTAGGTCACTTATTATAGTTTTTAGGCATAGACACTACGGTGTGGGATAGAGTTATGAAAAAATAAGCAAACTGGTAATAAAATTGGGTAGGACGGTAAAAATCGTCATAATAATATGGAAGGTTACGTGGAGGTAGTTTATTCGATTTCCACCTTGACAAGTAATGAAAACAAATTAAATGAGTGTCAAAGAATTCATAATTTACTATATGGAGCAGGTAAATACGTCAACCGTTACACCTTATAGAGGGAACACGTTAAAACCAGTGGCAAGTACCATCATTAATAAATTGAAATTATGGATTTGTAATTCTCATTCTCTATATAAATCGATATACTAAAGGAGATAGTGAGGGTGGATGCATACTCTATTTTTGTCGATTTTAAAGGACTGAACTGTATTTTCAGTGTTATGCTATGGCGGAGGTAAGGCATTTGGGTAAATTTAATTAAGTTATAGTCCTATTGAATGTAGTTAGTTAAGACTAGAAAATATCTATTATTTAGAAGTTGAGTTAGACTGGACAAAAGTAAGTGCGATGGAGAACTGCTGTAAAATATAATAATATTAATTAATGATCTCTCGACACGACGATAAAGGATTTAAATTGTCAGTATTAGATTTTATCCCTCAGTGTCAAAAAACTAACATTTTAACTGCTGTAAAACCACATCAATGCGACACTTTCAGAGAATTCGTCAGTGCTTATGAAATTAATATAAACTTGTACATTAATAATAAAATTTCACTACCCCAAGTTCCCCATCGCACTAAGAAGAATACTATTCAGATTTGTTATTTATCTAGTTTCGATTTTATCACCTATGTATAACAACTATTGTAAAACATTACAGATGTTACACTTCGAAAACGTACATTTATAAAATTAATTCATCATTGATTAAACACAATAGCGCCAGCACACATATGACCCTAGAATTTGACCCTGGGATCTATACCATCTGATCATATTTACTACTAGTAAAACAACGTAAGTAATACAACAGAAATAGATGGCATCTATTTAACCAACTTGATAACTGTCAGGCGTAGCGTGGGCAGGCCCCCCACACGGTGGACTGATGACCTGGTAAGGGTCGCGGGTGTCCGCTGGATGCGGGTGGCGCAGGACCGGTCATTGTGGAAGTCTTTAGGAGAGGCCTATGTCCAGCAGTGGACGTCTGTCGGCTGACATGATGATGATGATAACTATCAGTTGCCTACTCGTACTAGCATTCGCCATTTACTAACAAATATGTAAGTAGAAGAATACTATATATCTAATACTTATGTCCCATTACAATCGCAGTGCATGCTGGCAGTGCCAACATTATTTATTATTGTTAAGTTACGCAAATAAGAGCCTGCTGGTATTATTAATGGCAAATATGGACTTATTCTGGAATAAATGATTTTTATTTCATTTGGTATCATCTCTAAATCGGCAATGCAGCTGGAGATATTATTAATTTATCTGTGAGCACTTCAGCAGCACTGATTTTCACGGTGCATTGCGGTGATGCCACCTAGATAATTATGAAACCAAAGTAGTGTTAGATTTCAATTATCAAATAGAATTTAAAGAAATACAATTTCTACCCCAACGGGATTCCTATCGTTTTACAATCGGGTTGGATATTATAAGTGCTGTTGCTTATTAAATTAATATGTGATGTTATTTTCGAAAGGAAACATCTGTACTGACATTCTTGTGCTTATATATTTAATCCGGTTGTAAATATGGGTTTTAATCGGCTTACAAATAAAGGTATATTTCGTTTCAAATTGCTATTACGATCCATTTGATATGATAATACACCCATTCATAGGACTAGTAGAAATTTTGCCTCAAGAAAAAAGGTTATTATTATTATTATTATTTGTTTATCAGGCAGGCAGTTGAAACAACTGATGAAACCTGTATCCAATTATCTTTAAGTACAACTTCAGTGTTGAGCTAAATTTGAATAGTGCTTCTCCAATTTGTTTTTGAACTGGTTGACATTGTGAGCTGAAACCACATTAACTGGTAGTCTATTCCAGGCCTTCACCACCCTGTTACTCAGAAAGTGTCTGTGGGGGTTGCTGTGTGACCTGCGAGCGACTAGCTTTAAGTGATGGCCTCTGAGTCGTGTGTTGTTGTTCCGTTCAAATATTTTGTGGGTAACTTTGAGATCGTAATGCCCAGATAGTATCTTGTATGTCTCGATCAGGTCACCACGTTTCCTGCGCTGCTTGAGGCTTGTGAGATTCAGAGAGCGCAGTCTTTCTTCGTATGGCTTATTTTTGAGCTTCTTCGGTAATCTCAATGTCCTTAAGAAAATAGGGACTCCAGGCTTGAAAGGCATACTCCAGTAGTGGTCTAATGTATGTTTTATAGATCTGTAGCATCATTTCTGGCGTCAAGACTCTAAAAGCTTTCCTAATGAGGTAAATTAAGCTCCTTGATTTCTTGAAGGAGGTTGGAGAAAGTTATTGTTTTATTTTTATTTTAGTTCTTCTACATGAATTTGATATGTAAGTAAGAGTAAGTTGAAGTAATGTAGGCATATTCGAATTGACGACTTTTTATTTTCAATGCAATTATGTTTCGCTGTTTCAACTTGCCCCCATTTACCCAACGAAATTCTCGCTCGCTCTAGTCTAGATGTTCTTTTCTTTCATAGGAAGTAGCAGATATTATTATAGATTTGTGATATCGTAATAGCAATTGATATTCATCGCAATCAGATAACAGTCAACGTACATTTTACACACATAATTGTTAATACATTCTTTTAGCATCACATACCTACAGCAACACAAGCCTAGCTCAAGCCAAGCATTCAATGTCAAATCCCTTACAATATCACTTTGTCTTTTTAATTTTCACTATGTTCATTTCACGACGAACACTAGCAGTCTTTTCAGCCAGTATAAACCAATTCCTAATTCAGATTTGGAATTAAAATTCCTTTCACGAACGGGTGCGTTCCAATTCCAAAATTCCGATATACAAAATTGGAAACTATCTTTAGGGTTGCGTTCATAATTAAAGGGGAGTAGTTTCGAATTTTGTATACTCGAAGACTACATCCGCGGAAATCTTGCGAAAATCTTCATCTCTATCGCACTTAACACTTTCAAGTGATAGAAATAGAGACGAACCGAAATTTTCGGGCGTTCGCGATAGCAGCTCTACATCCAGGCGTACGCTGGAGACCCATCGGAAGACAGCGAGTCGAGCGACCGACGCACTGATTTGGGCCGCTGCTGTCAGTAAAGTGAGGAACTGGAACACGGGCCGTCAACTCCTTGCATTTGTTGGTCGGGATTTGTTGATAGCTGGAGAAAAATGGTGCAATTGGTTTAAGAACTGACTTTACAGGTGCTTCAAATTAGGGGCTTTAGTCTTTTACAGCATAGACAATTAGAAAAGGGAATGAGGTATTAAGATCAAAAGAGCACCATCATCTCAATTGACAAGCAGATCAACTGTTTAAATGACAACATCTTAATCATTCAGACTATATCGAAGAGATCACTAAATTTAAAATCTCATTTTTATTTTACAACAAGGTTGGTTAGGAGGAATCGAAATCAAAACTTATGCGATTTGAATTATTTGAAAGATTGAATTAAAGACGGCTGCCCAATATAATAATCGCATCAGTTTGACTGGATAGACAACATGGTCACATGACAAGCACGAACAAAGATGTATGACAAACAATAGGTAAAATGATGCCGGCTTCTGTCATTAACTTTGGCAAGTTTCTGTAATTTATTTTTACAGGCCGCAACAGTGTGTGGTACGCTTTAATCAGCTTGCGAAAGTTATTCGTTTTTCAGATAGTTGACACCACCCGGAAGGATCAGGAACAACATTCATACTTCTCTAATTTCACATACAGATGGCAGCAGTCCATCCGTGGAATTGTTGGGAGATCGCGGCGACGGAGTTGGGGCGTGTTTGGGCATCTCTCTCCCCGCGGACATTTTGTCGTGCAGCTGAGCGAGACGCATGCTCATCTGTCGCCTCTCCTTCTGCTCTCTTTCCTTCTCCCAACGTCTAGCACTGTAGCTCCTTATGGAGGATGAACTGCTTTGTACTGAACTTATACTTGGACGTCGGGAACCTGGACCACAAAAATGACAGTCAGATTTTGGCACTTAGTTAATAAAAAATTATGATGCGTGCTATGCGATTTGCAGTGTCTGAAATGCATAGCTTGAATGTATATAAAAGTGTGAAAGCTATTTTTGTTTGTACAGCAAAGATTCGAAACGAGTGGTCTGAAAAGCTTCCGAGAAAGGAATTGAAATTCTCTTTTCTTGAAAATGTGAGTGACAATTGGGAGAGATAAATAAAAGTGTTGCATTTTAGTGTGCTAATGAGTACTCAATATGCTTGATATATAGGTACATATCTGTATGACAGACGAACGCATCAATATTATTATGAGTTAGCTTGTGTTTTTATAGATTATGAAATGTAACTAATTTGCAATTAAAGTATATTGATTAAGATTGTGAACATTCGATTAAGAAAAAATGTGCATAGAAGTTCGAGGACGTATCACAGATTAATATAATAGTTCTTATAAATATTAATGTAACTGGATCTTTGTCGAGTGTTCAAAATATTACATTGTGTTTTCCTTAGGCAGCTTGAATATACTCGTATTTTTTACCGAGAAGTTTCAATTTCGAAGCATCAAATATTACTCGTAGCTTAGTTACATTTCCTTGTTGGTCATCAAAACTTCGAAACTGATACTCCTAAAGTGAAAAAACCTCTTTGGCACGATCTTTGGACGGCACAGATCTAAATACATTACGAGATATGGAATTCGACATATAACAGTGTGACATGAACATATTGAACATCGCAACCAAACGCCAGCATGCAACAATGTTTAGGTACAGCAGCGTAACTATAATATAGCACATTATTTTAGAAATCCAGATACACATTTGTAGGTATCATCCAATTACTCTGACGGAGTCCAGCTAGTGCGTACCGTTTTAAATGTGTAGGTAGATTTAATTGCCATTCTCCTCCTCCTCCCTGACAAAAATTACACTTAGATCTTCCTCACGTAACGTGATGATAACCCAACGTAATGTAATCAAATCAGACAATTTTATAATTTCATCCTTGACAGGACACAATACTTATACCCATTTTTATGAAATGAAGCTAACTATGTCATTCTGATTTTGAAATACCGAAGACATGTAAGTGGGGACATATTTGCTTCTGTCAAATATCGCGGATGGAATACCAGACTTCGTGTTTCTGCTTCTATTTGAATCTGGAGAGGCGCGCTCGTACAAACATATGTCCTGACTACTTCACTTTGTTCACTGTGGGCTCTGCTATGGGTAACGTCGTTTATAATATGCCATATCTTATAGCTACGTCACTGGAAAGCATGAAGCGAGGTGCGTTTGAAACTGAGGCTTAGCTCACCTTATCCCTTCCTGCATGAAATTGTCTGTGACTACTCACAAATTATCAAGAGGATTACGAGTATGTAACGATTCCTAAGAAAGTTCCTTGAATGAACAACTATTTAATTATACGGGAATTCGAAATACAAGGCAGTGATGGGTAGTTAGAAACAGACAATTTCAAAAGGATTGCTTCTAGTATCTCTTGCCTTTTTGTGTTGTAGCATTTCAGCCTTATTGTGTTCCAAATTCAAGCCAATGTGAGGTTCAAATGTGTGTATGTAAGGTTGACTTTACCTCGTTTCGTTATGACACTGTAAATGTATCTGATACAAGTGTTACTTTTCAAGAGATACATTTGTAGTGTCATAACAAATACAGTGTGGTAGAAAGAGATAGAAAGAAAGACCATGGCCATCTTGCTCGCGCCACGGGAAGGCGCGATAGGTCGCGACTGACACCACGATTCCGAAGACATGCCTTCTCCCCAACTTCACAATTAGGTCTAACGAAGAAAGCTTCAAACATGGCGTCACACTTACAGTTAAAGCTCACATTTACGGTACTTATATTCGTTTGATTCGTCACTGATGAGTCCAAATATGCCAGTATGGATAATTTTACTGGTTTTGAACATATTAAGGACACTATTGAGAATGGACTAAGGAGACATAGGTAAGGATACTTTGTTAGGAGAACACCTGGTCCACCGGCCCGGCTCACCTGGTTAGGAAAGCGATAGGATAGAAAAAAGATAAATGGACATAAACAACATACCTAGACGATCAAGCAATATTTAGATTTACACACAAATTGATTTCACGAAATAACTATATAGGAATACATAAGGAGTAGATTTACCACGATTGATGTAGGAAGGAGAATGTAAAAGGTACTCACTTGTGAAGTAGAGGGTTCCTGAAGTCTAAAAATCCTGGTCAAATTCACATACCTAAATAAGCAAATAAACTGATACTTGCCATGTACTGTAGTCAGCTCTTTATAGATGCCCTGCTGTTTCAAATACTGTTAACTTGTATTGTATCCTTGAAGGAATAATGGATGCATTGTCATATGATGTACCTACGGAGAATAAACTAAAAGAAGGTAGAGACAGCAGTCGGATAACGATAATAAAAGAAGCAGGATAGATAGGCTAGGTTTAACTAAAGCAGAAAGGTACTCGTATCTAAGATAAAGATACCAGCGCTTCTGGACAGTTGCTTTGCTGTCGAAGAAAAGTAAAGGGAACCAGCATATTTGCTCTCAGGAACGGAAGAAAAGGGATGAACATATGTACTATATGGAGCTTCCTTAAGAAGGAAAAGAAAGTATTCAGAGTATTTGGAGTTTGTCGCTTGGATCACTTGCTTCTCCGGAAAAGGACGCAAGGAAGCAAGCAGCATATTCGGCTCTAAAGGGAAAAAGGCACCTGCATATCTGGTGCGTATGTTTTAATTTGATTCTCTGGGAAGGGAGGGAAGTACCAGCATATTTGGAGCATCGTGTGCGTCGTCGAGACTTGCGCCGCTAACATCAGCAACATCTAACGGGACGTCCCATGCAACACTCGGCGGGACGAGTGCCAGACTCTCGAATTTCTCCTCCGAACTTCGAGAATGGTAACAACGACTTTTGTAAGCGCCTTTCATTTGTTCTTGATAGATTTTTAAATTGGCCGTGCCGTTGCTTCGATTTTGGAAATTCGAAGGTTCGGAGTATTTCTCATTTCGGATTTTACCTAACATCCTACGTCAACTAATATACGTCTGTATGTCGAGTTTTATGTCATATGACACATTAAATGACGTCTCAATGCAGAAGATTATTATCATGAGACAGTGCTTTTAATTCGCTTTCCACTGATCATTTCATTAAGCATTTGAACTTCAGGTTTGCAAAATAATCAGGTCCAGTCCAGAATATGATTATAAGATGTAGGAGTATTAAGCACGTACATTTAAAACAAAATGAATAGCTCATTTTGTTTTAAATGTACGTGCTTAATACTCCTACATCTTATAATCATATTCCTAAAAGCAATAATACTATCACAATTAATTACATTAAGTACCTACACCTAAAATAGATTGGGAATGAATGTGAAATGTAACAACTGTGACATACGTACTATATACAGGTTTGACTGGTAAAGGTTCTACCTACTAGAGACTGGACAATGTAATGTATTTTCAAAAGCTACATTAAGATGTTGGTGGGCATTTTCGGTGTAATCTGGTTTATAATAACATGCTCCACAACTATGTAGGCCTTCTTTTATACAGTGCGCCGGTAGAAATTCGAGAGTCACTTAGTTTGACCATTTGAAACGAGCTTGCGAATATTCTATAACTGACAGATACTATTTTGTTTGTCTGCGAAATTGGCAGCGAATTTGTAACATCCATCCATCATTACCAAGGTAATAGTTTTGACCATCCTTGATAATTGGTAAACTTAAACATAAAAATATAATTGATGCATTGCAGCAAAAGTAAACCAAAAACCAAACTGAAAAATTTAAAAATTTGTTTGTATGTGACAAACAATTTAGATGATTTGTCTTTGATAAGGCATCGCTAATTTTGTACCAGGACGTTCCTGTCATCGTAATAGACTTATGCAATGCTTCGGTTCCCGACGGTATTAATGTCTGGTGAGGTTTCCGCTTGACTGTTTGACAGACGATGAAGATCTTGTAGACAGTAGCACTGCCAACAATCTTTTCCTAAATTGATTGCCAAAATATTTCTATTACACACCGAACGGCTCGGAGTAACTGTAATACCAGCTATGGAACATCCGCGCTCATTAGAGTCAGCAGAACGGACCGCACCTCGCTTGTCAAATTCAAAGCCGTCTTCACGGTAGCACAAGCGCAGCCGCGGTCAGTTGTGCGCACTCGCAGGCCCCGCACCCGCCCGCCGCCACACCGAACGTGCATGATGGGAGGGCGCGCTGCATACATCGTTATCACCTTTGGCGGCGCACTTTGGCGCGTGCGCGCCGCCGTCCCTTACGGCCTTCAGGTGGCGCGAGATTAGCAAGATGGCCGCCGTGCGCGCGGCACCTGCGCGGGACGCCGACACGGGCACGCCGCGCCGCGACGCGCGCCGCGAGGACGCCGAGTCCAGCGTCGCGCCCGTGCCGCCGCTGCGCGACGACGCGCGGGACGACGCGCGCGTCGCGCTCAGCGTGCCGCCTGCGGACAACGGCCCTGCTGCAACAACTACTTCCCCGGCTGTGTACGAACTGACTGCCTGAGTGGACGATCGAGCGGAGCGTGCGGCGTGGCTTCCATGTTGAACAAATTAAACCCATACAGGTGTATCGCTTCTTAGATTTTGCGCTTGGCCACGATGCTGCACGCCACGCTGCACGCTCGGCGTCGAGCGCCCACTCAGACCGTACAGTACACTTACTAGTTACTCCAATCAGGAGGTATGAAGGCAGAGGCAAACTGATCCCACGCAACGTACCAATGCATATGTCATTTGAACCCTGAATTTTGTATGTTTAATAGCAGGGACACACTGATCTCACGCTTCGCAACGTATGCGTTAATGACATCTGGACCCAGAAATTGTATGCTTAGAAACAAACTTAAAATACGCAAACTTGTGTATGACAGCCATTTTATTAGTAAGATAATAGTCCTTTTTTGACAAGTATGCGAGTGCGAGGGTGACGGTTTCTTATCCACGATGATAAGTAATAAAATGACAACCATCGTACGCCCGTAGGGCTATCCAATTTCTTGGACCAATCGCTCCTTGACGGAAAGCTGGACGAAAAGCCCACTTTTAATTTCTTTGATCATATTAGTCCAAGATATTGGATTAGTGGAATACCACCCTCAACTACCAAGATCCATCACTGCTGTAGCATCAGATACCCGTAAAAAAGCTGCGAGTTTAAAACTGTTATACTCGTAGTTTCTTCAACGGCCGGCCGTGACCTAGACTCAGCATGGCCAGCACAAAAGGGCGCGCGAGCTATCTCATGCGGGACATAGACTATCCATCTCTTCCTGTGGGTACCAATTAGAAAGCCACAGATAGTCTATCTCGCGCGTGAGATAGCCGTGCTGGGACGAAGATAGTGATCTAGCAGTGGATTCAGTTTTATATCTGCAGAACCCGATGCATATTCGGCTACGGTAGGAAAAATTAGAAATTTTTAGTGTTTTTTCAATAAAATAGTTATTAATATCAGACCCGTAGAGTAAATAAGCACATATAAGTTACTTTTGTGAAAAAAAAATCCAAAAAAAACTTTTTTTTTCAATTAAAACCATTTGGAAATAATTGCTGGAGAGCTCAATAGTGTACCGTTTAATTTTTTGCTCCTATTACAGGCCACACCCTGTATATCCAAAGCATATCTCTGGTAATAGACCTAGCTTAAATATACTTAATAATGACTCGAGCTAGAACTGTTTTGAAAACATAATATTTATCATTGTCAATTTATTTAATTGTATAATTCATGTGTTGACTTGTAAAAGTGCCCTTGTGGCCTATTTGCAGAATAAATTTTTTGTTTTTGATTTTGATAACTCAGCCAGACTCAACAAGAATCGAAATATACCAGTGTCGTTGAGCGAGTAGAGGCAGGGAGGAGTCAGCCGCGCATCAGCGAGGTGCGCCGGGTGGTAGCGGGCGCGCGTGTACAGGTGCAGTACCATGCACAGTAGCCCGGCCAGCACGAAGATGCCCGACGCTACGCCGAGCAGCGTCGGCATGTCCGCCGTCAGCAGCACCAGGTCTGGAGAAAGAAAAGAAGCAGTTGTTTTATACACAACGACGGTGGCAAACCCACCTGCCGAGGTTTTCCCGATGGACTACAGTATGGGGTTCTTCAAGAAAGGAGTTTATACATTTTGAAAGGGTCGGCAACGCGCATGTGATACCCCATGGAGTTGCAGGCGTCCATAGGCTGCGGTCTGACCCGGGTATGTCTTAAAACTACGACCAAGACCACCGGGGAATGGGCAGCAGCATTCCTAGAGTGCGGTGGAGATACTGCGATCGCCAACCCGCATGCCAAGCGTGGCGATTAAGGCATTTACCCCCCATGAAATTGGGGGAGGCCTATGTCCAGCAGTGGACGTCTTAGGACTGATATGGTGGTGGTGGTGGATAGGCTGCGGTGAACGCTTACCATCAGGCGGGCTGTACGCTTGTAAGCCACCGACGTGGCATAAAAAAAAACAGACACCGCCTATGGACATACGACCTCAAAAGAATCACAAGTGCGTTGCCAACCCTTTATTGACTTGAGGACTCGTTGTGTTGGGAGCTAGAGACATATGCAGATCCCTTACTCTCACACAATGCATCCTCGAGAGCTCTCAGCTCCTGCACCAGGAACATAACGCCACATACCTAAGGAGCAAGTGGTGATGTCGTGGTCGTTGGCTGATATTACAGCGACTATGGCGCTATTGTTATTCTGCCGCTCTTTGCCTCAGCGTTGGCAAAAGAAAGTAGTACCTTCAGTGCAGAACACTCTCTGCGTAGGCCGACTATGGCTGGTGCTGTGGTACCCTGCATCGCACTGGCAGAACGCGTTGTGGTTGACCTGGACGCACGAGGCGTGGGGATCGAAGGCCCGACACGTCTGCCGGTAGAAACACTGCTCGCCGAGCTTCTTCGCTGGAATGGGAAAGTTGGTCATAAGCACAGTATAATTCATAGTAGGTATGTAGCAACAAGCTGGCAGTCGCTTCCGTAAAAACTAGTGCCTACGCCAATTCTTGGGATTAGGTAGCGGACCCCAGGCATTCTTCAGGATGCAACTGTACTGGGAATAACGCTAAGAGGATGATGATGTAGCAACAAGCTCTTTCCATACAAACTTTGCACGTTTTTCTTCGTGTATGTTTGCGCTACAGTTATTGTTTTTGGTCAATTTCCTTATTTTTCTGTAAGCTACGACTTGATGTTAATTTTTATATTTTTTTGTAATTTTTATTTTTATTTTTCTGAAATAGTTAAAGCAAAATTTCAACATCAAGCTCTGCATATCCAATAACGTTTGTATGGAGAAGGCCTTGCCCTACCCTTCGCCTTAACGGGACCAACGTCTCAAATTACATGAGAAATCGCCAGTAACGATGCACCATCCCATACTAATCTAATTTTGTATTAAGCAGTAACCCTGCTTTTAGTATGGGATGGCGCATGGTTATTGGCAATATCTCAATGTTAATGTTGCCTTTAAAAGAAGGCCAAGTCTTCTAAGGTACATGTCCATTGTGTGGTTCCAGTATGACACTGACAGTAACAACGCCGCCGCGCGTACGCACAAACGACAGGGTCGCCAGGACTGTTGCTGTCTTGCAGTATTAGCCGCGTTCGGGTGAATCTACACCTCCGAGGTTTGTAAGAGCCAAGAATAGCCAAAGTGATAACAAAAACATACATATGTACATACATAAACTCACGCCTATATTCCCAAAAGGGGTAGGCAGAGCCCACGAACCCAATTTCAGTGCCACTGCCAACAGAAACAGCAATGCCTATACACCTACACTACTAAAGAAGTTTGTAAGCTTTACCAAAGGTTACAATAATATTGGGTAGTAAAGTTGGGGTTATTTGACTATTAAAGACCATTAAGTGTTTATTATGGACATAAAGCCGTCTGCTTCTCATAAACTACTGGTAACAGGATTAAAGATAATGAAACGTAACACGATTAAGAGACTTCAGAAGTTTTTGATGAATGTGCTTACGTAAATCGACGTAATCTTAATAGGTTCGTCGAAAGTCATAGGTTCATATAGTCAATTATAGTCATAGCGACGACATTCTGCGAAAAGATAATGATGCGGAAAGAGGAAGCGGAGCGGGAGCGCGAAAAAGAGCCGATGCACATCCGCCCCGGCGCAGACGGGGTGGAAGAAGGCGGCAATAATTCATTAATCGCCTTATTCCCCAGTAGGGCCATGGGTTGGCGAACCACACAACTAGGCCCTACACGTCAGGAGGGGTTGGAGCTTTAGGAATCCTTCCCTCCATCGGCGCGCGGATGTGAATTGTGAAGGTGTACCTTTTGCGCAGCCGCGCGCGACCCCAAGGTTGACGGGATGCTTGGGGTCGCATTGACAGGAACCCGACGCAGGGTCGCAGTACACGTGGAGCAAGCTCGGGTTACACGTGAACTCGCACGGCGACCCCAGGTACTTGCCCTTCTCTGGAAATTAAAAATATTCATTGCTAATCTGAGATGTCCATGTACACCCAAAAAGTTTGTGGCTTGAGATCAATACCGACACCTGTCACACAGTCGTAGAGGCATGGGAAGTAGCGAGGAAAGGAGGCACAGAGGAAGTGTGGCAATATTACTCGTCATGCTCCTCGTCAAGTCCAGCGCTCCCTGTTTTGTTGGTTTTTGGGTGCGATTCAAAGGGACTAGTGCGGAGCGTCGCAATGACGTGTTCTGAAGAAGTTTGACATGATGCTCACTGCTACCGCTCATCATCGCACTTATCGCTATTAGCAGCGAGAGGTGCGCTGATGAAAGTTAGCCTTCATCCCCACATCTTGGCGCCATTGCGTTCTCGTACAATACAACAACAGGTCCTTTATACTGAGAGCATTTAGCTTGTGGAATGAGCTCCCTTCTGATGGTTTATGTATGTATGTATGTAAATACTTTATTGTACACAAAACACAGGTTAAAATACAGACAAATTCGGTTGTAAGGGATCTCTTCCAGTTAACATTTGTTTAGCATGGTACTTCAAAAAAGGCGTGAAAGGTTTCTGAAGGCGACGTTGTCTACTCACCATCACATGGGCTGTCAGCTTGTTTGCCACCGACGTGGTATATAAAAAAAAAAACGTAAACGCATGCGTTGCCAGCAGTGAACTCAATTTAAAAGTGCCCGTCTCGCTATATGCCAGCGCTGACAGGGTACTGGACTGTCGTCATGTAAATACATATATTTTCGAGCGAGTCCAGCGTCACTGGATCCATATAAAGCGGACAGTGCCAGTCCAGTGCTGACACGCGCCGCCTATTGTTACGCCATGGAAAGGCAGTCTTTCGACAGCGCGTGTCGCGTCGAGCAACATCTCGCTGGTACTGTAACAGGGTTTATACAGGATGTTTTTATTGAATTTATTTGACGACCTATTTAGCCTAGTTGGTACTGACTCTGCCTCCGAAGCTAGAGGTCCCGGGTTCGAATCCCGGCCAGGGCATTTATTTGTGCATTTTTCACGGATATTTGTTCTTGGGTCTTGGATGTTTTCTATGTATTTAAGTATGTATTTATCTATATAAGTATGTAAATCGTCGTCTAGTACCCATAGTACAAGCTTTGCTTAGTTTGGGACTAGGTCGATTTGTGTAAGATTGTCCCCCAATATATTTATTTAATTCCATTGATTGCTAGGGCAAAATCCCGAGATGAAATAAAGTAATCTTCTCTAAGACACTAGTATCCCAATTTGTACAATTTCGAAGATATTTCAGAATTCATTATCGTTAATGAACACCCCTAGTATAGTAAGTATAAAAGATCCTTAACAATACAATCATAAATATGGATACATGATAGGACTTTATAAGTCAGAGATAAAGTCGAAAAGTTATTTCAGGTTACCTCCCCTACACGTAAAGTTGGAGTGCTATATTATTTCTTTCAAAATCCATCGTGTGGGGTACTTATCGTTAATTAGCTCGTTTAAATGTAATTTGGGTTTTATTCAACCATTTTTTCACTCTCTCCCCTGCCAGCTAAAAAATAAAAATAATAATAATAAACGGTTGCTACCTACTGTGTTACTGCCGTTACTGGGTATGTGAAAAGGTATGTGAAATTATGCGATAGTAGTACATACACGTATAACGAATTAAAAGGAAAACGATCACAGCCAAGAAGTAGACGACACGCGCTTGACCAGTTTTTTTTTTATAAAAGTGAATAAGTTAGTCTTTTTATTAATTCATGAACTGTGTCATGTAGCTAGGTACTTATTTAGGCAACGCAACAATTTATTTACCGACAACGACTTTTCCCCAAAACTTTGTCCTTTAATTATTGAGAGATTTTAAATCAATTCCACTCAAACGATTTTTAATAGGCCTTGCCTTTGAATCTCTCCGCCATCGCCGGTTTCCGGCGATAAGGCTCTGGAGGAAATTGCTTCAAATCAAATAACCGCTGTTGGCAATTTCGTTGGCGAATTTTTATTTACGGTATCTGAAGAATTTTACGCTTTGTAATTATTAGTGTGTATTTTATTTTAGGCAAACAGATTAGGTTATTTACCGGGGCCACCGGGGCCTGTGACTTCGTCCGCGTTGAACTTGTTATGGCCTTGGCCCGGCACACTTCTGAGTGGCATTGAAGAAGAAGAAGTAGAAAAACATTCGTAGCACAGCACACAAATATATACTAACGGAGTAATATATACGATACACATAAAACAAAGACAAAAAAAAACCGTCGGGGCCAACTGGTGAGATCACGGCCTATAACACACAACTTAAAAAAAACATTTTACATTGCATTGCGTCGCGGTGTCGCATGTGGCATATCATAGAAAATATTATTATAATATAAGACGTCGCAACTCGCAGCGTAGACGCTGCGACGACTCCCACGCGACGCAACGCAACGCAACGCAACCATTTTATTCTCAAGCCGTCTCTCCTACCCAGGGCTCGGAACCGGTTAATCTCAAAATCCTGAAGTAGCCAAATATTTTTCATTAGTTTATGCTCTTTATGTAGGACTCAATAATGTATTTGGGTTATTACTTCATATTGTTAGATTGCCTGATTAAACATGAAATAGTAGACGAAAGAACGATAAGAACTAAAAAAATACCGGTATTTTTGTATGGACAGAATACCGGTGTCCGAGCCCTGCTCCTACCTGTCGCACTCACTCACACCTTACCCGTTTTTTATTAATTTAATGCGATGCGGCTTAAATATCCAACAGCTTTCATGGCATTATAATATACTGCATAGAAAACTACCAAGTTAAGGCTAAAAATAGTTCGTGTAAAATAACACACGGCTGCTGTCCGCGAGTTCCTGGGGTGAACTTGGCTGGACACACTGCCGCGTGTGGCCGCGTATCTACTTAGATTGAGAGTCGTTGAATTTGAAGTGGAGAGTGAAAATTGAGTGGAGAGTGGGAATATAAGATAGACAAACTTACACGATGAACAACAACGTTTTAATAAGTAATTTGTAGCTAAAACCTGAACTAAGTAAATGCCCATAAATACAGGGTGTGGCCTGTAATAGAAGTAAAAAATTAAACGGTACACTATTGAGCTCTCCAGCAATTATTTCCAAATGATTTAAATTGAATTTTTTTTTTGTAAATGTTGCTTATATGTACTTTTGTACTCTACTGGAGTGGTATTTCTTATTAACAATTTATTCAAAAAAATTATAACAAAAATTAAAAAATCACAGAAATATTCTTTGAAACCAAAAATGCGACAACGATTATGAGCCATAACTTGAAGCAACCTCAAAATCAGCATTGACTGCCGCGCTATAATCTCTGGGTGCCAAGATTCATTACTTGGAGGTCATAACTTTAGATCAAAATTTCTCCCAATTGAAAAAAGATTTTTTTTTTGTATCTTGTGTTACTGCAGATGCTCTAAGGAAGCGTCCTTTAAATTTATTGCTCCTATTACAGGCCACACCCTGTATATATATGATATGAGTAATTTTATGCGAAGGAAATCACAGAAAGGAAATGGACAGACAGAGTTAAGTACTTTGAAAAAATTACACCTCGTCGAGTTTCTTACGCCGGTTCTTCTCGTGGCAGAGGTTTATTTTTCCGAGCCGGTGGTAAATTATTCACGTTCACAGGTGCATGTAATATGCCTAAATTGCAGAATAAATAACTTTTACTATGAAATTTATCATGTTAGTAGAATGGATTCATACGTCACTCTAGCTATATGCGATAAGCACATTCTCATATCTCCATTTATTTAATCGTATGGCATATATTTTACGAACCGTGAGATCTTCGAGAAGACAAGTACGGTTGCCAGTTTTTGTTGCACTTTTAGCACCACCCAGGGGTCACGTGTAGGGTAACGGTCGGTACTCCCTACGGACGTGGTGCAACTTCGACCCCCCTTTGTCAAGTGAGTGGGCAACTTGACTGTTAGAAGTTCTCAAGCCGCCCGAAGGCCCCTAACTTGGCTTAACGACTGCTGTCGTAGACAGCAGCCGGGATCAACGGCTTAACGTGCCTTCCAAAGCACGAGAGCGCTCAGTTAGTAACCACTCAAAGCGGTCACCCATCCAAGAACTGACCTGCACCCACATTGCTTAACCTCGCATACCGCACGCGGTACGCGGGCGCCGCTGGGCCACGAGCGCTCTTATATCTCCATAAAATCTCAATTCATATCTCCATAAAAGGTAGGTATTTTTCAATTTCCGCATCTGGCAATGGCAATGCAACGGACGCAGGAAAGGCCTTGCAAGTTTCCCGCTTAATGGGATTGCTTTAGTTTCCATTTGTTGTGAGTTGTTACCTCAGTTGTTACTACCACCACCATATCAGCCAAAGGACGTCCACTGCTGGACATAGGCCTCCCCCAAATTCACGGGGGGTATAGTTGTTACTAGATGAGAAGTTATTTATCGAACTGAAACTTTCGTGGGACATATTTTTGACACAAATCTAACTAGACTAGACCCATACGTAGTAAGCCCAATTAGGCTTTAGGCTTGTATTATGGGTACTAGACGACGATATGTTTAATAGATAAATACGTAGAAAACATCCAAGTCTCCGGGACATATGCTTTTGCTTACCACATAAACAAATGCCCTTACTAAGATTCGAACCCGGGCCGAGAAAGTGTTGTTTAAGACTATATCACTAAAATGGTTAAAACTCACGAATACATACACAAATAAATGACTATCTATCACTCCGGCGACATATTTCGAACCAACCCCCTAAGCTAATTCACTATTTTTTAGCATTAACAACGTTTAAAGCTAAACGACCCATTCTTTCGAGTAACATTCACTCACAAACTCAAGTCAAAGTGAGATGAAAAATTCCTGCACACATTCATAAGTTAGAAAATGTCATGTCAGCGACTTCAGAACTAAAATGACGTAACTGACTTTGAATTCCTCGGTACATACGTCATTTTGACGAAGTACCTTCGTGTATCTCAAGATCTTAGCGTGAAATTAATTACCATGTCCCTTCGTGTTTACTAATCAAATGTATACTTTAAGGCTCGAGGTTAGGTTTTAAATTCCTTTGTATGTGACGCTGGCTTTCATTTCAGAGGCGAAAAGTCTTCTTTGTTTACGAACTGAAAAAGGCTTGACGACGTGTGCATTAGTCTCGTGTTAGGGTTGTCAGGAGTGTGTATGAAACATAAAACGTTTTCAAAATACTGTCAGTATGTATTCCATACTTTTTTTAAATCGTATGGCATTTATTTACGAAGAGATCTTCGAGAAGACAAGTACGGTTGCCAGTTTTATTCCATACTAATCCATAGCCATACGATTATATATACTATTAAGATTATAAATGCGAAAGTAACTCTGTCTGTCTGTTACCTCTTCATTCTTAAACTTGGTAGTCTTCTTAAATATCAACAGCTTTCATGGTATTATTTGTAACCTACTGCTTAGAAAACTACCAAGTTTAGGCTCAAAATGCATTAAGCCGCAATAAATTAATTTGTTTTACTGTAAACAATCTTGTGCCAGTTTTGGCACCTTTTCAGATAATTTACGGAACCTGGCACCCATTTAGATCTCAATTCTTTTGTCGGTGTAGTCGACAACCATTCATCGCATATTCTTAATATTGAACTTAGTTCCCATTTTCACATTTATGTTTTTGATGGGATATACTGACACTAAAAACCTAGGTCGGTTCATTTACTAGAGAGGCAATAGGATTAACGCACCTTATTAACCTATTTTTTTATAGCTTACACTTTACAGGAACATGTCTGACTTTTGTTATTATATACCATTTCGTTCAAGACATTCAATACAGTTGCAAATCTATATAAAGTATTTTGAATACATAAGGCTTGTTCTTCGCGGTCAGGTAGAGGGTTAACTGTGGTCTGACGAAAAAAAAAACCGCCGTAGACACTGAATATTCACCAGCCTATGATTTGCTCAGTGCAAACCGAAGTGAAACGCAAAGCTCCGAAATTGGGTCGCGTGACAACCCTACCCAGGCTTTAGGTAACGGTTAGGGCTGCTAGGGACATATTTGCAGGCTGTTTAGGTAATGATTCGGAGTCCGGAGTTGACTGGAGGTAATTGCCTGAGCTCTTATTGAAGCCTGATAGGTAGTAGCTCGTTGAAGTCTAGGTTTTAGGTAGGGTTCTGGGTAGAAATAGAAGATACTACAGTTGGTATGGGTGGCATAATGGTTTATATCAATAGGGTCAGGTAACCATGACTTGAGTTTAAATTAACTTAACCGGAAATATTAAAAATAAATACAAACGTTGTGACAGACAGACGGACAGCCGGAGTTGTACCATAAGGATTTCTTTTTTACCCTTTTTTGTTTTGCATAAATTTTAAATTTTGTTAATTGGCTTTGTAGGTATATTACCTAAATCTCTATCATATTTTTGTAGGTAGCCGTTTGAATGGATAAAGTGACAGAGTAAATTATGACTGCTTTGGTTTGGTCTGGCGCCTGCTGTAATTACGGATGAATTGCAATTACATAGTTAAGGATATATTATTCCTACATTTTAATTAATTCATTTGTGTTATGAAAGTTACCCATATAAATTGTATATGACTAGTTTTCGTAACACAGAGGAATCAATAAATATGTACAATTGTTTTGCATTTCACCCATATAGAATAATAGCCTTCGGGTTAGTTATTGAAGCAACTTTATAAGAAAAAACAGCCGTAGTTTTTTTTCGTACTACCTTGACCTAAAACAAAGTCTTGTGCGCTCAACTGTACTATAATACATAACACTAGGTAACGATTTTAAATACAGCAAGAAAAATAAAGTGGGGATGGGCATGTCCTATGTACGTTAGAACTTAAAAAGAAAGGCGGAAATTATCTTGTTCTAATAACAATATGAGGTTTCTGCTGTCTGCTGGTAGTAGATATTTCATATTAGAGAATAGTTGAGATACGGAGACTGACGCCGATGATTCTATGAAAGTACATGTACATCATCATCATCCTAGCGTTATTCCCAGTACAGCTGCATCCTGAAGGATGCCTGGGGTACAAATTAAGTAAAAGAAAACAGAAAAGTACATCTATATACATTTAAAATACAATACTCTTTATTGCACACCTCAAATAAAGTACACAGTACAGTACGTAATAATGATAAATAGATGCAAACGAAAGGCGGTCTTATCGCTAAAGAGCGATCTCTACCAGACAACCTTTGGGTAGCGGAAATCAAATCAAATAATTACAATTCGCAGTAGGTGGTGCAGAAATTATTTATGAAACCTACTAATAATTACAACAATTTTATACTACTTTTATAATAATATACATATATAAAAATAAATATTTATACATACATCCATATATATATACTTAGCATCGAAACAGAACACATTTCAACAGTTTTAAGAATTCGTGTCTGTTTGTCTGTCTGTTTATATGTCTAAGCATTGTGACTGTCGGCCTTCAGCCTTCCGTGCATTGCCGCTCCGCTTCGGGCCTTCGGCCCTCAGCCTTACATGAGCGGACCGCTCTCTGTTGGCTAACTTGCCCCTCTGTGTGAATGATCGGCACGAGGAGCCCGCTCTGTGTCTGCCTTTGGACTCGCATGCCTTCCCCCTCTGCATCAAGGAGCCCGCTCTGTGTCTGCCTTTGGACTCGCATGCCTTCCCCCTCTGCATCAAGGAGCCCACATAAGGAGCCCGCTCTGTTGGGACTCTCGACCTTCGGCCTCGCGTGCATTGCCACTCTGCTTCAGGCCTTCGGCCCTACATAAGGAGCCCGCTCTGTTGGGTCGCTCGACCTTCGGCCTCGCGTGCGGGCCACACGGCTCCGGGCCTTCAGCCCTCAGCCTTATAATTATAAGGATCCCGCTTTATGTGAATGCTCGGCTTTCGGCCTCGCATGCCTTGCCACTCCGTTTCGGCCCGTCAGTCATCAACTTTACATAAAAAAACCACTCTGTTGGGAAGCTCGGCCTTCGGCTTCGCGTGTCTCGCCTCCCTGCTTCAGGCCTTCGGCCCTCAACCTTACATAAGAAGCCCGCTATGTGTGAATGCTCGGCCTTCGGCCATCATACTTACATGAAGAACCCACTCTGTTGGGAAGTTTTACGGAAGAACTGCGTAGCGAAACTTTTATCATTGTACATGTAATATTTTTACGGGCTTCATTCGTCTAGAATCGGTACATTTGATATTCTGAAATAAGCTTTATCATTCGTTTTGAAAGCACGAGCACGTAGCACCAACTCTCGTTACAATCGGACACTTTTACTCGAAGTTGTAGACGATTATATATACCTAGGACAGACTGTCCAGTTAGTTAGGTCCAACTTCGAGAAAGGGGTTCATCGTCGAATCCAACTCGACTGGGCAGCGTTCGGGAAGCTACGGCACATCTTTTCGTCCAATATTCCGCAGTGTCTCAAGACGAGGCTCTTTGACCAGTTTGTGTTGCCAGTGATGACATATGGCACGGAAACTTGGTCGCTTACTATAGGCCTCATAAGAAGGCTCAAAGCCACCCAAAGAGCAATGGAGAGAGCTATGTTGGGAGTATCTCTGCGTGATCGCATCAGAAATGAGGCCATCCGCAGTAGAACCAAAGTAACCGACATAGCCCTCCAAACCGCTAAACTTAAGTTGCAGTGGGTGGGGCATATTGCACGTAGAACCGTTGGCCGTTGGGGAGGAATGGTTCTCGAGTGGCGACTACGTACCGGAAGGTGCGGCGTGGGTAGGCCCCCCACAAGGTGGACTGATGACCTGGTAAAGGTCGCAGGTGTCCGCTGGAAGGCAAAGGAACGGCCATTGTGTCACTCTTTGGAGGAGGCTTATGTCCAGCAGTGGACGTCTTTCGGCGGATATGATGATGATGATTCTTTTTGAAAAAAGGATCCCATATTAAAATTTGCCGTGCGCGGTAAAGAGCATGTCATATTGAATGTAATCATTTCTTAAGGGGGTGTAAATAAGGGTAAAAGATTTCATCATCATCATGTCAGCCGAAAGACGTCCACTGCTGGACATAGGCCTCCCCCAAAGACTTCCACAATGACCGGTCCTGCGCCACCCTCATCCAGCGGACACCCGCGACCTTCACCAGGTCATCAGTCCACCGTGTGGGGGGCCTGCCCACGCTACGCCTTCCGGTACGTGGTCGCCACTCGAGAACCTTTCCGCCCCAACGGCCATCGGTACTACGTGCTATGTGCCCCGCCCACTGCCACTTAAGTTTTTGACCCGGGTATGTCCTAAAACTACGACCAAGACCACCGGAGGATGGGCAGCAGCATCCCTGGAGTGCGGTGGAGATACTGCGATCGCCAACCCGCATGCCAAGCGTGGCGATTATGGCAATTACCCCTCATGACATACACAAACAGGCCACGGCCCCGTGGTTCCGGCGACCCCCAGTACCCTGGTTCTGGTAGCGGCCAGGGTACTAGCGGGGTCAGGGGTGCGAAGAATCTCCGGTTAAGATCCGGCTACCACCACCGACGACTCCTGGCCCTGGCAACATACAACACACGAACACTGCGGACCGACGAAAAGATAGCGGAACTGGAAGAAGGATTGAGCAAGTTGGGTTGGGATATCGTAGGGTTATCTGAAGTCCGAAGAGAGGGGAAGGACACGATAACCCTGAAGTCCGGCAACTTGCTCTATTTCCGGGAGGGCGACCAACAGTCCAAGGGAGGTGTCGGGTTTATCGTCCACAAATCCCTCGTGAACAACGTGGTGAAGATCGAGAGTGTGTCGGCTAGGGTGGCGTACCTTATACTCAGAGTATCCGAGAGGTACTCGTTGACGGTCATACAGGTGTACGCGCCGACCTCGGCACACTCCGACGACGAGGTGGAGGCTATGTATGAGGATATATCAAAGGTCATGCATAGTTCCAAAACCTACTTCACCGTTGTTATGGGGGATTTCAACGCGAAACTGGGCAAGAGAGACGGCGAAGAGCCGAGAGTGGGGCAATTTGGAGTTGGAAGTCGGAACCACCGGGGCCAACTACTGGCTGGTTTCTTGGAGAAGGAGGGACTCTACATGATGAACTCCTTCTTCAAGAAACGCGAGCACAGGAAGTGGACCTGGATGAGTCCCGACGGTGCAACAAAAAACGAGATTGGCTTCATCATGTCGACGAAGAGGCATATATTCAATGATGTCTCTGTGATCAATACGGTTAAAACCAGAAGTGATCATCGTTTGGTAAGAGGCACATTGAATATATGCGTCAAGCTAGAGCGCTCTCGACTGATGAAGTCCACGCTCCGTCCAGCAGCAGTCCAAATCCAAAACCCCGAGAGCTTTCAGCTGGAACTCCAAAACCATTTCGATTGTCTAGGCGGCGATGTGGACGAATTCAACAACGGGTTTGTGGAAGCTGTCCATAGCATTGGGTCTAAGTTCTTTAAGGCCCAACGAACTCAAAGAGCCAAAAGGCTCTCTATCTCCACTCAGAGGCTCATTGAGTAAAGGAATGAGATGATTCTGCAGTCTTCAGCCGATGCGAAATTATACAGGCAGCTCAATAAACAGATATCTAAGTCCCTTACCCGCGATCTGCGCCAATTCAATACAAATCGTATTGAAGAGGCCATCGAGCTCGCCAGATTAAAAACTGAGGATGGTAGAATCGTTTCCTCCAAACCTGAGCTTCTGAGTGAGATAGAGTGCTTTTATGGACAGCTATACACGTCAACTAGCAGACCCGAAGTTGGTCTGGCGGAAGACCCTAGAGCTAGATTAACCCGGCACTATACCGAAGATATCCCGGACATCAGCCTGTACGAGATTAGAATGGCTCTTAAGCAGCTGAAGAACAACAGGGCACCCGGTGAAGACGGAATTACAGCTGAACTCCTGAAGGCGGGTGGAAAACCGGTCCTTAGGGCCCTTCAGAAGTTGTTCGACTCCGTCTTACTGGAAGGGAAAACTCCAAAGGCATGGAACAGAGGTGTGGTGGTGCTGTTCTTCAAAAAGGGTGACAACTCCTTACTGAAGAACTACCGACCCATCTCACTTCTGAGCCATGTCTATAAGCTGTTTTCAAGAGTCATTACGAACCGTCTCGCACGCAGGCTAGATAACTTCCAGCCTCCCGAACAAGCCGGTTTCCGAAGAGGCTTTAGCACCGTAGACCACATCCATACGCTCCGTCAGGTTATACAGAAGACTGAGGAGTATAACCTGCCCCTCTGTTTAGCGTTCGTGGACTACGAGAAAGCCTTCGATTCGATTGAAACGTGGGCTGTACTACAATCTCTCCAACGGTGCCAAGTGGACTACCGGTATATCGAAGTGCTGAAAAGTTTGTACAAGAACGCCACTATGTCAGTCCGAGTCCAGGACCAGAACTCAAAGCCTATTCCGTTGCAGCGGGGAGTCAGGCAAAGAGATGTTATTTCTCCTAAACTGTTCTCCGCTGCACTGGAGGATGTTTTCAAGACTCTGGACTGGAGAAGGTTAGGCATCAACATAAACGGCGACTACCTCACTCACCTTCGGTTTGCTGACGATATAGTAGTCTTGGCTGAGACCATGGAGGATTTAAGTACAATGCTCAATGACCTCAGTAAAGCCTCCGAGCGAGTTGGTCTAAGGATGAACATGGACAAGACGAAGATTATGTCAAATGTCCATGTCGCACCAACTCCCTTAACAATCGGACACTTTACGCTCGAAGTTGTAGACGATTACATATACCTAGGACAGACTGTCCAGTTAGGTAGGTCCAACTTCGAGAAAGAGGTTAATCGTCGAATCCGACTCGGCTGGGCAGCGTTCGGGAAGCTACGGCACATCTTTTCGTCCAATATTCCGCAGTGTCTCAAGACAAAAGTCTTTGACCATTGTGTGTTGCCAGTGATGACATATGGCACTGAAACGTGGTCGCTTACTATGGGCCTCATAAGAAGGCTCAAAGTCACCCAAAGGGCAATGGAGAGAGCTATGTTGGGAGTTTCTCTGCGTGATCGGGAATCAGGAATGAGGCCATCCGCAGCAGAACCAAAGTGACTCCGAATCGCTAAACTTAAGGTGAAAGATTTATGGGAAAACAAATAATTCTAAAGCGAGAATGAGTTCTACGCAGACGAAGTCGCGGGCAAAAGCTAGTATATAATAAATAAATATTGGGGGACAATCTTACACAAACCGACCTAGTCCCAAACTAAGCAAAGCTTGTACTATGGGTACTAGACGACGATATACATACTTATATAGATAAATACATAGAAAACTTCCAAGACCCATGAACAAATATCCGTGCTAAATGCACAAATAATGCCCTGGCCGGGATTCGAACCCGGGACCTCTAGCTTCGGAGGCAGCATCACTAGTAACTAGGCTAAGCAAGCCGTCAATCTATGTAGTATAGTCAGCTGCAAAAGTATCTGACTGGACAAGCCGTTCGAAAATATCTGTCACGCGGTAGGCCACGATAACGTAACTGTTTTTAACGTAACTACGTAACTGTTTAGCCAAACAGATATGATTTGCTTTGTTGCATAATTTATTATTATTAGTGCCTATACGTTTACGTATATATCTATTCAGGGTAGGTAATGCATTTAGGGTTTCCCTACCTAAAATTTATGACAGTGTTTTTCCATGTAAAATGGGAAAAACTCGTGCTGGATATTTTTGCAACCAACCCTATTGCGATAGGTACATACTCATAATAATCGAAACAATGTAGTGTAGGATGTACCTAGTCGGGTAAACCCATTATGAGATGAAATAAGTCAATCTAAATTTGTATTTGACAAAAAAAAAGTAAAAAGTAAAAGTAGTTTATTCTTCAAATTAGGCATATTACATGCACCTATGAACGTCAATAAACTACCACCGGTTGGGAAAAATATACCTCTGCCACGAGAAGAACCGGCGTAAGAAACTCGGCGAGGTGTCATTTTTTCAAAACAATATACATTGTATAGTTACATATAAAATTACAGTGTCAGCTACAAAATTACTTAAATAACAATGCTACAGTAGAAAATATATTTTTGCTATAGATTACCCGTGCAGGACGCTATCACTGCCAAACATCCCTATCCATGATGTAATCGTTTATCTTATAATATGCTCTTGAAATAAGTGTTTGTTTGCAAAAATAACAAAAATAATTATAAAAAAAATAATAACAAAAACTGACTGCAAAAATAACAAAAATAATTCAAAATCAATACGTTTAGTACAATAGACCCTAACTTTATTATGACGTGCCGAAAACCATTAAGTCGACCTACATACTAACATACCTCTATATCATAATACGTAGTTAATTACTATATACACATAAGGAGGAGAAAACATCTTGTCAAGTTAGAAGTAAGAAGAAATGAAGCGCTGGTCACATATATATTTCGGGTATTACGCGGAAAGCTGCATAACCCTAGAGTGCTGGAGTCGCTCGGGCTGGCGGTGCCGAGCGGGCCGCGCTTGCTCGCGCGGCCCGCTCGCCAATGCACCCCTGCCATAAACATGCTCAATGTTTCTACCAAAACTGACCTCTTTAACTGCACTCTGACTGAATTCACAGATGTCGCATGTAAGCATTTAAGTTTTTCGTAATCATTATTTTGTATAGGTTGTATGTATTTTGTTTGTTTGTTCGTTTGTTTGTGCGCAAGAGTCAGTGTGGTACTGCAGAACCGGTTGGTTCTGGTTTGCGAGTTGCCACACCGAGCATGGCGCTCTATGTATCGCGCCTGCACTACACCGCCACGGCTGATGATGTGGTGGAGTACGTTCGCCAGAAGACCGACTTCCCGCTGAGGGTGTTCCAGCTGCGTTCGCGTCTCTACGTGCACTTCAGCTCATTTGTGGCGCGTGTGCCGCGGCCGCTGCAGGAGACCATCGCATGTGTTGACTTCTGGCCGAAGGGTGTGGTGTTTCGACGGTTCTGGGGCAACCTACCGAATCCTACACTGGAGACGACGATGCAACGCGGCCACGCCGTTTCGTCGCCTAAATAGATATTTTTTTATAAGCTTAAGCTTCATGGCGCATTGGGTTAACTGTAATGCCATGTAAACATTTGTAATAATAAATAAATTAATTGTTATCTTGATTTACCCTTATACGAAAGTATATTTTAATCATAAGCCATTAATTTATTTATCTATTAACTTCACTGTAAACCAGGCTCTACAGATAGGTCAAGGACAAATACATCATTTTGGGGTTACCAAAGCTCCTGTTTAAATACCCGCTTTCCTAATAACGACGAGATTGCTCTTGCATTTAGATTAGGCGCTAAATCCTACTCGGATAGTAACTTTTTCAGCATTTTGCAATTGTAAAGCAAATGCAGATATCGGAAATTAACGAAGTCCCGTCTCAAGACAAAGGCTTTGGCTTGATTTTGTTAAAATGGAATAATGTTTTTGTAAATCCAAATTGTGTTGCATAGCACGTCCGTGCTACTATTATGTTGAAACTAATTCTAATTCAAATTAAACTAAACTAAGTTAGGCAACCTATAATTTATGTGTTATTTACAAAAGTGGCTTCATATTTTATTCGTGCGAACTGTGCTATACTTACTTAATGCAAATTAGTGAGACGCGACGTCAGTTACTTAACTACATCCAACAAATCTATACTCAATATTATAAAGCTGAAGAGTTTGTTTGTTTGTTTGAACGCGCTAATCCCAGGAACTACTGGTTCGAATTGAAAAATTCTTTTTGTGTTGGATAGTCCATTTATCGAGGAAGGCTTTAGGATATATATAACATCACGTTGCGACCAATAGGAGCGAAGACGCGGACAAAGTCGCGGGCAATAGCTAGTCCTTCATAACTAGCTTTTGCCGTCGCGTAGAAGTCGTTATCGCTTTAGATAAGTAGGCAATGGCTAAAAATGATTTTAGGCTCATGCTTAATTATCTCTCTCCCATTCAAACCTACTGTAACCCTTTCCGGGGCTTTAGCCTATCTCCATGCTCAATTTAATCTAAATTATTTAAGACACATCTTTTTAAATGGCTCAAGGAAAATCCTTTTTATTTTACTCCTACTCCGTAAAGGACATATTCACCTTGACATTAAATGAATTAATATAATAAAACTTATTTATCTGAAGTAAATGCATATAATGTATTATTTTATTACGTACTTTCAACTTTGAAAAATAACGTATTTAGACTAAAATTATTATGTGTCGTCACGTGTCGTGCATTGTGTCTTATTCATGTGTGCCGTGTCTGATAATGATTGTGTGTACGCCACTTTATCAATAATTTTTGTTTATAGTTACAATGCATGTCACTGTGTGACAAAGTAGTAGGTAGGTATGGCTTCATGAAAAATTGTAGCATCGTATAGTATGTATACCCTATCTTGGGCAAATAAATAAATGACTAATGACTAAATACGCCCAGTAAAGATCACGGGAGTCTGCGGGATGCGGTCAATTGTGGTACTCTTTGGGAGAGGCCTATGTCCAGCTGTTGGATGTCCTTCGGCTGATATGATATTGATGAAAAGGTAATAGATAGACATTTTTACTTTCGAATTTGTAATATTAGTATGGTCTCAAACTAAAATAAGTCAGGCGTCAAAAAGCAGTTAAATCCGCAAATGGCTTTCTTATAAATTATAACGAGGAGTTCTAGAGCAAAGTTAAAATAGGAAAGTTCTCAAAGAGAGAAACTTGCAAGCATTAAATGCGCGCTTGGACAAGGTACTCTTTACACTCAAACTCTGTCCGTCTGTCTGTTTGAAGTCCAGAATGCGATACAGGACATTTTGTACCTATACTTTGTTTACAATTGTGAACTGCATATTTTTTTAGGGGAACTTTAATTATTATAATGTGAGCCTTATTTTGAAACAGCTTTTTGGTAATGGTAATACTTAGGGTAAAAAAATATGAATCCTCAACGTCCCATGTTGGTTATCATCATCACCTTTAAACGAGTTTTACTTTTAGAGGGTGATGAGTGGATATCAATATCAAGCGAACAAAACTTAAATAAAAAACCAATCAGTGAAAAATCCATTGAAAAGAAATTGTACATGTCGCTCGTAACCCTTGTCGCTGTGTCATAAAAACATAATTATGTTAGCTTAACATTCAGCTAGCTCGAGCCATATTTCCCACATAAAACGACCAACAAAACGCCGACACGGCCCCTTTTAAAGCCCACATTTTCACAATAAAACTCGGTAAGTATTAGCAGTGTGACATCTGTGAGCTTGGCCGGTTGGAACTCTGCCAGCAGCCGAGCCTTGGCGCACTACAGTTATTGCGTTATTTGAAATTTCATATTTTTAATTCGTTTCTGCACTAAAATTCGCGAGCGCCTGCTAAATTATGCGAGCAAAAACAGCAGCTGTAATAATAATAACTCCTTGCTGTGAATTTTCACGTAGGCGCTTGGGGAATTTAGTATTCTATTCGCGGCAGATTGAATCAGTCAAGGGTGAATGCTCACTCTAAAGGGCTTTGTTTTGGAATGAACGATACTACTCCTCACTGCCTGAGTTTTACCTAAAGCGTAGTTAGGAGTGCGGTGAATTAATGCACGAAGATCAATATATGCGGCCTTTGACACAGTGATTATCACGTAATACACGTAAGTAGTAAGGCGATGTATAAACGAAATGTCTTTTACATGTGTCTTGAGGTGTATAACCGCTTGCCTGAAGGCTTGAGAAAGCTCCAGGGGATTATTTTAAGTCCACATTAAATAAGCTGGCTGATGGAGGAATGTTTCTATCGGGTTAGTTATTTTGTCGAACAATATAGATTTAATAATTAGTATTACATTATATTTAGTAATTAATTATGCGACATTCTTCTTCAATTTTAGTATTACATTTTGAAATTCTAAAGTTTAATTCTATTTATTTTATTTGTAAAATATTTGCACGCTTTACATACATGGCTGAATATATGAAACTAAAAAATATAATACCTTATAAGTCTTTTGAGACTGTATTCTCAGCAAATAAAAATTGATTGATTTTTTTAAATTTAATCGTATGGCATTTATTTACGAACCGTGAGATCTTCTAGAAGACAAGTACGGTTGCCAGTTTTTGTTGCACTTTTAGCACCACCCAGGGGTCACGTGTAGGGTAACGGTGGGTACTCCCTACGGACGTGGTGCAACTTCGACCCCCCTTTGTCAAGTGAGTGGGCAACTTGACTGTTAGAAGTTCTCAAGCCGCCCGAAGGCCTCTAACTTGGCTTAACGACTGCTGTCGTAGACAGCAGCCGCGGGATCAACGGCTTAACGTGCCTTCCAAAGCACGAGAGCGCTCAGTTGGTAACCACTCAAAGCGGTCACCCATCCAAGAACTGACCTGTGCCCACGTTGCTTGATTGAATCTTGAAGTAGATTTATGTGAATATTGATAATTATCTAAGCACAACGCAAACAATTTATAGGTCCCCGATAATATTTACATCCCTAGACGTGATATTAATCACTGTGTAAAAGGCCCAGTTAGGGCCAAGACATAGCATGCGTATACATACGACATATTTCAAGTGCTCTCCACTGCTATACATATAGGTTGTACATTACCGGTCAAAAGTTTAAATTCACCTTATGAAACTTTGATTTTTAGACGTTTAGCTGTTTAAATGATTAGAAAATAGTTAAATAAATATCCGTTGGTGGAAATTTAAAGTTGTTATACGCCTAAATCAGATACACATGAAACTGTACTTACATTTCTTGTGTAAACTTTATTCCTGGGTAAAGCATTAAAAATGTGTCAAAAACCCAGCAAATTAAACGTCGAAACTCTTGCTATAACCTTGGGTTTGGTCCAACGAAGGTTACACGACCAATTACAAAAAGACTGGGATTTCCCAAACAGCAGTCGTAAACGCTTTATAACGAAAAACAAGTAAAAAGCCTTATTTATTTATTTATTTTAACTTTATTGAACAATACAAGAAATATGTACAAATAGCGGACTTATTCCAGTCGATTCCGTTCAGGTAGGCCAAAAGTTACAATAAAAAGTGAAGACATGTATTTTACGGTCAAATCTAACGTCAACAAACACATTTACTCGAACTGCTCCATAAATTTCTGAAGAGATCAACGCAACGATCAGTGAGTAGCTGTTTCGATAGTGCACCGGCGTCTGTTTTTTTCTTGATAAATGATAAAACTATGAATGATGCCCACACTAAAGGATTGAGGATCTGTTACCTATAACCTGGGAATGCTTTACAGGTGATAACATTGGTGATCTCGTGCTGAGTAAAGGGCGTAAATGAACTAAAATAACAGGGTGAACTTAAGAGTGCGCAGTACGCTCGGTTCTCCATACAAACGTATTTATGCTCTCATTTCAAAACGCCAGGCTAGAATAGCATGAAAATTTGTATAGACAATGGGATCCGGCATATCTAGGTCGGACTATAGTTTCTGTTGCTAGAAATTGTAAAAGGAAAAAAATACAGCGTCTTTTTGAGTTTTTTACGGTCTGTATGAAAACCTTAATAATCGCTGTATTTTTTCTCCATTATAATTTCAAACAACAGAAACTATGGTCCGACCTAGATATGCCGGCTCCCATTGCGTATACAAAGATTCATGTTATTCTAGCCTGGCGTTTTAAAATGAGAGCATAAATACGTTTGTATGGAGAACCGAGCGTACTGCGCACTCTTAAACTTTTTCGGTACTCATACTTTGAAGCCTCATAAATCAAGCTGGTCGCCATTCATTAACATATGTGTTTATTTTACAAGCCGTTGAAAAGAGGAGTTAAATTTTCCTTTTATTTATTACAGCTGCTGGAGTATGTGAAATAAATTGCCAGTTTAAACTTTTCGGCACGTTATAGTGATGTACAATAATTTGTAACTGGAGTGTGTCACGAGTATGAAACTCGTTAGATATTCGGAATAAAATAACGTAGAATGTCATTCGAGTCTGATTTCAGCGACTGTTGCTTGCTACTGGGCTGAATGGAATGGGCGACACAAGTCGGGCACAATATCACCAGCCCTCATTTACTAACACACTCATCCTCACCTTTCACCTCACACCTCACCCGTTTTTATATGGAAACTGTCAAACGGGTGATGTGTGAGGTGAGGCTGAGTCGGTTTGTGGCAGAAAGAGGGAGGAGAGGAGGCCTATATCGAAGACTGGACCACGAAAAGGTCACCATGATGATCATAGTGACTAAAAAATAAAAAATATTGATGAAGATGAGCTCGGGTCATCTGAAGTTTTAAAACGCCGCTGTATTCCTTTCGTTAGACAAAGTAATTTCCAGGGCTTATTATGCATTTGTCCCTTCCCAGTGTCCTGTTACACACTATTTATTTAATCTTAACTGCACAAAAGAATAGGTACCCTACAGTACAAGGGGACTTAATCATCATCATCATCATCATCATCATCATGTCAGCCAAAAGACGTCCACTGCTGGACATAGGCCTCCCCCAAAGACTTCCACAATGACTGGTCCTGCGCCACCCG
Organism: Notocelia uddmanniana; assembly: GCA_905163555.1. Classification (NCBI taxonomy): domain Eukaryota; kingdom Metazoa; phylum Arthropoda; class Insecta; order Lepidoptera; family Tortricidae; genus Notocelia; species Notocelia uddmanniana. The sequence continues at coordinate 2,295,960 of LR991059.1, forward strand.
CATCCAGCGGACACCGGCGACCTTTACCAGGTCTTCGGTCCACCGTGTGGGGGGCCTGCCCACACTACGCCTTCCGGTACGTGGTCGCCACTCAAGAACCTTTCCGCCCCAACGGCCATCGGTTCTACGTGCAATGTGCCCCGCCCACTGCCACTTAAGTTTAGTGATTCAGAGGGCTATATCGGTCAGTTTGGTTCTGCTGCGGACGGTCTCATTCCTGATGCGATCGCGCAGAGAAATTCCTAACATAGCTCTCTCCATTGCTCTTTGGGTGATTTTGAGCCTTCTTATGAGGCCCATAGTAAGCGATCACGTTTCAGTGCCGTATGTACTGGCAACACACACTGGTCAAAGACTTTCGTCTTGAGACACTGCGGAATATTGGACGAAAAGATGTGCCGTTAGCTGCCCGAACGCTGCCCAGCCAGGGGACTTAATGCTTTAAAGCAATCTCTGCCAGGCAATGTTAAAGCAAAGCAGATAAATTTCGTACCTGCAACTTAGAGTCAAAATTACTTTAATAGGTATAGACATTTTAATAAGGTATATTTAACTCTTAACAACACGAAAAAACACGACAACTGAGTGAATTAAAAAACAGATTGTTGTAAGTATTTATGACGAGTTATAAGTAATAACTGTTATCAAAATCACTGTCCCATTTAAACAGTTCATTAGTAACCCAGTCTCGACATGAAATACGCGAAACTTTGCCATTTATTTGAACAGTGTCAACGCAATGGTGTCACGCAAACTTGTGGATTGCTATCACTTTATGAAAACCTCAAATAGGGCGACAGACACATATAACTGAACTCAAATCACTGGCAAGAATCATTTTAGGTACTTATGGCCGATTGTACTTTTTTGCATAGTCATTACCTTACTTAGGCTTACTGAGAGGGTTCCAGAGTCCAAACCATATACGACGATAGTTTCTTTTGTGTAGTTTAGTATGTATTACAAAACTAAAAAACCCGACTGCGTTTCTGTGTAATTTGGAATTTGACGCCAAAAATCCGCCATATTGTTTGTTTCTATTTTGATATACTCAGTGTCACTCTCACAGTAAATACGAATCTAACGACACCTCTCAAGCTAAAATCCAGCGAGCCGTTCAGGCTGCAGAGCGTGCCAAACAATTATATATACATACATACTCTCGAAAAACATAACCCTTATTCTGGCGCAGTCGGGTAAAAACCCGGCATAATGAAAAACAAACTAAAAGTGGAAGTACAAAGGCGTCTAAGGGATCTTTAGTAGTTGCTATGAGCTTTTGTCTCATTCATCAGATCAGCTCTGTGGTGCCATAATATTGTATTGTAACTGAACGTATATAAGTTCTGTTGTACACTCACAGACTTTAATTGACAACATTTCTTTTTTTTAAGCAGGCTTTTTTTCCCACCACCACCATATCAGCCCTAGGACGTCCACTGCTGGACATAGGCCTCCCCCAATTTCATGGGGGGTAAATGCCATAATCGCCACGCTTGGCATGCGGGTTGGCGATCGCAGTATCTCCACCGCACTCTAGGAATGCTGCTGCCCATTCCCCGGTGGTCTTGGTCGTAGTTTAAGGACATACCCGGGTCCACGGGCTTTTTTTCCGGTGAAATCAAATAGAGGATAAAATGTTAAGTAAAACCACATTTTTGAATTCTCTAAAATATCCCAATTTCATATAAATAAATCAATTTCAAGTCTTCATTCTAAAAGAGAGTAAGTGACAACTTGACAAGCAAGGCGTCACAGCGGAACAAATCATACAGAAGCACTGTTACTAAGACTTTACTAAAGAAAGTGAACAGCTGTTCTTTTTGTGCGCTGTGACTGTCACAATTTCATAGTAGTGACGTCATTACTACGATATAGGCTTTCTTCACATTTTCGTGAATATTTAGAAAACTAATAATAGTTATAAAATTAAAAACATATATACGAGGGTGGTTAGATAAGTAACTTGTTTCGGATACCGATAGATGGCGTTAGTGTAATCTATGTAACTATTCACAAAGATTATTTAATCAAGATAATTTATCTGTGGCCAAATGTCATTTTTGGCGGGAATTTTAGATTTGACAGTAGTTTAAACAAAAGTGATCGGAGTAGCGCGGCAAAATGGAGAAAATAGGAATTCGTGGTGTAATTCAGTTCTTTTTTTTGGAAGGTAAAACTGCAAAAGAAATCCATGAAAGGATTTTACCTACATTGGGTAGCTCGTGTCCTTCCTATGAGACAGTTCGACTTTGGGTGAATGAGTTCAAGCGAGGCAGGACAAGCATTGATGATGCACCTCGTCCTGGAGCCCCAAAAACGGCGGTTGTACCCGAAATAGTCGATAAAATCCATGATTTGGTTTTAACCGACAGAAGATTGAAGGTACGCGAATTAGCTGAAGCCACAAACATCTCTTCTGAGCGGGTGCATTTTATTTTGCACAACGAACTGCACATGAAAAAGCTGTGTGCAAGGTGGGTGCCGCGGCTGCTCACTCCAGAACAAATGCGTGTTCGTATGCGAACATCTGCGGATAATCTCCAGGTCTTTGAAAGAAATCCAACAGACTTTATTCGCCGTTTTGTGACAATGGATGAAACCTGGATTCATCACTATATTCCGGAGACGAAACAACAGTCCAGACAATGGGTTGGTCGTGGTGAGCCAACTCCAAAGAAAGCCAAGGTCATTCCATCAGCTGGAAAAGTGATGGCATCCGTTTTTTGGGATGCAAAGGGGATTCTCTTAATTGATTACCTTGCGAAGGGAAAAACCATTACTGGGGCATACTATGCATCACTGTTGGACCAATTGCATGCGGTGATAGCCGAGAAACGGCCAGGTTTGGCAAGAAAGAAAGTAATGTTTCACCATGACAACGCACCGGTGCATTCAAGTCGTGTCGCTGCACAAAAATTGTCGGAATTACGGTTTGAACTCCTTCCTCACCCCGCTTATTCCCCGGATTTGGCCCCGTCGGACTATCACCTATTCCCCAAACTCAAAATCTTTTTATCGGGGAAAAAGTTTAACTCCAACGAAGATGTGATACAGGAGGTAAACTCGTATTTCGAGGACCTCGAAGAAACGCATTTTCGTGAAGGCATCGAGAAGTTGCAGAAACGTTGGGGCAAGTGCGTCGAGCTTCGAGGGGACTATGTCGAAAAATAAAATATATACAATCGCTCAAAATTTTTTTTTTCATATCAAACCAAGTTACTTCTCAAACCACCCTCGTATTTTGGGGTTTCTTGTTACCAAATTAACGATATGAGTTAAGAATTCATACTACTTAAAAATTTGAAATGTTGTCAATTGTTGAGCCATTTAGCTATAAACTTATAAAGTGTCCAGTATACAGTGAGCTCTAAATGGCTCATCAATTAAAGTCCGTGACTGTACCACTGTACCTATGCTAAATTTCAGCTCAATCAGGACTGGGAGGTGGGTCAAAATTTAACTTGAAAGATTGATTACACCGGGATAAGTCAAATAAAAGCTCGTACAGTCAAGTCGACCAAAAACATGGGTGCATACAACTTGCTCAAAAATAGGTCCCATAGCTCTTATGTCGGCGGATTAAGGTTGCGGTACGTATTTATGAGAGGATTAAATCGATACGTATTTTTGCACTTGACCGTAAAATTCAAAATTCAATAAGGCTCGAGTCTACAGATCCCATAATACAGAGATGTAAAGTAAGCACCAGTTGAAAACGAAAAAAATGTAAACAAACAATGTATTGAATTTGACATATTGAATGTAAAAAGTAAGCAACAGTTGAAAACGAAAAAAATTTAAACAAACAATGTATTGAATTTGACATTTAATATGGACATTGTTTGTTTACATTTTTTTCGTTTTCAACTGGTGCTTACTTTATAAAGTCTGCAATGTCAGACTATTAAGGCTTTGTACTTTCCCAACGAGTATTGACAACTTTGACAAGGTCCCATCTATATAATTCAATGTGTTTGTGACCTGTTACCCTCAAGGACTAAAAACGTTCTTCAAAAATAAAAGTTCATTAGCTGCAGATTGATTAGTGACCTTCATTATATTTGAATTACACTGATTTAAGAAAACGAAATTGTTTATAAATAGAATAAAATTCGGTTCGGTGGTGTAAGTAGAGTAAATTCGGTTCGGTGGTACATACTCTGTATGTCCTAGTAAAATCCGATATCTCCGTAGAGCGAGTATTTACTCTGAAAAACGATCAAAATCCTTAAACCTTACAAGGATACGTATCTTGATACAATTTACAGCTGATATTGGATACGAAAAAAACTTCCAAAGGTAATTGGACAAGGACTTTTTAACAGACTTCCTACAAACCTCAAAACAATAAAATGACGACACGTCTTTTCGCGATCATGTAAAACGATTGTTGCTTGAAAAAACGCTGTATAGCCTAGAAGATTTTTTTTTCTAACGATTATGACAATACTACTCTAGAGAATAACTAATTTCAGTGCATCAAATTCATTTGCATTATTTTTTTATTATTATTTTATTTTATTGTATACTTTTTTTAAAATAATAATAATTATTATTATTTTATTGCTATCAATGTGATACGACATTATTATTATTCCTTTTATTTATTATGATTATGATTTTAACTTCTAAGCAATATTGTACATGTACACATTGTACACAACTGACAAGTCATAGTTTTGGACATTTTTATATTGTATTCTCAATGACTGTGCAATGATTTAATTGTAAAAATTATGATAGTAAACTAATCTGAATCTGAACCTATGTAACTGACAAATCATATCATTTTTTCAAAGTTACTGTACTTTAATTTGAGTATATAACCACCTTATTATAGAAATGATAAAAGTTACAGAGATATATAAAATGTAAACTAAGCCTACCTAAACCTATGGGGCCCAAGCTATAATTACAAATGTCCCGTAAGTCACTGCCATTTGGTAGCGTGCCCATAATACTAGCAGCGTTCCCTCGCAGTGTTATTGTGAATTTAAAACACACGGTGCACAAAACGTTAACACAACTGTTATAAAACAAGTAAAGCGGTCAGCAAAAAGTTTACTAACATTATGAAACATTCTATTCAAACATGTTCTGCTTCTCGCGGTTGTCCGCTTGCAGTTGGCAAACAGTACCACAGTACCGCTCGAAACTTTTCTCAATGCGGGCGCGACGCAAAGTGCAAACGCCACAATTGCTTGCGTTACAATTTACAATAGTTTCCCAGCTTACAAATGTACTAGTTTGACATTGTGGCGCGAACTACATAAAATTTTACCCATCCACATTTTCTCAACTGGTAAAAGTGGCACTGGAATTAATTTTCATGTGTGTGTTACGGGCGTGAGTTTTCATGCATTTTAAGAAGGTAGCGCACACATGCAGTGCAAAATTTCTCAATCAGTTTGGAAATAGTCTAAATGGGCAAACCGCCACCGAAATGAAAATTGTGTAACAATTAATGCCTTTATTTGTAGCTATAAAATTTTAGCAAAAATTTGAAATAGGCTATATATATATATATATATATATATATATATATATATGCCGCTATAATTCGTTTGTCTTTATCTGTCACTTTGAAAGGGAAAAAACGAATTTCAGATGAGATTAATAAAATTGTACGATTAAGAGGGTTAGTAATTTCGCTAGACGAAGTTCTGAACTAGTGAAAATATTAAACTACTAAATGGTTACACGATTACATAAAATTTGCTCGATATAAAATGGACCCGAAAACCAAAATTAAATTAACCCATTCTTAATTCATCATTAGGCCGTCAGAACTCTAAAGAATTGACTGTCTTGCGAATGCGGAATCCATGCAAATCCCTCAACACATTGATGGACACAAAAATGACGGGTTACACCATTCATTCTCGACGCAAATAAACAAATTAGCGTTAGAACCGTACAAATCTTAGTTGTCAGCTAGGAAACGTTGAGATTCGGCGATTCCTTACAATTCAATCGTGTCGCTTGTATAGTCATAGTCAGAACTATACGTATGTAGGTTTCCAAAGTGTCAAAAATACCCTCGTCATTAAAGTCATGTTTGCATATTATTTTGTCAATGAGTATGTATAGTAGATATTTTCCATACGGTTAAGAAGGGATCTAACGTTGGCTACCTTCGTACGGTTTCAAATATAACTCCACCGCGGGTCGGGGAAATTAATCAAGGATTTGATTACACGTGTAGTTCAAAATAGACACGAGTATCACATAGACGCGGGTATAACAAAGTAAATACCGTTAAAACTAGATAGGTGAGATATTAATGGATAGAAATAGATAAACTGAAATCGAGAAAAGATTGAAAGAAATGATATGTGATAGAGTTAAGAATAAAAGAGCGTGAGAACACTTTTATATATTTGCTTAGAGATCTTGGAAACAAAGTCTCAGCGATTTTATACGCGAATATCTCCCTAGAACTGTTTCCGATACTGAGTAAGGAAGCCGTAAAGGGCTACTATTAAATTTCGCGACAGTAAAACGACGAACTTGGTGATTTTGCATGAATAAATAATTTAATACCAGGGGTCAATCTTATAGACACAGTTTCTAAGTAAGCTAGGCTTTGTAGTAAGAATAAATATCTGGATATAGCAAAATGAGCTCATTTCGGTGGTGTGAGGAATCGTTATTCGAATTGTTTGCTTTTTAACTATATAATTGATACGATTGTGTTTTTTGACATCTGTCCGAAAAGTGCTTTATGAAAGCCAATGTGAGGTATTGTGTCAGCGAAATGCGTACCCAAAATTCAGATTTAAATGTGGTTCCAAAAACCCATTATCCACTCCACTGGCGTACACTGAGAAACCTTTTTTATGCTATGAAGGTGGCAAACAAGCATACGACCGGCCTGATGGTAAGCAGACGCTTGTGACTGCAGAACAAACATCGTAGCCTACAGACGCTCTTACCTTCAGACAGACCGTAAGCTGGTTTGCCACCGTTGTAGTCTAAATCCACCACCACCACCACCATATCAGCCAAAAAAATTGTCTAAATTAAAATCAGGAATTGCCGTTAGTATAACGTTAAAATTGTATGGATTAATCTCGGAATAATCTCTATTCCTGTTTCATTTGGTGGCATATGAACCAGATGCTATTCATTTGCGCCCTACCTTTTTTAGGTACTTATTTAGCAATCACTTGACAGGAATTCTTGCTTCATTAGAAGGATCACTCTCAAATCTCACTTAAGCGCTGCAACTTCAAAATCATCGATGGAAACGTTATTCTATTCTAAGTTCAAAACACCAGTGTGGCATCAGCTGGGTTTCAATCAGGCACTTTCATTAGACATTATTGGTAGTCAGATGGCGGTGGCAGACTGCCAAGGTGTATTGATCGCTGGATTGTTTGGCATGGCCTTATTACTGGTGCGTTATTCGATGGCCGGGTAAGATATAGCAGAGACGAGCAACTTATATAGACTGTCTGCTGACGTCTTCATATTCTGGTGTACCTTGAAAATAATGCGCTCACAGTAGTAGCTAGTATCAGTATGGAAGTCCCTGTGCCATTAAATTCGTATGACACTTAGACCTCGGCTTAACGCAATAGCGCCATCTATGAACACAGTGAACCTGCTTCTGATGGATGGCGCCAATAGTAACCAACTATATCGTAACATAGCCTTGCAATATATTTGGCTACTTATGATAAGAATAAGAAAATATTTACTGTCACGCAAATGATACAAAAATTCATGGTTTATTAACATTTTTAACATATGGATGTAGCGTAATCCGAGAAAGGACGTACGCTTCAAAAACTACGTAATTTCCTTCCGTTTCCTGTTAATCTAAATCGGATTGTAACTCGGGATTCTTTGAGGAAATTGGTACTAAATTGGAATTTAAACATTTATTTGTTCGTTCCATGGAGCAAACGGTACTTTCATCTTTGAGCCATTGTTTCAACAAAGGTTTGATATAACATAACTTTTACAAGGATGAAGTTTAACAAAGCTTTCAATCAAAGGCTTGTAAATATATCGGCAAACTCACTAGATGACGCTTTCCGTGATCTATGTCCTATATGTTTGCATGGCGCTAAGATCATAATCTTCATAATTTTACAACGCTATTTAGTAAAACTGTTACGCATTTACTATTTTTGCGATTCTATATTTACCTATAGTACCTATAGTCTCCATTTGCAAGAAACTAATTAAACTATATAGCAAACAAGACGCACTTAAATTCTGTTTCCCAAGAACCAACGAAATGAGTTCCCAAAACCACTAACCCCACTAAGGGCAGCTTGAACCAAGTTACGATTACGGACCAATCAATTTAAAATATGCCACCGGCAGCTGTCATCCCGTAGACACTTGTCAAACTTTATTTAGACGATTTAGACGAACGCCGCTTACGATTACAGGCGGTTTTGTACAACCCTCCGTAAGAGCGAAGTCGGACTTTTATCCCTTATTATAAACCACTTACCCATAATAATAGTGATTTTTTATTTCAGGCACAACTTACTACTTACTCCTCTGGCACAGCGACCCAAAGTGTGTCTTGGCCTCCAATACGAGTGCACGCCACCGATCCCGATCCTGCGTCATTTCCTTCCACGAGTCAACTTGAAGCTCGCATAAATCGATCTCCACAGCATCGGCCCAACGGTATCTAGGGCGGCCGACCGGGCGTTTCCCACTCGGTTTGCCCAGGTAGGCTCTTTTGACCAGGTTGGCTCCTTAAAGGGACCCGGGTATGTCCTTAAACTACGACCAAGACCACCGGGGAATGGGCAGCAGCATTCCTAGAGTGCGGTGGAGATACTGCGATCGCCAACCCGCATGCCAAGCGTGGCGATTATGGAATTTACCCCCCATGAAATTGGGGGAGGCCTATGTCCAGCAGTGGACGTCCTAGGGCTGATATGGTGGTGGTGGTGGCTCTTTTGACGGCACGGTCGTCACCCATTCGCTCTAGATGACCAAGCCAACGAAGTCGACACGCTTTCGTTACCCCGATGACATTCGGTTCCGCGACAAGATCTTCGATTTCGGCATTTTTGCGAATTCTCCAACTGCCATCGGGTCTCTGAAGTGGGCCAAGGATTTTACGGAGGATTTTTCTTTCAGCCACCAGGAGCTTATTCTCCTCCTTAAGTGTCAGTGTCCAGGCCTCACATCCGTATGTTAAAATTGGGCGTATTACGGTCTTGTAGATGCGGATCTTAGTGCTTCTGCTGAGAAGCCTAGACACTAGCACTTTATGTAGGGCGGCGCTGCATCTTAAGGCGTTTTTCTCCATTTCAGGCACAATCTACAAACAAATCTCAAGAAATACAATTAGAACTATCATATATTTAACAAGTTTGTAACCAATCAACAGTGTAATAATATTAGGAAGACAATCTTACACAAATCGACCTAGTCCCAAACTAAGCAAAGCTTGTACTATGGGTACTAGGCGACGATAGACATACTTCATCATCCTCCTAGCGTTATTCCCAGTACAGTTGCATCCTGAAGGATGCCTGGGGTCCGCTACCTAATCCCAAGAATTGGCGTAGGCACTAGTTTTTACGGAAGCGACTGCCATCTGACCTTCCAACCCGAGGGGGAAACTAGACCTTATTGGGATTAGGCTTGTCAAGTGAGTGGGCAACTTGACTGTTAGAGGTTTTCAAGCCGCCCGGAGGCCTCCAACTTGGCTTAACGACTGCTATCATAGACAGCAAGCCGGTACGCGGGCGCCGCTGGGCCACGAACGCTCCGAACGACGATAGACATACTTATTATAGATAAATACATACTTAAATACATAGAGAACCTCCAAGACCCAAAGACAAAATCTGTGCTAAATGCACATATAATGCCCTGGCCGGGATTCGAACCCGGGACCTCTAGCTTCGGAGGCAGTGTTACTACCAACCAGGCTAAACAGGTCGTCAAACGTGTAACACCTATTATAAAATAAATCATCATCCTAGCGTTACCCAGTACAGTACAGTTGCATTCTGAAGGGTGCCCGGGGAAGGCACGAGTTATAAAATAAAGTAAATAAATCTTAGGAGAGAAATTTACATAGTTCGGGCAAGCCTTTTAGTTAGGCGTATGTTATGGATACTAGACGTAGATATATTTAATAGATATATACTTCAATACATAGAAAACAGATGTGTCAGAAACAAGTTTTGCTCATCACATAAACAAATGCCCTTCCCGGGATTCGAACCCGGAACCTTAAGCTTAGTAGGCGGTGATTACCAAATAGGCTAAACAGGTCGACAAAAGCGCCTGTTTTTGCCTGTTAAACTATTCTCTTGTTTAAGTACACAATAAATAATATATTATTATTATCTCTTTATTAACTTTTCGTCTTAGATAAGATTTTTACAATATTTATATAAAAACTAAAATATACAAAAATATTTACAAAACATAAAATCATTATAAAAACCTAACCTAGGGTGCCACTCGTATCGCGGCAAGGCCTAAGCTACCGGTGGTTAGGGTGACAGAAAGAGGAACCTCATGACTGAAGGAACGTCCGTTTGTCTCATACCCTATTAACAAAACATTAGAATTGCGATCTCATTTCGGTGGCTCCTCAAAAACCACCGAAATGATCCCAACGCTGCTAACCCCATTAAGCCCACGTTATAAATTACCCAACAAATGGGTTTCGGTAACGCGAGGGAAGCACTGACCCACTATTGATAAGATACGCTGCCCTAATAGACCGGCTTATCTGGTATTGTGTAAAAATTGCAACTGACAGCTGGAGTGATATAGTAAATAGTAGTCGGATTACAGTGAGCGAAACTTGCGACGTGGTTGGCCTTTGGTTATCCTACAGGATAATCACGCAACGCTTATAAGGACATGTCTACTGACTGAACTGAACATTTTCAAAGTTAAATCACCTTCTACACATGTACATTGTATGGTTTGATGTCGATTGAACTCATTATAGGTACTTCGGTAACCCGTAACGTAACTTGCGTGATTAAGTAACAGACAGACATAGTTACTTTTTCTACTCCAGCATTATAATTTGTCAATTAAATGACTGACAGCAGTAATATAATACATAGTTTAACGAGGGGCGTAAAGCGAAAAAAAAAAAAGCTAACTCGAGTTTGCAATAATCTTACGCCCGAGTTAATAACATTGTTTTAATCACATTTGCGAGAAAATAAATAACTACAGCACCAATCCAAATCCAAACTTTACCACCGGTATCGTGCATGATCGCTGGGGCGTTCTTGCGAGAGGAGCGCGCAACTTCAATATTTCAACCAATCACAAAGTAGTATTCTTGCGGCGCGCGCCCAACTAGGTTTTTCAGCTTCAACATTTCAACCTATCATAGAGCAGTATTCTTGTGGAGCGCAGCCATTAAGATATTTTTAAACCAATCAGATCACACACAAACATAACTTCCTCAGGGAGTTATGAAAATCCTTGCCTGTATTTTGCTACCATATCGATTTTTAATCTAAAACGCGTAACGATAATTTTAAATCTAGGTTTTAAAATTATCGTTACGCTCGTTTTGTTACAGCGACTCTCGAATTTTAAGAACCTTTGTTTTACGCGTGACCAGAGCGCTGGTTCGTACCTTGCACAGAGGATAAGCATTGCCATCCAACGTGGCAATACTGCCAGCCTTCTGGGTACGTTGCCCAGCGACGGCGAACGGGGGCAAATATTCTATTTGTAGTTTATTTTATTTTAGTATAGGTTGTTTAGTTTTAGTTATATGTTCTTTTTTTGTATTATTTCCTCCATTGTTGTTTTTAAATGAATATAATTATAGTTATTCTTAAAATAAAAAGAATTTTGAATATTTGCGTTATAGTATGGATTTAGTTCAGCTTGTTTTACTTATCTTTAGACCCACAAAATCTTGTGTTGTGCTTACGTAAGGAGCAATCTGGATTATCTGGAATACGCATATTAGATTTGGAATCGTCAATGTCAAATCTATATTTATAGGATAGACCTCACAAAAAAATATTTCAAATTTCCAAATTCCCAACAAAACAAAAACAACAACAACTCAACAAAAATTTCTATGTAATTATCGAACCTGCTCACAAAATTTCACGAGAATCTGTTAAGAAATGCGACCTGTAGAGGAGAACATCTGGACAGGCAGACAGCCAGAAAGTCATACGAAAGAATTTTTGTCCAAAGCTGAAACGGAGACACCTCGCTCGCTCGGTCAATAAAATGCCTGTAAGTTCTACCAATCATTTTAAACTGTGCAAGAAATACTATTTGATCCCAGTTGTTAATACTTTCACTGTGATTACACTCCAGAAACCAATGTAGCGACAGTCCGCCCAGCGGGTTGTCCGGCGTTTGAGAAAAGTTATGATTCGCCCGCTAGACGGGCTTCTGGCAGTGATTATTAAGCGTCGTCAAATTGCAGACATATTGTACTCAATAAATATTACTAAAGGCCAGGGTTCTTGTTTGCTTTGCCGGCATTTTGCCTTCGATAAACAGCACATACGATCTTACAGGTAAAATCCTGAAGGCCCCACCGGCTTTAATCTGCGAGATTGCGTGCTTGGCTGAAGGCTCCAATGCCTGGATTACTGGACCTAGTCTAAATCTCCCTGCATGTAAAAGTATTTTATTCTTCAAATTAGGCATAATTACATGCACCTACGAGTATGATCGAAAAGACAAAGGGCCTGGGATAATATCGCTCCCATGGTCCTTCTCAATTCCCTCATCAAATGCTTATCTGGTACATAGGAAACATCAAACACTCAGGAACAATCACACAATGTGCTCCGGCATTTTTGTACGCGGTGGATGGCCTTAACGTTGGGGCATCCCAACCCGGTGGGGGGGGGGGGGACCAGGACGGGTATGACGGACTAACCGCAGCAAAACGCCTTAGACTACCGTCTAAAACCCCAACGAGTGCCGGCTCCGCCTTGTCGAGGACGCCGCGGGATCGCTATCAGCATTCTACAATATGATAACTATGGCTGAGTCAATTTTAATGACCATTTTGGATATTTCCGAGTTTTTGGTGATCTTGACGGCTTGGTACTGTAAAGCCTCGCTTGTACTGCTGAGGTACTGTTAGGGGATCTTATGGGTTGTAGCTGTAATGAAATACTTTACGACTTTAAAACACACTATTGTATTCTTTACTGTGCTGAAATACAATTACAATAATATAGTTAAATAACACGTGTGACTCCAATCGAGTCCAGATGAGGAATCCATCAGTGAAACCAACTGTTTTCCAAGGAATGCTGCTTGACAGGCATTCCAGAACATATTCAAAATATGAAGAATTGTATACATTATGGTACTAGTTCCACATGGCCAGTCTCATAATGTATCAACCTCTACAGTACCTACTATATGACGTATAGTACACGCCACATAGTCACGCCAAGTGTCGCCAAACTTGTCTCCAACATATAAACGTCTCAGATAAGTTTGATACGAGGACACAACGTATTGTCTCCCTCACTAACATTCGATTACGGTTGATATTTCTTTGCACTGTATATCTGTCCATTGTCTTTATATTCCATTGTTTCTACAGCAAATAGTACAAAACTATGTATTATTTAGTAGGTCAGAGTTCGGAGCGCAAAGGAAATGTCTTATGTCAGTGTACCTACTGCGTGGAATTTCTTGCAGTCATATTGACTTTCACGATTTCATCTATATTACAGAGAAGTTACAGTTGTTTCGTTCGTGTATTTCAGTCTCTATCGTACTTGCATATTTTAGTGATACGGAGCGACAAATACGAACAAAGAATGCATTTGAGTCGCCGATCTGATCGACCAGGTGTGTTATTTACAAACATACTCGTCCTCACCTCTCACCTCACCCGTTTTTATATGGAAACTGTCAAATTTTGACATTGACAGGTGACATTTGATAGTTTCCATATAAAAACGGGTGAGGTGTGAAGTGACAGTCGAGATGGATTCGATCATCAGGCAACAGGTCTGGTCACCGGTCAGGTCGGGTTCCAAGTCAGATCAACTCACCTGATATATTAATCTTCTCCTCGTCATAATAGTCGAGATGGATCTCATCGTCGGGCTCCAGGTCGGGTCGGAGGTCGGCGGTCGGGTCGGAGCGGCGGTCAGGTCGGGTCGGAGGTCGGCGGTCGGGTCGGGTCGGCGGTCGGGTCGGAGGCTCACCTAATGTATTAATCTTCTCCTCATCATAATAGTCGAGATGGATCTCATCGTCGGGTTCCATCCAGGTCGGGTTGGAGGGCGGCGGCCGGATCAGGTCAGTGGTCGGGCGGGTCGGTTGTCGGGTTGTATGTCAGATCAACTCACCTGATATATTAATCTGCTCATCATAATGGTCGAGATGGATTTCATCGTCGGGCTCCAGGTCGGGTCGGAGGTCGGCGGTTGGGTCGGAGGTCAGGTCGGGTTCCAAGTCAGATCAACTCACCTGATATATTAATCTTCTCCTCGTCATAATAGTCGAGATGGATCTCATCGTCGGGCTCCAGGTCGAGTCGGAGGTCGGCGGTAGAGTCGGGGCGGCGGCGCGTCGCGTTGGGGGCGCCGCTCACGGCCAGCACGCACACCACCGCCAGGGGGACCACCACCTCCATGCCGACATCACAAGCGACACGCACACAGCGCTGTAACAAATAAAAAATTATATAAATAAATAATAATAATAAATATTGAGAAACAATCTTACACATTTTTTTGGGTTCCGTAGTCAACTCTAAGCTAGTCAGCTAGGAACCCTTATAGTTTCGCCATGTCCGTCTGTCTGTCCGAGGCTTTGCTCTGTGATTGTTGGTACTAGAAAGCTGCAATTTTGTATGGATATATAAATCAATAAATCTGACAAATTGGTAAAATCAAATCTAAAAATTTTTTTTAAGGGTACACGTAAAGTGGGGATGATTTTAGTTTTTTGCTTCAACACTATGATGTGGGCTGTTGTTGGATAGGTCTTTCAAAATGAATACAGGTCTTCATCAATCTTTTTTTGATAAAGTGAATATTTTCGGAAATATTCACTCTAAAAGAAAAAAAATGTGTCCCCCCTCTAACTTTTGAAATATGGGACCAAAAAATATGAAAAAATCATGAAAATAAAGCTATAATCAATTGAGCTGTTTTTCAGTTATCGTAAAAAGTCTTTCCTTTTTAGTAAAAGACGTATGAAACGCGGAAAAGGTATTCCCTTATGCTTATTAATGATTTTTTTAAGTAAGTTCATTGGGCAACTACGGAACCCTATACCGAGCATGGCCCGACATGCCCTTGGCCGATTTTTCATGTTTAAATTAATCCGTTCAGGTCCACTTCGTCCACATTCCCATTTCGTCCACATTCCTAACTCGTCCACATTTCCAACTCGTCCACATTTCCAACTCGTCCACATTTCCAACTCGTCCACATTTCCAACTCGTCCACATTTCCAACTCGTCCACATTCCCAACTCGTCCACATTTCCAACTCGTCCACATTCCCTACTCGTTCACATTCCCATTTCGTCCACATTCCCTACTCGTTCACATTCTCAACAATCTTAACTCAGCCACATTGCCAACTCGTCCACATTATCGTAATCCGCATTCACAGAGCTTTATCCTTTATGATGCTCCCATTTAACAAGAGCACGCGAACTCTCTCGAGCGCGAGATAGTCTGTTTTAATGCGGGACTTGTCTGTTTTAATACTCTTGGCTCTGACCGACTTACCGATAACATAAAATTTCTAACCCACGCGGTTGTAGTGTAGTTGTGTCGAAACTTCAAAATAAAGGAAGCTGTTAGTCGTATTTAAAATTTAAGGTTAAAATGTTTATAATAATAGATATGAAACTGTCACTTATTTAATACAATGCTTCATTGACACTTCGGGTGCCTTCGTATGCCCGAGTTTTCCCGATGGGAAACGATTTTTCACTACATCTGTAGGGCCCGCGCTCGTCTTGGCGATCAGATTACGCCCAACTCGGCTGCTTGGGTTCGACGAAACATGAACTTGAACTCATGCTGGCATTTTCTACGTCACAGGTGCAAAACATTACTCGCTACGTTTTTTTAATGAGAGTGGGGACGATTTGGGAATGATATGTGGATGAGGTGGGAATTTGAACGAGTTGGGAATGTGAACGAGATGAGAATGTGGACGAGATGCGATTGTGGACGAAATGGAACTGTGGACGAGTTAGGAATGTGGACGAGATGCGATTGTGGATGAAATGGAACTGTGGACGAGTTAGGAATGTGGACGAAATGGGAATGTGGACGAAGTGGACCTGAACGAATTAATCATATTCAAAAGAAAAAAGAAATGAATATTTTGTAAAAACATACCAGACATTTGACTTATTTATCAGACTGCGGAGAAATTAGCTGGATATTGTATGTCTTATATATCAGACTATGGCGTTTAAAAGGTTAAAACAAGTGTACGTTTGCAGTTTCTTTGCTACTGAGTCATTAATAATATTATTGTAAGTGTAAGGTGTTTATTTGTAGTGCTAGTATTTAAGTTATAATGTTTGTACGTTGCACTGAAATTAAATTGTATGTGCTCTGCCTACCCCGTTCGGGTATCCAGGCGTGAGTTTATGTATGTTATGTATGTCCATGGGCGTTTATTGCCTGAAAATAAATGACTATTCATTTATCTAAGAACTTAGGTCAGCCTATTACAATACTTCTTTAAAAAGTAGAATATAAAAATTCACTTACAAAACACAAAAACATTAAACCTCATCAGTCTTCAGGAGACTAGGTCAAACTTTAATTATTCAGCCAACCGTAGACTGTGTAACGAACTATTGAGCGAGACTTCTGAACACGCAATCTGTGGCGAAATTTAACTTGTTTTTGCACCACGACGGTAGGAAGCCACTGTAGCCGAGTGATAGCACGCGACTTCCAAATTGGAGTTCGCGGGTCCCAACCACGGCTAGTTCCACAGGGTTAAAAAAATCATCATATCAGCCGAAGGACGTCCACTGCTCGACATCGGCCTCCCAAAGAGAGCCACAATAACCAGTACTGCGTCACCCGCATCCAGCAGACTCCCGCAATTTTTACCAGGTCATCAGTCTAACAAAGAAAATAAAATGTACGGGATATCATTTATTATTTAACAGCTGTTTTTCGGCAAACATCGTGAGACAAGTGATTTTTTAACAAAAAAACACCGACTCCAAACTTTTCCATACTCACACTCGGCCCTTCCTGCTATATAATTTGGGGAGTTCCCTCGATTTTTCCAAGATCCCGTCATCAGGTCCAGACTTGGTGACAATGGGACCAACTAGAAAACATACCCATTCAAACAAAAAAATATTTTTTGAAATCGGTCCACTAGTCTCCGAGTAATCGGTGAACATACATAAAAAAAATATTCCGACGAATTGAGAATCTCCTCCTTTTTTGAAGTCGATTAAAAACCAGTGTAATCTCAACTTCCAAGGTCAGATGGTAGTCGCCTTCGTAAGTGCTTACTCTAAATCTCTCGTGTTTTGGAAGGCACGATTAGCCGTTGATCCCGGCTGCTGTCTACGACAGCAGTCGTTAAGCCAAGTTAGAGGCCTTCGGGCGGCTTGAGAACTTCTAACAGTCAAGGTGCCCACTCACTTGACAAAGGGGGGTCGAAGTTGCACCACGTCCGTAGGGAGTACCCACCGTTACCCTACACGTGACCCCCGGGTGGTGCTAAAAGTGCAACAAAAACTGGCAACCGTACTTGTCTTCTCGAAGATCTCACGGTTCGTAAAATAAATGCCATAGGATTAAATAAAAAATTACTCTAAATCTTGAAGTCTCCAAACCAGACCCCGGTCTACTCTGGGAAACAACCGGTACAACGCTAAGGGTGACTCACACCAACTTACGAATACAGACCGATTCACGTTAAATATGGCACAATATACGATCAGATTTAAGGAACATCGCTAACGATTACGATTACAGATGGTATACGTAAAAAACTTAAGAAAATGAGCTGTTGCAGTTGTAATGTGTTTGAATAGACATTAGTTTTGTTTGTGTTACACATTTTAAATATGTAATGTCTATTCGAACACGTCACAACTACATCAAACAGGTCATTTTCTCAAGTTTTTCAACTATAGTTACTTGTATTTTAATTGTATGGTGTCACGCGTTTGCAAGAAGACTTCCTAAAATAATTGAATTTAACAAAACACCATCAATTAGTATCTTCTCTGCTTGCTTTACTAAGCTAAAAAGTCGCATAATCACTTCACTTGGTCATTTGTATAGAGATGTCTACGATGTCTGTATAACACGACACTCTAACCTTTGACCTCAACCATTATTCCATCCAATTTGCACAAAAAAGCGCGTACTATTTGAAAAAACATGTCACTTACTCCCTTATTCAAGTACGCTTATCTTGACCTCAAACTACCATTAACCTCTCTTCTTTACACAAAAAACGTATATCATTTGAACAAGGGTATCACTTACGCCGTTACAAATAAGGTGGCTTTCCGTTTGATAAATCACTTTTTCTTTAATCCGGTACGACAGGAGCGTTGTGGTGGAAGCGGCCGTGAAAGTTTGGGAGCCTTTTAAAAGGTTCGCAAATAAAACATCAAACGTTTGCCTACTTTGAGAAGCGTAATTCCATTTGTACCGATTTACATCAAAAATCAATTTAGTTTATGACAATTACATTTACATCGAATGTTACATCGGCTAAGGACTGGTTGTTTCGTAAATCGTCGATCCACGGAAATACGCCCCACTCCTTCTTATCGCACGCCTACAGGTACAATTTAATGTTCGCGTTAATAACCTATCGCTCGGTAACTCTGACGCTAGCTGTCAGTCGAGGATGTGTCAGTGTTGTAAAAAATGGCTTTTCTCGCATTCGTCGGTGCAGTGGTACAATATAAGTAACTTGTCTGTGTCAACTGTCATTCAAGTCAGTCCCACTTCTTTACTGCACGCCTACATTTACAAATGTAGTGAATAATGCTTTCCCGTCGGCTAAACTCGGAATACGACTAGACCCGAACAAGTGTGAATTGATAATAATTAATTAACAAAAAAACAAAACAATAATTAATAATTAACGCAAAAAAGTTTGTGCGCGACATAGGCCGTCGGCTTAGGCAAAAGGGAGAGGACGCCCGCTCCGAGTCGTTTCTGGTGCAAAGGTTGTCCATAGCTATCCAACGTGGGAAGGCCGCTAGCGTTATGGGCACCTTTGCACCGGGATCGGCAATGGGTGGATTATTTTAGTGTGTAAGTAGCTAGTTATTAGGTTATTTAAATGTAAAAACAATTTTTAGTGACGATAATCAATTCATAAATAAGTATAAAATATAGTCTAGGTAGAAAATGCCTGAAATAAATCATTCATTTTGTCGTATTAATTAATTGTTTGTGCTGTTTCAATGTAATTATATTTTTTTATTAACGGACTAATGAATTTAATTCATATTCTAATAATAATAATAATGAGTGTATATATTATTGATTATATATCGTAATTTGTTATTATATTATTGGTTACTATTTATTATGAATGATATTAGGTAACGAACCCCAAGCATCCTTCAGGATGCAACTGTACTGGGAATAACGCTAGGAGGATGATAATTGTTGAATAATGAAAATTGTGAATCAGTATTATAAAAAACACAATAGCGTTTTTAAAAATTGAAATTTAGAATAGGAGCATTAAATTGCGACACCCTGACAGGGTATCATGTACCAACTAACCTCATCCACTAACATCCAAAGCAATAAATAAATATGAATATGAAGTGTCAACCAACTACCGTGTTATGTATACCGTAGCATTAGCTCAAAGACTGCTAGCTTAACAGTCTCCTGACACGGAATTGTTATTTCTGATATCCGCTTTTTTTATTTTGACCTTTAGAGACCTTTTACATCTCTAAAACCTAATGTTTTGAATATGGGGACTCTTTACACCTCCGCTTTTATCTATAATATTTTTGACCATAGAGACTCTTTACATCTCTGTATTATAGGATAAGTTCATCGAAAGTGTGCCCAGGTATCTATTTGTTGGTTTATACTGCTTTGTATTTATGTGACAAAATGATTTGAATTTGAATTGAACTGTAATTTTATATTTAAGTATACAATGTATATTGTTTTGAAAAAATGACACCTCGCCGAGTTTCTTACGCCGGTTCTTCTCGTGGCAGAGGTTTATTTTTCCGAACCGGTGGTAGTTTATTGACGTTCATAGGTGCATGTGATATGCCTAATTTGAAGAATAAATTACTTTTACTTTTTTACTTTTTACTTTATTACTTTTTACTTTTTTACTTTTTTTACTTTTTTACTTTTTTACTTTACTACCAGATTTCATTCTGACGTTTGACAAAGACTAATAAAGTTTCACATGAAGAGACATGAACTTAATCATTTAATACGATAGTTGATAGCCACTTCGAGTCTAGTCGTATTCCGAGTTACCGGATGCGAAAGCGTTATTCACTAGATCTGGGGGTCTAATGCGAAATTCGAAATCCGACTTTCTTATGGTGCCGTCCCTTGCACTCTCCTGTCTAACACTATATGAGTAAAAGGGACGGCACCATACGAAGTTCGGATTTAGAATTTCGGAGTAGACCTATCTCGCCCTGCGAAGTCAGAATCAGAAGTAGCTTTAGGGAGAGAAAAATCGAATAATAATGTTTATCAGAGAATTTTTAGCGCTGAAATAAAGACTATCGGTCCTACGCAATTTTCGTTAATCTGTATTGCTTTTTGAAATAAATTAGATTATGTAAATCACATTATTCTCGACTTTGTCTACGAGGCAGCTGTGGCGCGCATTCATCCGAGAGACAATACACTTGGCAACCGACTTTTAAACAGTGAATCTCAATTTTGGGTATTGTTTAAATTTATGTTATGCGTTGATTTTTTTTGAATCTATGACACAATTTACAAAACATATTGCAATTTGCATTTTCAACTATTCCATTGCTTTTAGTACAGAAAGAGAAACTCTAACGTGACATTTCTTTTTGTTGTTGTTTTATGCTTCTTACCTAATTGTAATTGTTACGAATAAATTATTTTCTATTCTATTCTATTCTATTCTAACGCCTCCAATGTTATGGCACTTCACGTGCACCATTACACGGGAAAAACTTAGTAGTAAATACATTCTCAACATACATTATTAACTTTAAGTTGTAGCTATTTTTTTTAAGTTATAGCTATTTAGAGCGCTCGTGCCCCAGCGGCGCCCGCGTACCGCGTGCGGTATGCGAGGTTAAGCAATGTGGGCGCAGGTCAGTTCTTGGATGGGTGACCGCTTTGAGTGGTTACTAATTGAGCGCTCTCGTGCTTTGGAAGGCACGTTAAGCCGTTGATCCCGGCTGCTGTCTACGACAGCAGTCGTTAAGCCAGGTTAGAGGCCTTCAGGCGGCTTGAGAACTTCTAACAGTCAAGTTGCCCACTCACTTGACAAAGGGGGGTCGAAGTTGCACCACGTCCGTAGGGAGTACCCACCGTTACCCTACACGTGACCCCTGGGTGGTGCTAAAAGTGCAACAAAAACTGGCAACCGTACTTGTCTTCTCGAAGATCTCACGGTTCGTAAATATATGCCATACGATTAAATAAGTTATAGCTATAAAAGTTGTTTCACTTGGCGTGTGGCGTGTCATCCGTGTGACGTCCCACGTTTCCCCGTGGAATATCGTGATGTCATAATACGAATATCTCACTGTTTTCCGCCTCGTTAACAAAGCTTACAGATACTCGGATCTGGAGAACCATATAAGTATGACCTCCAGCCTAGATTGCAGGATAGCCTATAACGCCATGTTTCGTGTGACATTTTAGTAAGTTAAAACGTTCCGGTATTCGACACTGAACTGCACGCAGAACCGATGGCCGTTGGGGCGGGAAGGTTCTCGAGTGGCGACCACGTACCGGAAGGCGTAGCGTGGGCAGGCCCCCCACACAGTGGACTGATGACCTGGTAAGGGTCGCGGGTGTCCGCTGGATGCGGGTGGCGCAGGACCGGTCATTGTGGAAGTCTTTGGGGGAGGCCTATGTCCAGCAGTGGACGTCATTCGGCTGAAATTATGATGATGATGATGATGATTCGACACTGACATGACACTTTTGGGTATTAAGAGGCTGACAAGCACCAATGACCTTGGCTATGTCTGTCTGCGTCTAATTGCGCCGGAGTGAAAGAGAAACTATATACCTGCTATACAAGCAGATAATCAGAAATTTAATCATAATATTAAATATATTCACCACATGTGTAATATTAATAGTCTTTGCTTTAGGTTGGAGTATGTTGGAACTGTGTTTTTAATTATACATATTTCAGTAGAAAAAAAAATACATTATGATTGTTTAAGATGATTTTAACACGTAGCTTTGCGATTTTTTTCGACCGAGCCGATATTCTTGGATCGTGTTTTGGAATTGTCCACACCTTTGAAATATAATGAATATTAACGTGTATTTTTATTTTTTTACCGAAAGAAATGATTTTTGATTGAGCTCTATTCAGCGCCTTAAGATGTCATTAATTGGGACTTTTACCTTTCCTTCCCGCCATAAAACGTGACGGTATAACCTATCGTGCTAGCTAGTGTTACGCAGTTACGCAGTGACGCATTGATTCCGTTGTGACACGAAAGCTACCCTTATAAATTATATGAAAAATGTTCGTGTCCAATGGACCTATTAAGTTGTAGAGGAAGCAGCCGTAACTATAGTCCAAAAATTTGGTCCTTATCCATAGTTTATTACCGGTTGAAAAGCGTATTTTTCACTAATGGAATTAATTTACCAAGATGGCGGCCGTTTTAAAAGGTGCTGATGCGGAGAATTTTAGATAAAACAGGGTTCCAATGAACCAAAGTTCATCAGAGTCCGGGATTACTGGATTATTTTGGGGACTAGGCAAAGTAATACTTAAGAATTTTACGACTTCATAATTTATGAACGAGTTATTCACAAGAAGGCAGAAGAGGACGCCACTGTTCCATATTCTGCACCACTTCACGTCAGTTGGTGGTGGTAGTTATTTATTACAAATCACAACTTATAGTAGGCGAGTAATTGATGAATTGATTGACTTATCAGTAGCTTTTGGTGAAGGAAAACATTTAAAAAACCGGCACACAGAAAGAAAACAAGGTGACAAGGAAAGTCATTTTGACGTAAGATGACATTAATTACTGATAGGCGCTTAAAATTAGCAAAACCTGGACATAATTCGATCACCGTAATTTTCTTTTTCTATGATTTAAAGTATTGTTAGTTATGGTTAAAATAAAAAGAATTAACCATTTTAAGGCTCCGCGTCAATGTTAAAAAAAAAAAACAAAAATTTTAACACATTTTGATTTTTTAAGTAAGCCATAATAAATATCTTTGTAAAAGTACTACAGGTACCTAGTATTAGGTATGTAGTATTATGATAAGAAAAATATCATACGGCATCAATTAAACACTTTTGACGTATTTGGTTTTCTAATAATTACCCATATTTGTGACTTTAGAGATCTGCAATATGGTGATAAATTATAAAAAAATTAACGGCTTCTCTATGCACATAACTACGTCAAAAGTGTTAACATTGACGCGGAGCCTTAAAATGTTTAATTCTGTTAATTTTAATTATAACTAACGATACTTTAAATCATACAAAAAGAAAATTACAGTTATCGAATTAAGTCCAGGTTTTGCTAATTTTATGCGCCTATGAGATGAGGTGACAGCTGTCAAAAGACCAGTCTTATTTCTCGTACTATAGTTTTCCCTCTGGGTTGAAAAATGAGATGGCAGGCGCGTTATAAAACTAGTGCCTAAGCCAAATCTTGGGATAAGGTGCCAAGCGGAGCCCAGGCTCCTAGGATACAACCGGGCGCTACGAGCATGATGGTGAGAGTGAGAGATGAATGAAGATAAATTGTGAATCGCTCTGTAGACACTTTGCGAGTTTGTTAGACAACTATCGCATCAAGTTTCTGAGTGAAGTATCCGAACGCCGGAGTTATTGAGGTGACCTTTATGTCTACTTCTCTTTCACACTTCGGAGATTGAGTGAGAGAGAGGAAAAGTTCAATTGTTTCGAAACAACGGTGCTTGTAACGTTCTGAGGTTTTTGATATCCGCACAAACCTACAAGTAAGTTGCTATAGTCTCTTCTGTGAATACGAAAGTCGTGTTCAACTGTGGCGGTCTAACTACAGGGCAATATATCTTCATGTTGTTATTGTCAATTTTTTAAAGACCTACTATCTATTTCAGCTATGATTCCGGTGACAGCTGTCAACCCATAACAAATTACGTTTTTTGACGTATGATGGACTGATGACCTGGTAAGGGTCGCGGGTGTCCGCTGGATACGGGTGGCGCAGGACCGGTCATTGTGGAAGTCTTTAGGGGAGGCCTATGTCCAGCAGTGAACGTCATTCGGCTGACATGATGACGATGATGACGTATGATGACATAAATTGTATTGGGTTGACAGCTGTCACCGGAATCTTCATAGTTGACATAGATATTAAAAGATGAGTGATTTGACCTGGGGAAGATCGTGGCTGAAGACAGGAAGGCGTGGCGCGATTTATCGAAGGGTCTTTTCACCTCCGGGGTGTCTTTAGGACAGCAACAACAACAAACCTAAAAGATTTTCTTATTATAATATCATATCGTGCGAAAAATTAAGACTCCTTTTATATAAGTCCAAAGAGAAAATGAGGTCGCATAAAATGATTAATTCAGAAATTTGATCCAACTTTTCTGACCCAAAGAAGTCATATGGTCTCTCCCATTCCCACCCGCTTTGTTGCATTTGTAAATTCGCACGTCAGAGAGGGAGGCACATGAACGAACTTCATTTTCCGTTCGCGATAGGCCGCGAAACAACAAAAATGGAAGCAGAAACGTATGTAAACTAAGCCAAGAAAATTGACTACCAATTTTGAACCTTCAACATCATCATATCAGTCGAAAGACGTCCACTGCTGGACATAGGCCTCCCCCAAAGTGTGCCACAATGACCGGTCCTCCAGTGGACTCCCGCGACCTTTACCAGCCACCGGCCGCAGGACCGATTTAAACCTTAATCAGTAACTAATAGAGTCGAAAACTAGTTGATCACTTTCTCAGATTGATCCCCAATTTTACTTGGGTTTTCATTATTTGTCCAAGCCAAGGTCACGTTATGTAACGGAAATATTGTTCTGGCCTTGTTGTAGTCTTAATTGTATTGTCTCCTCTATTGTCAATCCTATTGTATGTGGATTCAAGGCTATTTCAGGATAAAGGGGATTCGGTAGGAAATTGCGAAATAGAAGGAATTACATGACGAAGTACACGATGACATAACGTAGATAAGTGCGACTGACACTATAACTTCCCTGTAAGTAGCCAGGGATGTTGTGAATGAAGATATTATGACTGAGTCCATCCGCAGCAGAACCAAATTAACCGATATAGCCTCCGAATTGCTAAACTTGAGTGTTAGTGGGCGGGGCACATAGCACGTAGAATCGATGGCCGTTGGGGAGGAATGGTTTTCGATTGGCGACCACGTACCGGAAAGCGCAGCGTGGGCAGGCCCCCCACAAGGTGGACTGATGACCTGGTAAGAGTCGCGGGTGTCCGCTGGATGCGAGTAGCGCTGGACCAGTCATTGTGGAGCTCTTTGGAGGAGGCCTATGTCCAGCAGTGGACGTCTTTCGGCTGACACGATGATGATGATGCGGATGTAAAATTAGGTGCATAAAACCATAATTTAAATTCACTCATACTTGTAACACCCTTCACAATCGCATAATGAGTACAATATTAAAACGAAAACAAAACAAATTCGTCGCTTTTTTTTTCACTGTCTGTCATAGGTCGCCTACCTATGCGCTAGCTCGCTTGCTCATTTATTGGTCAATGGCGAGCAAAAATAGCACGTGCGCCGCACGCGCCGCCATTGTTTAACATCCGCACCAGCTTAAGCTCCTCATTGATTTTTGCGGATGCGGATGCCAAATTTAAGCGGAAGTTCCGCTATTACGGATGCGGTTGCGAATATCCGCAACATCTCTGATCCCAGCCTCACATCAAGGTGGAGCGAACTAAAGTCTAGAAGCGCCTAAATCAAGGGAAAGATGAAATTTTGGAGACGCCTTTGGGTGTCGTGAAATACTTCGCTCCATCCTGATCTGAGGCTGGGATCAGGGGTGTTGCGGATATTCGTAATAGCGGAACTTCCGCTTAAACTCAACATCCGCATCCGCAAAAATTGTCTAGAGTCTAGACACCTGGCGCCTAAATCGGTCGGTCCATCCGCTCTACCCTGGACCCGGCCCTGGCCAACACCAACATCGATGCTATTACGACATTATTCCCACGACAACATTTATTAAGTCCCAATATACCTCCATAAATCAATTCAACATAATTAGAAACTTTATTAGAATTCCGGCAACACTCGATTGCGTGAAACATGTATATTTGCTTTATATTAAATTAACAAACAGCGATTAAATCAGACGTTAATGACGCATTTATAATTCATGGCTTGTGTTCACAATGCTTATCGATAACCTCAGGCCCAGTGTAACTTTGAATTCCGAATATGCAAAGTTTTATATTAATTTAGAGAGGTACTGCAGAGTAAGTCACCGTGGAATGACTTCAGTCTGATATTAGAGAGGTATGGCTCAGTGGCATGTCATATCGCTCATATTAGAGGTAGGAAACAGTGAAATGTCACCTCGCTCATATTAGAGAGGTATGGCTCAGTGGCATGTCATATCGCTCATGTTAGAGGTAGGAAACAGTGAAATGTCACCTCGCTCATATTAGAAAGGTAGGGCCCAGCGGAATGTCATATCGCTCATATTAGAGGTAGGAAACAGTGAAATGTCACCTCGCTCATATTAGAGAGGTAGGGCCCAGCGGAATGTCATATCGCTCATATTAGAGGTAGGAAACAGTGAAATGTCACCTCGCTCATATTAGAGAGGTAAGGCCCAGCGGAATGTCATATCGCTCATATTAGAGGTAGGAAACAGTGAAATCTCACCTCGCTCATATTAGTGAGGAAAAGTACAGCGGAATCTCATCTCGCTCATATTAGAGAGGTAGGGAAAATTGGAATGTCATATTTCAGTCAAACTAATGAGGTTTGGGCATAGCGGAACATCAACTCGCTCATATTAGAGCGGGAAACCACATCGGAATCTGATCTCGCTCTTATTAGAGAGGTGGATCACAGTGAAATATGTCATCTCACACATATTACAGAGGCAGAGCACCGCAGAATCTCATCTCGATTATTAGGAACAGCTTAATTGGAGGAGTACCTTCACCTTTACGGAATACCGTAGCTAGCCATTCCTGGTGGTAAGGTCACCATAGGCCCCGCGCTGTGTGAGAGAGGGATACCAGAGGAGTCACAAGTCTCCATCAGACACGCCGTATCTCAATTACGATTCTCGGGTCATATATATACTAGGGTAGTTAGTTGAGGTCGCGAATGCATGATGAATTTATAACTGAACCAGAATCAACAGGTTTACGTGACAAACTTTACGTATTTCGGTAAATAAAACTGAAAGTAAACTGTCTAAGTTAGAATGGCCCGGACTCTATGGAAGTGTGTGAAGAAATATAGATAGTTAACTAGACAGGTAATATTGGTAATATTGGCTATGTGCGAAGTAGGTGGTGGGGGTAAGCTAGGCGATCGTAGCGCACACCATGGCAGAAATGTGCACTTACCGGGGACCACTGTCAAATTTACTTTCATGTTTTCTATTGGTTTCTTAACGGTTTCCTACGATTCGTTTCGTTTGTATGTATTTATTTATTCTCTTATTTATTTCAGTAAAATTTCCAATACGGGGTCTTTCTCGTTTACTAAAGTAAATAAAATATTCATGTGTCATTATTTGACATCTCTAAGGTTTGACATTGTCTCGGGACCTTTGACGTTTGACGTTTCAGACGTGCACATAGCCAATAGTCAACAGCAGATGTATCTACACGGGCTAGACTTTCACATGGCTCAATGCCCGTGTGAGACGGCTCGGCTTTCTACCTATAGACGACGGAGCTATATGCTGTATTGTCCTACATGCCCGCACTGAAATTATCCATAGTGTTGGCGGTACACCCCGAAATTCAGTAGAAGCTGCAAACCGTGTCCAAAGCATGAAAATCGGAACGATTGATCTTAAGGCCATATGTAAAATTGTGTAATGTTTGTAAAATTGTGATGTTAGTCGTATTATGTTTTAAGTAAGTATAATATTAGCAGCACTGTTGTTTTTCTGATCTCGGTTTTTTGTTGCAAAGTGTAATGTTTTTTACTTTATTTTTGTTCTTGTAGTACTATGTTTGTTTGTATACTGTATGTTGTGTTACCCACCGTTTCCTCACTTAATGGGCCTTACGGAAGACCAGCGCTGGCTGTAAAGCCAGCAATATGCTGTTGGGTCCATTTCGTGGCACGGCCCTTTTTTTGCTTGTCTTTCCTTCTTTTTATTATTATGTACCGTGTGTGTCACGAATAAACGTTTTCTGAATTTGAATTTTGAATATGAATCAATTTGACCAGTAGCACCAAAATAAAAAAGGAGAGGAGTAATAATGACATGTTTTTTGTATGAGATAAAAAAATGTTCTAAACCTATCATGTGTGGTATCAAATGAAACGGCTTTCTGAGCCAGTTCTAAAAATATATCAGATCCACACATTGACATACACATAATCACCACGCCGAGACTCCCCGACTACGTGTTTGGGTTAACTTATTTTCCCATACAACGGTTGATTCGAATGCATTATGTGAAGTCATTAAATGTTCATTTGTAGGAGGCCAGGAGCCGATTCGAAGGCATACGTTACGGAACGTAGCTACTTTCATCCTATTTGTTTGGCTTTTGTTTTGGCTGTGCTTGTTGTTGGTCCCATATAGGCTTTTTATCCTCACTAAAAATGCCACGAATAAAGAGCCAATTAGCCAATTGGGTGTTCTGGATACTATTCAAGAAGAAACTGCTTGGTTGAGATTATTATCCGCATACTCCGTATCTATCCATCTATCGACTAACCTTGCTCTGTTTACCCTTAAAATGCGATAATACAGTCTTTTCTCCTGGCATTGGCCTTCCAGGCGACCTCCCATAGTATTACCGATGTTCTTAAACTAGGGCCTATTCAGTAACAGGATTTGAGAGCCACTGTAAACCGTTAAGCGGCTTAGAGCAATTTCTACGGCCTTAAAAGTCTTTGTGATGATTTAAATATTTCTTGGTTAGCAGCTTATCTAGACACCCATTCTCCTGCTACCGTGTTCCCGGTTGCCGCCTAAACTAGACCGGGATTGCTTATTCTGTGGACCGGGGTCCTCTTTTAAGGGTCTCTTCACATCTATCGACGCGGAATCGGCAAAAGCCGATTGAAAAATGCTTTATGTCCACGCAATCAGAGTTACAAAGGCATGGTTAGGCTCGGATCGGCTCAGTCGACACCGGTCGATGGTCGACGTCGTTTACGCCCTAAAAGTAAACATAAAGCTTTTTTATATCGGCTATTGCCGATTCCGCGCCGATAGGTTTGGAGACACCCTAAGATTTGGCATGAAACACTGAAGCGTCTGCCGTCTGACTTTTCAACCCGCAGGAAAACTAGGTCTTGTTGGGATTAAATCAGTTTCATCACGATGTTTCCATTAGCTATATTTCGTTATACCATTAATAACCATCCTTCTAGAATATGATCTAGGGCCAGACTCGCACATTCGTGTTTCTTACGCCAGTTCTTCTCGTGGCAGAGGTTTATTTTTCCTAACCGGTGGTAGCTTATCGACATTCATAGGTGCATATAATATGCCTAAACTAAAGAATAAATGATGACATATATGGCACTGAAACGTGGTCGCTTACTATGGGCCTCATAAGAAGGCTCAAAGTCACCCAAAGAGTAATGGAGAGAGCTATGTTGGGAGTTTCTCTGCGTGATCGCATCAGGAATGAGGCCATCCGCAGCAGAACCAAATTGACCGATAAAGCTCTCCGAATAGCTAAGCTTAAGTGGCAGTGGGCGGGACACATAGCACGTAGAACCGATGGCCGTTGGGGCGGAAAGGTTCTCGAGTGGCGACCACGCACCGGAAGGCGTAGCGTGGGCAGGCCCCCCACACGGTGACTGACGACCTGGTGAAGGTCGCGGGTGTCCGATGGATGCGGGTGGCGCAGGACCGGTCATTGTGGAAGTCTTTGGGGGAGGCCTATGTCCAGCAGTGGACGTCTTTCGGCTGACATGATGATGAAAGAATAAATAACTTTATTCCAATATACTCGGAAATGTTTGCCTAACAGTCGCAAAAATACTCCGTGAAGTTTATCGTTATACTATCGCAAATTTAAAAGGTTAAAAATCATTATTGTCTTACCGTAGGGGCCAGGAAACGATATGAAATTCCATTATTGTATTGTTTTTTACCTTTTAAAAACATTTTTTGACTAAGAAGCGTCACTGCAAACAGCCAATACGATTAAAGTTTTCCCTCGTTTTCTTAATTTTTATAATTGCCATAGACAAAATTTTACTTTTGGCGACGTTTTTAAAAATTCAATGTAACTAAAATACGTAAATATTGAAATCCCGTTTAATTTCTACAAATTTTAAATACATATAACATTTTACATTTGTTATTTATTTTAATATTTTTTAACTTTAGAATTATTATTTTGATTGTTAGTGGCATAATGAGTAATGCCGTGTCCTTTTAAAAATATTTAGGGCGGGGAAGGCGAACTATTGTGGTTTGACAATTATATGGTTATTTTATTGGAGAAAAGCACTATAATATGCCTCGGCGTAAATGGCAATAATCAACTTGTCCACGATTTGCTTTTTCCCGGCCTCTGTAATAATGTACTATTACTTTTTATAGGAGAACACAATTAGGCTCCAAGGGGCTCTGGGTCGCAGTCCGGGTGGTTGACGATACGAAATATTGATCCAAATTGACCTCTAGCTAATGTTAAGGTGGCTGTCACCCTGCTGCGGTTTCCAGACGCTGCATTAGTCTGAGAATAGCCTTAGACGACGTAGACCGAGACGGGAAAGTAATACGTATGATCCCACACACGTAATACCACTTATGCACGTGTGACGTTAAATACGGTTAATCCTGGTTAATCTGGTCCAGAGGGTATATTAGACAGAACGTATTGACGTGTTTCAAAATGGTGTACAAATGATTTGATAATAAATTAATTAAAAATAAGAAATAAATACAAAAGTATTGATCGTACTCATCTACTTCGGTAGCCCGCAGCCTTTCAATGAAATGAAAATTGCATATGCAGAGGTCGGCGGGGGTGACCTGTTTTCAGTTTTTGCATAACATGGACATACCTTGTCATTCAATGGTAAATGCCTGATGTGTAATTATAAACTAATGAAATGATTTTATTTAGGATGCTTTTCTGCGACGAGCTTTACAACGTCATCCAAACAAATGAATTTTAGTAGAACCTACTAAATGTGATTAATCTATTTTGCACAGCTTCCCCTTAAGTGGGAAACTATTACAACGAGTATTAAAGCAAACTCCCTTAGATAATACATATCCATATGATACTATGAAGGTTAATCAAGGTTAGGTTTTTTAGGGAGTATGCCGAAAAACTTTCATTAGCAACAGACGTGGACAGCATTTTAATGTACACTTTCACTCCATTAATTTCAGTGGATGCAGAATAGTATGTACTACTACAGAGGCCGGGACAAAAGGGGTTGCCGGCCGAAGACATATAGATGGCTGAGCAAAGCGAGGCCGGATAGGTCTAAGGCCGGCAACCCCATATTTCCCGCCGAGGTATGTATAGTGCTTTTCTCAAACATGCAATGAAATAAACAACAAAAAATTCAGTTTTAATTTTAATACGCATAGTGGCAGAATGTCATGATGCCTGTGCCACAAGTTTATGTAGCAACAGAAACTACTTTCCGACCTAGATATGCCGGATCCCATTGTGTATACAAAGTTTCATGTTATTATAGCATGGCGTTTGAAAATGAGAGCATAAATACGTTTGTATGGAGAACCGAGCGTACTGCGCCCTCTTAAAAATTGAAAATATAGGAAGGCACGTTAAGCCGTTGATCCCGGTTGCTGTCTATGATAGCAGTCGTTAAGCCAAGTTAGAGGCCTCCGGGCGGCTTGAGAACTTCTAACAGTCAAGTTGCCCACTCAGTTGACAAGCCTAATCCCAATAAGGTCTGGTTCCCCCCTTGGTTTGGAAGGCCAGATGGCAGTCGCTTCCGTAAAAACTAGTGCCTACGCCAATTCTTGGGATTAGGTAGCGGACCCCAGGCATCCTTCAGGATGCAACTGTACTGGGAATAACGCTAAGAGGATGATGAGCACAGAAACTTTACAATAAATAAAAAAAAGATTAATACTCGTTTTGTAATGCATTTTCATTTGACGACCTGTTTAGCCTAGTTGGTAGTGACGCTGCCTCCGAAGCTAGAGGTCCCGGGTTCGAATCCCGCCCAGGGTATTATTTGTGCATTTAGCACAGATATTTGTTCTTGGGTCTTGGATGTTTTCTATGTATTTAAGTATGTATAAGTATGTATATAAGTATGTATATCGTCGTCTAGTACCCATAGTACAAACTTTGCTTAGTTTGGGACTAGGTCGATTTGTGTAAGATTGTTCCCAATATTTATTTATTTATTTATTTATTTTAGGTAATAATTTCAGTTTTGTCTCCTTTTAATATCTCTTAATGGGTGCACCTTATCCATATTAATATCTACGTGCGTAATGAAGTTTATCTACACCTATTTAGTAAATCCTGTTTAATGTGTTCCGCCGCCCGTCCTCCCCCCGCGCGCGGCCCACAAGAACACCACATTAGATTTAGTTATGAGATCATGTGCTACTTTACAGACAGATGGGACGGCATCCTCCTATGGCACTAGTCCTCCCGCTAACATAGTTTTATAAGTCTTTTGTAGTACTAGCAAAAAAAATTAGCGTAATGCTCTCCTTTAATACTTACACCCTAGTCTTTATAATCGATCAGCAATATTCCATCACAATCCCAGAATATTGTGACCATGACCTTTCCAGCTGAAGGCAACACCTTGATCTTCTTGGGATGAGGAGTTCCTTTAATGTGCAGCTGCACGGACTCTTGTTTGCTCTCAGGGTCATAATGATGAACGCACGTTTCATCTTTACTAACAAAATTTTGCAGTATCTTATCAGGAATTTCAACGCAAACCTCAAGAAATTCGGAACAACAAGCAACACGCGTATTCTTCTGAAGCGGTGTCAGCATTCGCGGTACCCATCTCGCACTGACTTTTGGCATATTAAGATGGTCATCAATTATATCGTGTCTAGTACCAATAGAAAGGTTGGTTCTTTGAGCTATGAGCACCTTTACTCAACCATCTTCAGACATAATTTTCTCCACTTTTTAAAATTTTCTGATGAAGTAGCTTCGACTGGCCGATCAGCTCTATGGTCGTCTTCGATACTCTCTCCCCCATGCTTAAATTGACTTGACCACTTCTGAATTGTTGATAAAGAAGAAGCAGACTCACGGTAAACATTATCCATTTCTTTTTTATAGTTTTTTATTTTTTACCTGTTTGGTCAAGAATTTTATTACCGCTCGGTGCTCTAATTTGACCAACATTGAAAAATCACTCAGAGTGATCACGTTTGTTCGGTACTTGCAAAAAAACAAAAGAAAATCGCCGTTTGAATTTTACTTTTTTTTAATATTAATGAATGACTTTTGCCGGCCAGTATAAAAAAGTTTACCAAATAGGTTTAAAAGATGTCAATACCGAGAATTTATTGAACACCCCTCGTAATAGTTACATAATAGTACATTACGATACAAGTGCAGAGAACAGGAAATTTGCAACGAGTGGTGATTAATTGAAACACAACCGATGGGAGTGTTTTAAATCGACACGAGTTGCGAATTACCTGTTCGCACGTGTATCGTACAACGTTTTACAGTACATATGGCTCTTTAAAGTTTCGACATATGCACGTATGTAACACGACATATGCAAGTATGAGAGATGATGCCAGGAGTGGCAATCCCACCCTCCTGGTGTAACCTATACCCTTCATCCCGTGTCACTCAAAATAACCCATTCCCATCCCATCGGTACCAATCTCCTTCCACTTCCACACATTCCCTACCCCCACCCTAACCCTGGAGGAGACAACCTCGACCCCAAAAATCCCCAATCTAAAGGTGTGACTGACCGTGCCTAAGGATGCATGACTGAGGGGGAGCTCAGTCGCTAACGGTGGCCCCTCGATACCGGGCAACCTCGAGGGAGGCACTTTGCCTTATTCCAGCAAGCGGGGCTCTGCTGGAATGGACTTTTATTTCCCTAGCTTCTCGTGGGATTTAGATGGAAGAAACTAACCAAAAAAATAAAAACACAGAAGGTACCCTGGAAGACCTATGCCAGGAACTAATGCCCCTGATGGTAGGTGAGGCTGAGACCGCCCAAACATCGGAGCAACCCATAGATGGAGTTGAGAGCACCGTCACGGTAGAAAGGGACGCTAGTCGCCCAAACTTACCAACGGAGGCTCCTGACACCAACCAAAGGAACCCTGCCAAGAAATTGGCAGGATCTGTGAGACGGCGATACATCGCTCTTAAAGGACTGGGAGTACCGCCTGAAGAGGCAGCACTCCTAGCCAACAAGAGTTTCGCCGAACTCAAGAAAATGGGGTACAAATTCGGGTCCGCACAATCCAAATCCGAACAAAAGCCGGTAAAACGGCCCCGCTCGGAGGAGGAATCACCACAGGGTAACATACCCAAAAACCCAAGGGTGAGTGAAACCCCCCCAACCCAACCCCAACCACAGCAAGCCTACAGCGAGGTACTGAGCCAGGTCCGAGTTGGTATCAAGGACTCCAATCCGATGACGGACGCCCAACTGAAGTCCCTGTGCAAAACCATCCTGCAGAAGATATCAACGTTGAAGATGGGCGAAGGACCTTAATTCAAGGGCTATACATACAAGGCGGGCTGGCTGCTCATTACGTGCAGCGACCAGCGGTCCAAAGCCTGGCTTGAGCAAATAACACCATCCCTTAGGCCATGGCCAGAAGCCAAACTCGGGGTAATTCCCGAAAATGAGCTCCCCAAGCCTAACATAGGGATGGTGTTCATCCCAGAGATAGATGACTCCGAGGTGAAGGAATCTCTATCTCTACTCTATGCACAGAACCAGGGGCTGTACACAGAGTTCTGGAAGGTTATCCATACCAAAGTCGAAAAGAGTGGAGTCATGGTGACCCTATCTCTAGATGACACATCGGTAGATAACCTTCGCAAAAATGACCTAAAGGCAAACTTAGGTTTCCGAGAGGTCCAGTTTCGGCTAAAGGGCCAGTCCAAGGCCCAAGAGTCCGAAACTCGTAACCCCCAAATCCCACCACCGCAACCCGCAGACCCTGCTCCAACGACGGCCCATTCCCAAACACCGGCCCGAAAGGTTCCCCAAGAACCAAAACGGGTGGTTCCTTTGACCTCCACCTCCAATCCCACGTCAGGTCCCTCAGGGATGCAGCGGTTTCTCGCCACTAGGGGAGGCAACAGGGGCACCAACCGCCCCAGGGGGAGGGGGAACATCAGAGGAGGCCGCCAAGGGCACGCCAGTGCCCAACGCCGCGGCAAATAAAGACGCGCACGGGAGTAGGGGGATGATGTTTCTCCAGGCCAATCTCCACCACGCCATCGCGGCCACAGCGGTCGTTGAGAAACTTTTTGGCGAAAATGGCCTAGACGTCGCCCTCATACAAGAACCATGGATTAACACGAAGTCCATGGTAGCAGGTCTCAACAAGGCAGGTAAGGTATTAGTACACGAAAAAGGTCTCAAACCAAGAGCCTGCATCGTGTTAAACAAAAACATCAGTTTCTTGCCTGTTTCAGAACTATGCAGCGATGACCTTGTAGCTGCTTATATTAATCTCAAAGGGAGGGGCACATTAAAGGTGTTAATCTGCTCCGCATATCTGCCCGGAGAGAAGCAAGACCCCACGGAAGAACTGGCTAAAGTTGTAGAGTACGCTCAAGCACAAAAGGCAGAAATCATCGTGGGCTGTGACGCCAACGCCCATCATACCATCTGGGGGAGCACTGGAATCAACAGAAGAGGTGAGCTACTCTCTGATTTTATTTTTACCAACTGTCTACACTTGTTAAATAAGGGCAATACGCCAACCTTCGTTACTAGAGCTAGGCAAGAGGTATTAGACATAACCTTCGCAACTGAAAAGGCAGCTAAATGCCTAGTCAACTGGCGTGTCAGTAGCGAAAACTCAATGTCGGATCACAAACATATATTATTCGGTGTCAAGGGTGCATTAGATATAGAACCACCAATGCGTAGGAATCCAAAAGAGACGTCTTGGGAAGCCTATAAGGTCTTCCTCGAAGACTATCTAAAGGACTTTCCTAAGCATATCAAAACACCAGATTCTCTCAATGTGGCAGTCGATCTATTATCGGAAGGCATTATCAAGGCCTATGAACAGAGTTGCCCACTGAAAGAATCAACTATCAATAACAAAACGACGTGGTGGAATAAAAAGCTTGAAAAGCTTCGCATTTCCACACGACGCATATTCAATCGCTCAACCACACCAAACGATTGGGAAAGGTATGGTAGAGCACTGACAGAATATAACAAACAGATCAGAAAAGCCAAAAGGGTGTCATGGCGAAGATTCTGTGAAGAGATCGCACAAACACACAAAGGAGCGAGAATTCACAGAATACTCGCCAAAACACCAACTAACTATCTTGGTCTCCTTAAAAGACCAGATGGTACCTTTACGACCACAGAAGGGGAGACTCTGGACCTGCTCAGAGCCACTCACTTTCCAGGTTCGTATCCCACCAGTGACACACAATTACATGCCCAAAGAACCTACCAAATCCCCAGGGTACGTAATATCGACTGGAATTTGGCCACAAATATATTCAGGCCAAACAAAATTAAATGGGCATTGGAAAAGTTCAAACCATTTAAATCGGCGGGGGAGGATGCTATCTTCCCAGCATTATTACAACAAAGACAAGACCTCCTCCTTCCGCACCTGGTAAAGATATTCCGAGCAAGTTTCGCTTGGGGCACTATACCGGAAAAATGGACAAGGGTCAAGGTATGCTTCATACCAAAAGCAGGAAAAAAGGACTACTCTCAGCCTAAATTATTCAGGCCCATCAGTCTAACATCTTTCCTACTAAAAACAATGGAAAGAATCATTGATCTGCACATCAGAGCGCACTGCTTGCTATCCAGACCACTCAGTCTAAATCAACATGCTTACCAAAAGGGAAAATCTACAGAAACAGCCCTACTTGATCTGGTCGACAAGGTGCAAAAGTCCCTAGAGGATAAGCAAACCGCTCTATGTGCCTTCCTTGATATCGAAGGTGCGTTCGACAACACACCCACAGGGACCATTCTTAAAGGAATGGAATCAAAGGGCGTTGAAGAAACCACGATAAAATGGGTCCGGAGTATGCTCTCTAATAGGGTTGCTACTCTGACTCTCAATGCAACAAAGCATGAATTTCACACCACAAGAGGATGTCCACAAGGAGGCGTTTTATCCCCACTATTATGGACCCTAGCAGTGGACCAACTCCTAACAATCATGTCGGGTCACGATTACGACACACAAGGATATGCCGACGACCTTGTAGTTATAATCAAAGGCCCCTGCCTCCACATGATTTCAAACCTCATGCAAGGAGCGCTCAATACCATAAACAAATGGTGCAAAGAAAATAACTTGTCCATCAACGCGAGCAAAACAGTACTAGTGCCTTTCACAAGGAAGAGGAAACTAGATAGACTTGCAAAACTAGAACTGAATGGACAAGAAATACCTTACTCAAATGAGGTCAAGTACCTAGGGGTTACATTCGACCAAAAGTTAACTTGGAACCCTCATTTGAATAATATAACACAAAAGGCAAAGATGGCCTTGTGGACATGCTGTCGAATGGCAGGAGCAAGATGGGGCATAAGACCCAAAATAGCTATGTGGCTATACACAACAGTGGTGAGGCCTGTTATTACATATGCCTCAGCGGTCTGGTGTGAAAAAGTCAACCAAAAGACAGCAATCCAAAAGTTAAACAGTCTACAGCGTACGGCTTGTTTAACAGCAACAGGAGCCCTATGCTCAACACCGGGGGCAGCTTTGGATGCACTGCTTGATTTAATACCACTCCACCTGCAAGTGCAAAAGGAGGCCAAGCAGTGTATCTACAGAATATGCACACTGAAAAGGCCAAAATGGCGTTCTCAAACGCTAACCAAACTTGAGGCCTTGGTTTTTAATAACAAAACCTTAAGCATGCCCACCGACGACAGTTGAAATACCTCCAAGAGACAAATGGACAAATGACCAAATGGAATTCAAAGAGGGAAGCCACATATGGTATACAGATGGATCAAAAAAAGGTGATGATGTAGGATGTGGTATCTACGGCGAAAGGCCAAAGTTCAAAGCTAGCGTCAGCATGGGAAAAGAAGCCTCAATCTTTCAGGCTGAAGTCTTCGCCATTAATAAATGCGTGGAGATCAATCTGGATAAAAGCCTAAGAAACCAACATATCTACATCAACTCAGACAGCCAAGCTGCTCTGATGGCACTAGAATCTCTAGAGTCGTACTCTAAACTAGTGCAGACTTGCAAAAACAATCTAAATGCCCTGGCTAATTCCAACAAAGTGATACTTAGATGGGTACCCGGGCATTCCGACATTGCCGGAAACAAGGAAGCAGATGAACTTGCCAGAAAGGACAGACCCCTGGTCGGCCCAGAACCGTTTTGCGGCATCACAAAACGGAAAGCATATTCTCTGCTAAACAGCGTAGTAAAGTCAACGGCTGTCGAGCTGTGGAAGTTCGCAATAGGACAAAAACACTCGAAGGCCTTGATTAAAGGGTTCAATAATAAGCTGTCTACGGAGCTATTACAACTCAAAAGACATAAAACCTGTGCAGTGACAAGGATCCTGACAGGTCACTGCAAACTGAACAAACATCTGTTTCAAATGGGTATGAAACAAGACGCATCATGCAGGTTCTGCCAAGAATCAGAGGAAACAGCAATGCACATTCTCTGTTTCTGCGGGCCACTGATGCAAAAAAGAAGTACCTACCTAGGGCAGCACATCGTGCAACCAGAAGAGGTACAATACATCACCGTCCAAAGAATCTGGAAGTTCCTGGAATCAACGGGCCTTAACGGTGAACTCTAAAGGGCTGGCATAATAGATCACAAGCTGGTCGAGGCGGCATATAAAGGCCCACAACTAACAATATGCACGTAATCTGCTGATTACCGCACTCGTGCGGTAATGTTGCACCATATGTACTGTAAATAGCTAGCCTTCGGTCGTGTTTCAATTTATCACCACTCGTTGCGAATTTCCTGATCTCTGCACTTGTATCGTAATGTATTATTACGATACAAGGGTTGTAAAACAAACCACTTGGCCAAAAAGTGGGTTTTTCCGGAAGCGCAGCGTGCGGAAAAATACGCTTTTTGGCAAGGTGTGGTGTAAAGTACTATTTGCACATTCCCTTACACAAAGACACAAGGGAATAACATTTTCAGCAACAAACGACCTCCAGACGAGTTTAATTTATTCAAGAAACCGTACATTTAATTACTTGCTCAGTCATTGTTAATTACAGCTCTGTGAGTTCTGAGACGAATAAGATTCAGATTTCATTTCTTCATTTACTGTACCTTTGACACCTTGTCGCCATTTAACGTTGTGACGCCGTGAGATTCTCTTCAATTGTATTACGAGATTATTTACTTACATAACTTTTGGGGCGGAAAGTTTTTTGAGTGGCGACCACGTACCGGAAGGCGTAGCGTGTGCAGGCCTCCTACAGGGTGGACCGATGACCTGGTGGGTCGCGGGTGTTCGATGGATGCGGGTGGCGCAGGACCGGTCATTGTGGAAGTCTTTGGGGGAGGCCTATATCCAGCAGTGGACGTCCTTCGGCTGACATGATGATGATGATGACTTTATAGCCTATGGAAGATCGTGACTCATAAGCGCATCTGTTGATTTGAGGATTCGCGGATAGGTAACCGACCGAGTGAAAGGAAGTCTACTTCAGCTTCGACAAAAATGATTATTGATTTCGTATGTCCGGATGTACAGATATTCACATGTCCGGATTTCCGGTTGTTGACCAGTACAGGTTGCATTTCTCAACCGAATCTCGTGAAATTTTGTGGTTCGACAATTAGGAACACAGGATTTTTTTGTACAGTCAGTTTTTTAAGTAAATAATTTTCTTTACACCACACCTTGCCAAAAAGCGCGTTTTTCCGCACGCTGCGCGTCCGGAAAAAGCCACTTTTTGGCCAAGGGGTGACGTAAAATTGTGTACAAAACACGGGTCGTAAAACAGAAAGCCCTCTCTCGCATATTTATGCTCGCCTGCGGCTCGGGCCTCAAACATCTGCGATATCGGCCTTTCTTTGTTGTACGTGTATTGTAATGTACAATTTCAATGGTATCTTCTCATCTACAGGTCGCGTGTCAGTAGTTAGGAGTATACTGTTTCTGCGGCACCCCTGCGGCGCGGCCCGAAGGGCCGAAATTTTTTTTGGTTTTTTGCTGCGGCAGGTTTTTTTGGGTGTCTTTTTCGTGTGAATTTGAAATGCAGCTATGTGATATGTGACCCCCCGTTGTTTTATGTTTATGACAGGTATGGGTGCATTGTTGTTTTTTGCTGCGGCAGGTTTTTTGGGTATCTTTTTCGTGTGAATTTGAAATGCAGGTATGTGATATGTGACCCCCCCGTTGTTTTATGTTTATGACAGGTGTGGGTGCATTGTTGTTTTTTGTTAGAAGATTGCTGTTTTGAGACGATTTGTGTATTTTATTTAAAAACGATTTATTTGATTAGGATCAACAGTCTGTTTTTGCTCTATTCCCACGCAAAGGTAGGTAATTAATTACATTCTGTGAACAGCAATATATTTTAAAATTAATGTTGACAGAAATGATCGTGAGAATGACATGGGTTTTCTATTTGATTGGGTATAAATAAAAGTAAAGAACATTTGAAGCTAAGCAGGTTCAAACACGCCCCATCCGTTGGAATATTGCAGTAAAAAACTAGTTGTTTCGTGTCGTAACATGCAACGAACAGATGTTCATTTTTATGGGGGTAACATATTTATTGTCTTATCTGTGACATGTGAGCGTGTATTATATTTGGGAAAAAAAACGATAAATATCAGCAACTATTACGAAATGTCATGCTTGCCGTATTTTATTGGTCACTAAACTACCTAAAGATCATTTAAATCTATGCAGGTTCCATTTCCAAGAATATTGCAGTAAAAAACTAATAAAATTCCACGTCTTGCTACAAGTTAGAACGTGTTGTATCAAATGAACAGGTACCTGTTTTATTAATAGATTTTTTTCTCCTAACCGCTACGTGTGTCCCGGTGTGTGTGTGTGTGTGTGTGTGTGTGTGTGTCTGTCGTGAATAAAAGCAAAGCTCAAATCCAGAGGGCCGCCATTCGCTCAGATTAGTTTGTCTGAAAACCGTGTCAAGTGTTAAATAAAAGTGTACTAAAGTAGATAGTTGTCAATAGTTTTAATTTTTCTTGCTACGAGTTAAAATGGAGGTAAGTCCCACATTAACTAATTAATTATGTGCAAAAATTACATGTTTCCATTTGTATCAAGCATCTCACATGTTTTTTTGGTTGTTTTAGATATCAAACGAGAATTCCCTTGAGTACACTATGAAAAATTATTATTATAACAATTTGAGTGACGATGAAGCCCAATGCTCAAAACCACTTATAATTCAAGCACAAAAACGAACCAACAACATTGATGTATTTTTTGATAAGCCTAAAAAGAAGCAGGCTACAGAATATTCATCTACTGTCGCCAAGTCTACAAATGGAGGCACTAATTATATATCTTCTCGCGTAGATGATGTTACAAAGATCACTCATGTCGTTAAAATTGACGTCTACGATATAAAAAAATTGCGTGGTATCCCAAACGATCAGCACTGGAAATTCGCGGATACTAGAATCAAATACTATACGCAGGGTGAAGAAGATGACTTTTATTCTAACACAAAAGAATTGATTTACAATATTACGAAAGATATTGCAACAAAAAACGATTGCAAGAAATATTTTATCAACGCTAAGCCATAAATTATATCTTACTCCACCCACAAGCAACTCTCCCCCCACCAACGAACAAATGATTTTTGGGGCTATATAAAGTTCGACACCGCAAAAGAAACCATACCGTATCTCTATTAACACCCGTGAAAGTCAAGCTGCACAATGGATCTACAAAACTCACAATACGATGAAGAGCTTTATGAACGCTGCGAAGACGTCTCAGACCTCAATAAGT
Organism: Notocelia uddmanniana; assembly: GCA_905163555.1. Lineage (NCBI taxonomy): Eukaryota > Metazoa > Arthropoda > Insecta > Lepidoptera > Tortricidae > Notocelia > Notocelia uddmanniana. The sequence goes on from LR991059.1 coordinate 2,338,468, forward strand.
CCCTTTTTGATGATGAACTCTATCAACATTGTTTGGAAGTCGAGAATCAACCGCAAAATATGTGAGTACTCAAAATTGAAACATGTTTTAACCAGTTATATTTGTTGACTAGCAGTGGGGAGGAGATCCCAATATAAGTGTTAATTCTCAACGAAATACACCATATTATTCACACCATCATTATGGCGACTACAAGTGAGGATATTAAAATGTTTAGCAAGCCAGTGTTATTAAATAGTTTTCATAAATATTTAAGGCTGTGGTTTATCAGTGGAAAACTCGATCCTACTATAGCTTGCGATCCAGATATTAAACCATATATCACGCCTTGCAGTGGACACGTAACCGTTTTACAATCAATGATTTCACATTATGATGAGATAGATGGCGTATTACCCATGGAAGCGTATTGTTCTCTTTGTCAATCAAATAAATCAGGTAATACGGTGCTTCAAGTGACTCTGTTGAAGTGGCTTGTAGCTAAGTATTTTTTGTACAATTAAATGAATTTTTTACTCATTTTTAGATCTATAACACGTGGAGTTAAACGAAAACGGATATCAGATGATACTTTGCAACCTTGTGATTCGCACACTCCAACAGATGTCAAGGAACCAAAACAAGACCTTAGATCGCAGCAGCAACCATCAACTTCACGAGACACAGCTGAATCATCATCTACATCCGACGTTTGTGATACCGTCGAGTGTAAAACCTGCAAACGGAACGTTTCCAGAAGGTACTATGCCCAGCACTTAAGAAGTAATATTCATAAAAATAACTGTTTAAGATTTCAACATTCATATCCTAATGTTGAACTTATTGAAGCTGCTTTTGGAAATAGATTGTTAACTTATAGAATAGTATCAGCCCAGGAAACTACTAACCTTGAATTTGAAACACCTGAACTTTTTTTTGAGAGGATAAAACCATCTCTTAATAAACTAATAGACGACACCATTAATCAGCTAACAATTTTCAAGACTAGTTTTATCTTACACGCTGAATTCGTACAAGAATCCAAGGGAATAAACAATTTTTTTGATTTTAACGTCTTGAGTTGGACCATTTGCAAAGGTGATGACAGAGAAACATTTTTAGATAATCTAAAAAATTCTATTATGAATAAAATTTCAAACTTTGAAAAAAAAGACAGTGGATGGAGTCTTAAACACATAAATTACTTGGATATGAATATAAATCAATTTAACCCATTACGTGGTTCTTCATATATTGATTTACCACACGATATCAAAGCAAAAAAAGCAATTGTTAACGTGCAAAATCGTGACCACGAGTGTTTGAAATGGACAATACTTTCAGCATTGTATCCAGTTAAGGATAGTTCACAGAGAGTATCATCCTACGTCACTCATCAAAACAAATTAAATTTTTCAGATGTACCATTTCCAGTAAAATTAACAGATATTCATAAAGTTGAAAAGCTAAATGATATAAGCATTAATGTTTTTGGATTACATTACAATAAAACTTCTAAATCACATGAAGTAATCGGTCCACTCTACTTTACCAAATGCCGTAAATCAATACACATAAATTTACTTTACATATCTAGAGGTAGCCAGGGGCATTACTGCTATATAAAAAATCTTTCTCGATTAGTAAGCCGACAAATATCAACAACCAATTATAGCTTTCACATTTGCGATGGTTGTTTATTAGCATTCTATTCAAATGAACAGTTAACGAATCATCAAAAAAATGATTGTACTCACGTTGTTATTGAACTTCCAAACCGTGATAAGACAAGAAAAGATTGGCTTGGTGATGAGATCTCATGTGATAAGATTTATTTTGATAAATATCAACGAAAGCTTAAATTACCGTTTGTTGTGTATGCAGATTTTGAGGCATATTTAAATCCAATATCATCTTGTGATCCAGATCCGTCAAAATCTTACACAAAAAACATTCAACAACATGAAATGTACAGTTTTGGTTATTTTATAAAATGTTCATTTGATGATAGTCTTTCACGGTATTATTCACATACAGGTCCAGATTGTGCTAAAGTTTTTATGGACACCCTTTATAATGATTTAGCAAAAATAATTAAATTCATTCACTTTCGGAAAAATCCAATCCCATTAAATCAGAGTGATTTAAAAAGAATTGGGGATGCTAATAATAAGTGTATTATATGTAACAATGTCTTAAAATCCCAAAGCGTTTTCAGCTATGATTGGATAACGGGAAAATTTCAGGGTGTGGCACATAAGTCATGTGATTATAAATTCATACCTCCCTCATATGTACCAGTATTTTTTCACAATCTGAGCAACTACGACGCACATTTTATTGTAAAAGCTTTGAACTTCCGTGAAGGACCTATCGACATTATCCCACAAAATAAAGAAAAATATATTTCGTTTAGCAAACAACTGAAATTTGATAAGAAATGCTTATCACTGAGATTTGTTGATTCCTTTAGGTTCATGTCGAGTAGTTTAGATAGTTTAGCTAGAAATCTTCAAGAAAATCAATTTCATGAATTAAGGAAGCAATATCCTACAGATGGAGATTTTAAACTTCTGAAGCAAAAGGGGATATTTCCATATGAGTTCATGAAATCGAGTAAATCGCTTGAAGCGTCATCACTGCCTGAAATATGCCACTTTTATAGTTCCTTAACAGATAGCTGTATAACAAGTGAAGATTATCAACATGCACAAAACGTCTGGACTCATTTCAATTGTAAAAAAATGTTAGATTATTCTAATTTGTATTTAAAAACAGACGTACTCTTATTAACAGATATATTTGAGAATTTTCGCTCCGTTTGCCTTGAAACATATAGCTTGGATCCAGCTCATTATTTTACGGCACCTGGTCTCAGTTGGGATGCTATGCTTAAAATGACCGGGATTAAACTTGAACTTTTAACCGATTTTGATAAAGTTTCATTTATTAAAAAAGGGCTACGAGGTGGTATATCACAATGTAGTAATCGATATGCTAAATCAAATAATCACTACATGGCAGAATTTGATCCTGATAAGCCGTCATCTTATCTCATTTACCTTGACGCTAATAACTTGTATGGTTGGGCGATGTCGCAATATCTTCCTGTAGGTGAATTTGAATGGGTTGATCCTGCTACGGATTTTAATATTTCTAACGAAGCTGACATTGGATACATTTTAGAAGTCGATCTTGAATACCCTGATTCATTGCATAATTCCCATTCAGATCTACCATTTTGTGCTGAGCACATAATTGATGAAAGTAGACAAAAAAAATTGGTTCCAAATTTGAAAAATAAACAAAAATACATTATACACTATAGAAATCTTATACAATGTTTACAAAATGGATTAAATTTAACTAAAGTTCATAGAATCTTAAAATTTAAACAAACTAACTGGCTTAAAAAATATATCGATTTGAACACAACATTAAGAATAGCTGCAAAAAGCGACTTTGAAAAAGATTTTTACAAACTTATGAATAATGCAGTTTTTGGAAAAACAATGGAAAATATTGAGAAAAGGGTCGATGTTAAGTTATTAACGCATTGGGCAAATCATGGTCATATCAAAGGAATTGAAAGTTATATTGCTCGACCTGAATTCCATAGCATTTCAATTTTTTCGGATAGTTTAGCTGCAGTACAATTAAAAAAAACTAAACTAATTTATAACAAGCCTATCTATTTAGGCTTTTGTATTTTAGATTTATCAAAAACTTTAATGTACCAATTTCATTATGGGTACATGCAACAAAAATTCGAGAAAAGGCTTAAATTGTTGTATACTGATACAGATAGTTTCATATATCAAATTTTTACGGAGGATTTTTACGATGACATAAGAAATGACTTAAAAAAATATTTCGATACATCTGACTATGCGCCTAATAATATTTACAATTTTCCATGTATAAATAAAAAAATAATTGGATATTTTAAAGATGAAAATAAAGGTAAAATTTTAAAGGAATTTGTAGGATTACGGTCTAAAATGTACGCTTTAAATGTTGAGGACTGTATAGTGGCTAAGGCTAAAGGTGTAAATAAATGCGTGACTAAAAAGTTTCAGATTCAAGATTATAAAAGTTGTTTAAATGAGAAAAAATATGTATTATCGGAAATGTACCGATTTCGTTCTATTAAGCATGTAATTTTTACACAGAAGATAAATAAAATCTCGTTATCATCTTGTGACACAAAAAGATATCTGTGTAAAGATTCATTTGACACTTTAGCTTGGGGTCATTATAAATTAAGGTAGATCTAGAGTTACAAATATTTAAGTATCAATAACTATAATTCATAGTATTTAAGTATCAGTAAATATAATTACAAGTTGACGTATTAACTGTTTAAATAAAATAAAAAAAATGTTCGTTGCATGGGAGGTTTTAGATTTAATTTTGTTTATATTAAAATAAGTTTTTATTTTTAATTTTAGTTTTAAGAACTTTTATTTTGTAAATCGTGTATTTACATCAAATATAAATATATCAGAAAAAGAAAAAGTTTTATTTTTAAATTATTACATTATAAGCAAATGTATGCCAATCATATACCATATGCTTATATTAGATTATGGATACATATATATATATCTATAGCCTCATAAATGTATTTTATTTTATAGACAACCTTTAGTGAGGAAGGACAGTTTTTATAATGTACCATTTCATTCATCCATTTACAGCTATTATTGCTGGTCCAAGTGGTTGTGGAAAATCAAACTTTGTCACAAATTTTTTGAAAAATGTAGCACATATGTGTAATATAGATTTTAATCAAGTGCTGTGGTGCTATGATGAAATGCAGCCACTTTATAACTTGAATGGTGTTGATTATGTTCAAGGTATTCCCGATTTAAGTATGTTTGATGGGAAACAACCTAAACTGCTTATAATCGATGATTTAATGAGAGAGTCAGATGGACGTATTGTTGATATTTTTACTAAAGGTAGCCATCACAGAAATTTAAGCGTTTTTTATATAACTCAAAACTTATTTCACCAAGGAAGAGGACAACGTGATATCTCTTTGAACACAACCTACATTATTTATTTTAAAAATCCTCGAGACAAAACTCAAATACGCTACTTGTCCCGACAAGTTTATCCAGAAAATACAAAATTTGTTGAAGAAGCATATAAAGATGCCACTATGACAGCTCATGGATACCTGATGATAGATTTGAAACAAAGCACTGATGATATATGTCGTTTTAAAACTAAGGTATTTCCATTCGATAAAGGTTGTACAGTATACATTCCAAAAAAAGGGTTTAAATATACCAGTAGTCATTCTGTTTTGGTCAGTTCTAGATAATGCCTGACAGAGTAGCCACATATCAACATTTACTTAAAGCATTGCATACGCTCAAACCAAAATATCGTAAAGCTTTACTGAAAGCATGTGATGAAGATGAAATAAATATAATTTGTGAGTGCATTTACAACGTTTTAAAGGGAAAAGTTCCATTAGACAATTTAGAAAAAAACAGGTTAAATAAACATAAGAATATATTACGCAAATTAGTTTCTAAGGGGAAACAAAAATTAAGGAAGACTATTATAGTGCAAAAGGGTGGTGCGTTTTTACCAATTATACTGGGGGCTGTATTAAGTAGTTTATTGAGCTCATTAACATAGTTAAAATGGAGAACACGAAGAAAATGATTTTAGTAGAACCAGACTTTATTGAGAAGCTCAAACACAATGAAAATGCTCCTTTAAATTCCCTATCTCGCTTAGATGAGGACATGCAAAAAATACTGAAAAGTAAAATAGAGGATCGCGAAAAATGGGCATTGTATTCTCAAGCACTACAACGTTTTTTGCATTTTACTGAATCAGATCGAAAACCGTTCAAGGTGCCAATAATGATTGATGATACAAATAATGTCCACCAAGAATATTCTGACAAATCGATGGTTAAAAAGGAGGAAACTGAACATAATGCTACATTACCACATTCAAGACCGTTCGAAAGTGACGCTGCGAGTACTCCTTCGAATCATACTTACCCTGAGAAGTTTACTCCATCTCACATCATAAACAAAATTCCTAAAAGTTATGTGAAAAAAGGACAATCTTTGATTGACAATATTTTAAAAAATAAACCGAAGATTTGGTGGAAAGAAGGAGGGGAAATCGTAGTAAATAATCAAGTTATCCCAGAAAGCAATATAACAGAATTGATAAGTGACACGCTGAGACCTCTCAAACGTCCCAAACCGATTGGTTGGAAACAGTTTGCTTTAGTTTTAAAAGATATTGAAGTTCCTATATCTTGTATAGGTAACCCAACTAATCTGGAATATATAAATGGTCTTCAGATCGACGAGGTTCAAGAATCCCCAATATACAAAAATACCAGATCAACTTCGATTCAATCAAAAGGACAATCAACACCAATTTCATACAAAACTCCTGAATCATCAAAAAAGAAAATAGATTGGGAGAGATGGACCCCCTATTAGACATCAGTAGGATTTACTATAATGTTTCTGATCCAGCTGGCTACAGTAGTATTGATAAGTTAGCTAAAGCAATGCATGGTCGAATGAACAAAGATGAGGTAGCAAACTGGTTACGGTCCCAGGAAACATATACATTACATAAACCAGTTCAAAGACGTTTTACACGAAACAAGTACATTTTGTCCAACTATAATGAACTTTGGCAAGTAGATTTAAGTGATATGCGTACATATAGTAAATATAATGATGGTTTTAATTATATATTATGTGTTATTGATGTCTTTAGTAAATATGCTTTTGCTAGGGCAATGAAAAAGAAAAATTCAGAAACAGTTAAACAATGCTTTGAGGATATATTTACCGAGGCTCGAGCAACTCCACGTCACATCCAATCCGATAAAGGTACTGAATTTTTTTCCAAAGAGGTAAGACAATATTTTAAGAGTAAAAACATAAACTACTATACAACGAATAATCCTGACATTAAGGCGAGTATTGTAGAAAGATTTCAAAGAACATTAAAAATGAAAATGTGGCGCTATTTTACACATAAAAATACTTATAAATACATTGACATTTTACAAGATCTCCTTTATTCATATAATCACAGTTACCATTCAAGTATTAAAATGCGTCCGATAGATGTTAATTTTAACAATATTATGACTGTTTGGACCAATTTATACGATACACCAAAAAATGGATTAAAAAAAATTAGTAATAGTACTTTAAATGTTGGTGATCATGTCAGAATAACGAAGTATAAACACATATTTCAAAAAGGTTACGAAACTAATTGGAGCGATGAAATCTTCGTAATCGAATCAATAATTAATAGGTCGCCTCATCTTGTTTACACATTGAAGGACTTACAAAATGAACCAATCACTGGCACTTTCTATTCTAAAGAGTTACAGAAAGTTACTTATAACCCCACCATGATATATAAAATAGATAAAATAATACGTTCTAGACGCGTAGGTAACAGAAAGGAGGTGCTTGTGAAGTGGAGAGGTTATCCGAATAAATTTAATAGTTGGATACCTGCTTCTAGCTTAGAAGAAACATGAGTGATGACAGTTTTTATTTAACTTTGTTAAGTAACAGCTCTATGCAATATTTCCCCGAAAATACAACAGCAAACTTTCTCACCAAACTCCCAAAGACAATAAAACTAGAAGGAGAATGGGTTGTCGGATTAGTGGAGTTTCACTACCCATGTTCAATGTACAACGTTCAAGAACATGAAAACGCAGTCTATGTAAAAAAGATGGTGAAATTACCAAACGAAGTGTCGCCTGTTAATGTTGAATTTAAGTCACATATTCCAGCAACGACATATGACGACATGGATCAGTTTTTATCTGCTTTTAATGAAAATTCCTTATTAAGAAATAAGGTGAAATTTAGCTATGATGGAATATCGAAAGTTATCAAGGTCACTACTTCACATAAAGACATAGTTTCCGTACGTGCAACACCAATACTAAACCTCCAGCTAGGTTTCAAACCGAATACGAACCTTATTCAATGTCAAATTGGAAAATTTCCTGCTAATTTATATTTGGGTCTACCATCACAATTGTTTATATATTCGGATATCGTTCAACCTCAAATAGTAGGGGATGTTATGACATCGTTAGTAAGAATAATACCACTTGATCCAACTAAATACATATATGGAGCATATAAAATGCATAGCTTTTCTCCTGCACATTACATACCAGTTTTACGTAGAGAATTTGATACTATTGAAATTGATATAAGAATGCATACGGGTGGAAAGGTTCCATTCCAGTTTGGAACTTCATGCGTGAAGCTACATTTTCAACGAATAAAATGAATTATAGACGTGAAAATATTCCCTGCCCATATGAACATTATTATACTCATCAAGCTGGTTCAGGAGTAGGCATTGTTTATAAAGGTGTTCCTCACCAGCGAGGGCATGGCATAGGAAGTTTTTTAGGAGGCTTGTTTAGATCGGTATTTCCTCTGTTATCTAGCGGATTTAGAACGGTTGGGAAAGAAGCATTAAATGCTGGTGTTGGTCTTTTATCCGACATGATGAATTCGCACCCTATGGACGAATCAATAAAGTCTCGTTTTAAGAATGCGAGCAGTAATTTAAAAAGAAAAGCTGATGAAAAAATTGATTCTTTAATGTCAGGGTCTGGGTATAAAATGATACGAAAAAGACGAGAGCGCACCATTGCATCCAAAGCATTACGGGGGAGAGGTACAAAAAAAAGTAAAAAATATACAAACGATATTTTTTCTAATTAAACCATGTCATTTTTACATCATCATTCATGTGAATGCGCTAAGTCAGAGTTAGATTTATTTGCACTGCCATCGACGCAAACAAGTATAGAAAATGGGCAGTGGATACATTATAAACCTATTTCGTCTCTTAGTGATGATGGTCCTATTGAATTTCAAGTTCCAGGATCAGGCGATGACTATATTGACCTGTCTCACACTTTACTACATATCAAAGCCAAGGTATTGAATCAAGACGGTACTAAGATCAAATCCGCGGAAACTCATGTTGCTCCAGTGAATAATTGGTTACATTCACTGTTTAACCAGTTGGACATATATTTAAATCAAAAACTAGTTTCACCGCCTAATAATACATATGCGTACCGTGCATATATGGAAACCCTACTAAATTATGGACCTGCAGCAAAACAGTCCCATCTTACATGTGGGCTATGGTATGAAGACACTTCGGGTCATATGGATGGAACTGATACGGCTAACAAAGGCTGGACTAAAAGACAAGAATTTATTAAAGATAGTAAGGAAGTTGAAATGATAGGACACTTACACGGTGATATTTTTAATCAAGAAAAGTTTTTAATAAATGGCGTTGAAGTTCGAGTTAAATTAGTACGATCAAAAGAGTCGTTTAATCTAATGTGCATTCAAGATAAAAAACTTAAAGTACGCATAATGGATGCTAGTTTAATAATAAGAAGAACAAAAATTAACCCAAGTGTTTTGCTTGCACATCAAAAGGTTTTAGCTTCAACGACTGCAAAATATCCCATCACAAGAGCGGAAGTTAAAGTACTTACAATACCATCAGGGGTACAAGGGAAATCCCTTGATAATATATTCCTCGGTCAAGTTCCAAAAAGGTGTATTGTAGGTTTTGTTGATAATATAGCATTTAATGGAAGTTTAAAACATAATCCCTTTAACTTCCACCACCACGATATGAACTTATTTAGTTTGTATGTAGACGGTCATCAAATTCCTTCTAAAACACTACAACCATCTTTCAATACCGATTTAATGGTAACAACATATCACACTCTGTTTTCTGGAACGGGTATTCATTTTCTTAATGAAGGGAACTCAATAAGTCGAGAAGATTATGGCAACGGTTATTGTTTGATGTGTTTCGATTTAACACCTGATTTATCAGCGAGTTCTACTTCTCATTGGAATCTTGTTAGACATGGTAGTGTACGGTTAGAAGTTCGATTTAAAAAGCTCTTACCACGACCGTTAATTGCGTCGTCTATGCAGAGTTTGATAATATAATTGAAATAAACAAACATCGAGATGTAAGTGTAGATTATAACAGTTAATTAGAATGATGTACATATATAATAATACGTTTATGAGAGATTGTACCACTTTTTACCAAACCTTAGCAACGAATTCATCGGTAAATCCAATACTTTGTAATGGACACTAAGGAATTGCAATTATGTATGAAAAAAATTTGTCCTACCATTGAATCGCATGTTTTTGCGGCAAATAGAATCCCTGTTTTCATGGATCTTCCGATTTATATCATAAGTAATTTGGACCCTGACTCAAAACCTGGCTCTCACTGGGTGGCAATTCATATTGATATTAATGGTAATGGTGAATATTTTGATTCATTTGGTAGAAAACCTTCTGGTTATCATAATTTGTTTTTAAAACGGAATGCAAAAAAATGGTTTTATAACCATATAATAATTCAAAACCATCTTACTTCAGTTTGTGGTAAATACTGTTTAGTTTATATATATTTTAAGTTCAAAGGTAAAACAATGTTTGATTTTGTAAACTTATTTTTTGAAAATACCATGTATAATGATTTGATTATAGAAGATATGTATAGATCTATGTTTTTACGAAATAAATAAATATTTTATTAAAAGTTGTCTTTTCTTTCCTTCACTAATTCTTAGTAAACATATACAACATTATCAATTCATCAAAAATGCAAGCGGATCGTTGAAACCATTTATTTCACATACAAGTATTTCATACATTAAAATAAAAGTAACACATTAAAATAAAAACAATAATACAGAACGGTTTTCATTTTATTACATCAATAAGCTGAAATCCTTATTGCATATCACACCACTTTTCACACTCCATAAATAGTTCATCACTTTTAAATGCAGGCAAACGCAATGTTTCATATGCTATGGGTTCATATGCATCGCCACTTGGAGGTCTCGTCTCCATGTCATACATTTCTGTGTCTTCTTCATCTTCCCATTCTATCAAAAGAGGGTTACCGACATACCCCGAAAATATAGGTTGCAAAGCTGGTGAATAACCGTTTGATGACGCATGGAGCATTTCAGCGTCGTCGCAGAGGTTACTCAAATCTTCGTCGTAAAATGAGTTATATAGATCCACGTCTTCGCAGCGTTCATAAAGCTCTTCATCGTATTGTGAGTTTTGTAGATCCATTGTGCAGCTTGACTTTCACGGGTGTTAATAGAGATACGGTATGGTTTCTTTTGCGGTGTCGAACTTTATATAGCCCCAAAAATCATTTGTTCGTTGGTGGGGGGAGAGTTGCTTGTGGGTGGAGTAAGATATAATTTATGGCTTAGCGTTGATAAAATATTTCTTGCAATCGTTTTTTGTTGCAATATCTTTCGTAATATTGTAAATCAATTCTTTTGTGTTAGAATAAAAGTCATCTTCTTCACCCTGCGTATAGTATTTGATTCTAGTATCCGCGAATTTCCAGTGCTGATCGTTTGGGATACCACGCAATTTTTTTATATCGTAGACGTCAATTTTAACGACATGAGTGATCTTTGTAACATCATCTACGCGAGAAGATATATAATTAGTGCCTCCATTTGTAGACTTGGCGACAGTAGATGAATATTCTGTAGCCTGCTTCTTTTTAGGCTTATCAAAAAATACATCAATGTTGTTGGTTCGTTTTTGTGCTTGAATTATAAGTGGTTTTGAGCATTGGGCTTCATCGTCACTCAAATTGTTATAATAATAATTTTTCATAGTGTACTCAAGGGAATTCTCGTTTGATATCTAAAACAACCAAAAAAACATGTGAGATGCTTGATACAAATGGAAACATGTAATTTTTGCACATAATTAATTAGTTAATGTGGGACTTACCTCCATTTTAACTCGTAGCAAGAAAAATTAAAACTATTGACAACTATCTACTTTAGTACACTTTTATTTAACACTTGACACGGTTTTCAGACAAACTAATCTGAGCGAATGGCGGCCCTCTGGATTTGAGCTTTGCTTTTATTCACGACAGACACACACACACACACACACACACACACACACACACACACACACCGGGACACACGTAGCGGTTAGGAGAAAAAAATCTATTAATAAAACAGGTACCTGTTCATTTGATACAACACGTTCTAACTTGTAGCAAGACGTGGAATTTTATTAGTTTTTTACTGCAATATTCTTGGAAATGGAACCTGCATAGATTTAAATGATCTTTAGGTAGTTTAGTGACCAATAAAATACGGCAAGCATGACATTTCGTAATAGTTGCTGATATTTATCGTTTTTTTTCCCAAATATAATACACGCTCACATGTCACAGATAAGACAATAAATATGTTACCCCCATAAAAATGAACATCTGTTCGTTGCATGTTACGACACGAAACAACTAGTTTTTTACTGCAATATTCCAACGGATGGGGCGTGTTTGAACCTGCTTAGCTTCAAATGTTCTTTACTTTTATTTATACCCAATCAAATAGAAAACCCATGTCATTCTCACGATCATTTCTGTCAACATTAATTTTAAAATATATTGCTGTTCACAGAATGTAATTAATTACCTACCTTTGCGTGGGAATAGAGCAAAAACAGACTGTTGATCCTAATCAAATAAATCGTTTTTAAATAAAATACACAAATCGTCTCAAAACAGCAATCTTCTAACAAAAAACAACAATGCACCCACACCTGTCATAAACATAAAACAACGGGGGGGGTCACATATCACATACCTGCATTTCAAATTCACACGAAAAAGATACCCAAAAAACCTGCCGCAGCAAAAAACAACAATGCACCCATACCTGTCATAAACATAAAACAACGGGGGGTCACATATCACATAGCTGCATTTCAAATTCACACGAAAAAGACACCCAAAAAAACCTGCCGCAGCAAAAAACCAAAAAAAATTTCGGCCCTTCGGGCCGCGCCGCAGGGGTGCCGCAGAAACAGTATACTCCTAACTACTCGTGTCTCAACCGATTCTAGTGAAATTTTGTAAGCAGGTTTGATAATTAGTATATAGATTTTAGTCCAGACAGTTTTAGGAAATTTTGAAATTTAAGAAAAAAATGAAATTTGAAAAAAAGACGTGAAGGCCACAGCTCACAGAGCCACTAGTTACATGTACCTACACATATTCATATTCATTTATTCGTAATCGTCAATATTACATGTCAGGGATTCATTGAAGACGTAATAAACCAGAAATGTCAGCGCAATAGTCGGGATTCAGTTTTACTTACATGTTTTATGGTATCCGACAACATCAAAAGTAGTGTGTTTACATTATAATATTATGAACTATGAGTTATATTAATGGCTAGATCACAACGTTATGTTATGGTTAATTTAATTAGCCGAGGTTTTAATTAATGATTGTGTACGATTGCCCGCACGCGAGGGCTCGACACTGTAATAGCTACATCGATAGCGTTTATGTTCATGTTCAGTTAAAGTTTTTCATAAATTAACCCTTTTATTTCTATAATACGTAGTAGTACAGAAGGAGAGTGTGCATATAATAGTATTTCACAGTACATATGGTGCTACTTTACCGCACGAGTGCGGTAATCAGCAGATTACATGCATATGTCGAAACTTTAAAGAGCCATATGTACTGTAAAACGTTGTACGATACACGTGCGAATAGGTAATTTGCAACTCGTGTCGATTTAAAACACTCCCTTCGGTCGTGTTTTAATTTATCACCACTCGGTACAAATTTCCTGTTCTCTGCACTTGTATCGTAATGTACTATTATACAACAGTTAATGTTCACTTCTCCAGTACCGTCGTCCACTTCTCCAACTGTGTGGTCCACCTCTCCGACCATATCATCCACCTCTCTAACATTGTCGTCCAACTCTCCAACACCATTGTCGTTCACCATTTCTACAACGCCATCCGCTTCTGCTACGAGTTCTGTTGTATGGGTAGTTGGGTACCATGCGTCTGGATTTGTTGCTCTATACCTACAGTTAAATCCTTAGCTAATCGCTTGTAATGCTCTCCCTGTAGTTCCTGTACTCGTTCCGCTTGCTGTTCCAGATGAAGAAGTCGGCGGTATGTCTGTTCTTGGCCCTGTTACATCAGTAGTTTCAATGATGCAAACATCGCCGCAACGTCAGCTTGCCCTGAAGCTGTGCTATCTTCTTGAGTCACTTCTACTAGCGTAGCACCTTCGCTGGAAGTCGAAGCAGCCGTTCGACCACGTGTCGTCACTCGTCACTCCTTTGCTATCATCGCGTTCTATAACAGGCGGCATATTTATTTTCTTTTCTATCCCACTTCTGACACCAAATGTTACGAGCGTGGGATACGGGATAAAGTTAGTCTGTAGCACGACGATAGGTTTATTAAGCGATTTACATACATGGTAAACCCTTAATTTAACAACAAAACTTGCTGCGCTCGTTTTGTTATTAAAGACTCGACAATTTTAAGATCTAATTATGTAACGTTACATACAATTTTTTTTTTAAGACAGCAACATAATTTGATTTAAATTAAATATTGATATGGTGGCAGAATACGGGCATTGACGTGTGCCTCTATTAAACATTAAAATAAGAACAACAGTTGTATTATAATGTATGGAAATCCATTTTGATTTTGCCGCTAGTCATATAATAGAACTGCTACTCTTTTACGATTTCATTTACAATTCCACGAATCACAAGAATCTACTAGGTAACTTTGGATTAAGCCCGCGGGAAACCTGATTTTCTGCACTAAAGCAACTTGAAAGGTTATAACTTACACAAAGTTAATATTTCCACTCCGTAAGCCGCATTAAAGCTTCCATTCATAAAATCCCTCCATTATAACCTGCATGATGCAATGCGCTATTTACTGCACTGCAGTTTAAATCACAAGACTTATTTCGAACTATAAATTTAAGGGGGTAGAGTACAAAATCGTTCGCACGTAAGGTAATTTCGGTGTAATTTGGAACGAAAATAGATGACGTGACGTAGATTATTACGAGTTGTAAGTGTTGGTTGTTGGTTGGAAGCATGTTGAGTCGTACTACCATTAGATAGACAAGTAAGAGATGTTGTACAACTTTGAACTTTATGCCTATAAGTTACAGTTGAATTTTCGACGGAGCGGATCGGTGATGACCGTTTGTTTTGGACCAGTTTGAACTCTATAGCTTAGCTTGACTTTTATAGTTGTTTTTTCGATGGTAAGAGCCGTTTTTTGAGGGGAATTAGAATAATGACTTACGCAGATAAATACTATTGGCAGCCTCGGCTGGAGGCAAACTGAAGCTGCTCACTCTGAGGCGTAGGGTCGAGGTACGTTGTAGTCAAGATGAGGCGTGTCGCCTCACTTTGATCCGCGACGTTCCTCTGAAACTTAGAGCCTACGGCGAACCGAAAAATCTGCCTATTCTGCTCTCTGTTACACTTGCATATTCGAGCGACATGGAGATATTTTGTTTTCGGTTCTCGGTACTCCCTCAGCATAGAGCAAAAACGCGACGGCACCATACGCGCGTAGCGTAGCTGCTACTTTAAAAGTAATTTTTTACACTGTTAATAAAAAAACCATCCATTGCGACTTGACGCGACACACCCGTCTCCACTAAGTGCACGGCTCATGCTGAAGCTCGTTTGAGCGCCAAAAAACTGACAAATTATGGCTCGGCCCGCGGCGACGAACTTGCCTCATGGCGCGGCGTGCCTCAGGTTGAGGCAGCGTTTCATTTGAGCAGCCTCGGGTCGAGGCAGCCGCTCAACTCGAGGCTGCCTCTAGTGGATACGCGGCTGTCCAGACGTTCTGCGCGGTCAAATATATGCAAAATTATTTGACTGAGCCAACTGTGCATACACTCACGTCGGGTCTTCTGCTGGTGAGACGTGGTCATCTCTTGTCCGGTGGCTCTAACATACTGTACTTAAGATAAGTTTTTACATGTTTTAGTGAGACATTGTTCATTTGTAATTTTAATTTGGTGTCTATTTCTACACAGGGCGCCCGTTCGATCTTATGGACCTATCCGAAGCCATGCAATGGTTGCAAAACCTGCGGGATAATTACGACGTCGTTTTTTTTCGAATCGGTGGTAGTTTCTTGACATTCATAGATGCATATAATATGCCTAAATTAAAGAATAAATAACTTTTACTTTTATTACTTGGACGATAAATAAAACGTAATTTATGAATTATTGAAGCCTTATATGATATACAGGGTGTGGCCTGTAATAGGAGCAAAAAATTATATGGTCCACTAATGAGCTCTCCAGCCATTATTTCCAAATGGTTTCAATTGGAAAACATTTTTTGGAAATGTTTTGTATGTTGTTGTTGAATGCCAAACTTGATGCTACCTCAAAATAATTATTGACTGCCGCGCTATCTACCTCTATTATCTCGTGGTGCCAAGATCCATTACCTGGTCATAAGTTTAGATCAAAATTTCTCCCAATTGAAAAAAAAAAAACTGGTTACAGGCAGATATTGTAGATGCTCTGCTCTACAATAGGAGCATACAATTTTAAGGGAGTGTCCTTTAAATTGTTTGCTCCTATTGCAGGCCACACTCTGTATGTTCTTATGATTTTGCAATCGATAATATGCAATTGATTGCAATATTTTGATGGCTTACTATCCGTATAGTAATAACATGATATAAATTTTAACTTGTGGCAAGTACCTAATTATTTAATTTTACATCCTGAAGTTAGGAATCCTCCATCATATTACTAAATAAATGCTACCAACGTCATAAATAATGAATAATAAGTATTTTTTTCTTATTATTCTGTTTCCTCTTCATTTTAGCTGTTGCCAACAAAGTTTTCGTTATTGTAAACAAATGTTTAGAATTCATGAATAACTTGAGTGTTCAGTGGTTTCAGCGGGTTTATTATCGAGGGTCTATGAATAGAATGATTTCCTGTGTTTTTAGGATGTGACCAAAACAGACGATGCTTGGAAGAGTGTAATATGTTGTCAACTAGGTAATAATTAACACTACATATATATGAATACGCCTATGGGCGAGACAAGTCAAGCCAAGAGGGTATACGCGACCATGGGTATATGTGACTGAAATATTAATGAATTAATCATTATGGCGTTAGATATTAATATGATCTTTTTTTTTTGATATTTTGATTTTATTCTAGAAACTGTCTAGATTTCTATTTTTTATATATTTATTATTATTTTTATTATTATTTATGTTTTGTAGATCCTATTGTGAATTTTACTACAAAATAATTTCTTACTTTGACATGTCTACAACAATACAATATTTATTTTGAAGAATAATAATAGCATCAATAAATTGCTCTAAATAATTAATTAATATATATGTTAATACATGTTATAACTGACGATTCGAAAGTGCTTGTTGCTAGGCCTATTTGAATAAAGAATATTTTTACTTTGACTTTTGACATGGGGTCTGATTCGGCCTGGCGTGCCTTACCGCTCTCCTCCGCGCCTTCAAATTAAAATTTGGTATATTGTCAAACACATACAGAGAGACAAGTGTTGGTTGGAAACATCAACCGTTGGGGACTTTACACCAGCTCCCCAAGGTACTGGCTTACTCTGAAGAAACGGACCAGCCCTCATGGTCGCGTATAACACTCTTGGCTTGCCTTGGCTCGCCCATATATGTATATTATGTATAGGTTATTTAGGGAGACATCATGTGTCTATCTATAGGTACGTACGCTACATATAAATATAGTTAGTTCAGCGGACGAAAGGCTGTAGCAGGATAGCCTAGGAAAAACTGCCCCAAGCGATTTTGGGCCGAAACTGTAATCAAACGATGCCTTTTGGGGAGGTTATATTCTGCACAAAGTTTCATCCCTCAGTTACGCCCTGGGGCTGAAAAACACCCGATTAACCCCAAAACTGTTTTAATTATTTTTTCCTAAACTATGAAAGTGACGAATTTCTAATTTTGTACAAATATTAATAATACTAAAAGCTATTTAAAAAAAATGAACCCCGTAACCATTTAAAATCTTGTAAAAAAAAATGAAAATGAAAAAGAATCATTCTGTATATGAAGTTTGGCTCATGGTACCCACACCTTTTTTTTTCCAAAAATGAACCAATTTATATTCTACATTATACAAAAGTTTCATGGACCTACTCCAGAAGGAACATTGCGAAATTAATATGTATTGGCTCTCAGGTGCGTACTACTTATTTATTGAACTTCGGGTACGAGCAACGGTCCGATCGCAAGCCATTGTTTATTACTAATGCAAGGCTCTTAGTAGAAGTTCAATAAATAGTACGCACCTGAGAGCCAATACATATTAATTTCGCAATGTTCCTTCTGGAGTAGATCCATGAAACTTTTGTATAATGTAGAATATAAATTGGTTCATTTTTGGAAAAAAAAATGGTGTGGGTACCATGAGCCAAACTTCATATACAGGATGATTCTTTTTCATTTTCATTTTTTTTTACAAGATTTTAAATGGTTACGGGGTTCATATTTTTTTAAAATAGCTTTTAGTATTATTAATATTTGGACAAAATTTGAAATTCGTCACTTTCATAGTTTAGGAAAAGATTATTAAAACAGTTTTGGGGTTAATCGGGTGTTTTTCAGCCCCAGGGCGTAACTGAGGGATGAAACTTTGTGCAGAATATAACCTCCCCAAAAGGCATCGTTTGATTACAGTTTCGGCCCAAAATCGCTGGGGGCAGTTTTTCCTAGGCTATCCTGCTACAACCTTTAACACAATAACATTTTTTAACCTGGATTAACATAAAATTAACTAACCACATTTCGATGAATAAATATAAAAAAAACACAAATAATTAAATAAGGTCATGATGATTTTTTCTTTCTTATTCTTTGTGGAAGTCTTTAGGGGAGGCTTATGTCCAGCAGTGGACATCTTTTGGCTGACATGATGATGATTTTTTCCGCTGTACCTTATTTTTATGTTGGGAAAATACATTTATGTATCCCACCCGGTAAAGACCTGGGTGGGTATGTCAGACTATCTGGTCACCGTACTACCGTCTAAAAACCCAACGATTGCCGGCTACGCCTTAAGTGGGGCGCAGCAAATAGCATTCTACTGCGACGCACCGTCGTACGAACTATGCCCATTTATAGCGTTAATTAGTAAAGCTAACCTAGAATTAAATCATACCCCATCCTTCTAGCGTTATTCCCAGTACAGTTGCATCGTGAAGGATGCCTGGGGTCCGCTACCTAATCCCAAGAGTTGGCGTAGGCACTAATTTTTACGGAAGCGACTGCCATCTGACCTTCCAATCCGAGGGGGAAACTAGACCTCATTGGGATTAGGCTTGTCAAGTGAGTGGGCAACTTGACTGTTAGAAGTTCTCAAGCCGCCCGGAGGCCTCTAACTTGGCTTAACGACTGCTATCATAGACAGCAACCGGGATCAACGGTTTAGCGTGTCTTCCACAGCACGGGAGCGCTCAGTTAGTAAACACTCAAAGCGGTCACCCATCCAAGGACTGACCTCGGCCGACATTGCTTAACTTCGCATACCACACGCGGTACGCGGGCGCCGCTGGGCCACGAACGCTCAAAACAATCATACCATTTACAATTAGAAAATGACCACCGTGGTATGTATCGTAATCGTACCAAAGACACTAGACACTAGCATCATTCGCGGCACCGATGGCATAAGAACTAGTTTTAACGAAAGCTACTGCTACCAGACCTTCCAAGTTTTCTCCATCACATCGTATAGATTATTCATTTATATACCTATTACGCAGCGCCAAGCCTTGTTTATTTCTGTCCAAAATGGCCTCCAAATTCTGTCTCACGGGAAATACAGTGCTGATGTTAAATTTATAATACCCTGATTAAAACTCACGTGCGACGGGAAATTGTCTACGACGATATGGATCGTAAAATTCATGAATTCATGACATGCTTAATCGAATATACACATCATTAATACGAATTGGTTCAGTAATTGGAATCAGAAATATGTAATTAGTAAAAACAAAATGTAGGGCAAAGCGGAACGTCATCGGGCTCATATTTGGAGCTGTCCAACTGGGGGAGTACTTCCACCTTACATAAGAGCGTACCCTTCAGATATTTGTGAGCACCCTAAAGATGTATAGGGTATCTTGATCATATTTTTATATATATTTTTATTATATATATATATATATATATATATATATATATTATTTGTTTTTTTGTGTAACATTGTTCTCTTGTGTGGTGCAATAAAGCATATTTATTATTATTATTATTATTATTTCTACGATAATCATAAAAGGCCAAGTCAGAAGTACAACCGATGAGCATGTATGAGGAGATGTATTGATGTGTTTGAAGCGAAGGAAGTATGTAAGGACTTTTGGCATTCTCTGGTCTCGCCTACCCCAATGGAATGAGCCCTGCCGAGCTTTTCCCGAGGAACTACAGTATGGGATTCTTCAAGAAAGGAGTGTATATATTTTTAAAGGGTCGGCAATGTGCATGTGACACCCCTGGAGTTGCAGGCGTCCATAGGCTGCGGTGAGCTTACCATCAGGCGCGGGCCGTACGCTTGTTCGCCACCGACGTGGTATAAAAAAATGTACCCTAAAGATTTTGACGGATTGAAGACGCTACAGATGTAGTGTATATGTATAAGTATGTATGTAAATACTTTACTGCACACAAAACACAGGTAGAAATACAGACAAATTTGGTTATATCGGTACAAAGGCGAACTTATCCCTTTAAGGGATCTCTTCCAGTTAACCATTGAGCAATTGAGTGACACAGGAACCAAAAGATAGACAAACTAACACGTGTACAAAAACGTATATATATATAGCTATTGCCTATATACTACAAACTACAAAAAAATATTAAAAAAAAATAAATATATACATAAATATAAATAAGTTTATGTATGTATGTATGTACCAGTTTTCATTCTATTTGACATTGACTGATAGTTTGACAAAGACATGAACTTGCCAATTAATTAAGAGGGCGTAGTACGCTCGGTGTGGCTCGGTTCTCCATACAAACGTATTTACGCTCTCATTTTAAAACGCCATGCTAGAATAACATGAAACTTTGTATACACAATGTATATATATATATAGTTACATATACATAACCTACTTTATGTACCTAATCAAAACTACCATGACAACAATTATTCTGCGAGCTTATCAGAGAGATACTTGCGTAACATGCGCTTGAAACTCAATTTACTTTGATTTACATTCCAGAGTCTAATCGCCTGAACAGTAGAAGAGCCAGACATAAAACCAGACCGATGAGGAAGAACAGCTACCTTGAGGTTCCGGGAATTGCGTGGAATGCCACCGGGTCGTGCAGCAACAAACTTAAATTTAGACCTGAGATATTCCGGCGCAGCAGGGACGAATAAAAGTGAATACAATGTGAATAGAACTCGTAATGACCTACGTTCACGAATAGGGAGCCAGTTTAATCGTCGGCGAAAAGCGGATATATGGTCATATTTACGAAGGCCAAAAATAAATCGGATGCAATTATTAACGAGACGATCGAGCTTACTTAGAGCAACCTGAGTTAAATTGGTGTAACATACATCAGCGTAGTCTATGACCGGCAAAACAAGAGCTTGAACAAGAACAAGAGCTTGAACAAGAACAAGAGCTTGAACAAGAACAAGAGCTTGAACAAGAACAAGAGCTTGAACCTTACATGAAGATAAAAGTTTAGGATTTTGTAACTTTATTTATTTACGGCATTAGCATATATAGTGGGTTTTACCTCGATAATAATCTTCTAAAGCGTGAAATTTGATTACAGTTCAGACGAAGTCGCGGGCAAAGTCTGGTTAGCTAATAGTCCTAAGGCTGATAGACGCTTTCATTAACTTAGCTCTTTCTACGTCGGCACTTTTAACTTTCAAGTTCGATAACGGGGATCCTAAAATAATATTAATAACAGGGTATATTTGGCTAAACGTACGCCATTTGAGGTACTAGCATACTTCTGTGCGTGCTGAGCAAAATTTTCGCCTATTTTCTTACCACATTTAGCGCCAAAAACCCGATTGTTTTGTAGTCTGTTTGTAGCTGCTACGGGCTACTTATGGCGAATACATGGCTACGGCCTACGAGCGTAGCGCATAGTACTAAGTGGCAATAACTATAATAATAATCGTATGGCATTAATTTTTCGAACCGTGAGATCTTCGAGAAGACAAGTACAGATGCCAGTTTGTTGCCCTTTTAGCACTGCCCAGGTGTCACGTGTAGTTCGTACGGTGGGTAGTTCCTACGGACGTGGTGCAACTTCGACCCCCCTTTGTCAATTGAATGGGCAACTTGACTGTTAGAAGTTCTCAAGCCGCCCGAAGGCCTTTAACTTAGCTTAACGAATGCTGTCGTAGACAGCAGCCGGGATCAACGGCTTAACGTGCCTTCCAAAGCACGGGAGCGCTCAGTTAGTAACCACTCAAAGCCACAGAATAAGTAATAGTACAAAGCGGTCACCCATCCAAGAACTGACCTGGCCCCACTTTGCTTAACCTCGCATACCGCACGCAGTACGCGGGCGCCGCTGGGCCTCGAGCGCTGGCAAAGGTGGCAATGAAAGTGTTAAATAACTTAAATGGTTTTTAAATTGTAAAATAATGAGATTCTTACAAAGAGCCCTTTCATCTGATACTTCAAATTATATACCTACCTATTTAGTAAAAAAATTAATTTGCTCCCAAAACCGGCCCCCATGTCACAGAATAAGTAATAGTACATACAGAAATTTCACTTCCTAACAAAAACGGCGTTTAGGCATAAGGAACGTATTACGTACCTACTCTCTGCATCTCTGTCTATCGCATAACTTGTATTCATTCACGCGCGGCACGTGTAGCCTTGAGGTTGTCACTCCAAGAATACATTAATAAGTACATATTACTTCACATGTAGGTATTATTATTATTATTCAGTTTGTGGCTATTCCGGGCTGCTGAGCCCTCGTATCACTGCGACCATCTTTGATCTATTGTGATCGCCACCTTCTACAAATCTCGGTCCTGCCCTGCAAATTCGAAAAACTGCAGGATTTTGCTGAACTCGAGAGACTTTATCTCTTCTGGGCACATGACGTGTTTGCCCAGTATGGAACTACGGCTGCGCATCAGGCAAGGGCAATCGGTTAGGATGTGTCCAGGCGTCTCCTCCGCTTTGAGGCAGAGTCTGCACCGCCTTTGTGTCACTCAGTCCCAACGTGTGCATGTGCTTGTTTAGGCAGCAGTGCCCTGTAAGCACCCTTACCAGCATGCGTAGACGGTTCCTGCTTAGCGCCAAGGCATCGGATGACGCCTTTTTGCTAAAGGCTTTAATCAGCGCTTTGGAATGATTCAGCCCGGGTGTTGCTCTCCAGGCCACATGTAGGTATGTCAGTGTCATTATAAATAACACCAATAATAAAACTGATCTCGTGAACGCAAATTCCATTTAACTCTTGTAACTTTAATTTGTAAGTGAGTAACACAAAAAGTAAGTTAATAAAGTATACCTACAGTTTTATTAAGATCCTCTTTTTAGGATTTCGTACTCCCTTTTATAGAAAACTATTTTGAACAGTATTATATTGAGTATAGCCCAAAAAGTATAGCGTTACGTTATCACCGGAAGACTCCTCCTTACACAAAACGACTTAAGTACCGTAGTTTTCTTATGAGGATACGTTCTTTTATATTAGAAAGGTACAAATTATTTGGTAATGTCCTGCATTTACTTACATAAGAAGGTACAAGAGAGGCAACAAATAATTCATTAACAATTTAGTCGTGGGTTTATAAACCACAGAATAAATAGAAGTAAAAAAATAATATTAAAAAAAAAAATGAAAAAAAGACATGAATTGACAATTTTGCAATTAATATGATTGCCTTTTACAATTACAAAGTTTATATACAATTAGTGACTTGTTTATATTTGATTCTGAGTAAAGATATCCACATTATGAATAGGAGTTATTTACGCGCGGTTCGTCGTATTCAAGTTGGCGGCGGAGGCGGATCGCGACTCGACATACGTGCTCGCGCAGCGCCGGCCCTCGCCTGACTGATCACCCCGGGGTTTGCAAGCAGTGGGTATAAAACGCGACGCGCTCCGCCCATTGCAAGCCCCTTGCCTATGTGTGAAAATTAAACCTACATTCGACTCGATCTGCTACAAACCAGGTAAGCCCAAGGCCTGCCAAGCATTCCACGTTAAAACCACTAAGATGACAAACAGCAATACCTGTGGTACCTAAACAGACACCGCAGCTTATGGCGTAGCCTTTTATTAATGTAATGATATCCTTCTATCATTTTAGCGCATCTTCGGAAGCTCTGGCCATCTTATTCACCACCAAGAACATTATACCACAGATACCTACAGAGCAAGCTGTGGCCTTCTGCAAGGTGGAGGTACCTCTCGAATTGGGCTGTCTCAACATGAGCGAGATAACTTTGCTCTCTACCCTACGTTGTTTAACCATTGTGACCCAGGTATGTCCTACCTACCTGCCTACATACCTGGAGTGCGGTGGAGATACTGCGATCGCCAATCCGCATGGCGATCATGGCATACCCCCCATGATAATTGGGGGAGGCCTATGTCCAGCAGTGGACGTCCTTTGGCTGATTTGGTCAAGTTTTTCCAGTCGGGCTGCCCATCTGGGCGGGGATATCTATCGTTGAAGTTATGCTGTTGCCCGCCTCTTATACAATACAATACAAATGGTTTATTGTTCAAAAATCGATAAGTACATTACAAGAGATTCTATCAGAGACCAAACTAGGCTGAGCCTGTAACTTGGCCTTCTGCGAGTGCGGTTAACAATAGTAGACGACATTATGAAAGTCAGGTACATAAGGGAAAATATTAACAATATTAAAATATATATTTCATCGATCGTGACAAAGATAAACTAGGTTTCAAACCTGTTTAATCGAGATAGACCCCAAGAGCACAGCAACCGTTTCTATTTTAAGCCACCCTTGGACCCTTGTCCTGACTCATTTACTTCGGGCGTGTAATAAGATGTCTTGCGGGTGTGGCGTGACACGCAGAAACCTAGGTACATTACAGCTATTAAATACAATTTAGAGAAAAGGCTTACGAACATCTAATACAACTGTTGGCAAGGTGTTCTTGTTCGGAGATTTGGATTTATACATATTGAGGGTCATACGTTACTACACTGTGATTCTTAAAATATTCCTATACGGGTCTAACGTGAAATTAATTTATTTACCTTAATTACCAACGTTTCGACACGGGTTGCACCGGTCATGGTCGCAGCAGACTGACGATCCAGCAAATTGTCAACGGAGATATGGATACACAACATTTAACTACCCCACAATTGTTTATAATAAAAATGTGAAGGGTAGAACTGAAAAAAGTTTTCTACCAGCTCATTATGCTAATCATTGAAAGAATGTGTACAAAGCGTGAGAGTTTAAAGTGTTGTATGACACAGTGATGTCCAAAAATATTAATAAGGCGGCAATAAGTTAAAGTAATATAAAGTTTTTTATAGGTCTCAGGATCAACCATAGCAAAACAGAGTACCTTCACATGAAACGATACAAGAACACGCGCGCTCGGTGAGACTGTCTTCATGTTGGGGGTACCATTTACCAGGGCGTTGATAAGTTTCGGTACTTGGGCTGCACTGTCACTGATACAAATACGAGAGAGGAGGAGATAAGAATTCGCATCCAGAACACTCTACGATGCAGTGCAGCCCTCCACAAAGTCTTGGTGTCTGCTTCTAAGCAGAGGTACGAAGGTGAGGATATATAAAACCGTCATAAGGTCTATCCTCATGTACGGCTGCGAAGCCTGGACACTAACCCAAAAAGAAGAAAATCAACTCCTGGTAACAAATATAATAACCTGGTAAAAAAAAAAAAACAATATCGGCCTTTCTTTATTTTACAACCCTTGTATCGTAATTAGCTATTACAGTACATATGGTGCTACTTTACCGCACGAGTGCGGTAATTAGCAGATTACGTGCATATGTCGAATGTACTGTAAATAAAACGTTGTACGATACATGTGCGAACAGGTAATTCGCAACTCGTGTCGATTTAAAACACTCTCTTCGGTCGTGTTTCAATTTATCACCACTCAATGCGAATTTCCTAATCTCTGCACTTGTATCGTAATGTACTATTAGAGAAAGAAATCTCCATTTCACCGTTAAGATACTGAACTAGTTAGTAACCGGGCATTATTGAGGCACCGTTTTGCCATCAAATTACAACATAACAAAGAAAGGAGTATAAATTCATGAAGAATATATGAACTGCCTGTTAGGCAAATAAGCTTTGTCAAAGTCAGCAAGGATAAGCGAGCGGACCCGCACATTATAATCCTACGTGAGTGTCAGTGAGTTTCTCAAAAAAGATAATCTTATGTATTACTTTCATAGAAAAGGTCGGAACGCACAGAGCGGGCGCGGCGCCGAAACAGTCGACTGTCGATCACTGCCACTATTCCGCGCGAATACCGCGCGGCTTTTTGATGCGACTTTCCCCGGACCGCGTTAGCTTCACCGCAATACCGCCGGCGCCCCGCACCGCGCCGCACCGCGCTCTGTGCGTTTCAAAGTTTCAAGCTATATTTGTCGGTTGTTTAGTAAAAACTAAATTGATGTGTAGTTTAGGGAGGTATTCCACTTATCCAATATCTTTGATCAAAGAAATTGGATGATTTCATCCAACTTGGATGGGACCCCGACATTTGATCAAAGATTCTGATGACAGTTAAATCAATTTGGCTACGCATGAAAAAGAATAAAACTTGGACAAAGATATTGGATGAGTGGAATGGGCCTACGTCAAAGAACTTTGATCAAAGATTTGACAAAGAAATTGGACAATGATATTGGACGAGTGGAATACCACCCTTATACATACTAACCCCCTTATTCATTAAACTTAACAAACCTCTGTTAACTAAAATTTCTTTTGTCCCTTTCTCACAAACATATATGTCAAAGTGACAGATAAGGACAAACCAACTTGTTAACTAATATAGGCTTGATGGACGTTTATGAATAAGGGGGTAAGTATGTATGTTTATACATAGTTTTATTGTCATCATTGCTTTTTTTACTACCAAACCTTCTATGCCCATCCCGGAAAGCGACATCTATCTATAAATTACCGTAACTAATTAGCACCAATGCACTTACAACGCGACAGAAAACCTAAACAAAAAATTGGTTGTTTGTAAAGTAGGTTTACGATCGAGATGTTTACGTGATAACGTCTTACTTCACTTGCACTTCACTTATACCTGCGATCGCGCTCGTGAGGTTTTGGTGTGACACAAGTTTCTGAACATGTCACCCGACTAAAACGATTTTAAAGACGTTATCACGTCAAAATGTATTACCCTAACACAGCAAAGTAACTATATTATTTGCATTCTGACACACCTGTCATCCCGTACAAATTATGTCATCACTGACGTTTATTGTACCGGGATGACAGCTGTGTCAGAACAGAATGCAAATACTATACATATACTAAGTGAATAGCCTACGTACCGTTATATTACGCCATTCATGTTTTATTATTGGGAGCGTTCGTGGCCCAGCGGCGACCGCGTACCGCGTTCGGTATGCGAGGTTAAGCAATGTCGGGCGAGGTCAGTCCTTGGTTGGGGGACCACTTTGAGTGGTTATCCCGTGCTTTGGATGGTACGTTGAGCCGTTGATCCCGGTTGCTGTCTATAATAGCAGTCGTTAAGCCAAGTTAGAGGCCTCCGGGCGGTTTGAGAACTTCTAACAGTCAAGTTGCCCACTCACTTGATAAGCCTAATCCCAATAAGGTCTAGTTTCCCCCTCGGGTTGGAAGGTCAGACGGCAGCCGCTTCTGTAAAATTAGTGCCTACGCCAACTCTTGGGATTTAGGTAGCGGACCCCAGGCATCCTTCAGGATGCAACTGTACTGGGAATAACGCTAGGAGGATGATTCATGTTTTATTATTTGACGTCTTCTCTGAGGTACTCTGTGACAGAGCCCATTCAGTTAGGTTAGGTCGGGGGGCATCGTGGTAGAATGCTAGCGATCCCATGGTGCCCCCCTACATGGTAGAGAGGATTAACGCCGTAGAGGTTTTAGTGGGTATTCCCTTCCTCCAGGGAGGGAGAGTCCCACATACCCCCCCTAACTAAGGGCCATCCCCGGGATCAGAGGGGGAAGCTTAAATGCATTTCCTCTGCGTCAAAACAAAATGTTAAACCTTTTTCTGGAGATAAGTCCGTAATTATCCCTGAAACCCGTAGGTAGTGTATATATACACATCTATTTACCTCTGAGTAAGGATTTCTATAGAGATCCTATACGAGTTTCACCAAGGGGGACAGAAAAGCTCTTATGCAGCTACATTGAGAACTAGTCTTAAACGTTTGGCGGCTTACAATAAACACCATTGGCAGGGTAATCGTTTATTTGCCTCAAACTATTTGACTTGACGTTTATATGACATTGAGGCTAATAAAGAAAAGCGGAACTATGACAAGAACCACAAATGATATATCCATCTCCTTCGCTCTTATTCAATTTAGTATATAATCTTCCCGCTCTTAGCGGTATTATTATTTGACGTCTAGTCTGGGTACTCTGAGTCTATTTACCCTTAAGTCTCGTATATATCCTCTTTGTAGGTACTTAAGACTGCGCAGTACGTTCGGTTCTCCAAACAAACGTATTTACGCTCTCATTTTAAAACGGCATGCTAGAATAACATGAAACTTTGTATACACAATGGGATCCGGCAAATCTAGGTCGAAAATTAGTTTCTGTTGCTTGAAATTACAATGGAGAAAAAATACAGCGATTATTAAGGTTTTCATACAAGCCGTAAAAAGTCAAAAAACCGCTGTAATTTTTTTCTTTTACCATTTCTAGCAACAGAAACTAACTTCCGACGTAGATATGCCGGATCCCATTGTGTATACAAAGTTTCATGTTATTCTAGCATGGCGTTTTAAAATGAGAGCGTAAATACGTTTGTATGGAGAACCGAGCCACACCGAGCGTACTGCGCCCTCTTAATTTATGAATATACGATTTCAAGCTAACAAGGTCAGTTAATCCTTGAAAATGGTGCTTGCAACAGCGCCGATATATCGGAAACTCAACAATATTAACATACATGGTAAATATCCCGTCGTGAACAGTAATTTTAATTTACGAACCCCTACATCTACAAGTGTGTCTCGGCAACATAAAGTTTTCACAACGTGAAAGTAACGCGTACGCGTACTACGATATTGATGTAACATTTAGCTAAAGACTGTTGGCGTAAAAGGGGATCTAATGATATCCTCAAAGGGGTAATTTGTTTCCCGTTACTGCATGTACTCAATGGCTATATCGATGTCTCCAAAGGATAGTTGTAGTAAGTAGTATTCGGAGTTTGAATGAAATACTATTTTTTATAGGTATTTGGCATAAGAGTGCGCAGTACGTTTGGTTCTCCATACAAACGTATTTACGCTCTCATTCCAAAACGCCGTGCTAGAATAACATGGAACTTTGTATACACAATGGGATCCGGCATATCTAGGTCGGAAATTAGTCTCTGTTGCTTGAAGTTATAATGGAGAAAAAATACAACGATTATTAAGGTTTTCATACAAGCCGTAAACACTGAAAAAACCGCTGTATTTTTTCCTTTTCATTTTCTAGCAACAGAAACTAATTGCCGACCTAGATATGCCGGATCTCATTGTGTATACAAAGTTTCATGTTATTCTAGCATGGCGTTTTAAAATGAGAGCATAAATACGTTTGTATGGAGAACCGAGCGTACTGCCAAGTACTGCGCCCTCTTAACAGACTCGATGTATACATACAGGCTGTTTGTCAGATGGATGGATATACTTATTTACCGGACAGATGGAGTTTAAAAAAAAAAAACTTATTTTTCAAATACTCTAAATTTCAAATTAAGGGAAATACTTCAAAATTTAGTGCTCCGAGCAGGATTCGAACCTGCGACATCTGGCACACGCGGCTAATCGCTCTAGCCACTGAGCTATTGAAACCAATCAAGCTCAAGTACGAAATCCTTCACTATTAGTTCCCTTACAACTAGTTTCACTATTAGTTCAATAGTGTAACTTTATTACACCAAAATATTAATCGCTTCACTGGCAAAATACTAGATTTAGAATTATTTACGGAAGAGTTTAATGTAGATGTAGTCTGCTTAACAGAAACTTGGTTAAAGAATCACATGATGAAATTCAATGTTAATAATTACGTATTGGCCAGCGCGTTCAACAGAACTACAGCAGAGGGTGGTGGATCTATTATTTTAGTGAAAAATGGTTTGACTTTTAAGGAACGTAGAGACGTCTCAGGCTGTTCTGTTGATCGTGTTTGCGAGATTGCTTGTGCAGAGATGGATCAGTATCTGATAATTTGCATTTATAAACCACCATCAGGTGATTTAACATCTTTTATGGAAATTATGGAGGATGTACTCAGGAAAGCAACAAGTGGTAAAAAGTCAGTAGTGGTCTGTGGCGACTTTAATATCGATATTTTATCACAATCAGCTGAAAAAGATAAGTACATTACTCTTTTGAAATCTTTCAATTTTGACTACTTGTTTGAAGTACCTACCAGAGTTACTCCGACCTCGGCCACTTGTATAGATAATATTTGGTTAAACAGTTCTCATATAGACAGTAGCATAGTGAATGGAGTTCGTTCGGATCATAAAGCTCAGATGGTCAGGCTACCTTGCGAAGTAAAACATCCAGATCGCGTTATAGAAATAAGACCGCTGAGTAGAAGTAGACTAGAATTACTAAAGTCTAATCTACTAGTCGCCATGCCGAACACCCAGGTAGAATCAAATGATCCGAATGATCAATTCAAAATGCTTCTGAATACAGTGTGCAACGAATTTAATAAGACTTGTAGTAAAAAGCGTATTAAGATAAATAATAAAATGAGATTTAATGAGTGGGCAACTACCGGAATTCGGAAAAGTAGAGATAACTTATACCAACTTTATGAAAGGAGATCTTGCACCACTGACGAATGTTTCCATCAGTATGTTAGGGATTATTCCAAATTGTTTAAAACAGTGTGCACAAAAGCAAAAGCAATGCACTTGAATAATAAAATTAAGTCCTCAGATAATAAAGCCAAGACAGTCTGGAAAATAATTAACACAGAGACTGGGAAGAGAAATAATAGAGAGTTCACAATTTCTTTGAAAGTAAAGGATAATTTAATAACTGATGCAGTAAAAGTAGCTGATGAATTTAATAATTTCTTTTCTAAAATTCCTATAGTCACTACTCAAAGTTTAGCATCATCTACCACAAAAGCTGAATCCCTTCTGAATGACAACGTAAAATTAGAATCACTAACTAATTTCAAATTTCATCATGTTTCTCCTCTAGATGTACTGAAGTCCTTTGAAATGTTAAAAATAAAGAGCACTGAGGACTTATGGGGCGTGTCAGTCAAGGTACTGGAATCTATTCTGGAGGTCGTTGCACCAACTCTAGCTCTCATTTTTAATAACTGTATAGACTATGGCATTTTTCCAGACTTAATGAAATGTAGTAAAGTAGTTCCAATTTTCAAATCAGGTCATAGAGATAATCCTTCTGATTATCGTCCAGTTTCTATCCTACCTGCGTTTAGCAAAATATTCGAAAAAATAATGCTTACGCAATTGGTTTCTCACTTTAATTCTCACAATATTTTGCACGCACAGCAGTTCGGCTTCACGAAGGGTAGGTCAACTACTGATGCAGGTGCAAGTTTATTAAAATTTATTTTGCAGTCTTGGGAAGAGTCGCACGACGCCATCGGAGTGTTCTGTGACCTTTCCAAGGCTTTTGATTGTGTAGATCATGGTACTTTAATTTGTAAACTTAAGTTTTATGGCATCAGAGGGCACGCATTAGATCTCATGAAGTCATACTTAACACAGAGAAATCAAAAGGTAGCGATAAATAAAGCCATTTCGTCAGAGACAGTGGTAGAGATGGGAGTACCTCAGGGGTCTATTCTAGGTCCGTTCCTGTTCCTTGTTTATGTAAATGATCTGCCATATATGGTAAGCCGAAGATCAGGCATTGTAATGTTCGCAGACGACACCTCATTACTGTTCAAGGTAAATAGGAGAGATACTGAACTCATTGAACCAAATAATACCCTCTCCATGATATCTGACTGGTTTGCTGCCAATAACTTAGTATTGAACCCGAAAAAAACGAAATGTATTAAATTCTCTCTTGCGAACTCATCAAACAGAAACTTATATACAAATATTAGACTTAATGGTCAAACATTAGAATTTGTTACTTCTACTGTATTCTTAGGTATTACATTGGACTCAAAATTGCAGTGGGGTTCCCATATAACAGCGATAGGAAGTAGGTTGAGCTCTGCTGCATTTGCAGTCAGGAGAATAAGGCAGCTTACCAATGTGGCAACGGCACGGTTAGTTTACTTTGCTTATTTTAATAGTATAATTACTTATGGTCTTATCTTATGGGGATCAGCTGCAGATATTGAAACTGTTTTTATTTTGCAAAAAAGGGCTATCCGAGCAATTTATAACTTGGGGTCACGTGAGTCATTAAGAGAATTTTTCAAAGAAATAGATATTCTAACCCTGCCGTCCCTATATATATTTGAAATAATAATGTATGTTAGGAAGAATTTGGGCAATTTTCCAACGAACGCTGATAAACCAATAGCCACGAGAAATACTGGGAAACTGAAAGTAACCTTCTATAGACTAGTAAAGGCGAAAAAGTCGTTCTTGGGAAATTGTATCAAATTCTACAATAAAATTCCTAAACACATTACTGAACTTAGTAATTCTAAATTCAAATCTGTAGTAAAACAAACACTTATTTCAAAAGCATATTATAAGATAAACGATTACATCATGGATAGGGATGTTTGGCAGTGATAGCGTCCTGCACGGGTAATCTATCGCGAAAATATGTTTTCTACTGTAGCATTGTTATTTCAGTTATTTTGTAGTAGCTGACACTGTAATTTATATTTAACTATACAATGTATATTGTTTTGAAAAAATGACACCTCGCCGAGTTTCTTACGCCGGTTCTTCTCGTGGCAGAGGTTTATTTTTCCGAACCGGTGGTAGTTTATTGACGTTCATAGGTGCATGTAATATGCCTAATTTGAAGAATAAACTACTTTTACTTTTTTTACTTTTTTTACTTTTTACAACGCCTTGAGGAGGCGTATTTTCCCTTTAATTTGAAATTTAGAATTTTCGTTAGCAGCCTTACTGTTTAATACAAAAATTTGTTCAAATACTCTGTTTTCAAATAACTGAATTCGTAAGATTCTGGAATTAGTCTAGATTTAAATAAAATAAAAATGATGTCAGTTTTAACAATTTTTTTAAGTTATTGAGGTTTGCAATTTCAATTTTTGGGACTCTCCGGTTGTGGAATGAGCTCCCTACCGACGTTTTTCCGAGGAACTACAGTATGGGATTCTTCAAGAAGGGAGTGTATAAATTTCTAAAGGGTCGGCAACGCGCATGTGGCACCCCTGGAGTTGCAGGCGTCCATAGGCTGCGGTGACCGCTTACCATCAGGCGGGCCGTACGCTTATTAGCCACCGACGTGGTATAAAAAAAATCAATCATTTATTGGTAAAACATTTTACAATCTAAAATAATAACACTTTGAACTTTGAAAATAGAGTATTAAAAATGATAAAACGAACAACATTTTTATTTTATTTAAATCTAGCAGATAACCTCGTCTATCCCCTAAATAAAATATTTACGTTCTTTCCATACAAACTTTGTGCAAGTTTTTCTTTGTTTGTGTTTGCACTCCAGTTACTATTTTTGGTCCATATGCTTATTTTTTTGTTAGCTATGTCTTGATGTTTTTCTTTTTTAATTTTAATTATATTTGTATTTTTTTTAATAATGCAAAATTTCAACATCAAGTTCTGCGTATATCCAATAAGTACCAAAAAAAAAATTAATGCTGTAGTGCCAAAACTAACGCAAAAAACTTGCACAACCTTTGTATGGAGAATGGCTTGCCCTACCCTGCGCCTTAAATGACTGAGGAGAAAATGAATGGCTGTCGAGTTTTAATAAATAAATCTTGGGGGACAATCTTACACAAATCGACCTATTCCCAAACTAAGCAAAGCTTGTACTATGGGTACTAGACGACGATATAAATACTTATATAGATAAATACATACTTAAATACATAGAAAACATCCAAGACCCAAGAACAAATACCCGTGAAAAATGCACAAATAAATACCCTGGCCGGGATTCGAACCCGAAACCTCTAGCTTCGGAGGCAGAGTCACTACCAACTAGGCTAAACAGGTCGTCAAAGTTTGTTTCGTCGTTTCTTCTCGGCAGTGGCCTTATGTTTCAGAAACGCTAGTAGATTTTGACATGTAAATGTGCCATTATGGCCTACTTGTAGAATAAAGTTCATTTATTTCATTTATCAGAAGTACTCGTAAATGATAGAATCAGGCGTTACTTTGCGGAAATCCATGACAAGCTTCTTGAAGAATATTTCTTTGCTATTCCGCTAAAAACAACATCAAGCAACATCGCATTGTGGCGCAAGCAACATCTCCTGCCAGCATCTCCTGATGATGCCTCGTAGAGAGGCGAAACACGTGTCGAGGTTTTGTGTTTCTGTGTGGTGGTTTTTTGTATTTATTTGCACGTTTGTGCGAGCGGAGGGAGGGTGGGAGCATTAACCGCATGCAAAAATACGCAAGTGGATACATTGACACTAATAGACCCACACGTTTTTAGCGGAATAGCAAAGAAATATTGTTCAAGAAGAAGTACTCGTATCAATGATTCTGTTTAAGAAGTGTGTGGATGTGGTCACAGCGAATCAGTACGTAAGGAGACGTACACGGTCGGACGTACGGTTGTACGTAGCTATGAGAGATAACGAACTGTTCTTAGGAACCATGACGTCAATTTTAGTGACAAGAAAAACTGCATTCATAGATTTAGAAAAAAAAAACTTGTACTACTCAGTTCAGGATTCAAACCCGGTCTTATTGAAGAAATAAAAGTTATAGCATTTCTATTTCGATTGTGCATTTTATTATTTTTAATTATCCTGTTTCCTAGTAATACTTACTGCGTATGATCTACACAATCGATACCAAAATAGAAATATTGCATTTATTTTCTCCAATACTACCGGGTTCGATTTCCAAACTAAGTACAAGTTATTTTTTTAAATCTATGAATGCAGTTTTTCTTGTCACTTAAATCGACACCATGGTTCCTAAGAACAGATTTCCCTATCTCTTATAGTTTCTGACTTCTCTCTACTGACCCATTTGGATTGATCATCCGGTATAGGACATTATTTCTTTTGAGAGTACCTAGACTGGGCCATTTTTATGTGTGTATATACATTGTACCCGAACTAGGCCGTCCGACCCTACGTATACGGTAATAAAGTTTCTTCAGTCCCTCGGCTCGTCCATAATTTACGATATTAATCATAACTGAAACATCTCGCAACAGGCTTGTACTTTATTTAACGTATTCACATTCAGTGTACAGTCAAGACCATAAAAATAGTAACAAATTGACAATAAAGTAAAGTTAGGGGCACTAGGCACCAAACCACCTATTTATGATGGCTGTTCAGTGTTAGACTACCGATTGAACTGTACCAGAGGCCGGAATTCTCGAAGCACTTTCGAGCTGTCATAGGGACTTATCGTTTATCGACTATGCATATCGATAATTACAGAATTTACGTTCCTATTGCCACAAGTCCAATAATAATTTTATATTTAGAAGGTAATACGAGGTCACGGAATGAATTTTAGGTACGTAAAATTTCATCTCTGATTTCCGAGTACTTTTGGCGGTTGGCTTACTTATTTTGAGGGTATTTTCAATATTTACTCGAAAGAATTTGCAACAGGAATTGCTAATGACTCTAATGATTGATGTAACGACAAATGTCAATAAAAATAATTATCAAAAATCAATAGATTAATGACTAGTACCTACATGAGCACATGATACGATAAGTTCATCATATCAGTCGAAGAACGTCCACTGCTGGACATAAGCCTCCTAGTCCTATCCCATAGCTAAAGAGCGACACAATGACCGGTCCTGCGCCACCCGCGCGATTAGTATATTTTGTATTTATATATATTTATATGTAGTGTTTAATAAGTTTGTTTTTTTTTATAAAAAATGTGTTTAACACGTTTGTTGTTGTCGTCGCATCTTCTAAATAGATATTATCATACTTTTTCTCTTTGCACCTTCTATAAATTTCTGTTTAGTCCAATGGTTGGCTGGTAGAGAATGCCATTTGGCATTAAGCCCGCTATTTGTACAGTTACGTTTTGTGCAATAAAGTATAAATCCCTTACTCCTTACAGATAACCGTGGATTTTTTTTTTCCTAGGAGATAACTAGTTATCTCCGAGGATTTTATATTCTTCGCAGATAACTATTATTTTTTTAAGTTTTCTGAGAGGAAATTGTATTCTTCGGAGATAACTAGCTATCTCCAAGGAATTTAAGATCTTCGCAGATAACTATTTCTTTTTATAGTTTTCTGAGAGGAAATTGTATTCCTCGGAGATAACTAGCTATCTCCAAGGAATTTAAGATCTTCGCAAATAACTGTCTTTTCTAATAGTTATCTGTGAGGAAATTTAAATAGCCCTACTTAGCATAGTGTTTTGTAAACTCCATTTTTGTGCCATGCCTATAATAAATAGGTGGAAGTATATTTTGAACTTCCTTAATCTCGATATCGATAAAGTCGATAAACGAGAATTCCCTATGACAGCTCAAAAGTGCTACTAAATTCCGGCATCTTGTAATTACAAGCCAAACAACTATTTTCATTTGTAGACTCTGCAATGTAAGGTGAATTATCACTGTCAGTTGACAATCATTGTTATGATGGTGGAATAGAAGAGGAGAGAGAGAAGCAAGTCATACTGTTCAAAAATACATCAGATGATCACGATATTAAGGGGCCTATTCGCCACGAACAAATTGCTGTTGCCAGGCTTACGCTCGTGTATGGGACTCCCGTATTGGTTTACACAGCCACGAAAGATGTACCTACTAGACACTGGTTGTACACTATGTAATAGACTCAAAGATGTGTCAATAGACTTAAGTTCTATTTAATACTTTACAAGCAAAGAGGAAAAATCAAGAAAGCACGAAGAACATGATGTAAAAAAAATATTTCGAATACTCGTTTCGCAGTAATTAAAGCGTAACTTAGTTAAACATGGGATACCGTTTGAGTCTAGTACAAAAGAAATGATTTATCAGATAGGATAGGTAGTCATGTAACTCTACATAAAAGATTTTTCAGTTATTTTTTTTTAGTACAAAATATTTGGAATGATAAATAAGTGTCTATTCACTGGTGTGATTCATTTTACTAGTTTAAAAAAAAAGTGTTTACATAACTAAGCATTTAAGCTTCGACATGAAAATGGTTTCGTAATAAAGGGCACAATAGCTAACTATACATAATAGCTTCATATACACTAAACCACTTACCTATTACTCAAATATCGTTGCGTAATAGATCCTCACATCACATTTAAAACCACTTATCATTTAACAATAGAGAACAACTGAACAAACATTCCAAAAAACTAAAAATATTCTGAATTCAAAATGCAAACCACTTCACACATCCGTTAACACTGGCACAAAACCGTTTGTTCCTTTGTTTTTCCGCGCGTTCTTTTTTTGAAAAATTGTAAAAATAATTCCTCGCCGGAGACGTGCGATGCGTCCAGGGCGGCGGGCCGACGTTCCGCGCAGACGCCGTGGTGACACCCCTATCGATGGGGTACGGTACTAGGGCTGGTACTAACAACGACAACCCGCCTTAAAACCAGTATAACTATGACGTATGTGAGCCATGGTTGTTATGAAGTTTTAGTTCAAAGTATATTGGCTAAGTGGTGAGGTGAGACGAATTGTGAACTGCATAGCTCCGTACAGGTGCGAATGTATTTTTTTTTGTAATAAATAGAGCAGGGTTTTCTCCTAAAGTATTTATAGTCTTACCATTTTTATGGCCGTTGCGAAAACGCGAAGAAAACACTTTTGCAATATTGTCACTATGAATTGACATGACGGTCGATAAGGTTTTGACTATTCTCTTGTAACACGGGGAAATATTAATTATAGATTTTAGATTGTATCATTTATATCGAGTAAATATGCTCCATCCATCTATCAATAGTAATAGTACTAGATGTTCCGACTGTTCATAGAATAATAGCTTATGAGTTGTGTTATTGCCATTTTGTCTTGAAATCGTATGATGTTCATGTCAATTTCAATAACAATCACAAATGTAAGTACCTGAAAACAGGAATGGTCCAAGTCCAGATTCTGATACGTGCCATTCTAGTGCTTATTACAAGTGGCTCCAGAACATAAGTCTCTTTATTTCAAAACGCAGAGTTGTGACCTACTACAATAAACCTACTTTTTCTTTTTATTGTTAAGTACAGTATTACATACCTAATCATTTTCTATCCAGAAATTCAGAGTCTAAACTGAAAACGACAATAAATTTTAATACCCACCTCCAAATAAAATCTTTGATAGCCTGTCAAAACTTACACACTAATTACAGTGCAAACCCTGAATATGTTAAAGAAACGTTTACCCTTCCCGAACACTCCCGAACACCCCCGAGCTCCCCCGAAGCATCATTCAAAATCAAGAGAGCGTATCTCATCATGAAACTCATATAGACTTACAACGTTTCAATATATCATGAAGTTTACAGCGTGAAGTTGCCGCGAAAACCATTTAATTTGGACCTATTCTCGTAATGGTGAGGACTGAAATAAGGCGGAACTGACGTGGTAAAGAGTCCTTCTTATAATGGTTTTTGTTGGAGCATGCGCGGAGAGATTGCTTAATGCTGCGTACACACTGGCTTAAAAATGTTGGGGGAAAAAGACAACGTATTAAATTAGATGAAACTACAGCTGGCTAAATTCAAGTTTAAATTGGATAAGATACTACCTTAATTTCGGATTGAGCTAGATTTTTGAATATTTAGGTGTAAGTCGGATGACAAATAACGTGATTACCCTGGTATATGGTGTCAACACTATCCACGAGCTGATCTGATGATGATGGAGATAAAAAAGTAGGTCGTGTTAGTTTAGTTTCGGCAGAATTGCGTAGTTTTTAACCGACTTCAAAAAAGGAGGAGGTTCTCAATTCGTCGGAATATATATTTTATGTATGTTCACCGATTACTCAGAGACTAGTGGACCGATTTCAAAAACTCTTTTTTAATTTGAAAGGGTATGTTTTCTTGTTAGTCCCATTGTCACCAAGTCTGGATCTGATGACGGGATCTTGGAAAAATCGAGGGAACTCCTCAAATTATATACCAAGAGGATGGGGTAAGTAAGGCAAAATCGAAGGAACTTCTCATATTATATAGCAGGAGGATGGGGTCTGGCAAAGTCCGGCAAAGTCGGTGTTTTTTTGTTAAAAATTTACTTGTTTATTTTATTTAAGTAATTGTTAATTTTTTTGTGCATTTCACGTTACAAGTATATTATTCACTAATCACGAGCTCCCAATAGGGGAAAAAGGGTTCTAAAATGTTGGCTATTGTGTTATCATTTTCCATGTACTTCGTATAGCGATAACGTAAAGGAAAGTTTAAAAATATATAGAAATTTTGGGACACTTTCTTCTGTTGGCATGGAAAGAATGGGGAAT
This sequence comes from Notocelia uddmanniana, assembly GCA_905163555.1. NCBI lineage: Eukaryota > Metazoa > Arthropoda > Insecta > Lepidoptera > Tortricidae > Notocelia > Notocelia uddmanniana. The sequence continues at coordinate 2,378,276 of LR991059.1, forward strand.
GATATTTCGATGTATCTTACACACGGTCGAAAACATTGTGTAATTACCTCGCTGTTTCAAGCCTATACTATTAACGAGCAACACTTGTATATAATATTTGCTGGTTTATAGATAAATGGGTCCACGAAAAAGACTCTAAAGATTTTTATTTATGACTTAATAGGCAAACGACCAGACGAATCGCCTCATGGTAAGCAATTAGCGCCGCCCATGGACACTCGCAACACCAGAAGGGTTGTAAGTGCGTTGCCAGCCTTTAAGATGGGAGTACGCTGTTTTCTTGAAGGTTTGAAGGTCGTATCGAATGGTTGGAGATTTGCTCAAAAAGTGGTTTCCCAAGGCGAACTGTCAATCTGACTAGATCTCATTTCTAAGAAAACTTGTTTTCTTCGGAAAACCACAAAAAACGCCGAGCAAAATGATCTTTAAAAAAAATACACGGCTGATTCAGGTCACTGTCTCTTTTATATTTTATAGCGTACATTTTCGTCAGTGTGGACGTAGCGTTATTTCAAGAGACCTATTCTGAAACTAACACATAGTACTGTACACTTTCATCCTTTTCTAGCTGAACAAAAATGAGCGAGAGGGCAACACAGTTTTCACAGGTTGCCGTTAGAATAACAGCGGGTAATGTCAAGTAGTTTATGAATTTAACGATACGGAGCGGGTTACCCAGATTTACTTACATACGAATAAAGTAAGTTAAATAAAAGTTTGTATAAATAGGTCATTTTTCTTACCTTCATTTTAATAGTACATTACTACAGCGGCCGGGACGAAAGGGGTTGCCGGCCGAAGACATATAGACGGCCGAGCGAAGCGAGGCCGGATAGGTCTAAGGCGGGCAACCCCATATTTCCCGCCGAGGTATGTATAGTGCTTTTCTCAAACATGCAATGAAATAAATAACGAAAAAATCAAAGTTTTTTTTTAATACGCATAGTGGCAGAATGTCATGACGCCTTTGCCACAAATTTATGTGGAATGGAAATTAAAAAAGAGGACTTTGCCGGCCTAGGCCAGCAACATTTGTATGAAATTGCATTAACGACCTCTTGTCCTAGCCGCTCCTGAAACGTCACACTTCGCAGCCTATTATAAGGAACATGACATCAATATTTCATTGCATGTTTGAGAAAAGGGTATTAATTCAGTGTGCATTATGCCTATACTATGTGGCAATGGATTGAAAAAATAGTTTAATTTAATTGATTTTACACTCTTACCTCATTTCTTACACTAGGAAATGGAATAAACAATTCTACTGACCCCCTTCCTGCAGTAAAAACAATGTCATTTACATATTCATACCAAAGTATTAAAATAAGGAAAATTTGCTGAATACATTTTTGCACAGTCTGTTTAATGTACCGACGTGATGCACGTTAAGACTTAAGTTAAAAATGCACAATGACAAACAAGAAATATACATTGAAGACCTGTTTAGCCTAGTTGGTAGTGACTCTGCCTCCGAAGCTAGAGGTCCCGCGGGTTTGAATCCCGGCCAGGGCATTTATTTGTGCATTTATCACGGATATTTGTTCTTGGGTCTTGGATGTTTTCTATGTATTTAAGTATGTATTTATCTTATCTCTATAAGTATGTATATCGTCGTCTAGTACCCATAGTACAAGCTTTGCTTACTTTGGGACTAGGTCGATTTGTGTAAGATTGTCCCCCAATATTTATTTATTTTATTTGAGTAAGATGAGGAAGTCGAGTTGAAGTATTTTCTATAGACGTACTTAGGTAATGTTTCTTCCTTACCAAAAAAGATTTTCATGCCAACGGCGCCAGTGTACCGCGTGCGGTATGCGAGGTTAAGCATCGTTGGCAGGGGTTAGCTCTTGGATGGGTGACCACTTTACTACCTGGAGCACTGTTGTGCTCAGGAAGGCACGTCATATACAGCAGCCGGAATCAACGGCTTAATGATTCCGGCTGGTGTCTATGACAGCAGTCGTCAAGCCAAGTTAGAGGCCTTCGGGCGTCTTGAAAACTTCTAACAGTTAAGTTGCCCACTCACTTGACAAGCCTCAATAAGGCCTAGTTTCTCGCCTTGGGTTGAAAGGTCAGATGGCAGTCATTTCCGTAAAAACTAGTGCCTACGCCAGTTCTAGGGATTCGATAGCGGACCCCGGGTATCCTTCAGGATACAACTATACATTGTAACGCTAGGAGAATGATGAACCAAGCTTTTCAACAAACTTTATCAAAAATATAAAACCATTCCCTTCAAAATTGAGCGTATTCTTTTTGGTTTTCAGACCTGCTATTCAGAAAAGAGTAATTGTAGCCCTCGAACGAGGGATCAAAGTCTTTCTTTTCTTTCTAAAAAAAGTTGGCTAGGGATGCTTAGAATCGATAACAGAACACGTTCCAACAGTTTTTAGAATTTTTGTCTATTTATCTGTTTGTCTGTTTATATGAACGCGCATCACGTGAAAATGGCTAAACGGATTTTGATGAAAACTTTACTAATCTGTTGAGTAAATACCCGGTCAGGTTTTAGGCTTCAAAAATTGTGCAAATTTGGGTTAAAAGGGGGTAAAAAGAGGGGTTGAATTTTGTATGGGAACTCCTATAATCCATGAGTTACAGATTTAAAAATTGGTAAGCACATACTAGATGACAAAGAAAAAATATTCAGATTCAAAATTTGTGAAATCTTAAGATAAAAACTGAAAAAAAAAGAAGTAAACGCTAGCGGTGCGCCGGGACGCTGTGTAGTGTGCGCGCCAGCCGCCACGGGCTCTTCAAAATTTGAAAACTATTAGCGTTTAGCCCTTTAACTCTTAACCACTGACGTACGAAGTACGAATGAGGTACGTCGCGTAAACTGTTATTCGCTCATATATTTTTTTTCTGGTGGGTAGTCTTTAATGCCGGTTTTAGTATTTTCCTAGCATGCGGTGACGCGACCAAAACAGATAAGAACGAGCGTGTACGATATTTCTAAATAGTTAAATTTATGTTCTTGACGTATGTGCTTCGTATAGCCAGTGTTAGTGTAACTTTTTTAACACGATTAACAATTAAAGTTATGTCGATAAAATCAACGGCGCGAGTGTGAAAAAGACAAAAAGTTGAAATTATTGAAAAAAAATGCTGATCAGGCCAAAGAATCGTGGCTCAGATGATTTTTCGGCAGATGTAAACGATTACATTTCATCTAACCGAAGTGATTCTTCTGGTGAAGAAGCCGAAGTCGAAGCTGCCGTTAATAATTAACTGTAACAGATTTTCGAGAAAAAATGTTTATAATTCTATTAAAATCATCCTTTTTACGTCTATAAATAATCACATTACTGATTTTTTGCAGATTTTTTATATTGATGATGCTCTCGCTCTGATGGGATGCTCGACCTTTGGCCTTTGGCAGCTTCATAGAGACCGCTGCTGGGATGCTCGATCTTCCGCCTCGCGTGTCTTAGAGTCTGTCAAGCGAGTCGTGTCCTTTCAAAAAGGTGGCAAATTCAAAAATCTTATAGACGTTAACACTGATAGTACGCCTATTACATGTGTTTGATACTTGAATTTTATTACATAAAAAACATAATTTGTAATTTTTGTTGTGTGGTTTATGATGTATTAGCTTGCAAAATAGCGATATACATACTGCAAGACTTGCTTTTATCCCGTGACAATTTCCTTTGGAATTGTTCGTTGTATCGATATTTATAAAATAAAAATTGCGGTACTACCACTAAAAATAAAAAAAATATCATAGGGGATAAGTTAAAAAAAGTACATTTCAATTTAGACCTTTATTAGTCAGAATCAGAACCAAAATCAGAATCTAGAAATTCAATGCCTTCATACGAGAAATCACTGTCAGTATCATCATTACGTAGAGAAATGATAAAGGGTTCAAATTCCGTTTCCGTTATCCTATCTCTAATTTTATATTTGTAGTATATAGTGTGTATAGTGTGATCTGTGCATTTTTTCCAATCATCAGCTGTGACACAATTAAAACATTGTTTGATAAAGTTCTCCATTTCTTCACCTGGGATTCCTAAGTTTCTGCTCGCAATTTTTCTTTTAGCTAAACTCCATATGAGTTCAATTGCATTCAAGTCACAATGATATGGTGGAAGTTTCAAAACCTCATGGCCATTTTCTTTCAATAATTCTTCAGCTTCAAAAATTGGAGTTGTTTTATGTTCATTGACAAGGCACATAAGCTCTTCCTTTGTGAAGTATTGTTCATAATGAACACCATTTTCAACTAGTCATTTTTGAATATCAGTCTTCAAATTATTCATAGTTGGTGGCTTATTTATCCGCGTTACATGGTAGCTAGCATTGTCCATGACAATGACACTGGGTTGTGTTAAGTTGGGTATTAATTTTTCTCGTAACCATTTCATCAAGTTATTTCGATTCATGTCGTCATGGTAATCAGCCGTTTTTGATTTAGTACTGAAGACTAATAATGGATTGGGAACAAAACCCTGTTTGGATCCAGCATGAACAACAATATGCCTTTTGCCCGAAGATATTTTGTCGATTACTCCGCTTGTGGACGGGCCTTGCCATGATTTTTTTACTTTCTAGTTTTGGTGGACATAGGTTTCATCAATGTAAACTATTAATTTACCTTGTTTTCGTTTTTCATCAATAGTTCTGAGAAACCTATGTCGCCATGCTGATAGTTCAAACTTTTCAATAAGAATTGATCTTTCATTTTTATTCTTTCTGAATTCAAATCCATTCTTAAGCAATATTTGTCTCAACGTTTCATAAGAGCCAGTAAATCCAATAGATTCTCTTAAATCTGCAAGTAAATTTCGAAGAGTTGGAACTTGCTTTTTTACGCATTAAAATTCATTGATTTTATTTCGTATTACTGATATATCAAAATCGTCGAGGTTTGCTACAGTTGGCTGACGTGGACGCTTTTTCCCTGGTGTGTTCCACTCACCTTGATTAATTGCACCTTCTTTTTTTATTCTTCGCAGTGTTTTAACACTTACCTATACATCTGAAAGTTCAAAATATTATGAGTTTCGAACACACAAAAATAAAAATTATTTTATTAGATAGCTTATGTAGAAATGCAGGGTAAACTAAAAACTGTACTAACCTGTCATAGAAGATATTTTTGTCAGATAGTGTGTTTCAGATTTAATTTTTTCATTATTTATATGCCTTTGATTTGCTTAACTAATTTATCAATCGTATTTTTTATTACATCATCATCCATGGCAGCTGAAAAACTATAATTTTACAGTTTTAGTTTAAACGGGAAACAATATCATAAAAACTAGATATCGTCTAAACCGAAACCGTTAATACTTGAATACAGTACCTAAGTACTGAATATAGTAATAAATATTAGATGAAACAAATAAAATATGATAAATTGATTGAGCTAAAAGAAGCGTATCAAAATTTTTCAATAGACCTTACCTGATGTTGCCGCGAGTTCATCCAAAAGTCGTAGTTTTTCCTGTATCACGTTGTCTGAGTCAATCTTTACATGATCATATTTATTAATCATAGTAAACAACATGCTCCTGACACTGCTTTTTATTGGTTTCGCCATTATAAAATCAAATAATCCAACAAGTACCGTGATGCTACGAGGTTAGAACAGATATTTGTGACAATTCGTTTGACAGATAATAATGTTGCCATTGTAAGAAATCAGCAAAATGGTCGTGGACACGACTCGCTTGACAGACTCTAACACTCAGCTTCAGGCCTTTGGCCCTCAGCCTAATTAAAGCCCACTCTGTTGGAATGCTCTAACTACGGCCGTACTAACTCTTACTACTCGGTTTAGGGCCTTCGGCCCTCAGGGTTCGGCCTCGCGTGCCTTGCCGCTCTCCTTGGGGCCTTCGGCGCTTATGGTCGCTTATAAGACACATGATGTCGTCCTAAATAACCTATTCATAGTGTGTATGACAACGCTCGCCTTGCGTCAGCCTCGCGTGCCTTGCCGCCCTCCACCACGCCTTCATTATCGCGTATAACACTCTTGGCTTGACTTGGCATGCCCATCGGTCCTTCGGCCCTCAGCCATACATAGGGAGGCCGCTGTGAGTGAATGATCGGCTTTCGGTCTCCCATTTGTTGCCATTCTGCTTCGAATTTTTGGCCATTATCATTACGTAAAGAACCCGCTCTGTTGGGACGTTCGGCCTCCGGTCTCGCGTACCTTGCGGCTCTGCTTTGGGCCTTCGGCCCTCAGCCTTGCATAAGGAGCCTGCTCTGTTGGAATGATAGGCCCGCATGTCTTGCTGGTCTGCTTAGGGCCTTTGGCCATAATACTTACATGAAGAACTCGCTCTGTTGGAGCTACGTTTTACGGCAGAACTGCGTAGCGAGACATCTATCATTCTGATTGTTATTTTGACGGGATTCATTCGTCTAAAATAGGTACATTTGATTTTTAGAAATAAGCACTTAATGATTCGTTACGACTATAGGATTTCTAGAGAATACACCCCTAAGGTCCTTGTGTCCTTTTCGACGCCGTCCAACCATCTGAGCTTGAGAAAAATTGTATGGGAAAACAAATAATTCTAAGGCGAGAACGAGTTCTACGTGGACGAAGTCGCGGGCAAAAGCTAGTAATAATAATAATAGAAGGTGAGAAAAACAGTACGAGCCACTCGTTAGCAAAATTATTTGTAAGACATTTCATGTTTTTACCACTTGAATCCCTCGCTACGCCCAAGATTCTCCTTCGGAATCCGTCGCTAAGCTGAGGATTCTATTGTAGAATAGCGAAACGTTAAATTTACCGCCCTAGCCATAAATATATCTTTTGCTTCCGTGAGTCACAACTCGATGTGACACCCTATGCAAAAAAAATTGTTACCAAATTAATGACGTCAAAGAATAACTGAACTGTTACGAATGTCAATCGATTTACATACAGGGTGTGGGCTGTAATAGGAGCAATAAATTTAAAGGACGTTTTCTTAGAGAATTTGCAGTAACCTCTTGTGTCCAAAAAAAAAATATCTTTTGTCAATTGGGAGAAATTTTGAACTAACGTTATGAGCTCCAAGTAATGGATCTTGGCACCCAGAGATTATAGCGCAGCAGTCAATGCTGATTTTGAGGTTGCTTCAAGTTATGACTCATAATCGTTGTCGCATTTTTGGTTAAAAAAATATATTTTTAGGATTTTTTAAATTTTATTTTATAATTTTTTGGTGTTTTTTGCATAAATTGTTATTATCACTCCAGTAGAGTAAAAAAGTACATTTAAGCTACATTTGCGAAAAAATAAATAAAAAAAAAAACTTTTTTTTTAAATTAAGATCATTTGGCAATAATTGCTGGAGAGCTCAATAGTGTACTGTTTAATTTTTTGTTCCTATTACAGGCCACACCCTGTATAGAATAATTATGCTTTTGCGTGTGCGTGTTTGTTTCATTAGTTACAATTCCAAGTAATTCTGCTTGTGTTCTGTTATCGATCTGAATAATATAATAATTATATATTCTTACACAAATCGACCTAGTCCCAAACTAAACAAAGCTTGTACTATGGGTACTAGACGACGATATACATACTTATATAGATAAATACATAGAAAACATCCAAGACCCAAGAACAAATATCCGTGAAAAATGCACAAATAAATGCCCTGGCCGGGATTCGAACCCGGGACCTCTAGGTTCGGAGGCAGAGTCACTACCAACTAGGCTAAACAGGTCGTGAATACTGTGTAACTTCAGTTAATTAATTATGAAAAAGGGATTAAAGATATTTCTTTAAATTATTTCACATACTGCTTGTACATTGTTATAGCTTGATAGGAAATAACCAATAAAACAATGCTCTTACTTACGCAATACGTTAATAAATAATTAATTCTACTACTTAACTACAAATTAATAATACTCGTATTAGTTGCACAATGATCAAATAAAAAAGTTATGGTTACTTAATAAAATTTCATGTAGATACATATACCCTCTTTCGATTCTAATAGGACCAAATACGTCCCAAAGTTTTTTTCCTATAGTTTTAACATTTTCTACACAATAGAATTTGGTATGGTGTTGTACATTTGGTATGGTGGTAACATAAAAGGAACGTATAGGAATTATGGAACACTTTTTCCTGCTATCGAGCCGGAAAGAGCCGATTATAAATAATATAAAAGTTGCAGGAAATGTGCCTTAAAAGTGGAACATTTTCAAGGCATGTTCAATTAAAATAGGTAGACCGTTCGTACGTTCGAAAAGTTACGTGATTAATTGATTATACACTGCTGTTTTCAACTGCATGCGTTGAGACCTGTGTTTTGATTATCTTTGGTACATGAAGTGCATAAGCATTCAACTCATGACTGTTGCCACAAATTGTTAAAAATTGGCCGATGACACGCACATCGAACTCAATGGGTTATCGTTACACATAAACTTAAATCCAGAAACAACAGGCTTCCGCGCTGGCAGCAAAACGCAGCCACTGTCTTTATTAAAATTAGGACGACGTCCGATTTAAATTGTCTAGCGGATCGTGCGTGGGACAAAACGTTTTCCAGCACCTCGCCTTGTCAAACCGAAGAAAATATGACGCGCCTGAATCACAAGCGTGCTCTGCCACCGCGGAGCCCCTGATGTCCATATTCTTCACGCTACGTATATGTGTTCCAACAACCTCGTAGACGCTTTTCGTCCAGTTTGTCTGACATACGCCTTGCCACAGTCACAGGGTATCTCGTAACCTCTGGGTTACCTAGAGGTTCCTGGTCTTTGGGAGAGCGCAGTTTGTCTTGGTATGGGGATGGAATAGTTATTTGTTCAACAAGAGAGCAAAGTAAATTTTTGCTGCGAGTGTTGATGTTGAGTCCCGAGCAAGTGAAAGATTCTATAATTGAATCACGAGCGTAGCTACTGATTCAAAATTAGAATCTTGAGCGTAGTGAGGGACTCAAAGACACGAGATGCAAATATCTTTGCTCTCGTGTGATACATACAACTTTTCACCTCAGCGGCGAGAACATATAACGCAAAGTAATAGTGATAGAGAGAATGAAGTTACTTAAACTAACATACGATATGAAAAGTTAAAAAGTTAGTTTTTTTCACGCTCGCAGCAAAATTGCATTTTGCTCACTGGTTTCAAGCCGGAAAAGTCGTTTTCACGCTCGCAGCAAAATTGCATTTTGCTCACTGGTTTCACGCAACAAAACCGCCATTTTCGAGCCGCTGAGGTGAAAAAGTCTTTCCAAGTAAGTTTCAATCGATTTTTCTTCTTTAACTCCTTTGTTCTTTTTCTCTACAAGCAGCTTTTATACTTCCAGATCTGCGAACATTGTGTAGAGCCCTGTCGGCCGCATGCCTGTTTGTCACTCACTTAGATATCTGTTCGTTAAGTTGAGGTGTCAATAATCCAGTCAGAAATCATGCTAGCTCTACAAAACCTGGTGGACTCGGTGTGTCGGGGAGCACTGAAAAGAAATAAACAGTTTTGTATTGTAACCAACAATTTTTCGAGACAATTGACAAGATTAGGTCATGATGTCACGATTCTCAGAATTGAGGGAGCGACTGATGATAATACCGACGTATTTGTGTTTTCACTGGCTTAGCTAGAATGGGTGGTACCCGGTGGGGAAATCGTCTGGGTGTCAGACAGTGGTGTGTATGAGCACACCTTGCACACCCACCACGAGGCCAGGACGGGTAACCCTATCGCATCGATGGTGGCGGATGGTCGGTGTCACTCCCAAAAAGATGTGACTTGGAGAAACCGCCACCACCGTCCCCCCTACCTATTACGCTTTTTGTTAATACCAACCCAACGATATACATACACGTAGATAATGCATTAAATTAAAACCTGAAAGGCCTCAAAGGTTAGCTGGAAGAGATCCCTCATAGGGATAAGTTCGCCTTTGTACTTGTTATAGCTATAAGTATGCACGCATAGAAAAGTACCGTGGGCTGCGCCCGGCGGCGTTGCAATCTCTAAGCGAGCACGTTGGTTTTCTTTCCGCCTCCTAACCTCAAAAACAACAGTACTCTGGTCTTGTGTTGTCACACAAAAAATGTATATGTTTTAAACTGTTATTGTGTACAATAAAGTGCTTAAATACATACAAACATAAATTAGTAGTTTTAATTGATAGTAGAGACAGTAGCATACGGTCTTACGACAGTGCAGGCTATCCGCCCCCACCTGGATCGCTGGGTGGAGCGGCGTCACGGGGCTCTCACGTTCAGGCTGGTGCAGGGGCTTACCGGGCACGGATGTTTCGGAAAGTACCTGCACCGGATCGGACGAGAGGAGCTACCCAATTGTCATGAGTGTGGAGCCGAGGTAGACTCGGTGTATCACACTCTCGAGGAGTGCCCTGCCTGGGAACCCTGTCGAGCCGAACTGAGGGACGAGGTGGGAGCTGACCTATCGCTACTCAGTTTAGTAAGTGCAATGCTCGACAGCGACAGGCGCTGGGAAGCCGTGTCTTCTTTCTGTGAAGACGTAATTTCGCAGAAGGAGGCCGCAGAGCGGCTGCGGGAACACGATTCTGCCGCACACCCGTTACGTAGGCGCGGGGGAGAAGGCAGGCGCCGGCGATATGCCCACCTGCTGCCTCCGACTTAGACATAGAAGTAGAACCGTGTGGAGGCGGGGGGACCCACAACATCTCACACGGGTGAAAAAGAGGTTAGGGGCACCCTGGCGAATGCCCGACATGAAGAGCTGCCTGCAATTTTGCGGGCCACCCGCCGGTGCGTCGCAGTAGAGTGCTATCTGCGATCCCGCGGCGTCCCACTAAAGGCTTTAATCGTTGGGTTTTTAGACGGTAGTACGGTCTAACCGGATATCCCGTCATACCCACCCAGATCTTTACCGGGTGGGATACGTAAACGTATTCTCCCAACGCAAAAATAAGGTTTTAATTGATAGTGTGTGTATCTATTTGCATCCTAACATATGTTTATTTTTAGCTCAGTGGGTGCCTGGTAGAGAATGCCTTAAGGCGTTAAGTTCTCCATTTGTACTCTCTAGTTTTTTTGCAATAAAGTTTAAATAAATAAATAACCCGGGATGTGTGATTGGGGGAGGCCTATGTCCATTGTCCAGCAGTGGATGTCCTTCGGCTGATATTGTGAAATAAATAAATGATGATAAAATGTGATGGTAAACTGGTATTAAAAAAAAGGAATCTTATATTCTCCTTGTCCTTTTTTTGTTTAGAAGACCGCCTGTTTTCTACCTATACCTACATATTATTGTTTTTATATTCTGTTTGTAACGTTTTATTTGTGTGAGGTGTGCAATAAAGAGTATTCGTATCGTATCCCTTTAGAGTTTAACTTTCATCGTCATCAGTCGGCTTTGAAAATAGTGTAAATTTACGATTTTTCTACAGGTCAACAGCTAAAAATTTCGGTCTCATTGTAATCTCCATTTTTAAATAAATCATACTCACAATATCTTCCCGACTGCATCAAATTTTTCAATTTGTACATTCCGAAAGCCAAGCCCACTGTTGCAGCAAACGCCGCCGCAGAACAACCAAGAATAGGCAATATTTTGTTGGAATCAGACGAATCCTCCTCAACCACCTTCAATCTACCAGCTGTTTCATTGTTAGAATCATAAAATTCTGCTGTTGTTGACCGACTATTACTATCATCAGTATCAGTAGTTTTATTACTGTATAAACCATCTGTCGATACAACAGCAAGATCCGTTGTGGATTTATTTCTAGATACATCAATTTCTGTCTTGCTTTCATTTCCAAATACATCAAATATCGGCCAAGTATTATTCTTAGCAGTACTTTCATTACTGAATATATCCGCATGAGATGAATTAACAGTAGCATCTTTCAACAGGATAGCAAAATCTGTCATGCTTTTATTTCTAAATACACTACTTTCGAATACATCAGAAGTCGTAACAACGCTTTTATTAATAAATATATCAACATCAGATGAACGAACAATAGCATATGTGGCAACAGCTAAATCCCTTGTTGTTTCATTTCTTAATACATCGATCTGTGATGATGTTGCGCTTTCATTTTCAAATACATCATATGTCGACCTAATATCATTCGTAACAGCACTTTTATTACTAAACAGATCTGCATCATATGCATTTACGGTAGAGTTTTTCACCACAACAGCTAAGTTAATTTTAGTCTCATTTCTAAATTTCATGATTTCTGTTGAATTATCATTAGTGTCATTGTATCCAAAAATAATCGGAGTTTCATTTCGAAATGGATCTAGTTCTTCACATTCTAAGTAATAAGTGCCTATGTTAACTTTCTCGACTTCTAAATCTTCATCGAAGCAATTTCTTTCTGCAATTTCGCATTCAATGTAGAATGTGTCATTTAAAAAGGGTTCATCGAAATCTATATCGCAGCCTTTACGAGTAACCGTTTCTGCTACATTTACTTTAAATTCTTCGATAAATTTGTACCTGGAATTAAAATTGAAGTGTCATTATCAAGCAAGAGGCCCTTCTTTGTCCATGCCAAAAGGGATGATTTTAAACTGCGTTAATTAATAAAATGGCGCCTTATTGACTTCACCACTAGTTTAGTGCATCCTTCAAGATACATCTGTACTGGGATAATGCTCGGATGATGATGATATGATGATTCTCTCCTATGAAATTTAGTAAACTTTGCTTACCCCTTAAGGGAATGCAGGAGTGAGTAAACAAGTATGGTAAATGTACCAGTGCTCAACACTGACCCAATACGTGGCACTTTCAATCTTATGTTATAATGAGAGATGTCATATTGATAACAAAATATTTGGGGTGAATGTCGAAAGACGAAGAGCGTTTGAAAGATCCAATAAGCGATGGATGGATTGTATGAGAGAGGATATGAGAAAGAAATGAGTAAGCGCTGAAGTGACGAATAATAGAGAGGAATGGAAGAAGAAAACATGTTGCGCCGACCCTGCTAGCGGGATGAGGGTAGGAAGATGATGTTATAATGGCAGATGTGATCAACATTGGGCATTAAAGCGTGTCACACACTGGAGCGGCCTGCGGTGGTGACCGCGGTGGCGACCAGTTGTAATCTATGAGAATCAAGGCCGCGTGTGTTTGAATTATTGTTAGGGTTGTCATAGTGTACAACTGGCCGCCACCGCGGCCGCTACCGCAGGCCGCTCCAGTGTGTCACACGCTTAAAGCTTAAAACGTGCAGAGCGCGGTGCAGCGTCGTTGTGGGGTGGAGCCGGTTTTGCGGTAAAGCGAACGCGATCCGGGGGACGTCGCATCAAACAACCGCGTGGGATAGCGGAGCGACAGTCGATAGAGTCGGAAAGATCAAAAATGCAAAACCGCCTCGCCTCCGCCCCGCACCGCACCGCGACCGCTCTCTGCGTTTCGAGCTTAAGAAGTCGAGCATTGGGTCATATAATTTAACTTGACTGAAGATCGGATAATGCCATCATATTTGATTTTTGTCAAACTGTGCTTGTCTCTTATGTATGTTACTAGCGACTCGCCTCTCACTTCCCACGGATTACAATATAATGCATTTGAGAAATATACATAAATTATACACCAAAACTATCCAGAAGAATCAAGCTACACGTTGGTAAAAGCGGAATTTAAAACAATCAAGCCGTTTTCGAGTTAATCGTGAACATACAAACCGATAGACGCGGCGGAGGACTTCATTTTATTATAATATGTATTGAGCTCTTGCCTAACATCGCATTTGTTCTATTTGAAACAACCAACTCTGTTTTGAAATAAGACGTAGGTAACAATCACAAAGTTAACGTTACAGAAAGTTACATCAAAGATGACGTTTAATATTCACATGTCATATGATAAGTATGTCAAAGTTTGAATAGACATCTGAATTGCATTGTCCTCAGCAAACGTGCTAAGTATAGAATTTGTTGTAGACAAGAGTGAAATCAATTTTTAAATGGGCGTTCAATCTAAGCATGGTTGTCTCATACCTGACCACATGGGCGTGGGGTATGAAGAACAAAAACTGGCCAAGTGTGTGTCGGGCCATGCGCAATGAAGGTCATCCTTATTCGTATGTCTAAAATACAAGCGGGGTAATTAGACAACCTTTTCGAGCATGCGTGTCGATCTAATTGTCATGTTTTCTACTCCAGCATCCATTGCATTTTCATCTATCAATTAACTGACTGACAGCATTGAATCTGTACCATAGACAAGTCATTATGATTGGTGGGAGAATCAAAATGGATCTCCATACATTATTATGCAACTGTTTTTAATTTTTAAAAGAGGCACACATCAATGCCCAATATTCTGCCATAATGTCGATTTTTATTTAAATACATTTTTTTTCGCATAATAATTTGCTGTCGTTGAAAAATTATTGTATGTAACTTTACGTAATTAGGTCTTAAAATTCTCAAGTCATTAATGATACAGCGCCTTCCAATTTTGAGAATCCTTATTATGTAATTGTTGCATAATAGTACATTACGATAAAAGTGCAGAGAGCAGGAAATTCGCAACGAGTGGTGATAAATTGAAACACGACCGAAGGGAGTGTTTTAAATCGACACGAGTTGCGAATTACCTGTTCGCACGTGTATCGTATAACGTTTTACAGTACATATACATTATGGCTTTTTAAAGTTTCGACATATGCACGTAATCTGCTGATTACCGCATTCGTGCGGTAATGTAGCACCATATGTACTGTAAATTAATATTTCAAACTAAAATTGCCAGTTAGATCTATTTATCGTTCGTTAGAAAAGGTACGTTATTATCTGGCGAAAAATACGTAACCTGTTACATTCGAAATACATAACCTGTCACATTCAAATATTAAGTAAAATAGAGCCCCTAGTATTTTGTAAGCGACTTACATAGTTAGTGATGTCACATTGTCGTAGCCGCAGTAGGTTTCTTCCAGTAATAGTTGTGGCCCCGTACAATCCATTTCTGAAGATCCGTGGTGTATCTAAAAAATACCTATAATAGTAGTTATTCTGAATTGAACTTTATTATAGTAGTAAAACATTAATTAAACTTATACAATTTCTATATTCCAAAGATCAATTCTCTACACTGGTGAAAGAATTAATGAAGACGGATGAGGAGTCCAGAAGATTATCCCCTGTATACAGTGAAAAAAAATACGGGGCCTGGGGGGAATTTACTCGTAGCTCAATTTGCTGGAAGGAAACATTATTTTATTTCTCCTAAGCAATAAAATACATTCACTATTTTTGAAAAAAAAAAAACCTTTTTTCAGTAGTAGGCTATTGTACAAAATGTCTTCTTTTTAAATTTGTGACCTCTATTGTATCTTAGACTACGTCGGTCTCTAATAAGTTTCTGTTTCTTGATAGAAATAGGATCGATTGGCATCATTGGCATCAAACTTTTTTTTGACAAAAATTCCAAAAAAATGCTTTAGTTTTGCTGTCTGTACAATTTTTCAAAAATCTGTGAATGTAGTTTTAATGGTTAGGAGAAATAAAATAATGTTTCTTTTTAGCAAATAAGGCTATCTCAACTTTTTAAGATAGGTTCCCTCCAGGGCCCATATTTCTTTTCCACCCTGTATCATCATCACCCTCTCCCCAGGTCCCCTGGTCTTCCCAGTACAGTTGCATCCTGAAGCAACTGCCATCTGACCTTCCAAACCAAGGGGGAAACTAGACCTTATTGGGATTAGGCTTAGTCAAGTGAGTGGGCGACTTGACTGTTAGAAGTTCTCAAGCCGCCCGAAGACCTCTAACTTGGCTTAACGACTGCTATCAAAGACAGCAGCCGGGATCAACGGCTTAACGTGCCTTCTAAAGCACGGGAGCGCTCAGTTAGTAACCACTAAAAGCGGTCACCCATCAAAGGACTGACCCCGCCCGACTTTGCTTAACCTCGCATACCGCATGCGGTACGCGGGAGCCGTGGACCACGAACGCTTTTTCACCCTGTATATACTAGTTAAACTTACAAAGTCACCAAAAATCTACCTCTAGAATATTCATCATGTCAGCCGAAAGACGTCCACTGCTGGACAAAGGCCTCCCCCAAAGACTACCACAATGACCGGTCGTGCGCCACCCGCATCCAGCGGACACCCGCGATCTTTACCAGGTCATCGGTCCACCGTGTGGGGGGCCTGCCCACGCTACGCCTTCCGGTACGTGGTCGCCACTCGAGAACCTTTCCGCCCCAACGGCCATCGGTTCTACGTGCTATGTGCCCCGCCCACTGCCACTTAAGTTTAGCGATTCGGAGGGCTATATCGGTCACTTTAGTTTTGCTGCGGATGGCCTCATTCCTGATGCGATCACGCAGAGAAACTCCTAACATAGCTCTCTCCTATCCATTGCTCTTTGGGTGACTTTGTAGCCTTCTTATGAGGCCCATAGTAAGCGACCACGTTTCAGTGCCATATGTCTAAAATATTAGTATAAGATGAACGTCTCAATGTTTTACACCTTACCTTAAGAGTCCGCAGGAAGCTCGATTCTCCATACAAACGTAGTATCGCTCTCATTTTAAAACAGCAAGCTGGAATAACATGATGCTTTGTATACACAATGAGATCGCCATACGAGTATATATGCCGGCTACAGAAACTCATTTCCGGCCTAGATATGGCGGATCCTATTGTGTATACATACAAAGAAAGCTTCATGTTATTTCAGCACGGCATTTTAAAATGAGAACGAAACTACGTTTGCATGGAGAATTGAATTCAGTCGAGCGTGCGGGAGACCCTTAAGAGGGCGCAGTACGCTCGGTGTGGCTCGGTTCTCCATACAAACGTATTTACGCTCTCATTTTAAAACGCCATGCTAGAATAACATGAGACTTTGTATACACAATGGGATCCGGCATATCTAGGTCGAAAATTAGTTTCTGTTGCTTGAAATTGTACAAGAAAATAATTACAGCGGTTTTTTGAGTTTTTTACGGCTTGTATGAAAACCTTAATAATCGCTGTATTTTTTCTCCATTGTAATTTCAAGCAACAGAAACTAATTTTCGACCTGGATATGCCAGATCCCATTGTGTATACAAAGTTTCATGTTATTCTAGCATGGCGTTTTAAAATGAGAGCGTAAATACGTTTGTATGGAGAACCGAACGTACTGCGCAGTCTTAATAAGCCAACAAACAGACAATTTACACCTATTATCTAAGTCTATTGATATGACATATAGATTAATAAAGTCAAGTATTGGTTCAGTGTAGGCGCTGACATGTAATCGTACCTTAGATAAACCTAAAACATTATGCTAAATAATTTATACCAAAAAAAACCCGACTCCAATTTTGTACTTGTTATGCCACAATATGTGGTTTCCGTGAGCCAATGCGTGGTTACCTACAGAAAATACCGAAATCAGCATAAGCGTGCCTATCAAATTCGAGGATTTCCCTCGATTCCTCCTAGATCCCATCATCAGATCTTCACTAAATTTATATGGGACCAATGTCGGGGTACCTGCTTTGAAACAAAAAAAGAATTATCATAATCGGCTAACGTGGCCAAGAGTTATAGAGGAACATACATGCATAAAAAAACAAGCAAACATGCAGACGAACTGAGGACCTCCTTCCTTCTATTGAAATCGGTAATTAAAGAAATATTATAAGACCCTCATACCATAGAAATTGCAAGACAAGAACACAAAATCCTTTTCATATTATTAAACATTGATACACACGTCGAGCACTGAAAACCTTAGTTGTAACTAAATATAGTGAATGCGGATTCCAATTTATAATGAACATGATGAACATTTCATGAAAATACGTATACTTATTACTCATTCAATTGAAGGTTTTTACCTCAAACGTCAGAGAAGACTCGCCACTGTACAGTTGAGGGCATAAATATGTATATATTTCTGGACCTTATTATTACCTGGGAAACGCGGAGAGGGCGATGTCAATGACCACTCACTGACTTGTTTCTCTAATCAAAAACCTAAAGCGGAAGACCAGCGCTGGCTCTGCCAGCATTACGCTGAGCTGTGACCATTTCGTGGCAAAATGTTATAATGTAATGTGTTTGTTTGTAAATTGTATTGTGTTTGTCATGAATAAAAAATATTATTATTATTAATCTATACTGTCTATACTAATATTATAAAGCTGAAAAGTTTGTGTGTTTGTTTGTTTGAACGCGCTAATCTCAGGAAGGAGGTTCGAATTGAAAAATTCATTTTGTGTTGGATATGGATAGTTCATTTACCGAAGAAGGCTATAGCTAGAAGGCTAGGCTATATAACATCACGCTGCGACTAATAGGAGCGAAGACGCGGACGAAGTCGCGGGCAACAGCTAGTAAGCTATAATAAGACAATTATGAGGAAATAAAGAACTGTTCTGAAAGATCATTTAGGGTTCCGTAGCCAAAATCGTGAAAACGGAACCGGAATAATTAATTTGTAATATTAAATAATCTTACGTACTGGCGCTAGTACACCATTAATAAAATCGAAGAAAATTGTTTAGAATTTGGACGACTCTGTAATTTGGAGTAAAGAATATTAATTTCACGATGAAGCCAAACAGTATTGCATTTCCTATACTATGAAATTAATAAAAATTCCTTAAAATTATAAAAAAAATTACCGAGTAGAAATAAATATTAATAGTTAATAGAATTTTGATATTCACGTTTTTTTCTCTCAGTGCAGGTGACTGACATAACCTATCTCCGCAGTGAATGAGTTATAGTCTTTACATGAACTAGGTATTTATTTTACTTATCAGATTCTAGTGAACATTCAAATAACAGGATATGTACAAATTAGTACCATATGTTATCTATTCCTTTAAACTTATCAGTCAAAGGGCGCTGTCTAAAATGTACTTAGATCATCATCATCCTCCTAGCGTTATTCCCAGTACAGTTGCATCCTGAAGGATGTCTGGGGTCCGCTACCTAATCCCAAGAATTGGCGTAGGTACTAGTTTTTACGGAAGCGACTGCCATCTGACCTTCCAACCCGAGGGGGAAACCGACCTTATTGGGAATAGGCTTGTCAAGTGAGTGGGCAACTTGACTGTTAGAAGTTCTCAAGCCGCCCGGAGGCCTCTTACTTGGCTTAACGACTGCTATCAAAGACAGCAACCGGGATCAACGGCTTAACGTGCCTTCCAAAGCACGGGAGCGCTCAGTTAGTAACCACTCAAAGCGGTCACCCATCCAAGGACTGACCTCGCCCGACATTGCTTAACCTCGCATACCGCACGCAGTACGCGGGTGCCACAAATGTACTTACAGTTACCGCGAAATTGTATTATCACATGCGCAGACGCAGCGTGAAACTGGTAGTCGGTTCTCGGAAACGCATAAGGGTTCTTCAGAGTGCATAAGCACAGAATAACTGAAATACATGGAAAATTCAATACATAGCATCCTGCTCTGGAATAAAGTGTAGAATTAGTGGATAATTATACACTTTATTCCATAGAACGCTCGTGGCCCAGCGGCGCCCGCGTACCGCGTGCGATATGCGAGGTTAAGCAATGTGGGCGCAGGTCAGTTCTTGGATGGGTGACCGCTTTGAGTGGTTACTAACTGAGCGCTCTCTTGCTTTTGGAAGGCACGTTAAACCGTTGATCCCGGCTGCTGTCTACGACAGCAGTCGTTAAGCCAAGTTAGAGGCCTTCGCGGGCGGCTTGAGAACTTCTAACAGTCAAGTTGCCCACTCACTGGACAAACGGGGGTCGAAGTTGCACCACGTCCGTAGGGAGTACCCACCGTTACCCTACACGTGACCCCTGGGTGGTGCTAAAAGTGCAACAAAAACTGGAAACCGTACTTGTCTTCTCGAAGATCTCACGGTTCGTAAATAAATGCCATACGATTAAATAAAAAGTGGATAATTAACAGAAAAGGTAAACAGTGGCTAGAGTGCAACCGATACAGCGGATGCACAAACCAAAATGGGTTCAGAAACACCGGCATACGGACCAGAACCAATTATACCCTTGCCACAAAAATATATACACCGCGGGCCCACGATTTTAACCACGTATATTTGACGACACTACGAGTGAATAATGTTATATAATAAATCAAATTAATTGACCGCTTCTTTGTGAACAAATCTTTAGGTAACTTGCAAATGTCTTCAAGACAAGCAGTGTCAAGTCAAAAAGTACTACGTGGCTACGTCACGCCTTTAGGGTGTGTTAGACTTGAGATTTTTCAATTTGTAATTTGTTTTAAATAATTAATATCTCTTAAATTATGGATTTTTGGACTATATGTTATAGCACTATACTCTAATTAGGCTCTAGAATCGTTGGTTACTAGGACCCAGTGTGTATAGTCAACCAAATCGGTACGCCAAAGACTTGCATCAAATATACTAAAAAGATGGACACATGTAGTGTGGACAGACTAAACAAATACTGTTGGAACAAGACCACAAACTCACAACTACACTTCTACTGAGAACACACAGAAACCAACTACGTATGTACAATAGTAGGAATAATAACAGGAAAAACACCTATACCTTAGGCATTACAGAGGGTTCTATGTATAGAGCATGTGCGGAGGCAGAGTATACGTCAAGACATTCTACTGGACAGTATACAGAAAAAAATACCTAGGAATTCCGAACACTGCATAAAGCAGTAAACAATGTCACAGCATTGGTACACTTCGTACAGGAACTAGGGTAGTCAGAGTATTGGCTATGTGCGAAGTAGGTGGTGGGGGTAAGCAAGGCGATCGTAGCGCACACCATGGCAGAAATGTGTACTTACCGGGGACCATTGTCAAATTTACTTTCACGTTTTCTCTTGGTTTCTTAACCGTTTCCTACGATTCGTTTCGTTTGTATGTATTTATTTATTCTCTTATTTATTTCAGTAAAATTTCCAATACGGTGTCTTTCTCGTTTACTAAAGTAAATAAAATATTCATGTGACATTATTAGACATCTCTGACTTTTGACATTGTCTCGGGACCTTTGACGTTTGACGTTTCAGACGTGCACATAGCCAATAGTTTCACGCAAAACAGGGACGTTTGGATGTCGACTTGCGGAAAAATTCCAGTAAAACTAAGTAGAATGTATATTAATGATGTAGATCTCAATATTGTGACTTAATGTAATTATTAATAATAATAATCGTATGGCTTGTAATTTAAATATATGTAATTGACAATATTTGACATGTAATTTTATATTTTCTAATTGTTTCTATGGATGGGATTTTAATTTTAATTGTAAATGATAATTTAATAATTCGTAAGCCAAAAGGCACGTCATAGAACTGCTACCTATTTGTACTGTACACCTATTTTATCACCTATGAAGACGAAATAAAGATATTTGTATTTTGTATTTGTAGAAAAGGAGGAAACAATACGTACGCTCGTGTTTGTTAGCAGTCTGTTTAGGGTTCCGTACCCAAAGGGTAAAAACGGGACCCTATTACTAAGACTTCGCTGTCTGTCCGTCCGTCTGTCTGTCACCAGGCTGTATCTGAAGAACCTTGATAGTTATACAGTTGGAATTTTCACAGATGATATATTTCTGTTGCCGCTATAACATCAAATATTAAAAACGGCCAAGTGCGAGTCGGACTCTTTGCTATTGTCATAGATAATGGTACTGAACCCTTTGTAAGCGAGTCCAACTCGCACTTGGCCATTTTTTTATTTTAAACCACGTCGGTGGCAAACCAACGTACGGCCCGCCTGATGGTAAGCGGTCACCACAGCCTATGGACGCCTGTCCTTTGATACTTATGGTGCCTATGTTGTATAACTAATACTACACTGCTATTTCTGTTATTTTATGAATGTGGCGCGGTTTTTTGGATGATGTATATATCACAAACGTGATCTTTTTGCTTGATATTGATAACGGCAACACGCTTGAAATATTCACTTTAAAAATAAATAATGAAATTAAAATAATACAAATATTCAAGGGGGCTCCCATACAGCAAACGTGTTTTTTTGCGGTTTTTATTGATCATGGTACAGAACTCTTCGTGGGCGAGTCCGACTCGCACTTGGCCGGTTTTGTATTGGTGCGTCGTGCCCCGCATCGCGTTCGCTTCACCACAAAACCGCACATCTCACATACAACAACAACAACAACAACAATTCAGCCCGCCGCGCATCTCACATAGCGCGGCGTTAGCCTGAACGTGAACGCGACCTGAGGCCTACTGCGAACTTCGAAAATCGAACTTCGTATCGTACCGTCCCTTTCCGTCATCATCATCAACACGAGAGTGAAAGGGACGGCACGACACGAAGTTCGATTTTCGAAGTTCGCGGTAGGCACTCTGAACCTTCCAAGCTTGAACAGTTCCAAATGTGTGTGTGGGCAACACACTGATAAGCACATTTAATTTGAATTGAAATGGTTGTAGCTTAAAACAGCACGACCAGTACCTACTAGTTTTTAAAATAAATAGTCGTTCACAATGAGTAACAGTATGTTGGTATACTGTCGTACAGAAGGTTTACTCTCTTAGTGTTGATGTTGGGCTGCCTTTACAAAGAATGAGATAGGGCTGTCTAGTCTAGACATTTAAATAATTAATTTTATCAAAATTACAATTACCCTGATCATTCAAACGTTTAGTCGGTGAAACTGAACAACTGTATGCTCGTCACTTTGGACTCTATTCCAATAGCAATAAAGTGTAAAATTATGTGAAAAAATATATTGAAGTTACCGAAAATCAAACAACACAGCCACAGGCGATAGTCTTTCTGATCATAACATTACGCATCGTTCCTGAAAATTATTGCCACGAGGTAATTAAGGCCTATAATTGTTTGTCTAAGCCTTCATTTATACGTTAGTAAATTAGGTGCCTAATTTGATTTGACTCACATCAACTATTAGTTAATCATGACGAAAATTCCAGATTAAATTAATTAAAGCTAGTTTACCTGCAATAATTAACAAAAGCGATAAAAATGTGACGTTCAATTACTATTAGTCATTAAGGAAATTACTTACGTAACATAATACAGCAAGTATTCGCGTATGTACATAAAATTTCTTTTTTGGCGACCGTTAGCAATAAATATTTATGTATGCATGACTTAAAAAAAATATATTATCATCATATATAGCTATTCCCAGTACAGTGCATCCTGAAAGATGACTGGAGTCCACTACCTAATCCCAGGAATTAGCGTAGGCACTAGTTTTTACGGAAGCGACGGCAACTTGACTGTTAGAAGTTCTCAAAGCTGCCCGAAGGCCTCTAACTTGAACGACTGCTAACATAGACAGCAGCTGGGATCAACGGCTTAATGAGCCTTCCAAAGCACAGGAGCACTCAGTTAGTAACCACTCAAAGCGGTCATTCATCCAAGAACTGACCCCGCTCGACATTGCTTAACCTCGCATACCGCACGCGGTACGCGGGCGCCGCTGGGCTACGAACGCTCTAACTTAAAAAAAAATTACAATAAATAAATATTCTGTGATTTCCTTTGATTTTTTGAATTGATTGCTAAAGGGTTAAAGTAAAGGTCGACAATAACTAAATTTCATGTCACCCTTTTTAGAAATACCGGCGTGACGTTATGTATATGTACAATATCATTTATATAGTGGCCGATACGGTACAATGAAAGTGACAAGTTACGAGTATATCATTGAACTACATATACCATATCGAATATGGAAACTGGAGATAAACCTAACAAAGGGCGGGCATGCTGACATGAAACAAATGCAATGCTCATTTGTTTCAATCGAAAATAGCCCTTATCACTTTGTAACAAGGTTACTATTAAATACAATGAGTAGGTGATTGATGTGTTTTGTGGTAGTGATTAGTGGTCTAATTATGGAGAGAAAGTGATAAGAAGACGTCTTCAAATAAAGTGTATCATTCGCTTCTACCATTTACTTACGCAGTTTTCTTTTTAATTTTTTGATCGTTTTGATTCTTTTGACTTGATCTGATTATAACTGACTTCGTTTATATTTACATATTTACATCGACTTTTTGGACATGTCGCAATATCCTAGGTCACGACTTCAATAAAGAGAAGATAAAAGAGGGACGAAGTGAAAACCAGCGCTGTGCAGCCACTATGGCTTGCACAGCACATGCTGAGTTCGTACCTTTTGTCAAATAACTGAAGAAACCAAATGCATGTAACTGCCTTTTTTTGTATGTGTTGTGTGATAATAAATATTTTTCTATTCTATTCTATTCTATTCTACTCTATTCTATTCTATTCTATTCTATTCTATTATATTCTATTATATTCTATTCTACTCTACTCTACTCTACTCTACTCTACTCTACTCTACTCTACTCTACTCTACTCTACTCTACTCTACTCTACTCTACTCTACTCTACTCTACTCTACTCTACTCTACTCTACTCTACTCTACTCTACTCTACTCTACTCTATTCTACTCTACTCTATACTATTCTATTCTATTCTAAAGTCCTGTTTAATAAAAATAATGTGAATATGAAAAGAAAATCGCTTTCACTCAAACTCTAAATTATTTATTTGCAAATATAGGTATAATATAGTGATGGTCTTTATTATTAACAGATTCGCTATATCTTTAAAGGTTGAATCGCATAGAGTGAGGCGCAGCGTCGTTGCGGGGCGGCAGCGGTTTTGAGGTAAAGCGAAAGCGATCCGGGGCATGTCGTACCAAAAAACCGCGCGGTATTCGGTAG
Organism: Notocelia uddmanniana; assembly: GCA_905163555.1. Classification (NCBI taxonomy): domain Eukaryota; kingdom Metazoa; phylum Arthropoda; class Insecta; order Lepidoptera; family Tortricidae; genus Notocelia; species Notocelia uddmanniana. The sequence continues at coordinate 2,402,914 of LR991059.1, forward strand.
CGCGGTAGAGCGGAGGCACCGTGTGTGACATATCAAGCAGTAATCAACAGTCGACAGTTTCGGAAAGATCAAAAACCGGCCAAGTGCGAGTCGGACACGCGCACGAAGGGTTCCGTACCAGAAAAAAAAACGCCAACAATTACTCTGTTGTATGGGAGCCCGCCTTAATTATTATTATTATTTTGATTTTAGTATTTGTTGTTGTAGCCACAATAAAAATACATAATCTGTGCAAATTTCAACTGTCTAGCTATTACGGTTCTTGAGATCTAGCTCGGCGAGTGGTAGCCATGAAAAAGGGCTAAAATATCACGTTTTTTGTATGGCAGCCCCTTAATTAATATTATTATTTTGTTTTTAGTATTTGCTGTTAGAAATACACAATCTGTGAAAATTTCAACTGTCTAGCTATTACGGTTCTTGAGATACAGCCTGGTGACAGACGGGCGGACGGACGGAAATACAAAAAACCGCCTCCGCCCCGCACCGCGCCGCGCCTGCTCTGTGCGCTATGAGCTTTATATATTGAAAATTAGTCATTGAATTAAACTTGCCGAATTAAACCCTGTACACGTAGGAAGCACTGTCGGAAGTCGGCAGAGGTCTTTTTTGCAGAAACGCTAGAATACATTTTAACTTGTAAAAGTGCCATTGCGGCCTAACTTGCAGCATAAAGTTCATTTATTTCATTTATTGACCTCGAAAATTGATATGTATTAACTAGAATAAGGTACCATAGCTTATTTCAACTGATACGTCTTGGCAAACTATAATACGTCACTTAATGAAAGTTTCATACTGGCTGAAAAACAGAAGCTTCATCGTCATTAAAGTCGTATGATCGTTTTAAAACGTTAAAATGTTACACTACGCTCAAATAGCGCATTAAATCCCATACAGACAGGAACTACAATCGCGTGATCAAAATACGTAATGAGGCTACTTGTATTTAAATATCATTAAGAGATAGTGGACACATCATTTTGCATCAGTCGCGACAACGAAAGGGTGTGAAACGGGCTTTATAATTGAAGATAAACGAATATATTCAAAATTCGAATTTCTCATTTCAAATTTAAATGTGTTCCAATTTATAAACAAGTGTGTTAAAAAATAAAGATGCGGTGTTGTGTAGTGTTTTGTTTGATGTTCATTTGTTTTGAGTTTGGAGTTGTGGATGGTTTGAAGTCTTCTCAGAAAGGAGTCTGTGTATCTAAGCATACGTAAGTGTATCACTGTTGCCATTGTTGGTTGCGTTCGTGTACTCTCGTGTGGTTTACATAGCCGATTTTATTCACTAAGGTGCGTATACACAGCGAGCATATGAGCACACCATTGATGTAATTGTGGCTGATTGCAGCTGTGGTTCGGCTTTAAGCTCATCCCGTTTGAGGTCCAGCTCTGTACGTCGATGAAAAAATAACAGTTGCTGTTTAGGGTTCCGTACCCAAAGGGTAAAAACGGAACCCTATTACTAAGACTCCGCTGTCCGTCCGTCTGTCTGTCTGTCCGTCTGTCACCAGGCTGTATCTCATGAACCGTGATAGTTAGACATTGATATTTTCACAGATGATGTATTTCTGTTGCCACTATAACCACCACCACCACCACCACCATATCAGCCGAAAGACGTCCACTGCTGGACATAAGCCTCCCCCGATTTCACCTAGATAGATACCCTTATGAGTGCTTATGAGCAGCTCACCAAATTCGCAATTCACCACATGCTCAGTTCATCAAATTCTCATTTGACCATGTTCGCAGCTGATCATTTTGGCATCTCATCACTTTCGCAACTCACCATATTCGCATCTCATTATATTTACAGCTGAGCACATTCTCATTTCATCACGTCCTCATTTCACCAAAATCTCACCTGTACCGCTACCATGAGATGCTATCGAAAATATACATTACGTTACTACAGTCGCTACCGAATAAACGCGTTTCGAGTAGATTTCGATTGTGCTCGTACCATGAGTCAACCGCACGTTCACTGCGCCCGCCAGACGCTAACGTAATATTCGCTAGCGACTAACGTTTTGTATCGGTTGCCGTAGATCGGTACCATGAGTCACCAATTTGACAGTCGCTATCGAAAAATACCGTATCGACTGTAGTAAACTATTTCACTAGCAAATTGGAGCGTGAAAGCTCATTAGAGATCTTGTTTCATAAATGATTGTAATAATTATTTATCTAAATAATATCGGGAAGGCATTATTTTGTGTGGAATATGTTAGCGACGGCTGCGTAAGAAGATGAACGACAAATAACAGAGACAAATTCAGGCTGATATGAGAAATAAATAAAAATTCCAATTCAACATATTATAAAATGAGATTAGGATTTATATATAATCTATATAGATGACACATGAAACAAAAAAAACTCATAAAAACTGGGAAGACTGCATCACTCAGTTTATAGGTATGTCAATAATAACCAAAGCAAATACAAGATTCACTAACATTTGACCTTGTGCTACTGTTCTACGACACTTTAAATTAGCAGGTTTATTTCTATACTGTGAAAGGAAGCCTTACTTAGCCTTTTGTCCAATATCGTCCTGGCTCTGTCTTTTCAGTATAGTTAGAAAGAGAGCTTTGTATGCTGTGAAGTTAGGCACGTCACTCCGATCGTAACGTAAACTACTCGATGAATCGAGTTAACGTTAGCGAGAATAGTAACCGCGTAATTGACTCATGGTACGAGTACCGATCTTTAGTTCTATGAGTGACCACCAGAGGTGCTGTACTTATTCTCCATACTGATTGTTTACGCAGTCGGTAGCGAGTACGGTCAATGCAAACTCATGGTAATGCTACTGACCATTTATCAGCTCACCATACTATTATTTAACCATGTTCTCAGCTAACCTACATATACTCTTAATTGCACCGCATATAAAACTATAATAGTCGGCGGTTAAGAAGTCAATTCTGGCACCTGTCATTCCCATACAGTTATAAACTGTATGGGACTGACAGGTGTCAGGATTGATAATAACGAATATAAAACTAAAGGTAAACAACGGGCGATTTTATGGCTAAAAAGAGATAATGAGATCCTTTGAAATTTTAGGCCTTCAAGTCTCTTTATTAGATTCGTTTAAACTTTGGATATTTTGAACTCTAAAGTATTCAGTGTCAAAGGTAATGGGGTAGTCTGGCGAGGTAGGGTACAGCGAAATGTCAGTGGATACTGAACTAAATAATTACAGGGTCGGTAACGCTCTTATTATTACCAATCCAAACTCCAAAGTACCTAACGCGTGCGACTCCAAAGTTTTAAGCGTCCATAGGTTATGGTATCAAGCATTCCGTACGCTCGTCTATCGTAGGTATAAAAACCGGCCAACTGCGTGTCGGGCCACGGGCAATTTAAAGTTTAAATATTAAATAATAAGTTATATAACTACAACTTAGAAAAGTTGAAAAACCCCGACATTTTCATTTCAAAGCTCAATATCTCAAAAACGGCTGAACAGATTTTCATGAAACATGGCTAAGAACCACCTAAGAACAGTCGGGATAATAGTATATTACGATACAAGTGCAGAAAACAGGAAATTCGCAACGAGTGGTGATAAATTGAAACACGACCGAAGGGAGTGTTTTAAATCGACACGAGTTGCGAATTTCCTGTTTGCACGTGTATCGTACAACGTTTTACAGTACATATGGCTCTTTAAAGTTTCGACATATGCACGTAATCTGCTGATTACCGCACTCGTGCGGTAATATAGCACCATATGTACTGTAAAATTATTTATGACACAAAAGGAACTAAACGAAAATCGGTTAATCCGTTTGGGAGCTATGATACCCAGATACACAGACACACAGACAGATTTTCAAAAACCTATGATACCTAACCATATATATGGGTTTCTAAACGGAGGTACCCGGAATCATTTGTCCCTAGCTGACAATACGACGAATCCTCAAATCAAAAAAGGTTGGCATTGTGCCAGATTCACGAGCGTCCATGGTTGTTTGCCACCATCGTAATAAAAAAATGACTACGGGACCCTAACAAAGGCTCAACTCATTAATGATGCTTTAAGTCGAGTACACTCACAGACTTTAATTGTTGAGCCATTTAGAGCTCCCTTCATACTGGGCATCATAGTTGGCTATTAAGTGTCCAGTATAAAGTGAGCTCTAAATGGCTCAACAATTAAAGGCCGTGACCGTACAATGGAGATTCTCAGACGATATGCACTTACGTGTATGAATTAGTATGTATGATATTTGAAACGCATACGTAACACGCGTTCAGTGTTCGATGACCTTAACCGGAAGTCCCATGGGATTAGCATATCCTGGCGCAGTTTTTTTTATTTACAATAGAAAATTGATACAGTGGTTTGACAGGAAAGTGTCGTTAAACCCTATCGGGCTTGTATCGACCCCGAAATCGTGGACAATATAGTTAATAAACTTACTTACGAGCTAATTGTATGAAACATTGGAATAAAAATACTTTTATAAAATTGTTGTTACAGTGTGTGTGATTTTAATTGCGTCGGGAGGTAGTGTTACGTAGTTATAAATAACTCCCATCCGGGTACTGCAACCGATCGTGTGTATGCATCGCAAGGTGTGCAATTGGTGACCCACCACCATATATTCTATTCTAATAGATGTTTTGATTTGAATTTCCTTGTTTCAGTGTGATCAAGACAAGACCAAAGACAGTCCTAGTGCCGACGAGCAAATGGTGCGGCACCAAGAAATGCGCAATCAAACAGACTCGCAAGCAGGTATTGCGTTTACTTTTTTTAATACCACGACGATGACACCGTGCCGATGCGTTTGTGCTACTCACGCTGCGCCTTCCAGTACGTGGTCGTCCCTCGAGAACCTTTCCGCCGCAACGGCCATTGGTTCTACGTGCAATGTACACTGCCACTTAAGCAAATATGTAATACTATTATATTGTTCTATGCCGTAGCTCCTGGACGTCGCTCGTTTCATTTTTAAATTGTATCTCATGGGTCGACGGCAATTCACATTCGGTCAGATATTCTCAAATTAAAACGAGTCGTCGGCGCGATCGTACGTATTTGTTCTGGAGTCACAAGCGTCCATTAACTACGTTGTCTTCTTACCGTCAAGGAGACAGTACGCTTATTTGTGACCATCAAAGTATAAAAAGAATAATGTTTAAAAGTAAAGAACTGTTACCCGCAACTGTCGCTTCTTGAGTCTCACAACCCATTTCTGTTCCAGAAATACACCGTAGTAACCAACCAGCTGATGTGCTGCAAAGGCTTCGTGTACACCAGCGGGACCGACTCGTGCGCACCCGTCTGCAGTACCGGCTGCGCCAACGGCACATGCGTAGACCCCGACGTCTGTCACTGCGCACCCCATTTATACCTCGATCCGACTACTAAAAACAAATGCCTGGCGCCTAAATGCGACCATCCGTGCATAAATGGAATATGTACAGTAAACAACACATGCCTCTGCGTGGAGAATTTTGTGTATTACAACGCAACGCATTGCGTTGAGAACTGTACAGCTGGATTTGAATTAAACTCCTCTTTAAACTGTGTGCCTAAGTGCGAGTGTAACGGAAAGTGCGCCTCGGACAAATGTGTGTGCTTGCCTGGTTACGTGAACGGCACGTGTCAGCCGCAGTGCGATCGTTGCGTTAACGCGCGTTGTGTTGGGCCGGACACTTGTGAGTGTTATAAAGGGTTTGTGAAGAAGAATGCCACTGTATGCGAGCGCAGCTGCGGGGAATGCAGGGCTAATGGGACATGCTTGTCGACGACTATGTGAGTATTTCGAAACTTATTATATACTCGTACCTACCACCTATCTATAGACCAACCATTTTACTCAGATATTGCCTGCGCCATGTCTGTATACAAAACATTGGTATCTTTAGAAAATCTGCATATCTTTGTCATCATAGTCTACCTATCGGACGACATGTGTTAATTAAGGAATATTTTGTCTAAAACGCTGTTCTCATGTAAGTGACTTTTATTTCTTTTTGAGAATAAATATCTTTATTAAACATAACCTAAGTCCTCAACCCGCTTGGAGCCAGCGTGGTGACTACTTAACTGCCCGCACCCTCGTATCCATTAACACAGACCTGGGTACAACAGTGGGATATATTAATAGGCCGATGGTGATGCTTGTTTCACACTTCGCGGCGAAATCGTTTTACGGTAGCAGTTCTAAAAACGCGCACGAAGCGTTTCGCTTCCACTTTTATTGCGAGAACAGCCAAGCTGTGGAACTGCTTGCCAGAATCCTTGTTCCCTGTAAGCTTCAACCTTACGGTCTTCAAGAGAGAGTGAACGGGTTTTTACTATGTAGGTAAGCGCGCTCCAACCTAGACCACAACATCGCTTACCATCGGTCAATTTGTGGTCAACCTCAAACCTCATCATTCATCATCACACAACTGCGAAACAAGGTACAACCGCACATGCTCTTTTGTTCCTAACGTGATCGTCTACGTCCATACCTTGCGTGAAGCCGAGATTAGCTGACGTGGCAAACGGAGCCGGCCTGTCAAGAGTAGGAACGATTGAGTATCTGAAGTTCCGTAACATGCCGGAGGTTATCGGTTATCAGTGCGGCAGGACGTTCGTCCCTTTGGTGCTGAAAGGGCTTTAATACTTATTATTGTAATTGCAGACGAAACACGCTGTAAATTCCACCTTGTCTTTTGGCGATAGGGTTTAGTATTGGTCGCTCAAAGAAGCCCGTTAGGAAGCTGAACTCAATAATATATAATTTAACATGAATATTTTAAATCCGCAATAAAAATATATAAAGGAATTGTATGAAAAAAACAGTGTGTATATCATTATCAATACTTACTTACGTGTTATTTTTACTTTTATTAACCCTTCTTCATCCTAGTTTTATAAAAGTAATCTGGGGTCCTCTCGCTACCTAATCCCATGAATATTAAGGTTTGAAGTTCTGCTATAAGGTGGCAGCACTGACACCATTTGGTGGTTTTAATCTATTTTCCAACTCATTGAGGAAACTAAACGTTGTTGAGTTTACTTGAAATAATAATAGAAAATTAGGAAAAAAAAATGTATGGTAATATATGTGTTGGGCATTACTACCTTACTACCTTTTTGTTTTAAGCAGTTATGCGCCGACAAGTGATTGATGCATAGTGACTAGTGACGGACAACGGGTGATATCAGTGGATCCTTATTTAAACTTGGCGCCATAATATATTTATATGTTTATATAAGTACGAGTCAGATAAAGGGCTCCGAATGAAACCGAGGCTAAACTAAACTTTTAGCTCCGTGAGCTGTAGATCACGCTAGTGATATTTTTACCTTTTCGAAAAACAAAAACACATATAATTACCGAACCTTCTGACAAAATTTCACGAGAATCGAGAAATGTGACCTCTAGAGGAGAATCTCCGAAAATCCGAAAGCATTTTATCCCAAGCTGTATCGACTGCTCGTTTCGCTCTCAAGGTGAATGACGTTCAGTATTTATGCAATCTTGATTATTTTTGTGTACAGTAAGAAGTTGTGCCTGTAAATGTCTTTATGACAGTGATATGAGACTGACATCTCGCCTGTAGAAACTGTTTTCTTTCAATAAAAAAAAATACACCTAGCCGCTATCCGTGTGCGCCCTAGAGGGACGGAAAAGCTCCAGTGCAGCTATAGTACAGTTAAGTGCACCAATATGTATACTTACATTGTTTAGGGTTCCGTTCCTTCAAAGGAAAAAAACGGTCCATCATACTCAACTTTGGTGTCCTTCTGTACCTCAAAGGGAACCAACGGAACCCTTATATGATCACTTTGTTGTGCGTCTGTCTGTCCGTCAAGACCCTTTATCTCGGGAACTCGTTATCAAGTTGAAGTTAAAACCATATACTCAGATCTACAGTCACTTGAAGCTGAGAAAAAAACAAACTTCTAAGTTAACATAAAAAAATATACGAAAGTTTACACCGCATAAAACATATATTTCGACACTCTCAAGAGAATCAAATTTAACAGGGTACTTTCTGTTGACTTTGACTAGAACCATGAAATATAAACATGTAAAACACATAAATAAAACATGAAAACATTTATTCGTGGCATAAAGACATTACATAACAAAAGAGCAAATACAAAACAAAAACACACACATACAAAAATTTGGTAAGTAATTATTAACGTATTGTACTACCAGTACAGGGAAAAGTCTGAAAACCATACATTTGTAATTAAATCATTAAAAGTAAAGCCTTTTTTTAAGTACGTAATACTAACTAAATGTATGTACATACGCTCCCCATACTGTAAACATAGGCAAGCTGACCTAAATATAGTTGGGCATGGATATGACTGCTTACACAGGGGTGGACGAGACTGTACCTGTAATGAGATACAATTTGTCGATAGTTATAAGTACCTAGGATTAACTGTGGATTGTCACCTATCTTGGAAAGTACATATTACTAATGTATGTTGTAAGTTGAGGTCGGTCCTAGGAAAAATTTACCACTTACGTAATGTAGTAAGTAGATCAGTTATGTATACTTTATATCATGCCCTTGTTGATTCGATATTGTCCTACGGTTTGAGTAGCTATGGCCGTACTTTCCCTACCTACACTGACCAAATTAAAAACATACAGATTAGATTCCTAAAATATTTAATAAATAAAAACAGCAAACAACGATGCAGTCAACATTACGATAAACTGTTCTCGGTTTGTAATATACTTCCAGTACAGGAAAAGTGCTCGCTACTGATGGCCCTAGAACAGTTTAGACGTAGTGATTATAAAAAACCACTGAGTCACGCTTGCCGTATGAGAAGCGTTACCAAGGAGGTATCTCTAAGAAAGCTGCTAGTACCAAGGGTATGTAACTATTATGGAAAACGTACCAGAAGATACCTAATACCTACTATTTTAAATAGTGTACCAGACCTAATGAGATCCTGCCAGGATGTGTCAAAAGTTGTGTACAAAAAAAGGTTAAAAAAAGCGATGCTGAATAGATTCGAACAGAAAACCTGATCGAAACTGTTCAGCAAACGGTAGTACTAAGTAGGTACAATTTAAATTGCTTTGTAACAATGAACCTTCGTTAAAACATAAGATAGTATACTATGTGTGTGTACATGTGTGCGTATGTATATATGTATATACATACACATATTATATATATATATATATATATATATATATATATATATGCATATTGTGTCGGTGTAGTGATTTCGATTTCGCTTTGCTTAATTACCTACACTAGTAAGTAGTAACTATAATTATCATAAGTGGTGGAGGGTAACTGGGTTTTCTGCCGACAAACTGCTGTGCAGTTTGGCAGATATTTTAAACGCTTAAGATGATAATATTTTTGTTGAAATAAATAAATAAAAAAAAAAACAAATTTTCTACGGAACCCTAGGTGGGCGAGTCCGACCCGCACTTGTCCGGTTTTCATATTATTCCATTGAAATAATTACCAATAATGTAGACATATTTATGCCCTTGGCCGAGGCCATCTAGTAATACGAGGCACGCAATGCCTGTTCTCAAAAATGCGAGGAAATTTTAAAATTGACAGAATAATCCTTAAAACATGTTACCGCTAGTTACCCACCTACTTTTACATGAGTGGGTAATAGTTTGTTTGCTACAAAATCATTTCAAATAGTTAGTGGTAAAACAAAAAAGTGATGGCAAGACAGAGACAACGAATGATAGGTATATATCTCTCTCGCTCTGAATCAAATTTGTAGACCGTCTCGTTCGGTAACGGTGTTATTATTTGAAATATTTAATGTCTTCTTACTTTGAGAGCTTTTAACTTTTAACAAACGCACACATTTTCGAGAGCAAATTATATCATATAAAACATTGCTCAGAATTGTATTATAGGATTTCAAGTCAATGAAATCGCCCTTGAAACAATGTCTAATACTAGTAGAAGAGAGGCATTTATTTTAAGCATTTGTGTAAAAGCGTGCGTACGCATTTATTTCGCGCCAAAATGGGTGTGTGATATACCTGCCATAGTTTACGTAAATTTTTGATACAAATGTTCACAGTTAATAACAATTTGAATATATAACAAAGGATTCTGATGACTCGGCGGAGGAGGAAAACATTCTTGATTGATTATTATGCTAGGGGGTCGATTCGAGACATGCACCATGCATCAAATTTGATTTTAACGAGTCTGATCGAGGGTCGCGTTGGTACGATAGGGTTTCAGAGGTACTTCCTCTCTCGAACGCTCCGGTTGTGAAATGAGCTCCCTGCCGAGGTTTTCCCGAGGTACTACAGTATGGGGTTCTTCTAGAAAGGCGTGTATACATTTTTAAAGGGACGGCAACGACCATTCGACCCCCCTAGAGACAGAATAAGTAATAGTACTCCATAGGCTGCGCTGACCGTTTACTCTGAGGCGGGCCGTACGCTTGTTTGCCATCGATGTGGTATATAAAAAAGTGTCCTTGTTAGTTAAAAAAGATTCATCTATTTAGATTATTTTCGGCTGTAAATTAAAACATACGATGACATTTTCTCTTCGTTACTATCTAGAACAGGACATGGCTATAGAATTTTGTAAAAAATATCGTTACAAACACCATTAAATTAAAACCTGCTTTTTTTTTCGATTAAAGTTTACAACTTACAATAAAAATAAAAACCGGTCAAGTGCGTTGATTTTTGTAAACAGTATTTTTCCCGCATTACACTTGTCTCTCGCTATCGAAACAGCAAATCCTCAAATCAATACGATCGGCGCACTTCTAACTCATCTCTGGTTGTCGATAGCCTATGCTATGCTTATCATCTGGCCGGCAGCACGCTTATTTTCCATTTTATAAAAAAATCAAAACCAAATTGGAATGCACAACGTATATCATGAATCGATCTCCGTCTCATTTTTATGCGCGATTGTTCTCTGTCCCCATTTGCCTGGCGACCTAAAACTGTTCAATTATATGTTAGAAGACTGAATTCTGGGAAGGTTTTCGTCGTGGAATTATTGGGCAGGTACAGCAATGGCCAAAATATAACAATATTAACCACCCCTTATTTTCCTTTGTAACTCAAAAATAAACTACTAATTTTTGATTACATAAGTACACAAATTGACGTAAAATATAAAAAGGTATATAAACATCTAGAAGAATATAGTGGATACATTTCGAAGTAACTCTAAAAAACTGAAAGCTAAAAATAATCGGGTTTTGCAATAAAAAGATCAATTGCATTTTTTCCACGTAATTTTTTTTACTGTTAATGTATAGCTAGAGTTTTTTGAACAAAATATTGGAATTTTCTCGTAATAAAAGATATAGACTGCTCCTTAAAATATTCGTACACGGGTCTAACACGAAATTTATTTATTTACCTTAATTACCGACGTTAAAGGTAAATAAATAGATCCCGTGTACGAATATTTTAAGAATGTATACAAAGCGCGAGAGTTTAAAGTGTTATATAGACTGCTTGATTCAAAGTTTGAAATTTATATGAAAAACGCGGGAGGGGATAATACTTTTGGCCGTAGCTGTACAAGAACCCCACTTCGGAACGATCTAGAATTCTAGATTATCTAGATATTGAGATCAAAAAATATAAGTAAATGAAATGATCTGGATCCTGAAGAATAAGGTTAAAACTTGGTATTCGGTTTCTATAAATAAATTCCTCCTAGTACGGTGAGCACTGTAACGAAACGATAAATATAAATAACGTCACACAGGATATTCCAATTCCACTATGAAAGTTCAAAAGTACAGTAGTCATAATCAGAAGAAGAAGAGAATCGTAATAGCGTGTTTCAGGAATCGACGTGGGCGGTACAGCGCCATCTAGCGTTAAACGTAAGGTTGTAACCGATACGATGAATGAGATAAACCTTCCGGTTATCGTATTGAATACTTCATTAATACTCACTTTAAGTTTCATTAAGTAACTCATTAACCTTACACTCTTTATGTAGTCAACAATTAATTAATATGATTCATTTAAATATTGCCCGGGGCGTCAGAACACGATAGCTTCGCTATAATGTATCGTGCGGTGTAGGGGAAAAGCGGCAGCGGTATGATAGCGGTGAGCCGATAGCGGCTGATAGCGGTCAGCGAAAAGGTGGTGTATCATAGTCATAAGATTGTGAATGCAACTTGATCACGTGACCTACACATTGCCGCAGACTGTCAGTGTGTAGATTTTGACACTTGTGAAAAGTCAAATAAGTAGGTGTTTTTTGAATAATCTAACAGCGAGTTTAATTCATAAATATCTTCTCAATCTTAATACAGGTGGCATGATTTTGTGCTAATGAGTCTAATTCTAGAAAAGTGATCACATCATACGAGTAACCTAACATTCTGTAAATTAGGTCGTTAACTGAACCTCAACTGATACTGACACGAAAGAAAAATATAATCGTAATTCTCTTTGCGGATTCCTGCTTGTATCCCAATGCCCCTCCTTTGGCACAGTCCACTTTGGTACTAAATCCCTAGCTTTTATTTAAATTATTATTCTTCAAATCAGGCATATTTATATGCACTATACTATACATATGAAATGCGACGAAAACTAAGCCTGCTCAGCACGGCTAGCACAAGACAGCGCGCGAGCTATATCGCGCGCGAGATAGACTATCCGTCTCTATCTAATGGGTACACACGGAAAGAGACGGATAGTCTATCTCGCACGCGATATAACTCGCGCGCCGTCTTGTGCTAGCCGTGCAGTTTTATCTTAAATGTCCTGAGAAATAAAATTGACAGTGTGAATCTGGTGGAAAAAATGCTTAATATCAATGTGCCGAACGATTATCGCAACAAGCGCCTGAGAGTGCCTCTCTTAGCAACCGCGGCCTCACGCACGAACCTGCACCGACACCCGCCCATTCCTCGCGCTACTGCTCTTCTCAACTCTGTGCTCGCAGCATCACCGCAGTGTGATGTGTTTGTGACAGGGATAGCGTGACTGATGACTGAATGGATAAGAGTGTTAGAGAGACGTATGGATGTTAATTAGTATACCTTAGTTTAGTACCAATTTAGCATAATATGAATCGCTGTAACGTATTGGTTGAAACTGTCATGTTACACAACTTAATGGTTCAATAAATTATTATTATTATATGCACTATGAATGTCAATAAACTAGCACTGGTTTGGAAAAATAAACCTCTGCCACGAGAAGAACCGGCGTAATAAACTCGGCCGATTGCAATACGATTTGCATCAGTTTTACTAAAGCGACTCCCATCTGGCCTCAAGTCCTCTAACCCAAAGGCTAAACTCTAGACCTTGTTGCCTTTACCGATAAGTTACCGGTAAAATAGCAAACGATATTTAGGTCCCGGGTATGTCCTAAAACTACGACCGGGGGATGGGCAGCAGCATCCCTGGAGTGCGGTGGAGATACTGCGATCGCCAATCTGCAAGCCAAGCGTAGCGATTATGGCATATACCCCCTGTAAATTTGGGGGAGGCCCATGTCCAGCAGTGGACGTCCTTTGGCTGATATGGTGGTGGTGGATTTAGTACATTAGCTTTTTTTTAAAGCCACTACGTTCTTGGGTTTAAACCCAAATCACAAATTAAGGAATTATAATACTAATTGCAGATTGAGACTAAATAAATACAATACTTTATCAGAGTCTATTTTTATTTACATATACGTATATGACGATTAGATATAGATTACGAGAAATAAGACTGGTCTTTTGACACTGACATCTGTCATCCCAGTACAAATACTTTCATCATATACGCCAAAAATGACATTAATTGTACTGGGATGACAGCTATCAAAAGACCAGTCTTATTTCTCGTAATCTATAAAGCAAACAGTTACAGATATATACAGCTAGGTTGAATATAAAGCTGCCAATGTCGCCTTTGAGTATTAAAACTTTAACGTTTGATACTTATTTATCGATTGCCTAATTAATGTAAACGGTTTGCGTTTTTCATGACTTTCGCTTACAATATCTGGATATGGTATAGAGAAAGAGCGGCGGCGGTGTCAGCAGTACGAAATTACAGTAGGTAAAAAAATAAATAATATAAAAGCAATTGTTTCTCTAAGGCACTGGTCCCACCGCCGGCGGCGAGCGATAAACGAGTAGAATTTAATACTAGAAATGAGTGGGCGAGCGGCGAGAAGCGAGTGTTTTTGTATGAGTTTATCGCTTACTCGCCGGCGGTGGGGCCAGTGCCTAAGACGACTACGAGTTCTATGGACAAAGCCGCGCGCAAAAGCTAGTAACAAATATTTTCAGTTTTCTTGTCTTCTCATGGTCGTCACAAATAAGCAATTGAACCGAACATCGCCGGGTTTAGAAAACAATAACCTCTACCAAGAAATAATAATATGACGGCTGTGGCCACCATTTTAGGATCCATTTTTATTGGCACTTTTTTATAAAACCTTTTAGAAAGATGTACCAAAATTAACTTAGTTTATGATTTTCTTGCTTCAGTAGCGCCATCTATGCGCGTACCATGTAACAAAATATACCGTTACTTCTTTCAATAAATCAGTCTGTTGTTCAATGTGTTTTAATAAAACCGCTTATTTGAGCTTGCCCGCAGCCAATTCAAAACGCTCTCGCTTACGTTTATGACTTAAACTATTTATGTAAAGGACCTTGTCTCGGGGTATTGGCACCAGTTTACGACCTCCGGGCTACAGACAGACATAAAACAAAGCTCTCCTTTGATTCAGCCTGCACCCTTTCAGCACTCTTATTTGCTGAAATAACTACACAAACTAAAACACAGGAGCTTTAGTACTTAAAATAAATGGAATTAAAAGTTGTTTAAAGTTTTATCATAGACTAGCTGTTTCCTGCGACTTCGTCCGCATCTTCGCTCCTATTGGTCGCAGCGTGATGTTATATAGCCTAAAGCCTTCTTCGATAAATGGACTATTCAACACAAAAAGAATTTTTAAATTCGAACCAGTAGCTCCTGAGATTAGCGCGTTCAAACAAACAAACAAACTCTTCAGCTTTATAATATTAGTATAGATGTAATACAAGTTACTACAAAGGAAACAGATGCCACACGAGCCTACTGATTTTAATTCAATACCTATTTGTCTAGTCTCGTCTCGTCGGTAGAAAAGAAAGTAAATATTTACTGATTTCAATTAAATCCATTCTAAATCGTATAATGCATACTGATACAAAGGTTCAATCATAAAAAATATCGAACGTAAATACCAGTAGACCCGACTGGAAATCGAACCCGGTGTGTCTCGACGTCCATAAGGTTCATATCTCGCTTCCTCCGCTGCGTATACCTACCTAGTTTTATTGACAACCTCTCTATCTGTTTAATTTTGAAAGGCATTTTGCCTTCAAGAAGTCTTGAAGTCGTACAATATGACATTACTACAGAGGCCGGGACAAAAGGGGTTGTCGGCCGAAAAATATACGACGGATACGGAGATGGATAGGTCTGAGGCGGGCAACCCCATATTTCCCGCCGATGATGCCTGTGCCACAAATTTATGTCGAAAAGAAATAAAAAAGAGGACTTTGCCGGCCTAGGCCTGCAAGATTTGTATGAAATTCCATTAACGACCTCTTGTCCTAGCCGCACCTGAAACGCTGTACTTCGCAGCCTATTATAAGGAACATAACTTAAATATTTCATTGCATGTTTGAGAAAATAATGTTTTTCAAATAACTGATTTTTATTTGTAAATACAATAACAGAATATAATAAATGAATAAACACAATAGATGGGAAAATACAGGAAAAATTACACATTTATATTATCAATTAGAAATTAAATGCTTATGTTCTAGTTTTTATACCCTACCTACGCAGGAAACTAACAAGTACTAAGTAGGTACTTTAGGTTTTTATTTAATTACTTGTTTTTCCTATTTCTATGACCTCTCATCCAATCCTAATGGATTTCAAAGCAAATGCTTATTAACGAACTTCATACAATTCTAAACCCTTTGTAGCTACACTATAGAATAGATTTTTGATTGGTGCGTGATTTTCATCCTGGTAATATTAGTTTATATTGATTGTGTATGTTCCTGTTTACTTTAAAGTTACACGTGACTATTGTTGTTTAATAGGAAAATTAAACAACAATACTACTTTAGTTTTGCCTCCGGTTCATAATTAAAAATGTGTATGTACATAGTAGACTCTGCCTGTGTTTTGAAATGGGCTGTGCAGAACAGGTTTAATTTTATTTTTAATAACACTCAAGTAATTTGGAGATTTAAATGTTGATTAATTACAGCGGTTCGGGTTTATCCCCATTTACTATTATTTTACAGTGAACTCTTACTAGAACCACGGGAAAATAATGGTTGATGATAATTTAACTCAACACTATACACAACAACGCATTCCCTTCCGAAATACTTTACAACTCTGGACATAAATCAATTGTCAGTACAATTTCATGTAAAGAATTCACATTTGAGTACGTTGAAAGGACAACTTTAACTTAATAAAAAAAAAAGTAATTACCTTAATGATTTTAATTTCTAATACTCACCATGACAATAATGTCGCAATCATTAAAAGCATACTCAATTATAAAAATGATTTCCATAGACTTTATCTACAAAGACCTAAATAATCAAAAGTCTGCAGCAAAATTAAATGGTCCGTTTTACAATGTGACACGTGATCAATTCCCGAAGTCACGGACTTGAAGTTGTCACTTTAACATACTCATATGTGATTTGTTTATATGAATTATACTGGGATAACGAATATGGTATAGAAACTGTTATTTCTAACATAAACGTATTTAATAGATAATAAATAAATATTAGAGGCTGGATGCGGGTGGCGCAGGACCGGTCATTGTGGAAGTCTTTGGGGGGAGCCCTATGTCCAGCAGTGGACGTCTTTCGGCTGACATGATGATGATGAATATTAGAGGACATGAATCCCACAAGTCCATGTTGAAGACGATGGCAAACAATCATATGACCACCTTGACAGTAAGCAGACACCAGAGCCTATGGTTGCTGCTGCTTACGGCTACAGAAGAGTTAGAAGCGCATTAACGATCGACCCTTTATAGATTCGAGGATTTGTCGTGTCGACGGCTAGAAACAGATGCACCTCCCTCACTCTCACCACCGCTCACAGCTCTACAACATCAAATGCCACACACCCACCTCCACCACCACATCAGCCGAAGGACGTCTATTGCTGGGGATAGGCCTCCCCCAATTTCATCGGGGGTAAATGCCATAATCGCCACGCTTGGCATGCGGGTTGGCGATCGCAGTATCTCCACCGCACTCCTGGATGCTGCTGCCCATTCCCTGGTGGCATCCCCCGGAATGCCATACACATTAATATACCTATTATTTTGGCTGCGGTCTTCCACAGAAGACCCTACAACGTTGAGGTAGGTATTTCTTTGATTGCTTGAAAATCATATATCGTGTACCTACCTAATTAAAAAAATAATTAGAAATATCATGTTTCCTCATTATTTTGTTACGATTTTAGAATGACGTATATACCATGGTTCACCTAGGACGATATGTCGATATGCGCTAATTATAATGAATGTAATAAATGTCATTTAACGTATAATGCTGCTGCGCTGGGGTATTCTTTTACTGCAAGTGGTACCGTTACAATATTACCTAATTAACTACGATTTAATTATGCACTGTAAGATACATAA
Source organism: Notocelia uddmanniana (assembly GCA_905163555.1). Taxonomy (NCBI): domain Eukaryota; kingdom Metazoa; phylum Arthropoda; class Insecta; order Lepidoptera; family Tortricidae; genus Notocelia; species Notocelia uddmanniana. Next base: position 2,420,604 of record LR991059.1, read on the forward strand.
ATTACATGATGAATACACGTATTACAAGAGTCGTGTCTTTCTTTTCGTGAATATTTAGAAAACTAATAACTTTAAAAATAAAAAATAAAATATTTTGGGGTTTATTGTTAACAAATTAACGAAATGAGTTAAGATTTCATACTACTTAAAAATTTGAAATGTTGTCAATCCATTATTTTTTTTATCTAACTGATCAATTTTATTTCTAGCAACAAATAAAGAGAAAAAAAAAAGTATCGACAAAAAAAAGTTAAAATATTGTTCTATTTGGTAGTAATGAGTTATTGTTGTACCACTTAGAATTACTTGTTAGCATTTAATTTTGTTAAAATAATTAAAAAAAAAAATTGCATATATTACATAGTGATTCGTTTGATGAAGTTCTAAAATCGCATACCGTGGCGATATTTAATCTTTATTGCACTAAAGAAACCTTATCGTACAAAAGGCGGACTTAATGCCATATGGCATTCTCTATCAGTCATATATATAATAATAATAATATTGGGGGACAATCTTACACAAATCAACTTAGTCCCAAACTAAGCAAAGCTTGTACTATGGGTACTAGACGACGATATACGTACTTATATAGATAAATACATAAGTACTTAAATACATAGAAAACATCCAATACACAAGAACAAATATCCGTGAAAAATGCACAAATAAATGCCCTGGCCGGCATTCGAACCCGGGTCCTCTAGCTTCGGAAGCAGAGTCACTACCAACTAGGCTAAGCAATCGTCAATCTATATCTTTTATACATATAATAAAGCTAAAGAGGGTCGAAAGTCTGTACATGGAAGATATTCGAAAAAAAGTTGGGATACTTAGAATTGACAACAGAACACGTTCCAACAGTTTTTAGAATTTTTGTCTGGATGTCTGTTTATATGAACGCGCATCACGTGAAAACGGCTAAACGGATTTTGATGAAAACTTTACTAATCTGTCGAGTAAATACCCGGTCAGGTTTTAGGCTATAAAAATTGTGCAAATTCGGGTTAAAAGAGGGTAAAAAGAGGGGTTGAATTTCGTATGGGAACTCCTATAATCCATGAGTTATCGGTATGAAAATTGGTAAGCATATACTTGACGACAAAGGAAAAGCATCCACATTCAAAATTTGTGAAATATTAAGATAGAAACTGAAAAAAGTAAACGCAAGCGCTGCGCCGCGTCGCTGCCCAGTGTGCGCGCCAGCCACCACGGTCTCTTCAAATTTTGAACACTATTATGATTTATTCCATTAATTAACTGTGACTCTAAACCCAAATTTCAGTACCGATTTGTAGATTCAAAAACTTTGTACTCCCACTCATATTATAAATGGGAAAGTTTAGATGTTTGGATGTTTGTTACTCAATCACGCAAAAACGGCTGAACAGATCAAGGTGATTTTTTGTATAATAAACAGTATATAATCTGGATTCACTTACAGTATACTTTTTGTCCCGATAATCACCCTCAAAGGGGTGAAATGGGGGGTGCAAATGTGGTCTATGAAACTGGTGATTTAAATCCTCATACGCCATTCTAAGCTTTAAGTTTCAGCCCATTGGAAGTATAACGGCGTGTCAATAAATTTTACTTAAGCCATAGCAGAATTTGACGTATTGTAAACAAGCTGACGTTTCGATATGTCAAAGCCGAAATATCATAATTCCTTCTGATTGATGACGCTATTTTTGAGCATTATCTTTTAGCAATTAGGTCTATTATTGCGTGTAAATCAAAATAAATTTGCGATACTTTGGAAATGTTTGTCTTCATATGCTTAAATACAAAAACAGCTGCTTCAATGCAGTCTTTGTATCGTCGGTGTACAATTTAATTTTGTCGTGTATTATTTTTTACGTAATTGGTGACCCTTCACACAACAATAACTGTTTGATATAAGAGATCACTTGAGCTGGGCAGCCCAATCGTCAACATTGACGGTTGAAGCACCTTAGATCTATGCACAAAGTACAATATATATACTGAGATAGAGATACCAATGAAATACTCCACATAGATCGTAGCACCGTTGTGTATTTAGTTAGAACTAACCGCACGACCGCTGCATCCCTGTCACTTCAATATGCAAGTGCGATAAAGATAGCACCAAGTGACATCTGGTACAAACAAGTTAAAATAACATTTCCATAGAAAAATTCGTACTTCGAGCTGAAAGGCCCCTTGATCTATGCTTATCCGTATACATATAATACAGCTGTAGAGGGTCGAAAATCTGTACATTGAAGATATTGGATAAATCAATGGAGCGATTGGAGGTTCCTTGGCATCGAAACAGAACACATTTCAAAAATTTAAAGAATTCGTGTCTGTTTGTCTATCGGTTTATATGTCTAGGCATTGTGACTCTCGGCCTTCAGCCTCACGTGCATTGCCGCTCTGCTTCGGGCCTTCGGCCCTCAGCCTTACATCAGGGGCCCGCTCTGTTGGCTATCTTGCCACTGTGTGTGAATGATCGGCATGAGGAGCCCACTCTGTGTGAATGATCTACCATTAGACTCGCATGCCTTGCCCCTCTGCATCAGGCCTTCGGCCCTACATAAGGACCCCGCTCTGTTGGGACGCTCGGCCTTCGGCCTCGTGTGCGTGTCACACGGCTCCGGGCCTTCAGCCTTATATAAGGATCTGGCTCTATTTGAATGCTCGGCCTTCGGCCTCGCATGCCTTGCCACTCCGTTTCGGCCCGTTAGTCATTAACTTTACATGAAGAATCTACTCTGTTGGGAAGCTCGGCCTTCGGCCTCGCGTGTCTCGCCTCCCTGTTTCAAGTCTTCGACCCTCAACCTTACATAAGAAGCCCGCTCTGTGTGAATACTCGGCCTTCCGCCTTGCATGTTTTGCCACTCTGCTTCCGGCTTTCGGCCATCATACTTACATGAAGAACCCGCTCTGTTGGGACGTTTTACGGAAGAACTGCGTAGCGAGACTTTTATCATTGTACATGTAATATTTTACGGGCTTTATTTGTCTAGAATCTGAAATAAGCTTCATCATTCGTTTTGAAAGCACGAGCACGTAGCACCAACTCTCGTTACAATCGGACACTTTTACTTGAAGTTGTAGATGATTATATATTATACCTAGGACAGACTGTCCAGTTAGGTAGGTCCAACTTCGAGAAAGGGGTTAATCGTCGAATCCAACTTGGCTGGGCGGCGTTCGGGAAGCTACGGCACATCTTTTCGTCCAATATTCCGCGGTGTCTCAAGACGAGGGTCTTTGACCAGTGTGTGTTGCCAGTGATGACTTATGGCACTGAAACGTGGTCGCTTACTATGGGCCTCATAAGAAGGCTCAAAGTCACCCAAAGAGCAATGGAGATGGCTATTCTGGGAGTATCTTTGAGTGATCGTATCAGAAATGAGGCCATCCGCAGTAGAACCAAAGTAACCGACATAGCCCTCCGAACCGCTAAGGCGCTAAACTTAAGTGGCAGTGGGCGGGGCTTATTGCACGTAGAACCGTTGGCCGTTGGGGAGGAAAGGTTCTCGAGTGGCGACTACCTACCGGAAGGCGCAGCGTGGGTAGGCCTCCCACGATGGCCCAAAATGCGGATGGCAAAGGAACGCTCATTGTGTCACTCTTTGGGGGAGGCTTATGTCTAGCAGTGGACGTCTTTCGGCTGATATGATGATGATGATGATTCGTTTTGAAAAAAGGATTCCTATTAAAATTTGCCGTGCGCGGTAAAGAGCATGTCATATTGAATGTAATCATTTATAAAGGGGGTGTAAAGAAGTGTAAAAGATGTATGGGAAAACAAATAATTCTAAAGTGAGGATGACTTCTACGCAGACGAAGTCGCGGGCAAAAGCTAGTAAAATATATATATGATTATTATAAACTTATAATATACATAAAAGTCTTCACTTCACCAATGAAAACACAATGCAAATATGCAATTATGATTAGGCTATCTATATTTTGCTTGCGCCCATCTATTTTTCAAACTACAGATTATTAAACGTTATAAGTAATGGAATTCAGTCCATATGTCATAGACAATAAAGTCTTTTTTTCGTATGCAGCCCTGGAGTTTGGAATATATTTGAGTATGCTTTTTATTACTTTGGGTTAGTATGCAGCGCAGTTAATTGCTGTCCCATAAAATCTACTTTGTTTATGGCGAATCCTTTTAGACGCGGCCTACGTGCGAAAAATGTTGCTAGTTGGTATCCTCTCTATTATATTGAAAAATAAATGCAAGTAGCAATTCTGTGACCCTAGTGGAAAAGGGTATAAGTGCCGTACAATTGTATAGGACTTATGCCCCTTTTCACTAGAGCCACAGAATTAGTCGAGGAAAGTTTACAAAGTTGTGAAATTTTGTCTATGGAAAGCACTGAAAACATGTACAAACGTCACTTAATACGTGTAGTAATTCAGTGGTTTTAATTGCCCGCCTAAAGAATTTATAAGAATTTAACATTTAAAATTTTATTATACTTTCTGCCTAGTTAGCACGATAACTTATACCGTCACGTCATATAAACAAAATGTACAGAAACGTCACATAAAACGTGACGGTATAAGCTACAGTGCTAGCTAAACTGGAGTTCAAATGCATTTTGCGTGGTAGATGTAATAAATATTTAACGATAACGATATAAAAGAAAATGGCGTTCGCACGCTGCATGACTAAACTGAACGGATATCCATAAAGCAACACAATAAATATGTGATGTAGGTACTGCGGGTCTATTTTTGTCCTTTGCATCCGATCCGCAGTCACGTTATTTCTATAATAAATCTGTTTTGCTCAGTTATTGACTGGTAGCGAATGCCTGACACCGTTAAGTTTGCCATGTATCTAGACACGCGGCAGCGTGTCTGGCCAAGTTCACCCCAGGAACTGGCGGACGGCAGCCGTGTGTTATTTTACACGAACCGTTTGGAGCCACTTTTGACCCCCCAATAACTCCAAATCTATCTAACATAAAAAAATTAAATTTGGTACAGGTAATAAGACCCTTTAGGACAACTAGAACCCAAAATTTCATAAATATAGGTTTAATAATTACTGAGATATTAAATTACAGAAAACGGCATTTTTACCACTGACTGACTGACTAGTAATCAAAAACCTAACCCACTTCCAGGTGACCTAAAAAGCTGAAATTTGGCATGCAGTTTGGTCCACCAAACCACCACATCAGCCCTAGGACGTCCACTGCTGGACATAGGCCTCCCCCAATTTCATGGGGGGTAAATGCCATAATCGCCACGCTTGGCATGCGGGTTGGCGATCGCAGTATCTCCACCGCACTCTAGGAATGCTGCTGCCCATTCCCCGGTGGTCTTGGTCGTAGTTTAAGGACATACCCGGGTCCATGCAGCTTGGTCATTGTGTGTATATACAAGAAAAAATCAGAAAACAGTGATTTTATTTTATTAGTTTTATTATTATTTTTATTATTTATGCTAGTTACCTCAGAACTCCGTCATTAATTAACCGATTTGGAAAATTATTTTTTTGTTTGAAACAGTATACTTCAGGGGTTGTCCCATAGTTATCAGGTAAGAATCTGATCATTGGGTCTTGGAGAAATCGAGGGAACTCTTCAAATATTTGAGGTGTGCCTATAGTGATTCGGGTATTTTGTATAGTAACTCGTGCATTCGCTCTTAAAAAGCACCATTTGGCGAAGATTGACAAAAGTATGATATCCCATCAAAAACATAAATGTGAAAATGGGAGCCAAGTTCAATATTAAGAATATGCAATGCTTGGTTGTCGTCTTCACCGACAAAAGAATTGAGATCTAAATGGGTGCCAAGTTCCGTAGATTCTCTGAAATGGTGCCAAGTCCAGCACTACATTGTTTACAATAAAACTAATTTACAGCGGCTTAATGCATTTTGAGCCTTAACTTGGCAGTTTTCTAGCAGTATGTTATAATACCATAAAAGCTGTTGGATATTTAAGAAAACTGCCAAGTTAAAGCTCAAAATGCATTAAGCCGCAGTAAATTAGTTTTACTTTAAACAATGTAGTGCTGGACTTGGCACCATTTCAGAGAATGTACGGAACTTGGCACCCATTTAGATTTCAATTCTTTTGTCGACGACAACCAAGCATCGCATATTCTTAATATTGAACTTGGCTCCCATTTTCACATTTATGTTTTTGATGGGATACTATTTTACAAGGTTTAATTTCACTTGAAATGTTTGTAAGTGAGTGTGTATGGGCTCAAATCTTGCAACTGAATTTTAAAGCAGCTATTGCTCAGCCGATTGTGCTGAAATTTGGTATAGTTATGTAAGTTCGGTGACAATGCAATATTATGGCACCACCGACCAAATCTGATGATGGAGATAGAAGGCCATAGCAACACCTAATCTACATAAGATAAAACCTTCGTCGTGACCTTATTAGAACCCTCTCATCAAGTAGTTGAGGGCTGTAGAAATAACTGGCAACTTACAGTTGAAAACCCCCGACATTTTCATTTTAAAGTTCGATATCTCAAAAACGGCTGGATCGATTTTGATAAAATATGTATTTAAGTATGCAGTCGTTAAGCCAAGTTAGAGGCCTTCGGGCGGCTTAAGAACTTGAACGGCACAAGTTGCCCACTCACTTGACAAAGCCTAATCCCAATAAGGTCTAGTTTCCCCTTCGGGTTGGAAGGTCAGATGGCAGTCGCTTCGGTAAAAACTAGCGCCTACGCCAATTCTTGGGATTAGGTAGCGGACCCCAGGCATCCTTCAGGATGCAACTGTACTGGGAATAACGCTAGGATGACGATGATGATGTATTTAAGTATATATACATATACAGGATGATTTTGGGGATGTGATCCGAAATAATTGTACATAGTCAAAAATTCAAAGTAGACAACATCACAGTCGGTATGAAGGCTTATAACTCAAATAATTTTCTTTTTTTTACCAATTTTAATGGGAAATAATACTTTTTCATACAACTTGGTCACCCTACCCCACTGTCAACTCTCCATACCATCCGTCAAAGAGAGTAGGATAACCATGTTTTTTGTGATTTTGTTTTTTTTTTCATCAAAACAAATTAAAAATGAAATGCCTTTGTTTCGTGTCACTACAATTTTTTTGTAATGGCTAACAGATACCAAGTCTAAGAACTGGTTATTGATCCACGATCCCGAAATCACCCTGTATATTTATTAAGTATCCCGTCGTCTAGTACCTATAACACAAGCCTTATTTAGCTTACTATGAGACTAGTTCGATTTGTGTAAAAAAATGACCCCTAATATTAAATATTATTATAACGTTTAAGTAACGTAGTTGGAAAACCTGCTTACAAGTAAAAAAATGCGTTCAAATCGGTTCAACCGTTTAAGAGCTACGATGCCACAGACAGACACACAGATACACATGTTAAACTTAAAACATCCCTCTTATGCATCCCGTGTCTGGGGTTAAGATGTCGGCAATAAGAACTTTGTTTGCCTTTTTAGCCTAGTTGGTAGTGACACTGCTTCCGAAGCTAGAGGTCCCGGGTTCGAATCCCGGTAAGGCCATTTTTTTCTGTGGTCAGCAGAAAAAATTGTTCTTGAGACTTGGATGTTTTCGATGTATACTATATATCTATTAAATATATTGTCGTCTAGTACTCGTATCCATAACACAAGCCTTATTGAGATTACTATGTCCACAAATATTTATTTATATAGCTTGTAACAAAAATTACTGTTTGTACAATAACTTATTATATTGTGCAATTCAATAAATAAAGTACCAGTTTACTTAAATTTTACTACCAGTTTCCTAACTAACATGATTGCGTTTATATTCCACATATAAAGACATCCCTTACTAGTAAATATGTAAGTGAGAATGGGACGGATGTCATATGTCGACATTAATGCAATCATAGCCAGACTGCGAGCTTGTGAACGCAATCGGCAATATATAAAATCGAAGGTCATTCTGCACTCTACCGATACGCCAAAGCAAAATCAATTTCTGCTAGTGACAGCGTACAAGCACTGCATTGAAAGCGATTTTTATCGGTGTAAATAAAATGAAAAATGTTACAATACGTCCAGCCCGCAGCAGTAGTAGGTAAGCACTATAACACGTTCACAATTATCTACACAGAGCCTTATTCTCTTGACATTAGAGTCTGTGTGGGGGTTAATTTTTTTTAATTAAAGCCTTGCGTTGTGCTGTTATGTTTTGTTGTAACGCGTCAATCGATTTAATGTGTGACACTATGCGGTTTGAGAATACTTAAATGCATGCTTAATGACCTATTATTTCTGTAACATCTGTAGTACTGACATATAACCAACAATAAGGAAAATCATTGACATTTATTGACCCGTAACTCGTATTACCAGCCGGGATCAACGTCTTAGCCCCCCCCCCCCCCAGATCTAGCGTCTCCCGAACGTCGACGCCGCGCTCCCGCACCGCCGACGCGACGCTGCGGCGCCTCTCGAACGTCGATTTCGCAGTGACGTCCGCACGGCGTCGGCGACGCGCCTCCTCGACGTTAGTGGCGGCTGTCGAGCGTCGGGGCGTCTTGTCGGCACGCAACCCACCGCGTCTCAACAATATCAGTTGAAAATTAGGCACCAAATAGGATACACGTACTTACTGTTCGAAATTTGTTTGATTATCAAAAAAGTCATGGATTCCGACGAAGGTTTCTTCTACTGCTGTTAACGTTACTGTTGAAACGGAAATTACGTAAAAAGAAGAGAAAATATTGTCGCCGATATTGGCGCCGCGCGGGCGTTGGTGAGGCGTCGACGTTCGGGAGACGCTAGATGTGGGGGGAGGGGGCCCTTAACGTGCCATCCCAAGGCACGGGAGCGCTCAGTTACTCGTAGTAACCAGTCAAAGCGATCACCCATCCAATAGTTGAGCGCGTCCAACGTTGCTTAACCTCGCATACCGCATGCGGTACGCGAGCGCCACTGGACCACGAATGCTCCATTTGCAACATTATCGGCCTGTTTAGCCTAGTTCGTAGTGACACAGCCTTTGAAGACCGGGTTTGAATCCCGGTCAGGGCTTTATTTGTGCATTTAGCTCGGGTATTTGTTCCTGGGTCTTGGATGTTTTCTATGTATATCGTACCGTCGTCTGTTACCCATAGTACAAGCTTTGCTTACTTTGGGACTAGGTCGATTTATGTAAGATTGTCCCATTACTCTAATTAAAATTAAATCCGCGTCACTCCGCATAGCCCACCCACTGTAGCACTTAACATTTCAGAGACGTCACGTACACTATCGCCTTTACGTGTAGCGGCGAATTCAAACGCGATAGCTGTAATTGCTCTACCTCTAAGCCTAATAGTTAGGTTAATGTTTTTAAATTTAACACCACCATTTTGAATGTTTCAGTTTTTTACTGTTGTATTAATTACTAGTGGCTCTGTGAGTTGTGTGGACCTCGTGAAAAAATAATTTTAAAATATCCAAAACCTTACTCGACAGAAAAATTCTAGATAATTATGGAATCTGTTTACAATACATATTTCACGAGTATTGGTTGAGGAATGCGACTCGTAGAGGAAAACAAACCATTGTAAAGAAATGTTCTTGAATGAAAGTTGTGAAGAGGTATGCTTTTTAGGACTTACTTTAGACAGGTTTTTCAATTGGAAGCAGCAAGTCTTTAATATTTGTAGCAAGTTAAATAAGTTTGTATTTGCACTAAAAAGATTACGGAGTGTGACAGATGAACCAACTGCGCTTACAGCTTATCACGGCTACGTTGCATCTATTCTCCGCTACGGGATTATTATATGGGGAAATTCAACCGCTGTCAACCAAGTATTTATGACGCAAAAAAGATGCATACGTGCTGTCTGCGGGGTTGGATCACTAGTTTCAAGCAGACCACTTTTTAAAAAACTTAATGTACTTACTTTGACGGGCATTTATATTTACGAACATGCAAAATTTGTAAGAAACAACCCTGAGTTATTTGATAAACCAACCCAACATCCACGATTACGTAGCAGGGATTTGTTTAAACTCAAACAACCGATATATAAGACGGCCCTGTATAATAAAAACTGCTACATGATGTCTGTAAGAATATATAACAATATTCCGTTAGAATTAAGAAATCTGCCGAACACTTTGTTTCTATCAAAGCTTCGTTTTTGGCTTAAAGAAAAATGCTTTTATAATTTAAACGACTTTTTAAATAAATTGTAATTGTAATTGTAATTTTAATTTGCATGCCACTAAAATTGTGAATTATGCTGAACGTATTGTTTTATGTCCATCTTTTATTATGTACCTACCGTAATTCCGCAAAAAAATATTTTATGATGATTTTTATGATTTTATGAATATTTCCAAAAAATGACTCTGCACAATAATTCTATATAACTATCGAACCTGCTCACAAAATTTTACGAGAATCGGTTGAGAAATGCGACCTGTAGAGAACAAACCAAAATCCGCTCGAAGGAACATAAGAAATCATTAAAAAAACACTTGTATTTGAATATTTCCAGAAATTGACTCGACCAAAAAACTCTGTATCATTTTTGCCGAAGCTGAAGCGGTTGCTGACCGATTGCAACGAAACCTTCGTTGCAATCGGTCAAACAGGTCAATAAGTATTTGTTATATTTCCTATTGTTAATTTACACGTATATTATCACAATTATAAAAGTGATTATTTGTTAAAGTAGTAAATTGCTTTGATATAAAATATACACTTTTAGTTTGAAACGAAAGAAGAGCCGCGAATTTAAATATAACTTAATGCCCAAACCGGACTTTATTTTTCTTATATACTGCTGTAATTTTATTTTGCTATCGGATGAGTAGTCCCGGAGATAATTAAATATGGATATATATATATACAAACTCACAAACTTTATTTTTATTTATTTACTTATGATAAGTAGATATGGGAATAGACTATAAACTTAAGCCAAACAGATCGGAATCACCGCCATTGTTCAATGAATATATGCAGACATTCTGTAGCGCGAGTACTATTCATTTCTGTGATGGCTTTGCGTTCGTTATTCTGCCGACTGCGTTCAGTGAATCAGCACGCAATAAATACATTTAATACAAAGAAAATAAAGTTCAAAATTTGCTAAACCCATAACAGTTAACTGACGTAAGAGTAATTTTGAATGTGGAATTGTTGACCGTTAAGTTAGAATCCATAGGTGTACTCTGTGAGCAGAGGAAGCGATACGATATCGACGCACTGGAGGTCGCTTCCATTTATCTGTCAGCCGCCGGCCGATGTAGCACGGTTTTTTTATTATTAGCGGCCAGTTGCGTTGCCATTTTTTTTTAAATTGTGAGTGGCCAGTGACTTTCTTTTCAAGTGTTTTTGTGGTTGGTTGAATGTCCCGTGATGCGTTCTTTTTGGATTTCGTGGGCTTTGGCGTTAGTCGTGTGTACTGATGCGCTCAAGAAAGGAGATGTAGGAGTTTGTACAGAGACTAACAGGTAGTTTTTATTTTATTTTAAAATATCCCTGCCTAGTATGTTATGTCTATATTACGTTTGATATGTCAAAAATATTCAGCGAATTTAATAATTATAAAACATTCCATCGTATTTGCCTACGGTATCTATATAAAAAATACCTGGCATATTTTTAACTAATTCCAAACAGTAATAAAAAAACTGCATGTGACTTCAATTTTGTCTTCCGTCATTTGTACATTTTCAAAATAAAGAAAATATGAATGCATAAAACATTCATATACGCATTTATCCCATTATTCATAAACGTTCATCAAACCTATATTAGTTTAAATGACAGGTAACAGAGGTTCGTTATGAATAAGGGGGTAAATATTTATGAAATAACTAGCTTTTGCCCGCGACTCCGTCCGCGTGCAACTCGCGTCCCTTTGCACCTTCTAAGGAACGATTTCCGGAATAAAAACTATCCTATGTCCTTTCCCGGGATTCAAACTATCTCTATACCAAATTTCATCTAAATCGGTTTAGCGGTTTAAGCGTGAAGAGGTAACAGACAGACAGACAGACAGACAGACGGGTGACTTTCGCATTTATAATTTATAATATAATAATATAAATATCAGTATATAGTATATTAGCATAATTAGTATATTAGTAATTAGTATTAGTATATATTAATAGTATATTAGTAATTAGTAATATTAGTAATTAGTATTAGTATATTAGTATTAGTACTAGTATGGATTCAAATTACACTCGCGTAAAAACTAGAAATTGTCAGTTCAAAGATGGAGATAATGTGGTATAGGCCAACTATTTAATTTTGCTTTTGTTATGTTACTCTGCTTGTGTTTGTGTACTTGCTTTTGTCTTGCAACAGTATTTTTTTATATTGCCCTAGCAGGATATATATTGCAGACCTATTCCCATAATCGACTCTTACGACATGTATTGAAAGAAAGAGGATGGTGGTCTGGTGGTACTCTAACTCAGGTTAGAGTAAACACAGACAGGACACGCTAATGCCTGACACTACACGAGGCTTTAGCGTGTCCTGTCTGTGCTTCCGTGCTACGGATTCCCAGATTTCAAGATCAGGTTGAATGACACAAGCAGACTTTGCTGGTTCGGTCATATATACTTAGAACGGGGGAGGACCTAGACTTGGGCTGAGGCAGGAGCGGCGCAGGATCGATAAAGATGGATTGCTCTCGTTTCGGAGGTCCAGATCCTCTTTTGATCATTGCGCTGAAATATTTAGTCAAGATCAGGGTAGTAAGGCCTACCCTGTCGCCATCATAAGCCTTCACGTGAGTCAAATATGTAGACGCCGTTACTAACACATAATGATATTGGTACAGATGTAACAATATCATTACGTTTTCCTACAGTTCGTCCCACTTCCTGGGTAATTGAAATATTCCACAAACATAGGCACTGTTTATTATCTCCGACCGCAAATACAAAGGATATAGGTATATGTTTCATGAACGTTGTCTTTCTATTTTAAATCCTACCGGAAATGGTATAAAGTTGTTTTTTGTGCGAGTTTGTTTCATGTAATTGGTCGTTAATTTAATGAGCTGCTGTTTATTCAGAATTATATTAAATTTTTCAAGAATTAACTGACAAAATACTAGCCAAAAAACTGGAATAAGTTTCAGTAGGAGTAAATGTCATTTTTTTTTAAATAAATAATTTATTATGTACCTGTGTGTGTTTGTGTAAGAGCTATTGAGATGTCTATTTTCGTATTTTGGATGCAATGAAGTCAATGTTTCCTTGCTCTGCACGCACTAGCAAAGAACGTTGTTCTAGAAAATCACGGAATTCCGCAAAATAACGTTTTTTTCATCAATTAATGTTTTCTTTTCATACCTGCCGAAGGACGTCCACAACTGAACGTAGGCCTCCCCCAAAGATTGCTAGTTGTTTACTTGTAGACTATAATGATAATGGTATGGTCCACAAGTGAACATCTTTTTTTTCAAAACCTTAGGTGAACATAAATAATCTTAGATAAGTACTTATATCAAGGACTGTACTTGTATCTATTGGCTATGTGCACGTCTGAAACGTCAAACGTCAAAGGTCCCGAGACAATGTCAAAATTTAGAGATGTCAAATAATGACACATGAATATTTTATTTACTTTAGTAAACGAGAAAAACCCCGTATTGGAAATTTTACTGAAATAAATAAGAGAATAAATAAATACATACAAACGAAACGAATCGTAGGAAACCGTTAAGAAACCAATAGAAAACGTGAAAGTAAATTTGACAGTGGTCCCCGGTAAGTACACATTTCTGCCATGGTGTGCGCTACGATCGCCTAGCTTACCCCTACCACCTACTTCGCACATAGCCAATACGTATCGGTGCATTGTGAAGTGAGGGATAGGTTAGTCGGTATAGAAATGAGTGCGACCCGACTGCAGATTTCATAATATTATGCAATGTTAATGAGAACTTGCGTCATGCACCCATGAAAAACATTTTTCACGAGTTCGTTTCAAACAAAAACTGATATGAAAGAATTAGAGGTCGAAAATATTTTAAGCAGGATTTAGTGTACGATCTTAATTTTGGCGCTGGGACCACCCTATGTGAAGCGCCTTTGCGACTTGAATGATGGGTAGGTCCATAACTTATGTATAGATAATATTACAAAAACCGTTAACAATTGTTTTGTCTTCAGGAAATACCTAGATTTGTTTATTGATTTTGGCCCAAACTTAGACAAAAAAGTGACACGCATTTTGCATTAATTGTTGAAAATTTTACTTAAGTAAGTTAAACTTGATGATCGTTCACTTTGTCTAAATCTATCAGTACGTATATTAAGTTTAATGTCCCCAAAACAGATGTTGTTAAAGCATAAAACTGGTCTTGAGTCCCCAATGTAGCATGGGGTAGCTCCCAATCCCTCTCATCAATGAAAGGTCTGTGCCCAGCAGCAGGATGCATATAGGCTGATCCCCCAATCCCTCTCATCAATGAGAGGTCTGTGCTCAGCAGTGGGATGCGTGTAGGGTGATAGCATGTTTCAGCGCATGTAAAGTAATTGGGATCGGAAGCGAAGGACAAAAATGGACCTCTTGATTGCGTAAAGCGCTCTCTCGGATGAAGTACAGTCAACATCGGAAACATCCGCACTCAGTGACAAAATATACGATTATGACATTTATGTCTCATACGAGCGTACACGTATTTTTGGCACTTTGGGATCATTATATACCTTGTACGGTACTTGTTTGCCACTGCATTTTTTTGTTTATGCCTAGCCTTCTCCAGTTCAGTCTTTAAAACATCCTCCAGTGCAGCGGAAAACAGTTTAGGAGAAATAACATCTCCTTACCTGACTCCCCGCTGCAACGGAATAGGTTTCGAGTTCTGGACCTGGAGTTGGACTGACATAGTGGCGTTCTCGTACAAACACTTCACCACTTCGATATAGCGGTAGTCAACTTAGCATCGCTGGAGAGATTGTAGCACAGTCCAGGTTTCGATCGAATCGAAGGCCTTCTCGAAGTCCACGAATGCTAAACAGAGGGGCAGGTTATATACTTCTCAGTCTTCTGTATAGCCTGACGAAGCGTATGGATGTGGTCTACGGTAATAAAGCCTCTTCGGAAATCGGAAACAAAAAACAAACATTCAAATTCCTCGACCGTACATATATTTATTACTAATTTGACTGAATTAATCTATTTTTTTTAAGTACAATAGATTTACATTTTAAAGACGCGTCACGAAAACCAGGTTAAGGTTCAGGCAGTTAAGGTTCAGTAAAACGGCTAACTAAGATAGATATTAAAGAATTTCTAATAAGCGGACATTTATTTATCTATATAAGTATGTAGGTATATCGTCGTCTAGTACCCATAGTACAAGCTTTGTTTATTAGTTAGGCACTAGGTCGATTTATGTAAGATTGTCTCCCAATATTTTATTTACTTTTATTTTTATTTAAAAACTATTAACTATCGCTGTTTGTCCATGTTATAAATACACTTTAAATAACAACGTTAATTAATACATTGTTATCGCGTGTGCCAAATGTTACCTATTACAACAGTGCATTAACCCCGTACACATCCATTCCAAAAGTCTTATGTCAGCATAGTAGTCCTATAGACATTAAGCTATTTTGGTTTAGTCCTAAAAACTGGTATAAGTATTAAACTTAACATCGGCCTCTTTTTGCATGATATGCGGTCTTCGGATAGACATTCCATACCTATTTGAAATTGATAATCCTTTTGCAAACTTATTAGTTACTTTGCTAAGTTTTTTTTTTCAAGTTTGCTAAGTTAATCCTGCCTACTTAAATTGTCGTAAGTATTGACTTACGACCATCGACTTGATATTTGTCAAGTAATATTAGGAGCACGCAGCCATCCTTATGTTTTTAAAACCTAGGGAGAGCTTACAAAAACGCAATATAAGTTGTGCCGTTTGTTTCATGATATAAATAACATCGATTGGCGTCAATGGCAAACAGTTTTTTGACAAAACAGACAAAAAATCTTTGTTTTGTTGTCTGTACTTTAAAAAAAAATCTGTGTATGCAGTTTTAATGCTTAGGAGAGATCAGTGGCGGCCGTACCTTGAGTGCACTCGTGCGTTGCACTACCAAAAATTTAAGACCATCAATACCCTCGTCATCAATAAAACAAAATATAAACCTTTTCTTGCGCTTCAATTGTCAAGTTGGCTTAGTCGGTTAATAACATGGCCTGCACTTCACTTTTTCTCGTATCGCGCCATTATTCGTAATTTGTGTTTATTGTTTGTTTTGTAAAGTGAGTGTGACTATGTGTTTAATGGAAAAAATAAGTGTGAACTTAAATATCGAGAATATTAAAAACAATATTAAAACTTTTAGTGATTGATAAATTAGAAATAAAATCGGCTGGGCCGCCAAGGTCATGCCTTAGTTTAAAACCATTTTCCAGGAATCAAAATCGACGGATTGAGGTACTTAATACATATAAAATTTGATGGTTAGTAGGAAAATGTAGTTGTATTGCAATTTTTGAGTTATATATTATAGTATTTCATAAATCCATAAATTAGCGCACCACCGGTTCTCGTAGTCAGCAGCCGCCACTGGGAGAGATAAATAATGTTTCCTTTCAGCAAATTGAGCTATCTCAACGTTTCAAGGTATTTTCTCTCCAGGGCCCATATTCTTTTCTGAAATGAGAAAAATAAATGTAGTACATAAACATGCATTAAAAATGTTCCCCATCCCTGGAGTCCAGTGGAGATACTGGGATCGTCAACGCGCATGCCAAGCGTGGCGATTATGGCATTTACCCCCCATGAAATTGGGGGAGACCTATGTTCAGCAGTGGACGTCCTTCAGCTGATATGGTGGTGGTGGTGGCATTAAAAATACGCGGTATTACGCCTTATCACAATGGAATACAGGTCAAACATTTAAATTTTAGACGTGAACTGTATAAAAGAATAATTGACCAAGGACAACCGTCAAGTTGTCAGTATATATCACCCAAAGCAATCCTTGTATGTTGACAACTTGATGTATGGCTGCGCGTGAGTTGTTGGTCTAAAATGGTTTAGAGTTTTAAACGAGCATTTTAATGATTTAACAATGCAGGTATTCAATACACATATTTTAATATTAATTCATCATCACTAGCCTATACAGGGTGTAACAAAACAGTGGATCCATTTACGGCGTTATTGTGTACGTTCGTAACCATGGAGACCTTCGTCAAAATCTGTCAAGCCAAAAAAAATTGAGTCAAATTTATTTTTACCCGACTGCGCCAGGAGGGTTATGTTTTTCGTATAATTATTTCTGACCGGCTCGATGGATTTTTGCTTGAGAGGTGTCGTTAGATTCGTATTTACTATGAGAGTGACACTGAGTACTTATATCAAAATAAAAATTTAAAGGGCGGATTTTTGGCCCCAAATTCAAATGTTTGGCACGCTCTGTAGCTTGAACGCTTCGATGGATTTTAGCTTCAAAGGTGTCTTTAGATTCGTATTAATTGCGTGTGTGTGTAAATGGACCCGGGTATGTCCTAAAACTACGACCAAGACCACCGGGGAATGGGCAGCAGCATTCCTTGAGTGCGGTGGAGATACTGCGATCGCCAACCCGCATGCCAAGCGTGGCGATTATGGCATTTACCCCCCCATGAAATTGGGGGAGGCCTATGTCCAGCAGTGGACGTCCTAGGGCTGATATGGTGGTGGTGGTGGTGTGTAAATGATGGTAGGAAGTATATTGGTATGGAACTCCAAAAGCAGTCAGGTTTTTTTGATAATTTTAATTTCTCTCGTTTATGATGTGATGTCTTGTCTTGTCCATAGCGTTGGTTGTATATGCGGCGAACATTAAAATGGTACATTTATCTTTTTCAGTGAAATCAAAAAGATACCTATAACATACAAGGCGATGGTGCCATGCAAGACCCGAAGAGGAAGTTGCTACGAAATTAGAACGACATATGAGGTCAGTTTTTTTTTGCACTTAATACATGATTATAAGATGTTCCAAATGTAACATGATTAAGATTAAGTACTTTAAAATTTACTGTTGGTATGTTCTGATGTTTCAAAGCAAAAATTTAAGTTTTTTAATTCAGTTACAAAAACCTAATTAAACCTATAAATCAGTATATAGTAGTAGTTGTATTGCCGGCCTGTTTAGCCTAGTTGGTAGTGACACTGCCTCCGAAGCTAGAGGTCCCGGGTTCGAATCCCGGCCAGGGCATTATTTGTGCACTTAGCACGGATATTTGTTCTTGGATCTTGGATGTTTAATATGTATTTAAGTATGTATTTATCTATAAGTATGTATATCGTCGTTTAGCCCCGTACAAGCTTTGCTTAGTTTGGGACTAGGTCGATTTGTGTAAGATTAACCCCCCCCCAATATTTTTTTAAATAAAAAATATCCTCTAAATCAGTGCCGATGGATAGTCTGCCCAGAAGGCTGGACGCATTGCCACGCTGTATAGCGACACTTATACGTTGTGCAAAGTATTGGCCAGCCCTCTGGTCACCTGTAGTTTCGATTTAGGCACTCCGCTAAATCTTTTTAAATGCGGCGCACGCGACCCCAAACGCCTTAAATATGCCCCAATGCCAAGGGTGGCGTATTTGCGGCGCTTATGGTCTTCTGCTGTGGATGCGCCTTTGCCAGCATTTTGGCTGGCACCTGGAACTGGAAGATAAGACGGTGCGAGGGTTTCTAAACATGTAGCATCCAAGACCAGGGGCTATCCCATCATCCAGGGCATTTAGATTTATATACCACCACCGTATCAGCCCTAGGACGTCCACTGCTGGATATAGGCCTCCCTCAATTTCATGGGGGGTAAATGCCATATAGGGGGTAGATTTATATATTTCAAGATAAATAATTCAATATTAAAAGGCTCGTGACGTCACACGGAACTTTAACGGGCTATGGTTATGGACTCATTTTTCCGCACTTAGTCCGTGAAAGTCGGACCATTGTGCGAGCTATATGTCAATATTTTTTTGCTTAATTTAATAAAGCCAACGTGTTTTTTTACTGTCTATATAATTAAGTTTAAAAAAATAAGACACACGCCATGTCCGCAGGAAGTCAATGTATGATCCAAATTAACACGTCTATCCTAAATTTAACCTCAAACCAATTAATGAAATAGTATTGATGTTAACTTTCTGAGTATGCATAGGTTCATACAACACATTAACACGCATTACATTAAAACAACAGCTTTTTATCAAGTATTTCCATCATTACTGTAAATTCCATCCATATGTTTGTCGACGGTTTTACATTTAATTAACAGCGATAGGTTATCAATACCGTTATTATTACTAATTAACATAGATATTGTCGTTATTGTTTTACGTATGCCGCCCAAGCTTTTTCCAATATAATTCACGGCACTAATCAATTTTACGGATGACAAACCAAGATATTCTGCATTTTTGATGAAGTAGGTACATCATGATCGGGTACGAGTTGCCATTACAGCTTTGTATATTAATGTTTCGTCGAAAGGAAAACCATGAAATTCTTACGACTTATGAAACTAAAATAGCTATGGTCTAAAATATTGGGATAGTTTAGTTTTATAGCAATCAAGAAGTTAACATAAAAAAATCAAATTGATATTATTTAGATACAAAACCATCTGTATGTGAAATTAAGGGCATACGTTTAAATAAATAAGTAGGTATCAGACACTTATTATCATTTCATCATTTTACAGGAACGAGAAATAGAAAAGACAATAGTCTTATGCTGCGACACCTACAATTATATTCGAGCTCGCAACGTATGTGAACCCAATTGCGAAAGAGGTTGCATGAACGGGACATGCGTGGCCCCAGACGTGTGTGCCTGCGATCCCCCACTCATCCTCAACGATACCGGCGCTGTCTATACGTGTGTCCAACCTACCTGCGACCAACCCTGCATCCATGGAACCTGTACAGCGAGCAACAAATGCACTTGCGAGGAGGGTTATACAAATAAAGACAACTATACTTGTGTCGCCCAGTGTAACAACTGCACAAACGGTGAATGCGTCAGACCCAACGTCTGCAACTGCCATGAAGGGTACTTAATGAAAGACGGGCAGTGTACGCCTCAATGCAAAAGCTGCATCAATGGTGTCTGCTCCGGCCCGAATATCTGCACTTGCAATGATGGATATGAACTGAAAGATAACACATGTAAGCCAATTTGTAACAATCCTTGTGTTAATGGAGATTGCATATCACCGAACAATTGTCAATGTAAAGAAGGTTATGAAGCTAATAGCGGGAATAAAGAAGTCTGTATACCTATATGCGAAAGTGACTGTAGCAATGGATTCTGCTCAGCGCCTAATATCTGCACTTGTAACGATGGCTTCGAATTGAAAGAAAACAAATGCAAAGCAATTTGTAAGAAATCCTGCGTTTACGGTGAATGCGTAGCACCCAATACGTGTAAATGCATTGATGGTTACGAAACTAAAGGTAAAAACAACGAAATATGCGTACCTAAATGCAAAAGTAACTGTAGTAACGGATTCTGCTCAGCACCTAATGTCTGTACTTGTAACGATGGCTTCGAATTCAAAGATAATAAATGCAAAGCAATTTGTAAAAAGCCCTGCGTTTACGGTGAATGCGTAGCACCCAATACGTGTAAATGCATTGATGGTTACGAAACTAAAGGTAAAAACAACGAAATATGCGTACCTAAATGCAAAAGTGACTGTAGTAACGGATTCTGCTCAGCACCTAATGTCTGTACTTGTAACGATGGCTTCGAATTCAAAGATAATAAATGCAAAGCAATTTGTAAAAAGCCCTGCGTTTACGGTGAATGCGTAGCACCCAATACGTGTAAATGCTTCGATGGTTACGAAAGTAAAGGAAAACACAAAGAAGTATGCGTACCTAAATGCAAAAATGACTGCAGTAATGGTATCTGCTCTGGACCTGATGTCTGCATCTGTAAACCTGGATACGAATTAAATGAAAACAAGTGCAAGCCGGTTTGTGATAAACCTTGTATGAATGCTACTTGCGTAGCGCCAAATACTTGCGATTGTTTTGAAGGATTTGAGAAAGCTGATCGTGAAGAGGCGTGCAAACCTAAATGCAAAATATGTACGCACGGAGTCTGCATAGCTCCAAACAAATGTGAATGTGAAAGAGGGTACTCCCTTAGAGATAAAGGATGCATGCCAACTTGCAAGGAGACCTGTGTCAACGGGTATTGCTCTGCTCCAAACGAATGTAGTTGCAATGATGGATACGCTAGAGATGCATTGAATTCTTCTCTTTGTAGTAAGCCTTGTGACGCATGCGACAATGGGACCTGCAAGGATGGAACATGTGTATGCGAAGCTGAGATGGATTTGGTTAATGGCACTTGTGTTGTTACAACGCCGTAAGTTTATAATTGATCTACAAACTTTTTTGAGTCCATAATGGAATTTGTAAATATTTAATTCGGTCGTATAGAAAATATAATACTGATGCTTTTAGTCGTATCATAATTAATAATGAAGTTGTCTTATTTTATTCATTTTTTGTAAATATTCAAATGAACATTTTGTTTAAATTTTATTATCGCTTAGAAATAAATTTTATGTTTGATGATTAAGTTAAACTTCTGGTTATTGTATTAGACAGTTTACAAGTATTGAGAACGTTAATGTGTAATTACTTCAGCAATTGATTTGGATTATTTTTTGTTTCAGAGGTGAAATCTCAGGAATCACTGCTGCGGGTACCGGGTAAGTTTCTTAATACGTCTTATTAATACACCAAATTAAATTTATTAATACACCTTAACAATACCATTGTTTTTTAGGGTTCAATACGCAAAGGGTCCAAACGGAGCCCTATTGCTGTCACTCGCGTGTCCGTCTGTCGTCTGTCACACATTTTATTCCAAAGAATTTTTTAACATCCCATTACGAACTTGAAATATGGTGATAATGTTTATTATTATTACATTTATTACGTATATTTTACCAATAAATATCAACACACTAATGAATCACATTGGATTTTTAGTTGTACGGAACCCTCAGTGCGCGAGTCTGACTGTAGAAATAAATACCGCAATCAGCAAGAGGATTAATCGTGATTGGCGTAATTTAAAAGAACCCACTTGGTTCATTTCACACATAACTTCACTGGCGCAAATTGTTTACTTTTAATAATTCCTGTAAAATGATTGTCATTATCATTTGTTTCAGGCTGGCCAGCGTCCAGATGACGTGGCTGGTGGGTGGGGCCGTGGTGCTGCTGCTGACTGTACTGGTCCTCGTGGTCATCAGCCGGCTCTGGCACAACAGGAAGGACTTCCCTCAGAAGGCCGACGATGGTACGTTACTGTGACAGAGTTTCAGGCTGGCCAGTATCCTGAGATGTGGTTGGTGGAGCCATGGTTGTTGAACATTCTGATGCTTTGGTCTTCAGCCAGCCTTGGCACATAAGGAAGGACTTGTCTAAGAAGGCCGACGATGGTAACGTTACGGTGACAGTGTTCCAGACTGGTCAGTGTCCTGAGGACGTGGTTGGCTGAGCCGTGGGCGATGTAGTTGATGATTCTAGTGCTTTGGTCTTTTCTTAGAAGGCAGGCAATAGTAAGTTACTGTGACAGATGCTCCAGGCTGGCCAGTATTCTGATGACGTGATGCTGTTGCTGATGATTCTGGTCCTTGTGATCATCAGCCGGCCCTGCACATCAGGAAGGACTTTCCTTAGAAGGCAGACCAATAGTAAGTTACTGTGACAGATGCTCCAGGCTGGCCAGTGTTCTGATGACGTGATGCTGTTGCTGATGATTCTTGTCCTTGTGATCATCAGCCGGCCCTGTACAGCAGGAAGGACTTTCCTTAGAAGGCAGACAATAGTAAGTTACTGTGACAGATGCTCCAGGCTGGCCAGTGTTCTGGTGACGTGATACTGTTTGCTGATGATTCTGGTCCTTATGATCATCAGCCGGCCCTGCACATCAGGAAGGACTTTCCTTAGAAGGCAGACCAATAGTAAGTTACTGTGACAGATGCTCCAGGCTGGCCAGTATTCTGATGACGTGATGCTGTTGCTGATGATTCTGGTCCTTGTGATCATCAGCCGGCCCTGCACATCAGGAAGGACTTTCCTTAGAAGGCAGACCAATAGTAAGTTACTGTGACAGATGCTCCAGGCTGGCCAGTGTTCTGATGACGTGATGCTGTTGCTGATGATTCTTGTCCTTGTGATCATCAGCCGGCCCTGTACAGCAGGAAGGACTTTCCTTAGAAGGCAGACAATAGTAAGTTACTGTGACAGATGCTCCAGGCTGGCCAGTGTTCTGGTGACGTGATGCTGTTTGCTGATGATTCTGGTCCTTATGATCATCAGCCGGCCCTGCACATCAGGAAGGACTTTCCTTAGAAGGCAGACAATAGTAAGTTACTGTGACACATTTATTTTGTCAGAATTTTATTTTATATAAACATTCTACTTACAGCTGCTAATTTGTCTTTTTTACTACATTTTTATGCAGGTGGTGATTTTTATTTTCAGCAAACTACGGCAGCGTAGCCTGCACCATACCGAACACACTCTTCCAAAAAGATGACCTCGCCGAAGAAGAAGAACCCAGTGACACGCTCTTGGAGAAAGAAACTAATATTGTTTAGAACTTACCGTTACTTAATTGTAAGACCAGTCACTAACTCGCCATAATGGACAAATTATTCGTGTACAAATTATTCTCTTAACTTACTTAATCCTCTTGTACAACGACACACAATGTGTCTTGGCTATTGGCCTCGCATGTGCAGACTACTAACACACTTCTAATTTTAAGCGCAGAATATTTCTTCCATAAAAACCTCTTGGTCTTTAATCATTATTGCAAAACAAAACTTATTAGCGCGATTCTGGAATCGACGTAGAGCGTACAATGCCATCTAGCGGCATATTTGACTAACATTTACAGTAAAGCTTATCTGAGAAGAGAATGGTACGCGCTAAACCCAAAGTGTTTTGTCTCTAATACTAGTGGATACCACTGATCCCAATTTCGTGTGGATCCTCTGCGGACGCTTGAAGCTCACGCAGATTTTACATCCAATATAACAGCCAGTCGATAGACGCCCAAAACTTAAAATGGAAATGGACAGGTCACGTAGCACGAATAACGAATACAAAATGGACAAAAATAGTCACCTTCTGGAAAGGCCCACAAAATAAGCGGAAGAGAGGGAGACCACTTAAAATATGGGCAGACTGGATAAAAATAATCGCCAGTAAAGAATGGTTACAAGATGCACAAGACGACAAATGGAACCAACTGGAAGAGGCCTTCACTCTAAGAGGCCTTAAAACTTGACAAAACTTAAATTTTATTTTTTAATAACGTAAGAAAAGAAATGAGTTATTTGTGTAATTGTTAATTAATATTCAAAAGTACTTTTTTAATAGAATGTTAATCTATTTATTACCCAACAATGAAATGAACTTGCACAGTTTTAGAAGGAACGATTTAGCATTAAATTAATGTATAAAAATGATTATTAATTCCCTGATTCAATTATAAGGAATTATTTATTTATTTATTTAATACGGTAAAGAGAGTGACCGGTCTGAACTAAGGCTCATGAAACAAGATGAGTCCGAAAATAATAGACAAGATAAGGATAGCCACATCTCGTCACTGTTGCTGCTTTGTTGCTGCCTTGATGGTTAAGAATTTGGCGATTTCAATTGTTTTCTATGGTGTTGGCAGCTTCCTCGCACAGCGCTTAAGTATCTGTGGATGTTATCTATGGTATAGCTAACTATACAGCGAAGGAATGCTGCCAGCGTATTTGGTACGATATGCCACGTGCGCTCTTTTTGGACATAATTTAAATTAATTTTAGGCTTTTTTTTTTTTAAATTAACTTGTCATTTTATATTTATTTTAAGTATTGTTTATAAATTGTAATATTTTTTATATATGTAATAAAATAAAACATACAGTTGAAACAACTGTTTTGATTTAAGCCGGAATGCTAGGTCAAGTTGATATAGCAAAGTATTGTTTTTAATTTTTTTTATAAATTATGCACCTGTGAATGTATAAAATTGAGTAGGTTCATTTTTAGTAATTTGTCATTTCATATTTATTTAAAGTACTAATATTTATGAATTGTATATGTAACAAAACGTGCAGTTGAAACCGGAAAAGAAATCAAGTTGAAATAGCTCTGAAAGTATTTTTAAATTTATTATAAATTATGCACCTGTGAATGTATAAAATTGAGTAGAAAAGTCGTTAAGAAATTAATGCAGGAAAATTTAAGCCAATGTTTAGTAATAACATAATCCCTCTATGTTTTAGCTTAAGAAAATAAAATGAACCAAAAACTACTTAAGTGAAATGATCTACATATGCTCATACAGGGTGTCTTTTATGTACGGTAAAATATTCATTAAATAATACTGAAATTGTACTTTTTTCTTATATAATTTTGCTCCCTGGTCTAGTCAAGGAGATGTCCTCAGATTGTCATGCTCGCTATTAATTATTTCACAACTTCTTATTCCTTAGCTTTAAAATTGAATCCTCTCATTTTGCATCCTAAAATATCTTCAGTGTATAAGAACAATTAAATCATGAATGTGTCATTTTTTTACAGCAAATGTAAATGATCATTTTAGTACTTTGTCCCACTAACGTAACAATACTGCGACAGTTGCGACGCGTCAAAGTAGTGAAAGTGACAAGGTACTAAAAAGATCATCTACTTTTGCTGTTTATTTATTAATTTATTTATTTATTTAATAGGCACACAAAACAGAGAACATTCATTGACTGAAAAATAGCGTAGTTCGCAGGTACTGATTTGAATGCAATCCAAAACATGTATGCACAGCATGATTAAAAGTAACAGCGAGCGTAAAACTAAAACTACACTAAACTAGGTACATACATAAATATGATATAATATATTTGAGCAAGCTACTAACAGATAATTGAGTACAACTGACTGTACAATGTGTAAATTAAATATGAATATATGATATCATGCTTGGCATAGGTCCTAAGGAGTAGGTATATTTAGATAACCTTTACAGAAAAGTATTACTCGGTATTGTTTCAAAAATACTGCAGTGTCAAAATAAGTGTAACTTAAGAAATCTTAACGAATGATAACACCATTAAACTCCATCTGGTGTAATTATTAGCTCGTATTAAATTTATACGCCGTAAAACTCTGTGCTAAAATGATTTCTCAAAATTGAGTGTGTATAGATAGGTAGTTAATAATTTACTGAGTACAACGTCATTTAATTCTGCATAATAGTGTTTTATGCAAAAAAAAGTTTAAAGTTTACTCATGATATATATTTTTATCATCACTTCCCATTTTTACCCACGACGGAACGGAGAAGGTATATGCGTTTAGGGTGAGAGGTTGTTTGTTTGTTTGTTTGTTTGTTTGTTTGTGTGTGCACCTCAATATCTCCAAAACGGCTTGACCGATTTGAATAAGGTTTTCTGCTATGGGTTTGTGGTTTATTCGGGACGAACTCCCTAATTTTACGACCATAACTCGCCAGGGGGCGCTGCAGTATACATTTTCCTCTTGAAATGAAATGAAATGAATGATTGAATGAATGAAATGTTTATTTTGCAAAAAGTGCGTTTGAACGATTTTTCTCCGGAACTCTGCTTGACCAACATAGAAGATTTCGATAGCGCTTGGTGAGGAGTACATGTAATTGAACTCTGAGGATCATGATGGAGCAGAAAAACATGATAGGGAACTGTTAAGGGGTAAAATATCTTTATGTCTGTTTTTGGGCGCTTTTGTTTATGTTTGCTTAGCAGCCGTTGTAAACGAACTTTTGAGGGTCTGATGATGGAGTAGAACAACATCACACAGAAACTTTCGAAGGCTTATAGCTACTTGACCGTATTTGGGCTCATTTCATCGTGTTTGCTGAGTAGCTTCTGTACATGATCTGCTGAGCGTCTGATGATGGATCAGAACAATATTGCAGGGAATCTTGATCAGGTAATTATTCAGTAAACCGTGTTTCGACTCTTTTGATAGTATATATTGAGAAGCCTCATCTCCTGAAATGCTGAAGGCCTGATGATGGAGCAGAACATCACCCTAGGGAACTTTGCGAATACACATATGTGTATTACCGTGTTATGATTATTTTGATAGTGTTTTCTCGGTAGCTTCTGTGCACGAACTGCTGAGGGCTTCAGGTATGATGAAACAGAATAAAAGGAACTTTGTGAAGGCTCATAGATAGAATACCGTAATACGGCTCTTTTAGAGCGAGCGAGTGAGTAGCTTCTCTACAAGGACTGCTAAAAGTAGAATTTTTGCTCTTTATACCCGTAACGGAAGGTTACGCGTAAGCTGTATGTCCCCCAAACACATCTGCCGATTTAAATATATAATCATATTATGTTTTTGGTTTCAGTATTATTATGGGGTTAGTGATTTATCGGCGATACATGACGTAAATATGCCACGGGGCACTAGTAAACCATCGTGTTATGCTGTATAAAATAATTTCAGGATCAAAACGGCTTCACTAATTTAGATGTACGGCATACTTAATTATTTCCACTTTGCCAATAGTTGAAGTTTAAAATGAATGGTCCAATTAAGTAATATACCTAAAAATTTTTGTTCTTGTGAAAGAGGCATATGAGTACGAGCTTCGCATTTATTCGGTGGGTTCAGTGGGTTCGCATTTATAGTGGGCTCGCATTTACTCGTAGTGCGCTTTCTGAAGGGAAAAGCTTCGGACCTTCGGCCCTACGCAGAACTCGGCCTCCGCCTTCGTATGCCTCCTCACACACCTTTGGGCCTGCGTTCCTCAAGTTCTCTTTTAAGACATTTTGGGATAGAATGTATCCATATGGGCACGCCCTTCAGGCCTTCGGTCCTATGGCTATGGCTCGCGTAGTAAGCGCGTACTGAAGGGACCCGGGTATGTCCTAAAACTACGACCAAAACCACCGGGGAATGGGCAGCAGCATTCCTAGAGTGCGGTGGAGATACTGCGATCGCCAACCCGCATGCCAAGCGTGGCGATTATGGCATTTACCCCCCATGAAATTGGGGGAGGCCTATGTCCAGCAGTGGACGTCCTAGGGCTGATATGGTGGTGGTGGTGGTGGGAAGGGATACTGGGACACTTTGGGCCTCGCGGTAGTCGCGGTTGGCAGTACTTACCCTTACGTGCCTTGCTGCTCACGCGTGGGCTCGACCTTCAAACCTTTAGCTCGCCGGCTGGCGTAGAAAGCGCCCTGGTGAGACACTTCGGTCTTTCAGTCCCACTAGCCTCGACGCTCCCCTTTGGACACTCAGTGATAGTGAGAATCCGCGTAGGCTCGCGCAGAGAGCGTGACCGGAGGCAGGCACAGGAACTTGGAGACGTTCGGCTTTTAGGCACTTCGGGCCTTCTGACCTCTGCCTTTGGTCAGGCTCTGCCTTTGGTTAGACGTGCCTTGCCACTTACCTTTCGGCTCTCAAATTCTATTAGTAAGAACTCATAGATAGTGAGTGTCCATGTGGGCTCGCCCTTTTGACCTTCGGGCCTCGAACTCGCGTATTGAACTCTCTCAAAGGAAGCTTCGAGCCTTCGGCCCCAGGTTCTCTTTGTAAGGCACTCGGGGGTAGGAAGATTAAGGATGATTCACAGTAGGCCGCTCCGTGTCCGTGCCGGCCCGTTTTCTATAACAACAAAACGACGGCCGTTGCGCGGCCGGGCCCGGTGATGCTCGGAAGCGGTCCGACCCGGCCGCCTTTGTTCAACCCAAGCGTTTGACGGCCGACCCAGCTACGGCCGAGGCTCAAAGAGCGCCTACTCAGAACTTCAAAAATCGAACTTCGTGTCGTGCCGTCCCTTTCACTCTCGTTTTATACAGTATATGACGGAAAAGGACGGTACGATACGAAGTTCGATTTTCGAAGTTCGGAGTAGGTCCTCAGAAGCAGCCCGGTCTGGGCCTAGCCCGGAAACGGAACGGTCTAATTAGATTCATCCTTTACACGTGGGCTCGCCCTTAAGACCTCCGGCCCTCGGGCTCACGTAGAGAGTGCTCTCCGATGGAACATTTCGGAACTTTGGCCCTACGCTGAGCTCGACTTTCGGTCTACTATGCCCCTTTCACCGGAATATATAGCGTTAGGTGAGAAACAACTATAGTTTTTTATACCACATCGGTGATATACAAGTGTACCTACGGTCCGCTTGGCGGTAAGCCGTTACCGCAACCTCCAGTTGTGGAATGAGTTCCCTGCCGAGGTTTTCCCAAGGGACTACAGTAAGCGTCCATCTTGTAATTCCAGGGGTGTTAATGCGCGCTGCCGACTCTTTAAAATGTATACACTCATTCCACAACTGAAGCGTCTTAGGGAGGAATGTATATAGGTACATTATTCTATAAAAATAATAAAAAATAATAAAATTAAAAATTTTGAATTAAATATTAATTGCAAAAGAATAAAATAAAACAATTAAAAGCCCCCGACCATATACGAAGTATGTACAAAATAAACTAAATACACAAGTAATAAACATAGACAGTAAAACACTAATACTAATTAAAATAACTAAAACTAAATGTTAAAAAGGCTATCCAAATTTGGTCCCCTCGGTAGCGTACCCATCAAGCAGGCAGCATTCCCGCGCTGGATTGCAATAGCAATCCTCTGCGCAAGAAAGCTGCCCGCGCGAGGGTCGCCCGTTGCCTCCCTCAGTCGTTTGGCAAGTGTCTTGTGGAGCTCCCGTGCGCCTCTACCCCACGGTCCCAGTGTCTCGACGCCAAATGCCATAAATTCGTATTGGGCGCCGAGACAACTGTATTTGCCGGCCTTTAGGTGCTCCCGGGCGTCAGCCGCTGCTCCGGCCCGTCTGCTGGTCGCTGCCAAAGTGTCGGCGCAAGTAGCGTCCCAGACCAGAGCACGGCATAAAGATAAAAGTAGATTTCAAAAACGGTTGTATGATTGCGAGGTATAGTTACAAACCCAGAAAAATCCGTCGGGGGCTGCCATTGCCATGTTTGTTCTTAATTTCATAAAACTCAAGATACATTACATAATACAGCAACTTAAATCGAGGTGCCTATTACACACACAGACCACATAATCTTACTTCATTTCAGGGCAGGCAATGGCAGCCCCCGACGGATTTTTCTGGGTTTGTAACTATACCTCGCAATCATACAACCGTTTTAGAAATCTACTTTTATCTCTACGTTCGGTCTATATGTCTTCGGCCGGCAACACCTTTCGTCCCGGCCTCTGTAGTAATGTACTATTTTCAAATAGACGTCTCATCTAGATGTAAGTAATTTCAAACAGATGTTATTATCACTGCAAACTGTTCACTTGCTTTGGCTACTTAGAACATCAACTTTGTACATCCCCAAATCGACCGTGGCAACTGCAGTTACCAAGCGGCGTATACGTTGTTATTTTAGTAAAGCAATTCAGGTTATCATATTTAAAATCCGAAATCTTTAGTAATTAGCAATTACAATTTTTATTTATTTAATTTATTTCTTACATGTTTTATGGTACATTTGTTTTTTTTTTCAAAACCAAAATAATTTATTTGTCAAACACAGGTACAAAGGTGTTAATGTTATAAATTTATAAGGCCCAACTGTGTTTTGCCATAAGACATACAAAGTTCTTAAAATATAAGATGTCATTATTATTACATTAAAAATTTTAATTAGCATCTATAAACGATCGAACTTATACAATTAAATTTAAAAATAATAATAAAATAAAATGTCAAATTGTGTTTACAAAAAAAAAATATATATATATATATATGAATATTGTTATATATATATATATATAACAATATTCATCCAACGTCATTCTTAATAGGTATTTTATACAATAAGATCGCCAAACTATACGTTTATTGGCGAGATAGCACTCATTTTCATGGCAAGTTATATGTACCTTACTAGTTACATGCAGAGATAATCATCTTAAGTACTTATAAATATTAATAATAATAGACAACTACTAAAATGAAACTATGAGAGCGCTACCAATGTATATAACGTAAATGAAAAGATTGGTTTTGTAGGTATAGGTACGTATATCAAAAATTAAAATATCAAAAATGTATTTCCCGCTAAGTCACCAGTCACGTCTATAAATATTCAATGTTATAACGTATGTCAACTGAATAAGCTTCAAATTAGTATAGAT
Organism: Notocelia uddmanniana; assembly: GCA_905163555.1. Taxonomy (NCBI): domain Eukaryota; kingdom Metazoa; phylum Arthropoda; class Insecta; order Lepidoptera; family Tortricidae; genus Notocelia; species Notocelia uddmanniana. The sequence goes on from LR991059.1 coordinate 2,451,774, forward strand.
ATTGTTGAAGCTGAATAATTATATTTAGAAAAGGAAGTTCGGCGTTGAAAACGAACAAACACTGATAACTTCGTTGCAGGAAAACCAATTATTACCGACCGTGGCTTACGCTTTGGTGGTTGTGAACATACTCGTAATTATATTTATTATAAATTTAATAAATAGTAATAATCCAACATGTATACCGGATACCTCTTCACCATAGCTTTTGCTATTCTGGTAAGTTGACTTTTCATTATATTATATTAAGTTAAATAAAGATTAAGGCTAGTATTATCTACATCATAGGGTGTCATATCATAGAAAACGCATACCATACTTACTAAATACTGTACCACCGGATATTGTCCATGAACATAAAAAAATCTATGTTTAAATACCGCTTAAAAAAGTACCTCATGGATGCTCTATAAAAGGTAAATTTGCCCTTTGTAGACCATTCATGAGTTACCACTTATCTTTAGTTAAAAATAATTTTAGCCCATAAGTACTGTATTATCTTGAGACTGAAACCAGACTCCACAGCCAAACTAAAAAAAAATAGAGTTGTGGAGCTATGTAATATATATCCGTTTGTAATTTTCTATAAATAAATAAATAAATATTCATATGACATAGCGCGATGTATGACGCAGTGCCACAGAATAAGTACTATACTAAGTAGCAGTGCTCAGAATTTTCATTAGTATGAACGTGTTCACCTTCGTTAGCTTTACTTAAAAAAATATATAACATGATTAATCTAATCACTATGAAACTAAAACTAACCTCAAATTCAATAAAACTATGTCTAATAAGCGCCCCCGTGGCATCGTACCAAAGACGCTGGCAGCATTCCCTCGCTGTATGTCTATAACTAAGCGCTGTGCGAGGAATCTGCCAGCTCTTTGGTCCCCAGTGGTATCAACGAGCATTTTGCTAAGCTTTTTAAGCAGTTCCCGAGCGCTTGGACCCCATGGCCCAAGGTTCTCGATATCGAAAGCCATAAAATGGTATTGAGTGCCGAGTCCCCGGTATTTTGGTGGGGTTTTTTGTTTCGGCTGCCTCCGCTCCCCGCCAGCCGTGGATAAAGTTCGTGGTTAATGGGAAGGTGCCAGAGAATCAACGCTAGTAGCAATCCACACCAGCACTCGCCCCATCTTCCAATTTCTATATGTTTTTTTCTTTAATATCTAAGATTGACCAGTGAAAGACCCTGATGGTAACTGACGACAGGGCCCAAGATGGGGCTCACTGGTTCAGTTATTAACCTACTCTACTACTAGTGCAATAGTTGTCAAATATTAGTTCTAGAACTATATTCATACCACGGCGAAAGCAATATTTCCTGTAGGCATCACCCGATGAGGCGAAACACGTGTCCCTTTTTTTAAATGATTGGTGGAGGATGAGTGGTATTTATTTTCGGAGAGAGGGAGGGACACATAAAAAGTTGATAATTCAGCATTGTCAGATTTGTGGCAGTATTTTTTTTTCATGTGGTTGTCTTCAATGGCACAATTATTTCTTTATTAGGCTAGACACAGTCAAGCCTCACTTTAACGAATGGTAAAAGATCACATTTACTAAAATATCAACATCATCATCATATCAGCCCAAAGACGTTCACTGTTGGACAAGGGCCTTCCCCAAGGATTTCCACAATGACCGGTCCTGCGCCGCCCGTATCCAACGGCTTCCCGCGATTCTTGACCAAAACGTCAGAGGGCGTAGGCCCTTGAGGGGCATATAGGGACTTTGAAAATCGAACTTCGTATTGTACCGTCCCTTTCCGTCATATAGTGTATAACACGAGAGTGAAAGGGACGGCACGACCCGAAGTTCAATTTTCGAAGTTCGGAGTAGGTCCTCTGTCCACCTTGTCGAGGGCCTTCCTAAGCTGCATCTTCCGGATTAAAATATGCTAATATGAAATGAAATTAACTTCCAGGTCACAAGTGCAGTCTCCGACGACTCTATAACTGTACAATCAAATGGAGAGGAGTAAGTTCATTGTTATTCAACTTAGAATCTTACTTACCGCTACCTACTTCTTGCCATGAGTGACTTCATAAACTAATAATAAATAAATAAAATAAATATTTGGGGACAATCTTACACAAATCGACCTAGTCCCAAACTAAGCAAAGCTTGTACATATTATGGGTACTAGACAACGATATACATACTTATAAAGATAAATACATACTTGAATACATAGCGAACATCTGAGACCCAAGAACAAAATCCGTGCTAAATGCACAAATAACGCCCTGGCCGAGATTCGAACCCGGGACTTCTAGCTTCAGAGGCCCGGCCTCTAGGTTCGAAAACTAACAATCGTATAATACTTTTTCCTTTGAAATTTAGAATTCCCTATCATATTTCACGCCCCATTTCCCGCTCCCAAGGAAAAATAAATCAATAATAAAATAAGTAATTTCCAAGACATACATTTATTTATATGGGGCTACACAGATTGAAGGTTGGATTCCAAAAAAAATGTACATAGTTAAGGGCTAGGGCTTTAGTTAAGCCCTAGCCCTTAACTATGTACATTTTTTTTTGCAATTCACCCGGAAAACAAGATATTGAAAATTATCGTGGCATATCAAAAATATCGGTACTTCCCAAATTACTTGAAAATATTATTTATGATACTTTATTCCCAATAGCTAGACCAATTTTATTAACTCAGCAGCATGGTTTTATTAATAAGCGGTCTACTGAGTCAAACTTGTGTGAATTTATTGATTGTATCGTGAGCGCAATGGACGGAAACTGTCAAGTTGATGCCATTTATACTGATTATTCTAAGGCGTTTGACAAAATCTCTCACTCCATGTTGCTGAAAAAGGTAGAACATCTTGGCATTCACGGCGATCTACTGCGCTGGCTTACTTCTTATTTACGGGATAGGACTCAAGCTGTGACAGTTAAAGGTTTTACATCTTCTTTCGTCCCGATCACGTCAGGGTCCCCCAGGGTTCTCATTTGGGTTCATTATTGTTCAATATGTATATTAAGACGGCGCAGTACGATCGGTGTGGATTGGTTCTCCATACAAACGTATTTAGGCTCTCATTTTAAAACGCCATGCTAGAATAACATGAAACTTTGTATATACAATGGGATCTGGCATACCTAGGTCGAAAATTAGTTTCAGTTACTAGAAATTGAAAAAGAAAAAAAATACAGCGGTTTTTGAGTTTTTTACGGCTTGTATGAAAACCTTAATAATCGCTGTATTTTTTCGCCATTACAATTTCAAGCAACAGAAACTAATTTCCGCCCTAGACAAGCTGGATCCCATTGTGTATACAAAGTTTCATGTTATTCTACCATGGCGTTTTAAAATGAGAGCATAAATACGTTTGTATGGAGAACCAAACGTACTGCGCCCTCTTAATGATGTCATCACCTGTTTTTCACACTCTCATATCCTGTTAGACGCGGATATCAAATTACAGGAGGATCTGGATAGGCTAGATACCTATTGTCTAAATAATAAACTTTACTTGAATGCTGAAAAATGTTCCGTAATCACCTTCACGCGGAAACAACAACCTATACATTTTAATTACATATTAGGTAGCCAAACCCTTAAGAGAATATATGAGGTTAAGACACACACACAACATCTCACATTGATAAAATTACATCTAAGGCTTATACCTAGAATGCTTGGATTTATTCTTCGTCAAAGTAAAGATTTTAAAAATCCCAACACATTGTTGCTTCTTTATAATACATTTTTAGGTCACATTTAGAATATGCATCCACTGTATGGAGTCCAATTTATTCAGTACATGTAAATTCCTTAGAGCGTATACAAAAAAAAAATCCTTAAACACCTCAAATACAGATTCAATTCCTTTGTCTGTGACAATATCGAAAGTCTTCAGGTGCGAAGAGAAAAAGGGATGTCACGTTTTTATTCAAATTGGTAAATACTTATAATTTAGTCAATTCCCAATATCTTGTAGATAAAGTGTCGTTCCGTTGTATTTTCAAATAATTAAGAATATTTAGCAAGAGCATGCAATATTTATAATAAAAAGTATTCACATTTAGATATGTTCCAATTAAACCATAACAAGTTTGTTTCTGAAATGAAAGCAATTGTTAAAACATAAGTCTACTCATATTGAATGTTCGTAAAATATTTAAACTGGAAAATGCGCTAGTGTACTCTAAGTAATTGTAATGAACTTTTGTTCTTTTTTCTTTTCTCCACATTTTTTTTTTATTATTTTAAAATTTTAACAAAATGTCATAGGTTTTGTTATTTGTGTTTGCTGCATCGCTTGTATGTACTCAGAGCAAAAATGTAATAACTCTTGGTGGAAACTGTTTTGGCCTATGTATAAACTAAGTTGTTTTCTATACATTTGTGTAATATAATGCCGTTTGTTTCCCATTACAATAAAAAAAAAAAAAACTATCTGTCCGTTACAGTAGCATAGTCAACAGCAAAAGTATCTGATCATTTTAGTACTTTATCGCACTAACATAACAATACTGCGATAGTTGGGATGCGTCAAAGGAGTGAAAGTGACGAGGTACTAAAATGGTCATCTACTTTTGCGGTTGAATGTACAGTCAGTGTCATATAGTACGTAGCAGCCAAAGTGGCCAAATAGTTCGATACACAATACAAAATATATGGTGTACCGAACTATTTGGCCCACGGATCTATACCTAAACTGGATTGAGTACAAACTTTTATGAGCCAGTTAAAATTGAACCATATTCGCGAGTAATACAGTTAATATCCTGTTATGACAGACAGACTAGAGAAAGCGGTCTGAGCGAGAGCAACCAACCGGAGGACGGTGTCCCACTCGCACAAGTTGCCAATGTAAAAAATATATATGTTTTGGTATTTTAGAATACTGAAAATAATTACTTGCTTGTACTAACTAGTACTGCATGTTTATCAGGGATAATTTACATTTGACCTCATTTGTAATTGTATAAAATATCAACATTATTAACTGACTAAAACCTAGTATTGCAATAAATATAGTAGTATTTTTCAAATATTAACTGGTATCCCCAACATTAATGGTGTCAAATTTGAAATTATGAAAATAAGCGGCTGATGAAATTAGTTGAAAATAGTGAAAACATGTGTGTAAAGCGTTGTAAAAGTGAAAGTTTTATTAATTGTTGAATATCATTTCACAAGTAAGGAACAATTTGTTATATTTTACGATAAAACGACAAGACAAATATCAAACTGATTAGGGTGACTATGACTTGGGCCGGTTTTGCAGAAATATTCGTTATTAAGTGTTTAGTGAGAAAACCTTTTCTAAAGGTCAGTTGAAATTCAATCTTTTAACAATTTTGTTATCATTACGAGCTTTTGTTTAACTTGGACTGTATGTGATTAAACTGTGCAAGTACTTAAGTTGTCGTTCCAATTTTGTAACCATTTTACAGCTACTTTCCGGTAACCAATTGAGCTGAAATTTAGCATACTTATGTACAGTATGCTAAATTTCAGCTCAATTGGATACCGGCAAGTTCTGTAACAATGTATATATTGTATTGGCTATGTGCGAAGTAGGTGGTGGGGGTAAGCTAGGCGATCGCAGCGCACACCATGGCAGAAATCTGTACTTACCGGGGACATCTGTCAAATTTACTTTCACGTTTCCTATTGGTTTATTAAGGGTTTCCTACGATTCGTTTGTCTTTATTTATTTATTTTCATATTTATTTCAGTAAAATTTGCAGTAAGGGGTCTTTCTCGTTTACTAAAATAAATAAAATATTCAAGTGTCATTATTTGACAGCTCTGAGTATGATATTGTCCCGGGACGCATGACGTTTGACGTTTCTGACGTGCACATAGCCAATAACCGAATGATGATGGTGAATTAAAACTCGTCCTCGCCTTTTTTAATTTACGCATGGCTCATCACGGGAAAACACATTTGTTAAGAGATTTGGAAAATAAAGTAGGGCTTAGGCAAAAATTACACAAGACTATATTGTTTAACAATGTATGGATACACAAACTTGTGATTAGCGAAAATAAATACTTCTTTAAAAAATATTCTTATTTTATTTACTACCTAATTAAGTTTAAATTTCATTGTACATAGAACCTATATTTGTAAATAATCCTTATATCTACAGATGTACTTGGTCACCCTAATTACAACGAGATGCAATCCTCGAGTTTGGCTTCTCTGTCGGTCACACTTTTTCGTCACAGTACTCAATCCGGTTTAGGTATATAGATCCGTGATTTGGCCACTTTGGCTGCTTATATGACGCTACCTGTACCTACTTAACGTTTGAAACATACACAAGTTCTGTCATATTTTGTATGGGAAAATGACATCGTTTTAAAACGTTACTTATTACGGTACGAGTATGTAACTGATAATCGAATCGGCAACTTTTTACGAAACGTCAAAACAGCTCGTTTAGTATAAAATTTGTAAGGAAATGTGCCGAATGACGTCACAATTTTCTATAGTCAAACTGCGGTCTTTTCTTCATGTTTGCGTATTTAAAAATCATTAAATACATAAACATGAAAATAAATAGCATAAATAAGCTTAAGTTTGATTATTTCGAGTATTTTCGTCTGATTTTAGATTTTAAATCACAGTTTTAGTTTCAAATCATCTGTTTTTTATATTGATTTAAGTGTTTTGATTGTTTTCGTTGAAAATTCTTATTGTAAATTAAATCAAGTCAACTGCACTCCTGCATCCCAAGATACAGGCTCTGCCTAGTTTGGGATCCGCAAGGTACTGTTTAGTGTTAAAATTGTATCTAATCAATAAACGATAAACGATTTGTTTATTGTTAACTTACAAAATCCAGACTTACGGCTGGCTACCATCCTTACCTGGTCGAAATTCCTCTAATTCGAACCAAGCGCTTTGCATCTTTTTTTATAATGCGCACTTCTAAGGTTTGGAATTCTCTGCCGGCGTCTGTATTTCCGAGTTCATATAACCTGGACCTTTTTAAGGCACGAGTGAATAGGCATCTTCTGGGTGAGCTCGCTTCATCATCGGCCTCATCTTTGCCCCCTGACTAGATGCTGGCCAAGAGCAATCCCATTTTTAATAAAAAAAAATTTTTAGTTTTATGCAACACCCTATTGATCAGTTATATAGACTGTGCACGGTTGTATAAAGAGCCCGCATTGTCCGGTATTATGTACTGTAAGAACTATTACATTAATCTGTGGTACTGTTTATTAAAATATGGGAAGGAAATCTACAATTTTATTTATTTTTTATTTATTCCAAGAACAGTGACTTAAAAGGTAAGTACTTAACATTAATTTTCGCCAAACTGCTTAGCAGTTTGTTGGCGAATAGTGCGCTCCTTCCACAATTCCAGTGATATACTTACTATACTAATGTAATTTAAGTTAAAAACAATATTAGTTAAAATTACGCAGTAAACTACCCACCAAACTACGTACCAGCATCAAGTTCATCTAAAAGTACAGTTTTTAATCTTTTTTTAAACACCTGCTTACTGCTGCATTGCGCCAGAGTTGGACTTATCCGGTTAAAAATCTTAGGGATCATGTATTTACGAGTTCTTTCACCATAGTAGTTATTTGCAGTGTATTCTACATATGTTTTCCTTTGCGAAAGTATGTCATGATTCATGACTTCATGAGGCAGACATTCCTATATACATATGTACGAGTATAACAGGAAGTATATAACCGCAAGCCGTTAAATAGAATTGTAATCGGTAAAAAGAACGGTCAAGTATAGCACACTTCCATAAAAGTACAAAAACAATCACAACAGCAAGATATTACAGGCGGTCCTGGCTTCCAGACGGTTGTAACTTGTTTTGCAGGCAGAAGTTTCATAGAGTTTATGTTCCCCATAATTTTCATTTCATAAAAACCATTTTTTTTACAAAGGGTCGCAGTTCTACCCTTACCTAACCTGCTTTGGTAGACTTAAATGAAAGTAGACGTTTAGTAGACCTAAAAAGTAAATGGTTTCGGCAAAAAAAGCATTCTATGAAATTAAAAATTCTGCGAATCAAGAGGACACCCTCCCAGACAACCTGAAGACTGATATTCTAATTTCTTTTTACAGAATGACCATGCGTACCCATGAATTATGCACAAAAGCAGGGTAAGTACAAAAACAGTTGAAATCAGTGGTCCCGTGGTTAAGAGCATGACTCATTACCAACAAGTCATAAATTTCTCATAAACAAAATATACTTATTCTGCTCATCTCAAGGAGGCTCTAGGTAGAGGAACTTCTCATAATAGCTATTTACACCACACATTGCCAAAAAGCGCGTTTTTCCGCACGCTGCGCGTCCGGAAAAACCCACTTTAGCGCTTTACCCGAGTAGTGACGTAAAATTGTGTACAAACACGGGTCGTAAAATAGAAAGCCCTCTCTCGCATATTTATGACCCTCGCCTGCGGCTCGGGCCTCAAACATCTGCGATATCGGCCTTTCTTTGTTTTACAATCCTGGTATCGTAAATCTATTTACGATACCAGGGTTGTAACCCTGCTATTTGTTTACCCGTGTTTTTGTACAGAATTTTACGTCACCACTGGGTTATTCCGGACGCGCAGCGTGCGGAAAAACGCGCTTTTCGGCATGGTGTGATGTAAAATGTATTTATGTTTGGCAGGTTTGTCAAGAACACCGCGAAATCTGTAAAAACCAACAGCGAGCCAAAAGCGTAAGTGCGATTATTGAATGTAATGAGAGAACTAACCCCACGGTAAAATACACGAGTACCGTGGAAAATAAGCGCTACTAAATTAATTTTTCGTCTCTATTGGGTACAAATATTTATTTATTTATTTATTTATTTATTTATTCATACAATATATTGTCTGTCACTAACAGCATACACTAGACATGACATATAGATAACATACAAGTGATAGAGAATTACATTATTATAATAAATGTCAACACTGAATAATAATAACAATACTTAAATAATGGTGCTTGAGGCCACAATAGTCTCCAGGTAGTGCCCGGCCGCGGCCACAAATCTAGGCTCAGGGGTCGCGAACAAGTCAATATACAGGGTGACATCGGAGACGTAATCAGAAGCTATTTTATCAGACTCTACACATGATCGCATTTTCCATGCAATAGTTGATACATCGAATAAAACAAGTTTATTTTTTCAAATTTTTACTAGAAAAATAATAACGCCATACTTAAATCACGGTCACCCTATCACTTTTGACACACGTTGTATGAGGGATGACAAGACGTCGTGTGGTGTAGGGTGACCATGTTGTATGAAACATTATTTTTTCAGTTAATAATTTGAGAAATAATAGTCAATAGTTAATAATTTGAGAAATAAGTCAACTCTCATACTTACTGCACATAACTGTAATGTCTCAAAAACAAAAACAAACTGTAATACATGTTGTCCGTTAGTTAAAACTGAAACTCTAAAATATCTTGGAGTAACTATTGATTCGTTCTTAAACTTTAAACCTCATATTGATACTGTAAGTAAACGAGTGCGGAAGCTTATATACGTCTTTAAAAATCTAAGACACGTGGCGGACACCCTGCTCTTAAGACGAGTTTACCTTGCGCTTTGCCAACCCATAGTTACGTACTGTGTTACGGCTTGGGGAGGAGTGCCCAAAACATCATTGATCACCCTAGAAGTTGCCCAACGTGCAGTCTTAAAGGTGATGTACTCTTTGCCTTTCACCTTCTCCACCGAAAGTCTATACACAAAAGCAAACACTTTAAGTATAAGACAACATTTCATCCTTTGTACTGTTCTCAAATTTCACTGCGAACACTATTATTCTTCAAATAAATTACAAAACTCCCGCAGACCTGACTACATTGGAACAAGGGGAAAGATCTTCAAAACTAAATTCATAAAATCATTTACAAACTTTAATGGGCAATACATTTATAACAAAATAAATAAAATCCTAAATATCTTTCCGATGTCCAAAACTGCTTGTAAAGAAACTGTCACTACTTGGTTGCTAAACAAAAATTATGAGGAAACTGAATCTTTTCTGACAGTAGTAATATAATAATAAATAAATTAATAGGTTATAAAACAGGTACGTAATAAACAAACACCACCACAAAAACCGACTTTTTCATTGTAACATGTAAACACATACACACACACACACACACACACACACACACACACACACACACACACACACACACACACACACACACACACACACACCCCCTTTAATATATAGTCATATGTTTAAGTACATTAAGAATGTTTTTCTCTCTTTAGGTATAATCATAAACATCAAACACTTTAGGGGGAGAGCACTGCTTATCCTATAGCACAGGTTTTCAACCTATTTAGGAAGTAGAGTTCTAGTTTTAAGGCAAATTTGTAAAAGATGTTTTTGGTAATAAATAAATAAATAAAATATTGCAAGTAGCAACTGTGATATCATCTTTATTGAGTTTGTCTTTCAATACTTTATCGAGTCAAATAATTTCTGATCACGTCTCCGATGTCACCCTGTATACTTACCGTCTGCTACGACGACAGAGTCCTTCATGGAAGGAGACAATTTCCTATATTTTAGATAAGAACAAAAACAGGAGAAACGTTTCCCGCGTAGTTGTATTTTAATAATATAACATTTTCATTTTTATTTTCTCTCAAAGGTTAAGGTATCCGTGGTATGGAAGGCACTTTAGCGCAAGGGTATACGTATACGGCATTTGACTTTCAATCTAGTCTGGGTCATGGGTCCAAACGCCGGTTCGTATCATTGGCGATTTCGAAAAAACTTAAGCGTCCGATAATGAAACATCTTGGGCAAGCCGGTGTAATCCCAACAAAGTCTTGTTTCCCCTCTGGTTTGGGATAATTGGGAGGAAAGTAGCTTTCGTAAAGTTGGTTTTTACGCCAAATATTGTCATTAGATACCACAACGGACCTTGGGCTCCACTAGGACATAACTGGGAAAACGCTATTAAGATAATCATCACGTTAAAGATTTTTACTAACAAAAAACAATGTATGGTCAACCAATTTTATTTCTGGGCCACTTGGTACCTTGTCACAGTGAATATCAATATGAAATTTGCTAGAAAACTAATATTACTGTCACTGTGACAAGGTACAGTGAGCATCATAAATATGTAAACAATTTTAAACCTTGTTCCCAGACATTTCCGAAATGTTATGATGCTGACTGTACAAAGTGGCGCAGAAATCAAATTAGTTGACAGAGTAAGAGATCTGTACAAATATTTAGCCGCCTTAATGATGACACTAACTAACCGACAACACAACTGCAACGCACTTGCGGTACTTCTTGAGTCGCAGGTCTCCAAAGGCTACGGTGTCTGATCATCAGGCAGGCCGTAAGCTTGTTCGCCATAATCGTTGTAAAATAATTTTTAAGAAAAAAAAACCGACTTCAATAGGGGAGTCCGGTAAAAGATTATTATACTTAGATGGTGCACTCTTAGATAGATATACAATAAAATAAAAATGGCTATAATGTATGTTTATAATGGTAGAAGACTAAGTACCCTCAATTCCTCATGGAATCATGAAAAAACCTTGCTTGCTTGACAAACAAAACGAAGAGAACAAATCGCCAAACGTGAACTACGCGTCGTTGAAGAGTTCCGTTCTGATCATCATCAGCAGTTCCACTTCATCAAATGTCACTTTTATGAATGAAAATGCTTGATTAGTTCATGAAAATACTAAAATCACTATTTGTGTGCCTTTCACATTTGAGGAGTTCCCTCGATTCCTAATGGATCCCATCATCAGAACTCGAGCATGACAAAAATCAATCGTGAAAATAGAACTTGCTAAACAAACACAGCTAGAAGGACAAATCGCAAAACGTGAACTTTTCGTCGTTGAAGAGTTCTGTTCTGATCATCATCAGCAGTTTCACTTCATCAAATGTCACATTTTTGTATGAAAATGCTCGATTTGTTGATAAAAACACAAAAATCACTATATGTTTGCCTTTAAGATTAGAGGATTTCCCTCAATTCCTCATGGATCCCATCATCAGAAATCAAGCATGACAAAAATTAATCGTGAAAATAGAACTTGCTTAACAAACACAGCTAGGAGGACAAATCGCCGAATGTGAACTTGTTGTCGTTGAAGAGTTCTGTTCTGATCATCATCAGCAGTTCCACTTCATCCAATGTCACATTTTTGGATGAAAATGCTTGACTTGTTGATAAAAACACAATAATTACTATATGTTTGCCTTGAAGATTTGAGGAGTTCCCTCAATTTCTCATGGATCCCATCATCAGAACTGCGTTTTGACAAAAACGGGACCAACTTGGATATATATACTTACAATCAAAAAAAGAATTTTCCAAATCGGTTAAGAAATGACGGAGTTATGGACTAACAAACATAAAAAAAAAAACAAAAACATACAACCGAATTGATAACCTCCTCTTTTGAAATTTTGAAGTCGGTTAAAAAAATTGCTGCAGCATAAACAACTACATGTACGAGTATGATAAAACACCGTGGGACTAATTGTGACTGAAATATTAATGAATTAATAATTATGACATATTAAAACAATAAGTCATTAATTAATGACTTATTATTTTTGACATTTTGATTTTATACTAGAAAGTGTCTAGAGATCTTTTTTTAATTATTTATTATTATTATATTTATTATTTATGTTTTGACGATCGTATTGTGAATTTAATTACATAATATTTTCTTAATTTCGACATATGTATAGAAATTCAATATTTATTTTAAAGATATATATAATAGTATCAATAAATTGCTTTAAATAATTAACTTAATAAAATGTTATATACAACCTTATAACTGACGATTCTAAATTGCTTGTGGCTAGGCCTATTTGAATAAAGAATATTTTAACTTTGACAATTTACGACGCCTACTCCGAGGGCCCATCACCGTGAAACATTCAGTGAGTTCGAGAACTCAACTACCAACTTTACGATTATTCCGCAACTGAAAGGCAGACGATCCGTTTGCTGCTCTTGTGTGTGCAGACAACGTGCTAATATTCCAAGTTATCCATTCACCTATCTAAACATTGACATAGTAGTTATGATTATAAAATCATTCAATCATCAATCACAATAGTGATCTGATTCGACGACGTCATTCCATCGAACCCAAATGATGTGATGTTTTTTTTTCAGTGCGGCGGCGACTAGCAAAATGTCCACGGGAGACATCGTATTGACTGTTCTTGGCGTCACTGCCGGAGTTCTTATACTGGGCTTTGCAGGGAACTACTTTTATAATAAACAGAAAATGAACTAAATAAAGAGTAGGTCACACATGTACTGAAGTTTTTATTTACTTTTTTAAGATTAAGATTCACACAGTGGTGGACACTGACTGTGACTACACATTCTTAACCTTAATTTACAACAAGAGAGGTTGTAATTCTGATATAGGTAAAAAGTTCAAGAAAATAACTTGTTGTATGTAGTTGTGATGTGTTATAATAGACATTTGTTTTGTTTGTGTTACACATCCTTCTAATATTATAAACGCGAAAGTTTGTACGTATGGATGGATGTTTGTTACTCTTTCATGTAAAAACTACTAAATGGATTTTAATAAAATTTTATAATAATACCTATATAGCTTATACATCAAAATAACACATTAGCTACAACTTATAAACATATTGTGTGAATTGTCCAAATACTAATCCTGCGCAGACGAAGTCGCGGACACCAGCTAGTTTTAAATACATATTCTCGTAGCGCCCACGAGCCTTCTGATAACCCAAAATAAACACGGTGACTCCAGCCCAGAACTTTTTTCAACTAACTTTCAATTACTGCCCGTGCGCCTTTCAGAAGGCCATTTTAATGTTTTGACGTTTGCACAAAGAACTTGCGTACGTCAACTGGGCGTCACATGAAGAGTTAAATCATCCCCAAACTATTTACAATTTCATTCAAAATAATCTGTCAAAGTGTTACGATCAAACAAAATATAGTTTGAAAATAAATAATTCAAAACGGAATAAAGAACCGTGGGTCTTTGGTAGGGTACAAGTAGAATGCAAAAAACGTGATACGCTGTATTTAAAATGGATTAAAGATACTAGTAATATGGTAAACCGTCTTGAATATAACAAACAAAGAAACAAAACTAATAAACTAGTAGAAAATCAGCGGAATTTACATTACAAGCAAAAAATAAATACAAGCAAGGGAGATATTAGAAAACTTTGGCAAATTGTGAATGAAATGTCTGGCAAAATATCGTCATCAATAAATTATACTTTAGAAAGGGCCTTCCAATCATTAAACTCTGAGAAACTTGTGGCTGACTTATTTGTAGATAGTTTTAAACAAACAGTACAAAACATAATACCTACTTGCAGTGTACCGCTACTCAATCCGGGAATCTATGGAAAACCAATGGATAGATCAATGTTAATGAAAAAGGCCACCCCGAAGGATATATCTAAAAACATTATGAGGTGTCATAGTAATAAAGCTCCAGGAATGGACGGGGTCCGAGCCGTAGACATTAAAGTCATAGCTGATAAAATTTCATCAGCGGTAGCGCACCTTACAAACAGTAGTTTAACCCATGGATATTTTCCTGACCAGCTTAAGGTGGGATTAGTCGGGCCGGTGCACAAGGGTGGTGATACAAAGTCTTGCACCAAGTATAGGCCTATAACAATGCTACCGATTTTAGATAAAATCATGGAAAAATAGATAAGTACACAAATACATACATTTTATAGCACCCATAACGTTTTTTCCGCGAGCCAGTTCGGATTTCAGCCGAATAAAAGCACTACCATGTTGCTATCCAGGTTTACAGACGAAATAAATCAGCACCTTAATGATCAAAAACATGTACGCATTATTCTTATAGATTACAGTAAAGCGTTTGACACTTTGCGTCACGATTTACTGATACAAAGGCTAGAGGCTACCGGGGTACGTGGGAAACTGTTAGAATGGTGTACGAGCTACTTAAAGAATAGACCGTTCCATGTTAAAATAGGGGACGCTCTTAGCGACAAAGTGCAGGTTACAGAAGGTACCGCACAGGGCTCTGTGCTTGGGCCCCTCCACTATTTAACATACGTCAATGACATGGACAGCTGTATACAAAACTGTAGTATCTACAAATTTGCGGATGATACATGCCTCGTCTCTGCATATAAAGACATAAGGCTGGCTGAAAGAAATCTGCAAAGTGACTTCGACAAAATCTGCATGGTGTCCCACGACGCAGGTCTGGTCCTAAACGCAACCAAGACTAAACTTCTACACGTGCACTCTAGTAATTCAAGAACAGTACGACCGGTCTGTATTGTAGGGCACGATCACCAGTGCTTGCACTCTAGACGGATTCGTTCTAACACTTGTGAATGTCACTCGTTAGAACAGGTTTCTAAAATAAAATATTTAGGTCTTATAATTGACAAACATTTCAATTGGGATGTTCACATTGACTCGGTGTGTGCCAAATTAAGGGTTATGGCAAAAATGTACATCTTACGTAATAGAATACCGTATAATATAAGGCTCGACGTTTACAATGCGTTGGTAGAAAGCATACTTTCCTAGGAGTTGAGTAGTTATGGTCGCACTTTTAAGTCGCATCTTGATAGAATATACAACCTACAGGTTTGTCTACTTAAGCTTGTAGTACCTTCTAACGTCAAGGAGAGTGTGAAGTGTGCTGGGGAACTCTTTAGTATATGCAATGTATTTACCTTTACATACTAAATTCGGGCTCCAGTTTCTAAAGGAAAAATATTTTAGAAGTGAGATCCAACACGTGGTGTCACACCCAAAGACCACTAGACAAGTTTGAAATCGCGTGCTCAGAAACCTCCTTTTCGAATTTTTACCAGATTTGATAAACAAGCTCCCTAAAGAATGGAAAGTCAAAATTACACCGACCAATATTGCGAAGTTTCATAAAAAAGAAATGTTAAATAAATTAAAAAGCGGTATTTAGGCGCGTGGTTAGTACCTTGTATGTAAAACGGGTAGCAAAATTCGTTCATTATTGCCGACATTATTGGATCATCCTGTACCGAGCGGACGCAAACCGGTTCGCTTAGCGCGGCCGGCTGTCGAGAGATAGCGATAAGATTCAGTGCAATGTTTCACTTATTGGATGTAACGCTGGATGTTATTGGATGAAATGTTATATTATATTATATGATGCATAGTGCAAATAGATGTGTAACGATTCACAATATTAATACCTATAGTTAAGTATAACACTGTTATTGTACTAGTTTTTTTTAAGCTGTTGTGGAATGGTGCATCGAGACAAACCAAACTTTGGTTTAACGGTGCAGTTTTAACTAATTGTGAATGTGTTTTTTAATTACTTTAATAAAAAAAAAACTGTATAGATTTTTGTAATTTCGTGGGTTATAATAATTTAATTCGATTTCTGAACGAAATATTAGGAAACAGTTTCCGGTATGCTACCATTGGCTATCACAGTTGACACATGTCATTTTTTGAAAAATGGACGGCGGTATAGCTGGCTCACGAACACGTGGAAAGTAAATTGCATTTTTTAATGATAATCCGTGACTGTCGAGTATGTTTTCATGCTAAAAGTTGCTAATGAATAGGTAATTCTTAAATGGAGATAATTAGTTCGCATTTTTAGAGCTGAAATTCTGCGAAATCTTGGGTTGAAATAATATGTACTTTGTGAAGTCGCTTGGGTCGAAGCTAGTACTAAAAATATCTTAATGTTTTTAGTTTCTGGCTTTATTATGCAGGTTTAAGAAATATTACTAACTTAAAAAATCGGCCAAGAGCATGTCGGGCCATGTTCAGTGTAGGGTTCCGTTGTTAACCAATGAAATCACTTTAAAAAAAAACAATAAGAAGTAAAAGGAAATACTTTCCCTGCGTTACATACGTCTTTTACTAAGGGAAGACTTTATATGATAACTCAAAAACGGCTTAACTGATCATGTCTGCTATAGTTTTCGTTGAAAGTCTTTATTAAGTTTTACTTTCTATTTTTTTCATATTTTTTGGACCCATAGTTCAAAAGTTAGAGGGAGAAACACATTTTATTTTCTTTTCGAATCAATATTTCCGAAAATATTCACTTTATCATTACGAGTAAATGTCTGTTACCCTACACGTGACCCTGGGTGGTAATAAAAGTGCAACAAAACTGGCAACCGTATTGTCTTCTCGAAGATCTCACGGTTCAAAAAATAAATGCCATACGATTATTATTATCTACTTGATAGAAAAAAGTTGGAACTCATGATAGTGCGCCAAGTTCGAATTTCAAAATGATTTTATCCACTAGCCGCTAAAGTGGACTTTTGGACGCAGATTTTGAACGATACGATGGTAAGACTTTCCGAGCTGTTGAGGTGAAAATAACTACATATTGTTTGTGGTGCAAAGTTCACACTTTAATGGAATGGAGTGGGAAACGCCATCGACGCTTACGTCAGTGTCAGCTTACGTAAAACAATATTAATATGTTGTAAAATGTTTTGCATGGATTAGTCATATTTGTGATAACGAGTTGATGAGTCATAAATAAACCACATGAAATTCCGTTTATTTAACGGTTCCTGTTCCCGGTCGCAACTGATATCGCTACTTATACGGTAATCAATGTTTGGACATTCAGCCTTTATAATGCAAAACTTATTTTGGGCTATACTTGATCTTTAGCTACGTTGTACGTTGTGTGTTGTGTGTGCGTTGTAAGGAAATCTCTTAAATTACTGGAAAACTTCGGAAAAGCGAGAATATCGGCGGTCAACCATATGACCGTAGACAAATCAGTGCTACTTGGGCCGTTATTCATTTGATCAATGGTCATCAAGTGTTTTACAAACCGGTCAATAATATTGACCGCTGTTCTTTGACCTAAAAGTGTTATTAACCCTCACAATAATACCAGTTTACAAGTGTTTTACAAACCGGTCAATAATATTGACCACTGTTCTTTGACCTGAAAGTGTTATTAACCCTCACAATAATACCAGTTTACAAGTGTTTTACAAACCGGTCAATAATATTGACCACTGTTCTTTGACCTGAAAGTGTTATTAACCCTCACAATAATACCAGTTTAGTAAAATCAACTTTTTAGTAAACTGAGGCAGCCTTACAAGCACAAATTAAATTATTCTTATATTATGGGTGCAGCTGAAAGCTGAAGGAAGTTTATTTCCTTATTACTTATTTCACTAGTTAAGTAGTTAGCAATCCTATTTTTAATGAAATAAAAGGCTTCTCCAGGACCGACTGGTTTGTTTGCTTTGCCTTTTTTTATATCTGTAGAAGTCGACGCCGGCACCACACCTCTAACGCATTTTGACCCGAATAGTCCATCTCTTTGAGCCATAAAGGACAATCTAAAACACCAAGGAACATATATGTAAGATCTTAGTTTGCCTTTGTTCAACGCAAGCCCTTTTCCAATTTACTTGTGGTCGCGGTCGGTGCAGCATTCTTTATGTTTTCACGATCCTATTGTGAATTTAACTACATAATACGACCTGTTTAGCCTAGTTGGTAGTGACACGGCCTCCGAAGCTAGAGGTCCCGGGTTCGAATCCCGGTCAGGGCATTATTTGTGCATTTAGCATGGATTTTGTTCTTGGGTCTTGGATGTTCTCTATGTATTTTAAGTATATATTTATCTATATAAGTATGTATATCGTCGCCTAGTACCCATAGTACAAGCTTTGCTTAGTTTGGGGCTAGGTCGATTTGTGTAAGATTGTCCCCCAATATTTTAACTTTATTTAATTTAAATAATATTTTAAGAGGGCGCAGTACGTTTGGTTCTCCATACAAACGTATTTATGCTCTCATTTTAAAACGCCATGCTAGAATAACATGAAACTTTGTATACACAATGGGATCCAGCTTGTCTAGGGCGGAAATTAGTTTCTGTTGCTTGAAATTATAATGGCGAAAAAATACAGCGATTATTAAGGTTTTCAGCAAGCCGTAAAAAACTCAAAAAACCGCAGAATTTTTTTTCTTTTTCAATTTCTAGCAACAGAAACTGGTTTCCGACCTAGGTATGCCGGATCCCATTGTGTATACAAAGTTTCATGTTATTCTAGCATGGCGTTTTAAAATGAGAGCCTAAATACGTTTGTATGGAGAACCGCTCCACACCGATCGTACTGCGCCGTCTTAATTTTGACATGTCTACAGCAAATCAATATTTATTTTAAAGAATAATAGCATCAATAAATTGCTCTAAATAATTAATTATTATAATAACATGTTATAACTGACGAATATTTTGACTCGACTTGACTGGACATGTCTTTTCTTCCATACCTCTCTATCGTCACTTCTCCTTCTCTCCACTCACACTCCTTCCTCTGCGTATCGTCTCTCATGCAATCCATCCACCTTTTAATTGGCCTACCCCTCCTCTTACATCCCTCCACATTCATGCCTAATGCCTTTCTTGTCACATAACTATCATCCGATAACATGCTAATACCACCGTAGGCGATTAGCTCTATGGGTGCTATTATCAGGCTTCCTCTTTCTTCCTCTTTCCTTAGCTTTCTAATTATAATAGCTTTCTATATTATAATATAATCACTATACAGGATGTTTGGTAACAGGATGCAAAGACTTTCAGGGGTGATAGAGGAGGTCATTTTAGATATTTTAGACACAACTTGCTTTAGTACACAGTCTCTTAGTTTCTAAGATGTGCACCATTTTATTTTGAAAATTGTATGTTTTCCATACTACCACACATTAGGAAAATGTTTAGAGTCTTTTCAATGTTCCCTTTTTTTTGGTTTATCGTAATTTTTCACGCCAAAATTATCCTAAGTGATTAGGTTCTTACTTCGAACTACAAGAACTTAGAAAATAACGGGTTAATTTTTTTCATTCCAGTATGAAAATGTATGGAGAGAAATTCGCATCTGAATACCATGTGAATACAGACAGTAAAAATTCGTTAGTCCCAATTTAATTCAATTCAATGCTTGTATCTTTATGCTGTTTATATCTGTAATTCTTTTTTTGAGGTGTGCAATAAAGCATATTGTATTGTATTCAATTAATTTCAAAAACTTCCTTAGTTCCTACAGCTTCTGAAAAATTACGATAAGCCAAAAAAAAGGGATCATCAAAAAAATGTCTAGTTTGGTTTATGGCGTCTAATTTGTAAGCACCTTGTATAGGCGGTAGAGATACATAGTAACTCACTAGAAGAGGTAGGTATTTAATTATGTATGTAGTTTACTATTATTTCAGAACAAATAGCAGTTTCGCTGAAATAAAATATCTACAGGAAACCGCATGGATTTTCCCGGTCAGACACGGTGACATTGCCCCGATATAACGGTGACATTAATGTTTCGGCCCCCGTCCGTGAAGGTTGTTCAGTTTATTAATTTATACATAGTCTTTTGACGGCCTGAAAATGTGGGAAATAGTGGTTGTGGCACTTTACGTTGGAACTAATGTAAGTTGATTTTTATATAACATTTAGTAAGTTATTTAGTATGTATTTTTTACACGACTGCGCGACGCAAAGGAGGGTAATGTGTTTAACAGTCTATGTATGTATGTTTGTTCCTTTGTGGCACTTTAGAGACCAAACGCGTCGGCTGATTTTGATGACTCTTAGGTCAATCGATGCATTTTGATTGTCCAAAAGTCACTAAAGACATTTTTTACGCAGTCGGTTTTTTTTTAAATTTTTACAAGCTTTTATTTACTTTCACCTGTCCCGTTGTCGGTCTGGTAATCAAATCTTGCAAGTTAAATTTGATCCTTTTCCCAGTTTCCGATTGAGCTGAAACTTTGCATGCATGTATAAATCGGATGGCATTGCAATATTATTATGACATAGAGCTGATCTGATGATGGAGACTGCAGGTGGTCATAGCAATTCCTAAACTACACAAGATAAACCTATCGTGTTCGGGCTGATTCGGACCGACTCAACAAGTAGTTTATGAATGCTTGTACCAAAAAACAAATTTTTGACCAAGAATTTATTAATTTTCCTTGTTTAATTACTAGTAAGATAATGTTAAGCCATTGTTGTCGATCGCTTTGGCTTAGTTGGTAGCGACCCTGCCTACGAAACTGGAGATTCCGGTTTTGATTCCCGGTCAGGGCATGAATATTTGTTCCTGAGTCGTGGATGTTTTCTATACATACACGAGTGAAACGAAGATTTTTCGGAAAAATCTTTCGTATTCCTCTACTGGTCGCATTTCTTGGCCGATTCTCGTGAATTATTTGTGAGTTGGTTTGATAATTATGTATATAGATTTTTTTGTCAAGTTAGTACTGAGCTCGGAATTTTGCCGCAAAGATAGGCCATCTTCGAGCGCATGAGCGCCAAAACGCTGGATACTCTGGATAGGAGTCGGAGTGGTCGCCATGGCCGACAACGGTCGGACTGATCATATTGTAGTAGTATACAACGTAGGTACAGACCCGGAATTGGATTTCTGGGCCTCTTCGTACCTTCATCATCATCATCATGTCAGCCGATAGACGTCCACTGCTGAACATAGGCCTCCCCTAAAGATTTCCACAATGACCGGTACAGCGCCACCCAGCGGACACCCGCGACCCTTACCAGGTCATCAGTCCACCGTGTGGGGGGCCTGCCCACGCTACGCCTTCCGGTACGTGGTCGCCACTCGAGAACCTTTCCGCCCCAACGGCCATCGGTGCTGCGTGCCTTGTCACAGTGAAAATCAATGTGAAAGCTGCTTGATATCTCATATTACTGTCACTGTGACAAGGTACCAAGTGGCCCAGAAATCAAACTGCTCGACTGTACATCGTTATTTAGTATACATAGTACAAGCTTTGCTAAGTGAGACGTTTGTTGTGTAAGTTAATATTAAATGTAGGCTAAAGCGTATTACAATACAACATCAAATATTACCTCTGAGAGAACGGTTTGGGACTGAATTTCTACCTCTAAGTGGTTACTAATGTGCCTATTTTAGCTTTTTTACCAACTTCAATAGAAGGTAGGAGGTTCTCCGTTCGTCTGCATGTTTGCTTTTTTTATGTATGTATCTTCCCCGATAACTCTTGACCACGTTGGCTGATTTTGATAATTCCTTTTTGTTTCAAAGCAGGCACCCCGACATTAGTCCTATATAAATTTGGTGAAGGTCTGATGATGGGATCTAGGTGGAATCGAGGGAACTCCTCGCATTTGATAGGCACGCATAATATATGCCGATTTCGGCATTGGCTCACGGAAACCACAAATTATGGCATAGCAAGTACAAATTATAAAACATAATATTAGTAATGTGTTGGTTATAATATATGTAAGTATTTGTTGTCCTTGTTATTGTTATTGCTATTTTACATGTATATTTCTTCGGCATATTTAGCCTAGTTGGTCACTACCAACTAGCGTGGCTGGAATGCCGTACATACAACATACATATGCCAGCCATTTTAGCGTAGTTGGTTTATTTTTAGGGTTCCGTAGTAAATAACCCATAGTTCCACTATGCCCGTCCGTCCGTCGGTCTGTCCGCGACTTAGCTGAGTAACCGTTACTACTAGAAACCTGTAAGTTGGCATTGGTACTTTACTCATAGCAACCACGCCGATAAAACGGCAGCATAACATTTAAAAAAATAGGGTATCTTCCCAACATTGGAGAACAGTGGAGATGCAAATTCTTTGTTGTACAACTCATCATGTGGGGTATCGTTGGATAGCTCCTTTAAAAGCAACGGGGGTTTCCAGATAACATTTTTAAATTTAGTTACTTGTTCTCGTGATATTAAACTTTAAAGTGCAAAGTTTTGGCTACTGGTGAAAACAAAAACGTAGTATTATATATAATCAGGGCTCGGAACCGGTTAATCTCAAAATCCTGAAATAGCCAAATATTTTTAATTAGTTTATGCTCTTTATGTAGGACTCAATAATGTATTTGGGCTATTACTTCATATTGTTAGATTGCCTGATAAAACATGAAATAGTAGACGAAAGAACGATAAGAACTAAAAAAATATCGGTATTGTTGTATGGACAGAATACCGTTTCCGAGCCCTGTATATAATGAATACACATACATACATAAACTCACGCCCATATTTCCAAACGGGGTAGGCAGAGAACACAAAAATTAATTTCAGTGCCACTTTTAGCAACTGTAGGTTTATAGATGGAGTAAATGTGATATTGCAGTGACAGGTTGCTAGCCCATCGCCCACAACACACTTCAAACTGGTTCCCATAGTCGACTCTTAGGACAACCAAGGGAAGAAAGGGGGTGGTGTTATTTTAACCCCGCATCACATTTTCAAGGAAAAATATCACAGCTAAGTAGACATTAGGTACTAGTTAAAGAGAAATAGACGAACTTAAGAATGTACTAGGAAAAGCCAACTTTCGTACTACATATTTCCATTGATAGTTTACTTAGATAAAGTTGTAACTTGTGTCAAACGTATAGTAAATACGTATATAAGTATGTGAACTTTTAAGTCCTCCCAAGTGGGCAACTACGGAACCCTACACGCACTTAGCCGTTTTTTGTAATGTTAATAATAAACAAATACATAAATTAATTTTATTGTACACATCAGTTTTATACAAGGTGATACATACTTGAATTAGTTGTACAAAATAATTATATACTAGGTCGAAATTTTCGGCCCCTATACTAGGTGTGAAACCTGTGTCTTAGGGGATTGAGTTCGTAGAATACAGAGTCGTAACTAGCGTGTATTGTAATAGAAGCATACTTTACCTTTTTTATTTGCAGGTAGCTCACGCAACGGCTGACTCCAAAAGTTACAACCTCACGATGCGATTGGATAGAATCGGGTAAGTAAATTCACAGTTTTATGTACAATACTCGTATTTAACCATGAAACCATACTTGTATTTATGAACATGATAATGACTCATGTTATTACCAATTACCCGACTTCATATAATGGTAAACACAAAATATTTCGCATTTTTTTCCCTGGTGAGTCCCGGGAACCATAGAGAGCTGTGGCCATTTTATAAAAATTAGCACACTGACTTAACTTATAATTTTTTTTAAAATTTAATGTTATATTTACTCAGAATCGAAAACTCTACTCATACCTATACATTACACGACAAAATAAAAATATGTATTCATTAATTATACCACAGTTATATAAATATGCCAAAAGTATAACTAACTAAATATATCAGTGTCTCTTGCAGTTATAAAATCTATATATTATAAAACAAAGTCGTGTTAGCTACCCCTACACTCAAGAACAGCTGGGTCGATTTTTATGGTTATTGCTTTTTTGGATTTGTTTTCGCTTCGAAGAGCAGAATAACTATTAAAATGTCGGTAAAATAAGTATATAAAAAAACAGTTTCTCATACATTTGGTACAGAACCTTCAAGAAAAGAGCGTACTCCCATCTTCAAGGCCGGCAACGCACTTAAAACCTCTCTGGTGTTGCGAGAGTCCATGGGCGGCGTAAATCGCTAACCATCAGGCGATTCGTCTGCTCGTTTGCCTCCTACGTCATAAAAAAAAACAGAACGGGTCGGGGGCGGAACGAAGAAAGTAAATTATAAATTAAGATAAAAATATGAAATTACTACGAAATTAATGAAAAGATCATATATTCCGTTACTTTCATACAAGCGTGATAAAGTAACAGAATGGATTAGGACGCTTTTTTCTCTAAACCTATAATAATCATAAATTTCAAAATTCTGAGAAAGTCAGTGTAAGGATAATGTAATAATGTTTCACGTCCTAATACCCCTATCTCTTTTCTTCTGCAACCTTGAGCTACCCAATGCCATAGAGAAAATAAGTAAGAATAGAGAGCTAACTGTATACATCATTTTTTACTTATTATTTCGTAGTCGACATCTAGTGTCAAATAGCGGAATTATCAGTACTGCTATAAAGATACTAGATGTCACGTATGTCGCTACTGACGAAAAGTGTATTCATCAACAATTTACTACTAATATTTAAAGCACAATGAGTTCAAAACAGAGTTCCGGTTAATCGGGTTATAATATTTTCGGCATATTACATTCGGCATAATATGGACCCGGGTATGTCCTAAAACTACGACCAAGACCATCGGCAATTTGACTTGTCAGAAGTTCTCAAGCCGCCCGAAGGATTCTAATTTGGCTTAACGACTGGGTTTGGGTTTTAGTGGTTTTACGAGTATGGTATATGTAGGCGAATTTATGAAGACCACCGGGGGATGGGCAGCAGCATCCCTGGAGTGCGGTGGAGATACTGCGATCGCCAACCCGCATGCCAAGCGTAGCGATTATGGCATATACCCCTCGTGAATTTGGGGGAGGCCCATGTCCAGCAGTGGACGTCCTTTGGCTGATATGGTGGGTTATAATATTAGCTAAAAATGGTTGAGCATTCGATTGTTCGTTCGTCACGGCCTCTATTGTTGAGTAGCAGTACTGATAATTCCGCTATTTGACGCTAGATGTCGACTACGAAATAATAAGTAAAAAATGATGTATGAAGTCATATGGAGTGAGCTCTCTATTCTTACTTATTTTCTCTATGCCAATGCTGAGTAATGATCTCTTCCAATTTAGCCCATTCTGTGCTTTCCTCATCCAATGTTTGTCAGCCCCTTGAACCAAATCGTCAATCGATCTCGCGGGTTGCCTTCCTACATTTCTGCGGCCCGCGGTCTCCACTCCTGAAACTTTTCCCCCCATTTTCCATCGGACCTGCGGCATTATATGGGCCGCCCACTTCAATAGCTATAGTTTTAGCTATGCCGTTTAGTTTTGTTCTCCTGCGGATTTCGGTACCATGTTACTGACCTGATCGCGAAGAGAAATCCTCAACATAGCTCTTTCCATAGAGACCCCTATTATTATGGTACCCATACACGGCCACATGTTTTTATATACTGATTAATAACGGGCAATTTCAGTTCACCATTATCGTTACCGGCCTATATAATATACTTAACGACTTGCTTAGTTGGTAGTGATCCTGCATACGAAGCCGGAGATCCCGGGTTCGAATCCCGGTCACGGCATTTTTTGTGCCTTTACATATTGTTCCAGGGTATTGGATGTTTCGTACGTATTTAAGTATGTATTTATCTATTTATTCGAAGATGTATGCAGGTTTCCTCACGGTTTTTTCCTTCACCGAAAAGCTAACGGTAAATATCAAATGATCTTCCGCACGTTCGAAAACCTCATTGGTACATACGAGTTGGTACTAATCCACAACCGCCGCTTGGCATCCGCATGCTTGAATTAATCATCATCATAAATCAGCCGATGGACGTCCACTACTGGACATAGGCCTCCCCTAAAGAGTGCCACAATGACCGGTCCTACGCCACCCGCATCCAGGGGACTCCCGTGACCTATGCCAGGTTGTCAGTCCACCTTGTGGGGCGTACCCACGCTGCGCCTTCCAGTACGTAGTCGCCACTCGAGAAAATTTCCGCCCCAATGGCCATCGGTTCTACGTGCAAAACATGCATGCTTGAATTACTAGGCTTTATTTTCAAATATCCATACGCCTGCGGTTTTTGAGTACCTACTCCAAGACAAAAAAGTCCTTCATCTTCCTCAAGCCGTGTCTGGCGGTTCTGATTCCTTGGTAGGTTCTGAACTGTAGAATATATCAAGTTCGCTGTCACTGTCCAGTATACTGTTAAGAAGAGTTAGCGCTCTGCGTAGAGGTGAATGGGTCAGCGCCTGGGTCCGCGCCGGCGCCGCCGGGACAGCGAAGAGCGCGCGCCGGCGCCCGAGCTGGACGCCGGTGAGAGGCTGTATCCGTAGTGGGATAAGGGAGAGCAAAGTAGCATTACTAATTTGACCGCGTATTAAACGGAAGAAATATTTTATAAGATTTAGGTTTCTTCTGGTCTCGAGGGAGGTATAATTAACCATTCCCAGAATATATAGAGTGGGGTACAAACGAGGGTAATATCCGTAGAGTTTATGGAAGAGAAAGCGTACGAAGGTTTTTTGCACTCTCTCCAACAAAAGCGTGTGCTGTTTTTCATGGGGACTCCATATAATGGAATTCGTCTCGAGACGGCTTCGAACATATGCATTATATAATACACTAAAAGCATTTTGAGAATTAAAGGATTTAGATTAGCGGATTACAAAGCCTAAACATTTTCTAGCATTACTGCAAGTGGTAACAATATGGTCATTTTAATGTCAGGTGTGGATCAAATCTAGTGCCGAGATCTCGACGTGTGTTGGAGATAGTTGTCCTCTATTTTATAGTCAAAGTGTAAATTGTATGGGCACGGTTGTACGACATTATTACGCATTTGTCTTCATTGAGAGTCTGTTTATTTTTTAAACTCCATTCGCAAACACTATCAATGTCCTGTTGTAATTCAGTACAATCAATAGGACCACATACGGGTTTTACTAGTTTTAAATCATCAACAAATATTAAGCATGTGCAGTATTTTATGGAAGCTGGCAAGTCATTTATTAAAATAAGAAATAGGAGAGGACCAAGGTCCTTGAGACGAGGACCAAGGTCCTTGAGACGAGGACCTTGCCCTATCCCTGATAAAACAGGGTATAGATTAGACTTGCTCTGACCATATTGGACAAATGGAATGGCGGCCCTATACAAACATATCACTCAAATTAATAAAATTTACGAGTATAATGTTATTTTTTACAGATTAGTAAAAATGGACGTCAACGACTATTGCAGAGCTTCTGGGTAAGTTTAACGAGGAATGGGCAGATTATAGGCACAGAAAACAACCTAAACAAAATACACGATATTAGGGGTGAAATTTACATGACCAAATAGAGTTTGAGTGAAAACCCAAGTAGCACAAAAGTGCGGTATTACAGCATTTTAACGGTGCACTGGTGAAATTTTAGCTGCATATATCAGTGTAGACAGCGCATCCTCTTCATATCTCTAATTTGGGAACAAATTATGCAGCACATAGCTGCAAAACGGAATTATATTGGAATTTGTAAGGATAACAGCTGTCTTATTCAATGAAGCGGCCTTAGTCATTCATCTGAGAACTCTATAAATGGCATTCTAATCTATTCTATTAAAATCTGTAAATGCAATTCAATTCAAACAATTTATTCTCAGAAAATGGTTCCATACACACAATTACAATTAAAACAAAATGTGGGTTAGGCCATAACATACTATTGTTTTACAGTTATGTGACACCGGCAGAACTCGCACTATCCACAGCTACTGCAGTAATCGTGGACACCAATCCCAAGGGACACACCTCAACCACAGAAGCGTATTGCGGAAACTCAACCTCGCCGGAGGAACATCTGACTACAACAAGCACCTCAACCTCGGGAGCGGGCGACAGTACCTTAAGCACCACAATGGACTCCAGTAAAGTAGGCGATATAACCTTAAATACGACAAAGGCCTCGGGTGAAGCAGCGGGTGACATTACCTCAAGTACAACAGAGGCTTTGAGTAAAGCAGCGGTTGACAATGCCTCAAGTACGATAGAGTCCTTGAGTAAAGCTGCGGGTGACAATACCTCAAGTACAACAGAGGCCTTAAGTAAAGCAGCGGGTGACAATACCTCAAGTACGATAGAGACCTTGACTAAAGCTGCGGGTGACAATACCTCAAGTACAACAGAGACTTTGAGTAAAGCAGCGGTTGATAATACCTCAAGTACGATAGAGACCTTGACTAAAGCTGCGGGTGACTATACCTCAAGTACAATAGAGGCTTTCAGCAAAGCAGCGGGTGACAATACCTCAAGTACAACAGAGGCTTTCAGTAAAGCAGCGGGTGACAATACCTCAAGTACGATAGAGACCTTGACTAAAGCTGCGGGTGACAATACCTCAAGTACAACAGAGGCTTTGAGTAAAGCAGCGGTTGATAATACCTCAAGTACGATAGAGACTTTGACTAAAGCTGCGGGTGACAATACCTCAAGTACAACAGAGGTTTTCAGTAAAGCAGCGGGTGACAATACCTCAAGTACGATAGAGACCTTGACTAAAACTGCGGGTGACAATACCTCAAGTACGATAGAGACCTTGACTAAAGCTGTGGGTGACAATACCTCAAGTACAACAGAGGCTTTGAGTAAAGCAGCGGTTGATAATACCTCAAGTACGATAGAGGCCTCGAGTAAAGCAGCGGGTGACAATACCTCAAGTACAACAGAGGCTTTCAGTAAAGCAGCGGGTGACAATACCTCAAGTACAACAGAGGCTTTCAGTAAAGCAGCGGGTGACAATACCTCAAGTACGATAGAGACCTTGACTAAAGCTGCGAGTGACAATACCTCAAGTACAATAGAGGCTTTCAGTAAAGCAGCGGGTGACAATACCTCAAGTACGATAGAGACCTTGACTAAAACTGCGGGTGACAATACCTCAAGTACGATAGAGACCTTGACTAAAGCTGTGGGTGCCAATACCTCAAGTACAACAGAGGCTTTGAGTAAAGCAGCGGTTGATAATACCTTAAGTACGATAGAGGCCTCGAGTAAAGCAGCGGGTGACAATACCTCAAGTACAACAGAGGCTTTCAGTAAAGCAGTGGTTGATAATACCTCAAGTACGATAGAGGCCTCGAGTAAAGCAGCGGGTGACAATACCTCAAGTACAACAGAGGCTTTCAGTAAAGCAGCGGGTGACAATACCTCAAGTACAACAGAGGCCTTAAGTAAAGCAGCGGGTGACAATACCTCAAGTACAACAGAGGCTTTGAGTAAAGCAGGGGTTGATAATACCTCAAGTACGATAGAGGCCTCGAGTAAAGCAGCGGGTGACAATACCTCAAGTACAACAGAGGCTTTCAGTAAAGCAGCGGGTGACAATACCTCAAGTACAACAGAGGCCTTAAGTAAAGCAGCGGGTGACAATACCTCAAGTACAACAGAGGCTTTCAGTAAAGCAGCGGGTGACAATACCTCAAGTACAACAGAGGCCTTAAGTAAAGCAGCGGGTGACAATACCTCAAGTACGATAGAGACCTTGACTAAAGCTGTGGGTGACAATACCTCAAGTACAACAGAGGTTTTGAGTAAAGCAGCGGTTGATAATACCTCAAGTTCGACAGAGGCCTCGAGTGAAGCAGCGGGTGACAGTACCTCAATTACGACAGAGGATTCGCGCAAAGCAACGGGTGACAGTACAAGTTCATCCGTGACGGAAGAGTACATACGTCCCGTTACAGGCGCAACAGTTGAAGCAACCCCATCCACAGCACGAGTTGAGGGAGCAGGATCCACTGGCGCTTCGTGAGTACTCGTTAATAATTTCCAACCGGAGTGAAAAATTTATCACCCCGTAAAAAAATTTCCACTCTTTTTTTTTAATATGCAACCACTGAGTAGGCAGAAGTATATTTACCGAGATAAAGACAATCCGGCACCGGCGCAGACACCGGCTCCCCGGACCTGTACTGTAAAGTTGTAAGTGATCTCATGATAACATGATAAATCATGTAGTTATGGCCGCGCGCGGGCGAAGGACTGGGTGTTGGGCGGGATATATTGTTAAGCTCGTATTTACGAATGGTTTTTGAAGACTTTAAAGAGGATTTGATTTTCTTTATGGGTATAGATAAATCAATAAACATTAATGCGTTTTCTTTTCAGGACTCAAAAAGATAAAGGGAAGAAAATAAATTGGAGTATCTATGGATATCTGCTGCTTTCTCTTCTTCTAGCTGCTATTGTGATCTGGGTCAGCTATATGATATACACCAGACACCAAGCAAAAAGTTACGGTAAGAATCTAAAACCTACACGATTACCCCCATATTCATGGACCTCTATCAAACCTATTTTAGTTAAGATGCCGCTAAAGTTCTCCTTATCTGACACTTTGACATTTATGATTTTTATATATCACTAAGGACTTTTAAGTAATTGTTATTAATCGTATTTGGACGCTCAGACACCATATACATCTCTGAGATATTAAATTAATTTTATATACTTTTTGTTTATTCGGACATCTCGTATTCAATACGTCCTTAATATTTGTAAATTTATTTCATTTAATTGTTAATCAGTATATTTTTTAATCATTATTATTAAACTGACAATAATAATTGTCAGTTTTTTTTAATTGTATAAATTCACGCTTTGACATGTAAAAGTGCCCTTCTGGCCTATTTGCATAATAAATATTTGGTTTTGATTTTATGTTTGTGAGAAAGGGACACGACGAATTTTAGTTAATACATGTTTGTTAAGTTTTATGAATATGGGGGTTACTATTTAATTTCATATTACAATGTGACGAAGGCCTGGACGGAGATGCCTGGATGCAACTAGGAGGAGGAAGCACTCAGAAGGGACTCAGGGAGATCACAGGGAGAGGTCATTGCTCAGCAATAGTAATTAATAGAATTATTTCATTATCGTACTTCGACCCGTGAGATCTACGAGAAGACAAGTACGGTTGCCAGTTTGTTGCACTTTTTGCACCACCCGGGGGTCACGTGTACAGTAACGGTGGGCACTCCTTACGGACGTGGTGCAACTTCGACCCCCTTTCTAATAATGTAATGAAACAGGTGGTGGCCACTAGAGAACCTTTTCGCCCGAACGGCCATTGGTTCTACGTGAAATGTGCCCCCGCCAACTACTGGAAGGCGCTGCGTGAGTAGTCCCCCCCACAAGGTAGACTGACAACCTGGTAAAGAGCCCGTGAGTCCGGTAGATATGTGTGGCGCAGGACTGGCGATTGTGGCACTCTTTGGGGGGGGGGGGGGGGGGGGGGGGCTATGTTCAGCAATGGATGTCCTTCAGTTGATATAATGATGATGAATGAAACGGGTCACTTACGGCTTTAAGGTGGAATATCACTCGACATTTTTCGGAACAATATGCGGTTCTTAATCACGAGCGTTTGCGTTTAAAACGAATGGGGGAGGGGTTCAACAATAATGATTTGCAATGTTTATCTTATATCAGAATGTGTGTGATTAGGTATTAAATTATAAGAAAAATGCCTTAATCATGATAATATCAGCCAAAGAACGTCCACTGCTTCATCCTTCATAATGCGCACTTCTAAGGTTTGGAATTCTCTGCCGGCGTCTGTATTTCCGAGTTCATATAACCTAAACCTTTTTAAGGCACGAGTGAATACGAGTAGGCATCTTCTGGGTGAGCTCGCTTCATCGTCGGCCTCATCTTTGCCCCCTGGCTAGATGCTGGCCAAGAGCAATCCCATTTTTGCTACAATGGCCGGTTCTGCGCCGCATCTAGCGGATTCCCGGGACCTTCACCACGTCAGCTGTCTACCTTGGGGCCTACCCACGCTGCGCCACACGGTACGTGAAAAATGTGTTAACTGAGTATTTTTTGTTGACAGTTTTACCGGCAACCGCCGCTGAAGCGACGCCATTAAACCACATCACGACGACAACGTAGTTACCAGCGATCTACTTTAAATGTAATTTCAATATATTTATTTATAATAAGAGTAAATTATTAGATCCGTTGAATAAAGCTGATTTTACTAGCACATTGGCAAAGCTACGCTGTCACCTATATATCAATAATGTCAGTTTAAAGAGGGTGGTGACAGGGTGTTTTTTTAAATTGGAGATGGCTAATGATCGGTATACTTTAGAAAATTTATGTATTGTAATAGTAGATTACGATACAAGTGCAGAGAACAGAATATTCGCAACGAGTGGTGATACATAGAAACACGACCAAAGGGAGTGTTTTA
This sequence comes from Notocelia uddmanniana, assembly GCA_905163555.1. Classification (NCBI taxonomy): domain Eukaryota; kingdom Metazoa; phylum Arthropoda; class Insecta; order Lepidoptera; family Tortricidae; genus Notocelia; species Notocelia uddmanniana. The sequence continues at coordinate 2,484,485 of LR991059.1, forward strand.
AATCGACACGAGTTGCGAATTACCTGTTCGCACGTGTATCGTACAACGTTTTATAGCACATATGGCTCTTTAAAGTTTTGACATGTGCACGTAATCTGATGATTACCGCACTCGTGCGGTAAAGTAGCACCATATGTACTGTAAATTAATGTTTTTCTATCACAAATTAACAAATATCTCCTGGACATTTTTATTAATATAAGGGATTTATAATCACGTAAATTTAAGACTCGAGATGACGCGACCAAGTATGTTGTGACAGTTCCAAATAACGTGTCAATCAGGTGAATATATTTAATTTGAGAATCTATTGAATTAAAATTGTACTATTTGCACACATTATTGTGTGTGTGTGTGTGTGTGTGTGTGTGTGTGTGTGAGTGTCTGTGTGTGTGTGCTGTGTGAATGCCGTATAAATCAACAAATCCTGCTCAATTAGTTAAAATGATGCCAGGATTTCTCCATTGTGATAAATCATTTGTTGGGATTTCGAACTTTAACTAATTAGAACAGGAACAGCCAGATGAGTCAGAATTTCAGGCTTTTCCAACATAACAAAATTTGTAGTTCAATTTTCCCTATTTAGTCCTCCAATATTTTGTATCATTCGCGGTTTAATTTCAGCATTAGGTATATTATTTTTCTAACTGATACATTTCGCGTGAACACGAGTACCTATGTCATGCTATTTCTCATGCCTACTCTTTTTTCCTGAAATCGCGAACTATTCATGATAGTTTTAACTTAACCTAACTGAATAAGCTCTTTGCGATATTAAAAAAGACTTGTGGAGTTAACTAAAACTTTATATAAACTGAAATTCAAACCTCAAAAAAATTTCAGTTTGAATTTCAGGAAAAAAGGGTAGGCATGAGAAATAGCATGACGTAGGTAACATTTTATTTTTACATATGAAAATTGAATGGTGTAGGTATATAATAAGATTAATAAGTGTTCCGGACGTTTGTATTTTAGTTTTTATTTTAGTTTAGGTAGGTGCATTTCATAACTTTGACGATAAAGAGGAAAACCCACCTCACCCCGTAGTGCCTCGTATTTGGAGAGAGAGGGGTTTTCATACAAAGGTGATTTTGGAAGATTGTTGGATCGTTTTTTTTTTATTTTGCGTATTACTATAGCTCCATTTTATATTGGAATACATTATTTTTGTAGCAGTAGCCTTAAAGTCCCTTCTCACCCCCCTGTCAAACCTTCTCTCCCCATTTATAACACACCTCTCCCCGCGAAACCTACTCACCCCGTTTTACGGTACTTTACTTTTACTTATTCTGTATTTATAATATAAACTTCATGTAAAATTATAAATATGCGAAAATTTTCGCAAACATCGGACGACGAAGAATAACGTGAAGGCGGGTTCCACCAACTTACGATTACATACCGGTCAACGTTAAATATGGCGCCGGCAGCTGTCATTCCATACAAACTTGACAAAGTTTCCGTACAATAAGATTTTTTTAAACAATACCGACGACGACGTTTTGGTGCAACGCGCCCTAAATAGTAATAAAAATTAAAAACTTTTTTCGGGGGCAAACAAGCGTACGGCCCGCCTAATGGCAAGCGGTCACCGCAGCCTGCAACTCCTAGGGGTGTCACATGCGCATTGTCGACCCTTTAAGAATTTATACACTCCTTTCTTGAGGAACCCCATACTGTAGTCCGTCGGGAAAACCTCGGCAGGGAGCTCATTCCACAATCGGAGCGTCCTAGGTCCCTTTTTAGAGATCACATACATAATTGCCAAGAAAATGAAAAAAAAAATCTTCGTTCCATCGTCGCATTAAGGATGATTACATACATGAAACTGGCTACATCTATTAACTAAATATGTATTCATCAGTGTCAGTTCACAACTTTCTCGAATCTTTTGATGGTTAGAAATTGTTTCTGAAACAACTCACTTCGACAGCTCAACTCAATTGTATGATGCTCCGTATCACAAATACTATACTACTACTTCTACTAGTGTCTAAAGGATGATTCACGGTAGGACGTTCCGTGTCCGGGCCGGCCCGTTTTCTTCTAGGGAAATACGCCGGCCGTTGCGTTTGCTGTCATAGAAAACGGGCCGGCCCGGACACGGAACGTCCTACTGTGAATCATCCTTTAGTCACTAGTAGAAGTAGTAGTATAGTATTAGTGATACGGAGCATCATACAATTGAGTTGAGCTGTCGAAGTGAGTTGTTTCAGAGACAATTTCTAACTATCAAAAGATTCGAGAAAGTAGTGAACTGACTCTGATGAATACATATTTAGTTAATAGATGTAGCCAGTTTCATGTATGTACAGTTACAATTTGATTTCTGGGGCTCTTTATACCTTGTTACAGTGAAAATCCCAATCCAATATTCCGCAGTGTCTCAAGACGAAAGTCTTTGACCAGTGTGTGTTGCCAGTGATGACATATGACACTGAAACGTGGTCGCTTACTATGGGCCTCATAAGAAGGCTCAAAGTGACCCAAAGAGCAATGGAGAGAGCTATGTTAGGAGTTTCTCTGCGTGATCGCATCAGGAATGAGGCCATCCGCAGCAGAACCAAAGTGACCGATATAGCCCTCCGAATCGCTAAACTTAAGTGGCAGTGGGCGGGGCACATTGCACGTAGAACCGATGGCCGTTGGGGCGGAAAGATTGTCGAGTGGCGACCACGTACCAGAAGGCGTAGCGTGGGCAGGCCCCCCACACGGTGGACCGATGACCTGGTAAAGGTCGCTGGTGTCCGCTGGCTGCGGGTGGCGCAGGACCGGTCATTGTGGAAGTCTTTGGGGGAGGCCTATGTCCAGCAGTGGACGTCTTTCGGCTGACATGAAGATGATGATGACAATGAAAATCAATATGAAAGCCGCTAGAGATCATATTTATCAACGTCACTGTGACAAGTTATGAAGTGGCCCAGAAATGAAAATGGTTGATCGTCCCTAACGTATTTATTAAAAAAAACTAAGAAGCAAATAATTCGCAAGCTCCGATCCGCAACATAGGCGTCGTCAGGTGCGTTCTGAAACATTATCAGCACTAGGCTTCGTCACACACATCAGACATGAACTCTGCGCCTGTTCTGAAATCTGCGTTAAAATTAAACTTTATGATGATATGATGGCCGTAACATCAAGTCAATTTTCAGTTCATGTTTGAATAATCTAAAACGGGTTTTGTGCCATTGTGAAATAATATAATAATATTTTTTTATGTTTTTTTTTTAATGGTTGACTAACCAGTGATTGGCCTAAGTTTCACCTGATGGAAAGCGAAGACAAGGCCTAAGATGTTGTTTTTAGATTTAGATAGTTTTAAATTAGTTTAAAGTTATAGAATGAAGCTTTATTTTAGTATAAGATATAATAAACATTTCTTCAAATAAAAACGACAAAATATCAATAAATTTAGTTTACATCACACCTTGCCAAAAAGCGCGTTTTTTCGCACGCTGCGCGTCCGTCCGGCCGTCCGGCCTTTTTTGGCCAAGTGGTGACGTAAAATTGTGTACAAAACACGGGTCGTAAAACAAAAAGCCCTCTCTCGCATATTTATGACACTCGCCTGCGGCTCGGGCCTCAAAAATCTGCGATATCACAAAGCATAATATATATACTGAGATAGAGATACTAGTGAAATACTCCACATTGATCGTAGCGCCGTTGTGTATTTAGTAAGAACTAACCGCACGACCGCTGCATCCCTGTTACTTCAATATGCAAGTGCGATAGAGATAGCACCCAGTGACATCTGGTACAAACAAGTTAAACTAACATTTCCATAGAAAAATTCGTACTTCGAGCTGAAAGGCCCCTGTGCGATATCGGCCTTTCTTTGTTTTACAACCCTTGTTTCGTAAATAACTATTATTCACCAAAAACATATATATGGCACAATTACGGGTGTTACAAATAAAATTTAGTCCCTTATTTGTTTAGCTAGAAACAGACGTGAAATTTTTTATGTGTTATTCATACATTTTAATACAAAATTATAAGATAATATAGATCAATGTGAATTAGCATAAAATAAGCGCGCAAGCAGCGCATTTATTATAGGAGATAGGACATGATATCTCTGAATGTTGCACGTAACTAATATCGATTAAGTAGTTTATAAGACGCATATTACAGGCAACGGTAAAATAATCCGAAATCAGACTGATTTTGTTATTCACAATGTTGTGGCCCGGAAATTATATCCGATAACATTTAATTAAACAAAATAATTATACTAATTATTTTTATCAGGGCGAACTTTAAATGTCAAACAGCAACTTAACATATTTAAAACGTAAAATTACATTTTAAATCGAGTACACATAGAGGAAAGTGACTAGTTGTTATTAATAATTTTAATAATGACATTAACCCACACCTATTAGCGTCTGTTTCCTCAACCTTAACAAAATAATATTTATACGTACCTAATTACATCATTCGAACTTGTAACTGAAAATAGTGTTTATGTCAACAAAGCTGACAGTTTGGTTGGAAATACAACAACATTAATCATATACAGGATGGGCCTTGTAGCTGGAGCAAATATTTTAAAGCATGCTTCCTTAGAACATCTGCAGTAACTCCTGTGTCCAATTTTTTTTAATTTCAATTCGGAGAAATTTTGATCTAAAGTTTTGAGTTGACCTCCGAGTAAATGAATCTTGACAACACTAGGGGGTCTACTCCGAAATTCGAAATCCGAACTTCGTACGGTGCCGTCCCTTTCACTCATATTGTGTATGACAGGAGAGTGAAAGGGACGGCACCATACGAAGTTCGGATTTCGAACTTCGGAGTAGGCCGCTAGATTATAAATAAATAAATAAATAACGCATCATTCAATGCAGTGCTTGAGATAGTTATGTTATGAGATGAGTCTTAATTGTTTTGCATTTATTTTTATATTATTGGTATTAAAAAAAAAACAAATCTTATTGAGTTTTTATACACGTAAGCTATCTTTGAAGAAAAAAAAAGAAAAATTTGCTTGCCCGCTAAATAGTCCACCGTTTAATTTTTTGCTCCTGTTACAAGGCCCAGCCTGTATATTGAAGTTTAATCAGTGTGTATGTGCGGAAGACGTGGGCATAGCAGAACTTCATCTCGCTCATATTTGGAGCAGTCTAATTCGGAAAGTCCCTGGACCTTACAGAAGACCGCAGCCATAATAACATCACTACTTGCTCCTTAGGTATGTGGTGTTGTGTTCCTGGCGGTGAGTAAGGTCGCCAGAGCTCCCGAGGATACGCTGTGTTGAGAGTGAGGGATATGGGTATAACTGTCAAGAATCCGACTTATTATTACAGAATAAGTAATAGTACGACGCGCACGTACATGCTCGGGCTGCGACGGCCCTCGACTGACAGCTAGCTTCAGAGTTACCGAGCGATAGGTTATGAATGCGACGCGCTCCACCCATTGCAGGCCCCTTGTTAATACTAAAGTATTCTTAGTATTACTTACAATATTTTGTAAATTTTTATGTTCATTTTATTGTACGGATGGATAATTATGTAATTTTTTACTTTGGATATTGACATGTAATATGAATTATTAATAATAAATATGAGTATGAGTATGAGTATGAGTAAGTAGTACATTCGAGAGTACGCTACAACCATCGACGGCTGTTGCCACGCGGCCGACCCAGGAAGCGAGGCTGGATAATTACGCAACCTTTTCGAGCGTACGTAAGTACGTATGACATTTCATTTTCCATTTAGATCTGTCATAAAAAAATACTATCTATCGTACGTTCGAAAATTACCCTCCCGTTTTCAGGTTTCAGCTCAAACCCCCCCCCCAGTTTCAGTTAAAGTTAAGCATTTGCGACCAATTATTGATTTACAATCCCATTAACCCTTTGAACGCCAAGAGCCTATAAAGTGGTCGTGTGTCGTCGTGCTCACCACGCCAACAACCACTAAAAAGGTCGGAGTGAAGGTGTACTTTGATCAATTATGAATTGTTTTTATTTGTTTTAATTGGTTTAAACGTTCCATCAATTTTTGATACCTTGGCGTCTGAGTGATCAGTGATCACTTCATTCAAAAATGATGGCGTTAAAAGGGTTAAAATAGGTTATGTAGGTTGTTTTATTTTCTATTGAAGTAGGAACTTTATGGTGTTCCTACACTGGCTGTTATAAAATAAAATGTTATATAACAGCAACTATCTTTCTTCAATATCATGGTGTGACATAGCCTTATCCTTGGTTATACCATGTTATATAACATTTGTGTGCCAGCGAGTGTGGGAGCACCATAATATTCATATTGTCTGTGTTTTTTGACTGATTTGTGAATTATTGTATCCTAGGTGAAATAGTTTTAAATAGACAAAATTATTTCAGTATTAAAATATTAAAATTAATAAAATTGTATAGTTTTTTTATGTCATTCATACCTAGTCATCCTATTTCAAAAGCAGATATAATAACACTACTTTGTGAAAACTGACGACTTTGTACTTTAAATGGTTTTAATTTTTGATTCCATTCATTTTTAGGGTTCCGTGGCCAAACTGGCATAAACGGAACCATTATAGATTCGTCATGTCTGTCCGTCCGTCCGTATGTCACAGCCGATTTACTCGGAAACTGACCACTACCCTCCAATGAACTATGCAGTGTAATTTTAATAATTGATTTCGCAAATACAGTGTTAAATGTGTTCTTATTATAGACAGACATAGAAAAAAAATATTTAACACCACATTGAAAAATGAATTCAGACAATGCTAAAGAAAATTGCAAGCCTTAAAATAAAACTTAAATAGGCACTCATTTATATATATATTGGGACAATTTTTTACACAAATCGAACTAGTCCCACAGTAAGCTCAATAAGGCTTGTGTTATGGGTATCAGACGACGACATATTTAATAGATATATACATAAATACACAGAAAAACATCCAAGTCTCAGGAACAAATGTCTCTGCTCACCACAGAAACAAATGCCCTTACCGGGAATCGAACCCGGGACCTTTAGCTTCGGAGGCAGTGGCACTACCAACTAGGCTAAACAGGCCGACAAAACAGGAGGAGGAGGAGGTTATATGTTTACATCAACAATTATGATGTTAAAAAGGAGCGAACCTCAGCATGTGTTGCATCAGGGTTATCTGCTACAACGCTGGTTTTCACGCCGACCCTTCGTACAATACAGATTTGCTTGCTGCTTGTCGGAAACTGTATGGCTAAGACTATTATAGTTTGTGTAGAAAACAATATAGGTATGAATATATACGGACATACTATACAGGGTGATTCGGGACACGTGAGCAAGATCAACACTACGGATTCAGTAGATCATAAGCTACTGCTTCGTGCCACTATTAGTGAAATTAACGTTCATTTATCTTTGATGCTGAAAACAAAATGTTTTAAAATATTTACGAAATTCATGGTCACTCTACAATCAGAACACTTCAGTCAAGTGATACGTGTCAAATTGTATGTCATCCGAGTCCGATTACTTTTGAAATATCGTATCGCACTCAATGTGACCATTTACTTTCTTCGTAATCAAAGTGCTGTCATAACAGTTAGAGGTTTAATCTTTATAAACCAGTTGTTGTAGGGTGACCATGATTGTAGAGAATTAAACTTTAACTTAACAAAAATTAAAATACAGAAAAAAGGTATGGGCGTTTCACTTAAATACAATGGTGAACGATTCATTGCCATTTACTATGTATGTAGTGTTGGTCCTGCTCACGACTCCTGAATCACCCTATAAAATTATACTGATGTGAAGATAGGTTTGATGTGCAGGCTAAATAAATACGTTGGGTAATAAAATACATATTGAGGAAATAAATAACATGAATTTAATAAATTTAAAGTTGAACGGCGCGGCGAAATTATGATTTATGTGCATTAATAAACTTATATCTATCTATATATATCTATGTATATATGTATATTACGCGAAGCCGATCTTTATAATGCCCATCAGATCTACAGTTATGGACCGATTTTGATAAATTATATACCATAGGATTCGTCCCATCTTGCAGATGAGCAATAAGGTCTTAGCTTTTTTATTTTTGTCCTGGAAAATTAATAAAATGATATTTACGAAAAATCCTGGATGCCCCGACAAATATAAGCCTCAAAATAGTGTTCGATGACGCCGCATACAAGCGAGGGGTCAGCTTACCTTGGTAGAATTGTACGAGGTGTCAAAATTTAGTTTGGTTAACACGTGACCTCCACGTGACTTGGGAACTGGCTATGGTATGATTCCGGATGACATAAAATTAAATATGAACTAAAATGTTCCTGTAAGAAATATCTGGTACAGCATTACAATATAAAACTTTTAAGTCGAGAAATACTCAATATTATTAACAATAAACGAAAATAAAATTACTAATTTGATTACAAGACAATATACACGGTGCTCTTGAGGAACCCATATAATTTAGCCAGCGTATTCCTGCCCATATTTATAAAATAAAAAGTCGTATAAAGTAATCTGGATTCGGCATAGTTTTCGAGTAATTGATGATTTTTGTTTTAAAAATATTCCAGTATAATGCACCTTTATGATAGCGACGTTGCAAGACCGACACATCATCTGACTGACGTAGACTGCATAAATCAATTTCGTTCCTCTGTCACTATCATTGTTTAAGTGTCAACCGTTAGTGTACTTTTTTCCCAAAAGCTCATAATAATAAATTAATAAGTGGAATCTAAAAGTTCAATAGCAACATCTAAAGTATGATCATTCTTTTCGTTAAATCAACGCCTAGAACAGTATTTTTTGTAAAATCTTGATAAATAAAATGACTAAACGTTAAATAAACGAATAGATAATGACATGTATTTGTCATAACTGTCTTGTCAATTCTATTCATGTATTTCCCTATGTAATGTTTTATGCTGATTAAAGCCTTGTTTTCCTAAGGTTTTGTCGTATCTTATGTATCAATTTAATCAGCATAATTAAAATGACTGATAAAGAAAAAAAGTCTGAAGCATGTGGTTCTGGTGTCGTGCCTACACACATCTCCATGGCACGTTACCTACGGCCCGAGCGATTCGACATCGAGCCAAATACAACAGCCGCTGATGTTAAATGGTTGCATTGGTGCGCTACGTTTGAAAATTTTCTAGAAGAAGATGAAACAATAACGGACTCAGCGCGGCTGAAGATTCTTATCAACCATCTCTCGCCATTTGTCTACTCGTTTGTTCGCGACTGTTCTACTTACCGTCAAGCAATGTCGCAGCTCAGAAAAGTGTACGTAAAGCCCAAAAATGTGATTCTTTCACGCCACTTGCTTACGACTCGAAAACAACGACCGGACGAATCTATTTCTGATTATTCCCGTGCCCTGAAGCTTCTCGCTCACGAATGTGAATTCGAACAGGTTTCCGCCCAGGAGCATGAAGATCAGAGTATAAGAGGTGCGTTCATAGCGGAAATCACTTCTCAGAAAATAAGAGAACGCCTTCTAGAAAATTTGTCACTCACTTTAGAACAAGCACTAAATCAAGCTATATCACTTGAAGCAGCAGAACATAACTCTAAAATTATTGCGAACAATTCGGACTCTGTACTAAATGCGCTTCCTGAAGTTGGAGATTGTAGTGTCAATACACCAATTCAGCCAAACGTAGCTGCATCTACTCCGCAGCAGCGCAGAAAATGTTTCTTTTGTGGAGGTAGTGTACATCAAAGAATAAAATGCCCCGCATTTCACGCTACCTGCCAACTTTGCGCTAGAAAAGGCCATTTTGCGAATGTTTGCAGAAGTGGTAAGCCATTACCAGTCAATTCCGTCACAGCTGAAGTTTCAAGACCGTATCAAGTACCTGACGATACCATGGAAAGTCTGACTGCGATTTCTGCCGCTTCACCATCGAGTCTGGTCAAAGCAACCGTGCCTGTGACTATAAACGAAGTACGCGCTGACGCCTTGATAGACACAGGTAGCTCAATTAGCTTTATCAATAAAGATTTAGTCCATATTATGAACGTATTTATACTACTAGTGACTAAAGGATGATTCACAGTAGGACGTTCCGTGTCCGGGCCGGCCCGTTTTCTTCTAGGGAAATACGCCGGCCGTTGCGTTTGCTGTCATAGAAAACGGGCCGGCCCGGACACGGAACGTCCTACTGTGAATCATCCTTTAGTCACTAGTAGAAGTAGTAGTATAGTATTAGTGATACGGAGCATCATACAATTGAGTTGAGCTGTCGAAGTGAGTTGTTTCAGAGACAATTTCTAACTATCAAAAGATTCGAGAAAGTAGTGAACTGACACTGATGAATACATATTTAGTTAATAGATGTAGCCAGTTTCATGTATGTACAGTTACAATTTGATTTCTGGGGCTCTTTATACCTTGTTACAGTGAAAATCCCAATCCAATATTCCGCAGTGTCTCAAGACGAAAGTCTTTGACCAGTGTGTGTTGCCAGTGATGACATATGACACTGAAACGTGGTCGCTTACTATGGGCCTCATAAGAAGGCTCAAAGTGACCCAAAGAGCAATGGAGAGAGCTATGTTAGGAGTTTCTCTGCGTGATCGCATCAGGAATGAGGCCATCCGCAGCAGAACCAAAGTGACCGATATAGCCCTCCGAATCGCTAAACTTAAGTGGCAGTGGGCGGGGCACATTGCACGTAGAACCGATGGCCGTTAGGGCGGAAAGGTTGTCGAGTGGCGACCACGTACCAGAAGGCGTAGCGTGGGCAGGCCCCCCACACGGTGGACCGATGACCTGGTAAAGGTCGCTGGTGTCCGCTGGCTGCGGGTGGCGCAGGACCGGTCATTGTGGAAGTCTTTGGGGGAGGCCTATGTCCAGCAGTGGACGTCTTTCGGCTGACATGATGATGATGATGACAATGAAAATCAATATGAAAGCCGCTAGAGATCATATTTATCAACGTCACTGTGACAAGTTATGAAGTGGCCCAGAAATGAAAATGGTTGATCGTCCCTAACGTATTTATTAAAAAAAACTAAGAAGCAAATAATTCGCAAGCTCCGATCCGCAACATAGGCGTCGTCAGGTGCGTTCTGAAACATTATCAGCAGTAGGCTTCGTCACACACATCAGACATGAACTCTGCGCCTGTTCTGAAATCTGCGTTAAAATTAAACTTTATGATGATATGATGGCCGTAACATCAAGTCAATTTTCAGTTCATGTTTGAATAATCTAAAACGGGTTTTGTGCCATTGTGAAATAATATAATAATATTTTTTTATGTTTTTTTTTTAATGGTTGACTAACCAGTGATTGGCCTAAGTTTCACCTGATGGAAAGCGAAGACAAAATTCGTACTTCGAGCTGAAAGGCCCCTGTGCGATATCGGCCTTTCTTTGTTTTACAACCCTTGTTTCGTAAATAACTATTATTCACCAAAAACATATATATGGCACAATTACGGGTGTTACAAATAAAATTCAGTCCCTTATTTGTTTAGCTAGAAACAGACGTGAAATTTTTTATGTGTTATTCATACATTTTAATACAAAATTATAAGATAATATAGATCAATGTGAATTAGCATAAAATAAGCGCGCAAGCAGCGCATTTATTATAGGAGATAGGACATGATATCTCTGAATGTTGCACGTAACTAATATCGATTAAGTAGTTTATAAGACGCATATTATAGGCAACGGTAAAATAATCCGAAATCAGACTGATTTTGTTATTCACAATGTTGTGGCCCGGAAATTATATCCGATAACATTTAATTAAACAAAATAATTATACTAATTATTTTTATCAGGGCGAACTTTAAATGTCAAACAGCAACTTAACATATTTAAAACGTAAAATTACATTTTAAATCGAGTACACATAGAGGAAAGTGACTAGTTGTTATTAATAATTTTAATAATGACATTAACCCACACCTATTAGCGTCTGTTTCCTCAACCTTAACAAAATAATATTTATACGTACCTAATTACATCATTCGAACTTGTAACTGAAAATAGTGTTTATGTCAACAAAGCTGACAGTTTGGTTGGAAATACAACAACATTAATCATATACAGGATGGGCCTTGTAGCTGGAGCAAATATTTTAAAGCATGCTTCCTTAGAACATCTGCAGTAACTCCTGTGTCCAATTTTTTTTAATTTCAATTCGGAGAAATTTTGATCTAAAGTTTTGAGTTGACCTCCGAGTAAATGAATCTTGACAACACTAGGGGGTCTACTCCGAAATTCGAAATCCGAACTTCGTACGGTGCCGTCCCTTTCACTCATATTGTGTATGACAGGAGAGTGAAAGGGACGGCACCATACGAAGTTCGGATTTCGAACTTCGGAGTAGGCCGCTAGATTATAAATAAATAAATAACGCATCATTCAATGCAGTGCTTGAGATAGTTATGTTATGAGATGAGTCTTAATTGTTTTGCATTTATTTTTATATTATTGGTATTAAAAAAAAAACAAATCTTATTGAGTTTTTATACACGTAAGCTATCTTTGAAGAAAAAAAAAGAAAAATTTGCTTGCCCGCTAAATAGTCCACCGTTTAATTTTTTGCTCCTGTTACAAGGCCCAGCCTGTATATTGAAGTTTAATCAGTGTGTATGTGCGGAAGACGTGGGCATAGCAGAACTTCATCTCGCTCATATTTGGAGCAGTCTAATTCGGAAAGTCCCTGGACCTTACAGAAGACCGCAGCCATAATAACATCACTACTTGCTCCTTTGGTATGTGGTGTTGTGTTCCTGGCGGTGAGTAAGGTCGCCAGAGCTCCCGAGGATACGCTGTGTTGAGAGTGAGGGATATGGGTATAACTGTCAAGAATCCGACTTATTATTACAGAATAAGTAATAGTACGACGCGCACGTACATGCTCGGGCTGCGACGGCCCTCGACTGACAGCTAGCTTCAGAGTTACCGAGCGATAGGTTATGAATGCGACGCGCTCCACCCATTGCAGGCCCCTTGTTAATACTAAAGTATTCTTAGTATTACTTACAATATTTTGTAAATTTTTATGTTCATTTTATTGTACGGATGGATAATTATGTAATTTTTTACTTTGGATATTGACATGTAATATGAATTATTAATAATAAATATGAGTATGAGTATGAGTATGAGTAAGTAGTACATTCGAGAGTACGCTACAACCATCGACGGCTGTTGCCACGCGGCCGACCCAGGAAGCGAGGCTGGATAATTACGCAACCTTTTCGAGCGTACGTAAGTACGTATGACATTTCATTTTCCATTTAGATCTGTCATAAAAAAATACTATCTATCGTACGTTCGAAAATTACCCTCCCGTTTTCAGGTTTCAGCTCAAACCCCCCCCCCAGTTTCAGTTAAAGTTAAGCATTTGCGACCAATTATTGATTTACAATCCCATTAACCCTTTGAACGCCAAGAGCCTATAAAGTGGTCGTGTGTCGTCGTGCTCACCACGCCAACAACCACTAAAAAGGTCGGAGTGAAGGTGTACTTTGATCAATTATGAATTGTTTTTATTTGTTTTAATTGGTTTAAACGTTCCATCAATTTTTGATACCTTGGCGTCTGAGTGATCAGTGATCACTTCATTCAAAAATGATGGCGTTAAAAGGTTAAAATAGGTTATGTAGGTTGTTTTATTTTCTATTGAAGTAGGAACTTTATGGTGTTCCTACACTGGCTGTTATAAAATAAAATGTTATATAACAGCAACTATCTTTCTTCAATATCATGGTGTGACATAGCCTTATCCTTGGTTATACCATGTTATATAACATTTGTGTGCCAGCGAGTGTGGGAGCACCATAATATTCATATTGTCTGTGTTTTTTGACTGATTTGTGAATTATTGTATCCTAGGTGAAATAGTTTTAAATAGACAAAATTATTTCAGTATTAAAATATTAAAATTAATAAAATTGTATAGTTTTTTTATGTCATTCATACCTAGTCATCCTATTTCAAAAGCAGATATAATAACACTACTTTGTGAAAACTGACGACTTTGTACTTTAAATGGTTTAATTTTGATTCCATTCATTTTTAGGGTTCCGTGGCCAAACTGGCATAAACGGAACCATTATAGATTCGTCATGTCTGTCCGTCCGTCCGTATGTCACAGCCGATTTACTCGGAAACTGACCACTACCCTCCAATGAACTATGCAGTGTAATTTTAATAATTGATTTCGCAAATACAGTGTTAAATGTGTTCTTATTATAGACAGACATAGAAAAAAAATATTTAACACCACATTGAAAAATGAATTCAGACAATGCTAAAGAAAATTGCAAGCTTTAAAATAAAACTTAAATAGGCACTCATTTATATATATATTGGGACAATTTTTTACACAAATCGAACTAGTCCCACAGTAAGCTCAATAAGGCTTGTGTTATGGGTATCAGACGACGACATATTTAATAGATATATACATAAATACACAGAAAAACATCCAAGTCTCAGGAACAAATGTCTCTGCTCACCACAGAAACAAATGCCCTTACCGGGAATCGACCCGGGACCTTTAGCTTCGGAGGCAGTGGCACTACCAACTAGGCTAAACAGGCCGACAAAACAGGAGGAGGAGGAGGTTATATGTTTACATCAACAATTATGATGTTAAAAAGGAGCGAACCTCAGCATGTGTTGCATCAGGGTTATCTGCTACAACGCTGGTTTTCACGCCGACCCTTCGTACAATACAGATTTGCTTGCTGCTTGTCGGAAACTGTATGGCTAAGACTATTATAGTTTGTGTAGAAAACAATATAGGTATGAATATATACGGACATACTATACAGGGTGATTCGGGGACGTGAGCAAGATCAACACTACGGATTCAGTAGATCATAAGCTACTGCTTCGTGCCACTATTAGTGAAATTAACGTTCATTTATCTTTGATGCTGAAAACAAAATGTTTTAAAATATTTACGAAATTCATGGTCACTCTACAATCAGAACACTTCAGTCAAGTGATACGTGTCAAATTGTATGTCATCCGAGTCCGATTACTTTTGAAATATCGTATCGCACTCAATGTGACAATTTACTTTCTTCGTAATCAAAGTGCTGTCATAACAGTTAGAGGTTTAATCTTTATAAACCAGTTGTTGTAGGTGACCATGATTGTAGAGAATTAAACTTTAACTTAACAAAAATTAAAATACAGAAAAAAGGTATGGGCGTTTCACTTAAATACAATGGTGAACGATTCATTGCCATTTACTATGTATGTAGTGTTGGTCCTGCTCACGACTCCTGAATCACCCTATAAAATTATACTGATGTGAAGATAGGTTTGATGTGCAGGCTAAATAAATACGTTGGGTAATAAAATACATATTGAGGAAATAAATAACATGAATTTAATAAATTTAAAGTTGAACGGCGCGGCGAAATTATGATTTATGTGCATTAATAAACTTATATCTATCTATATATATCTATGTATATATGTATATTACGCGAAGCCGATCTTTATAATGCCCATCAGATCTACAGTTATGGACCGATTTTGATAAATTATATACCATAGGATTCGTCCCATCTTGCAGATGAGCAATAAGGTCTTAGCTTTTTTATTTTTGTCCTGGAAAATTAATAAAATGATATTTACGAAAAATCCTGGATGCCCCGACAAATATAAGCCTCAAAATAGTGTTCGATGACGCCGCATACAAGCGAGGGGTCAGCTTACCTTGGTAGAATTGTACGAGGTGTCAAAATTTAGTTTGGTTAACACGTGACCTCCACGTGACTTGGGAACTGGCTATGGTATGATTCCGGATGACATAAAATTAAATATGAACTAAAATGTTCCTGTAAGAAATATCTGGTACAGCATTACAATATAAAACTTTTAAGTCGAGAAATACTCAATATTATTAACAATAAACGAAAATAAAATTACTAATTTGATTACAAGACAATATACACGGTGCTCTAAAAGTAAAAAGTAAAAAAAAGTAAAAGTAGTTTATTCTTCAAATTAGGCATATTACATGCACCTATGAACGTCAATAAACTACCACCGGTTCGGAAAAATAAACCTCTGCCACGAGAAGAACCGGCGTAAGAAACTCGGCGAGGTGTCATTTTTTCAAAACAATATACATTGTATAGTTAAATATAAATTACAGTGTCAGCTACTACAAAATAACTGAAATAACAATGCTACAGTAGAAAACATATTTTCGCGATAGATTACCCGTGCAGGACGCTATCACTGCCAAACATCCCTATCCATGATGTAATCGTTTATCTTATAATATGCTTTTGAAATAAGTGTTTGTTTTACTACAGATTTGAATTTAGAATTACTAAGTTCAGTAATGTGTTTAGGAATTTTATTGTAGAATTTGATACAATTTCCCATGAACGACTTTTTCGCCTTTACTAGTCTATAGAAGGTTACTTTCAGTTTCCCAGTATTTCTCGTGGCTATTGGTTTATCAGCGTTCGTTGGAAAATTGCCCAAATTCTTCCTAACATACATTATTATTTCAAATATATATAGGGACGGCAGGGTTAGAATATCTATTTCTTTGAAAAATTCTCTTAATGACTCACGTGACCCCAAGTTATAAATTGCTCGGATAGCCCTTTTTTTGCAAAATAAAAACAGTTTCAATATCTGCAGCTGATCCCCATAAGATAAGACCATAAGTAATTATACTATTAAAATAAGCAAAGTAAACTAACCGTGCCGTTGCCACATTGGTAAGCTGCCTTATTCTCCTGACTGCAAATGCAGCAGAGCTCAACCTACTTCCTATCGCTGTTATATGGGAACCCCACTGCAATTTGAGTCCAATGTAATACCTAAGAATACAGTAGAAGTAACAAATTCTAATGTTTGACCATTAAGTCTAATATTTGTATATAAGTTTCTGTTTGATGAGTTCGCAAGAGAGAATTTAATACATTTCGTTTTTTTCGGGTTCAATACTAAGTTATTGGCAGCAAACCAGTCAGATATCATGGAAGAGGGTATTATTTGTTCAATGAGTTCAGTATCTCTCCTATTTACCTTGAACAGTAATGAGGTGTCGTCTGCGAACATTACAATGCCTGATCTTCGGCTTACCATATATGGCAGATCATTTACATAAACAAGGAACAGGAACGGACCTAGAATAGACCCCTGAGGTACTCCCATCTCTACCACTGTCTCTGACGAAATGGCTTTATTTATCGCTACCTTTTGACTTCTCTGTGTTAAGTATGACTTCATGAGATCTAATGCGTGCCCTCTGATGCCATAAAACTTAAGTTTACAAATTAAAGTACCATGATCTACACAATCAAAAGCCTTGGAAAAGGTCACAGAACACTCCGATGGCGTCGTGCGACTCTTCCAAGACTGCAAAATAAATTTTAATAAACTTGCACCTGCATCAGTAGTTGACCTACCCTTTCGTGAAGCCGAACTGCTGTGCGTGCAAAATATTGTGAGAATTAAAGTGAGAAACCAATTGCGTAAGCATTATTTTTTCGAATATTTTGCTAAACGCAGGTAGGATAGAAACTGGACGATAATCAGAAGGATTATCTCTATGACCTGATTTGAAAATTGGAACTACTTTACTACATTTCATTAAGTCTGGAAAAATGCCATAGTCTATACAGTTATTAAAAATGAGAGCTAGAGTTGGTGCAACGACCTCCAGAATAGATTCCAGTACCTTGACTGACACGCCCCATAAGTCCTCAGTGCTCTTTATTTTTAACATTTCAAAGGACTTCAGTACATCTAGAGGAGAAACATGCTGAAATTTGAAATTAGTTAGTGATTCTAATTTTACGTTGTCATTCAGAAGGGATTCAGCTTTAGTGGTAGATGATGCTAAACTTTGAGTAGTGACTATAGGAATTTTAGAAAAGAAATTATTAATTCATCAGCTACTTTTACTGCATCAGTTATTAAATTATCCTTTACTTTCAAAGAAATTGTGAACTCTCTATTATTTCTCTTCCCAGTCTCTGTGTTTATTATTTCCAGACTGTCTTGGCTTTATTATCTGAGGACTTAATTTTATTATTCAAGTGCATTGCTTTTGCTTTTGTGCACACTGTTTTAAACAATTTGGAATAATCCCTAACATACTGATGGAAACATTCGTCAGTGGTGCAAGATCTCCTTTCATAAAGTTGGTATAAGTTATCTCTACTTTTCCGAATTCCGGTAGTTGCCCACTCATTAAATCTCATTTTATTATTTATCTTAATACGCTTTTTACTACAAGTCTTATTAAATTCGTTTGCACACTGTATTCAGAAGCATTTTGAATTGATCATTCGGATCATTTGATTCTACCTGGGTGTTCGGCATGGCGACTAGTAGATTAGACTTTAGTAATTCTAGTCTACTTCTACTCAGCGGTCTTATTTCTATAACGCGATCTGGATGTTTTACTTCGCAAGGTAGCCTGACCATCTGAGCTTTATGATCCGAACGAACTCCATTCACTATGCTACTGTCTATATGAGAACTGTTTAACCAAATATTATCTATACAAGTGGCCGAGGTCGGAGTAACTCTGGTAGGTACTTCAAACAAGTAGTCAAAATTGAAAGATTTCAAAAGAGTAATGTACTTATCTTTTTCAGCTGATTGTGATAAAATATCGATATTAAAGTCGCCGCAGACCACTACTGACTTTTACCACTTGTTGCTTTCCTGAGTACATCCTCCATAATTTCCATAAAAGATGTTAAATCACCTGATGGTGGTTTATAAATGCAAATTATCAGATACTGATCCATCTCTGCACAAGCAATCTCGCAAACACGATCAACAGAACAGCCTGAGACGTCTCTACGTTCCTTAAAGTCAAACCATTTTTCACTAAAATAATAGATCCACCACCCTCTGCTGTAGTTCTGTTGAACGCGCTGGCCAATACGTAATTATTTACATTGAATTTCATCATGTGATTCTTTAACCAAGTTTCTGTTAAGCAGGACTACATCTACATTAAACTCTTCCGTAAATAATTCTAAATCTAGTATTTTGCCAGTGAAGCGATTAATATTTTGGTGTAATAAAGTTACACTATTGTGCTTCTCTGTTGTCCTAACAGTCAGTTTAAAGACAAATCCGCAGTTGGAGATGTCGTCCTATCCAAGGTGGAGAGGGAGCTTTGATTTCCGAAAACGGAATTAATAAAAGATGCTAAAGATTTAGCAAGTCTGTCAGTTGTAATACGGTAATCACTAATAGCATTATTAGTGTCAAAAAATATAACGTCACTATGACGGCACGTCAGCTTATATATAAGCTTATTAAGATTACACGCATGACTGTTAGCACTGCATGGAGAAGCAGAATAGGGTAATGCGCCTATAATAACATTTTTAGCACCTAGCTTAGACAGGCAGTCAAACTCAGCCTTCATCTCAGAGTACCTAATATTTGAACCATCACCCAACATTAATACAATTGTTGTTTGTTCATTTATATGGGTATGTTTGATGTTATCTATAATTTTTAGAAATGAGGCATCGGGCATACAATGATTTATAACACAGCTGTTGAGAATATTATTACATAGAATTTTGCCCAATCCTTGCCCTATCCTATCTGAGCAAACAAGGGTTCTACTCACATTATTAGAGGCTGGAGTTATAGTTTCCGGTGACACCGACAAGCTGCTGTCCGGCACTGATGAGTATACTGCATGTCCGGGCATAGGATGAGCCTGCCGGAGCCCACACTCACATTCATACGAATACTGCTTGGTAAGCAGTGCTTCCAAACATTCCTCGTTGTGGTGGCACAGCTCCAGAAGTTCATCCGCTGCCAGAATATGTTCACTGATTTGCTTCTGGGATATTACATATTTATTAGTTAAATCTCTCAAAGAATTTTCTAATATGTTCAGTTCGGCTTGCAGTTTCTCAGTGTCAGTTTCATAAATGGTTCTACTGTAGCATAATTGCTCATTACAAGAATTTAATTCTTTCAGAACACTGACATGATTTTTTCTCAATGTAGTAATTTTATGAATATTAATATGCTGTCTGTACAGTCGTTTTGATTTTCTTATAAATCTATTTAGCTTAATATACTTTTTGTATTTCCTGTGACTTAGAAAGTTAACTTGTTTACTACAAAGGGAGTCCTCAGTCAAATCAATCACACTAGAAGGTCCAAAATTGCTATGACACTCTGCATAAGTGTTTGGTGTCACAAGTTCATCAAAGAGCCGCCGGGTGGTGTTGAGTTGCTGGCACTGTGCTTCCTCTTGCAATCTACGGACCACCTTGTGGGCATCGGAGCTCTCGCTCTTGAGGAACCCATATAATTTAGCCAGCGTATTCCTGCCCATATTTATAAAATAAAAAGTCGTATAAAGTAATCTGGATTCGGCATAGTTTTCGAGTAATTGATGATTTTTGTTTTAAAAATATTCCAGTATAATGCACCTTTATGATAGCGACGTTGCAAGACCGACACATCATCTGACTGACGTAGACTGCATAAATCAATTTCGTTCCTCTGTCACTATCATTGTTTAAGTGTCAACCGTTAGTGTACTTTTTTCCCAAAAGCTCATAATAATAAATTAATAAGTGGAATCTAAAAGTTCAATAGCAACATCTAAAGTATGATCATTCTTTTCGTTAAATCAACGCCTAGAACAGTATTTTTTGTAAAATCTTGATAAATAAAATGACTAAACGTTAAATAAACGAATAGATAATGACATGTATTTGTCATAACTGTCTTGTCAATTCTATTCATGTATTTCCCTATGTAATGTTTTATGCTGATTAAAGCCTTGTTTTCCTAAGGTTTTGTCGTATCTTATGTATCAATTTAATCAGCATAATTAAAATGACTGATAAAGAAAAAAAGTCTGAAGCATGTGGTTCTGGTGTCGTGCCTACACACATCTCCATGGCACGTTACCTACGGCCCGAGCGATTCGACATCGAGCCAAATACAACAGCCGCTGATGTTAAATGGTTGCATTGGTGCGCTACGTTTGAAAATTTTCTAGAAGAAGATGAAACAATAACGGACTCAGCGCGGCTGAAGATTCTTATCAACCATCTCTCGCCATTTGTCTACTCGTTTGTTCGCGACTGTTCTACTTACCGTCAAGCAATGTCGCAGCTCAGAAAAGTGTACGTAAAGCCCAAAAATGTGATTCTTTCACGCCACTTGCTTACGACTCGAAAACAACGACCGGACGAATCTATTTCTGATTATTCCCGTGCCCTGAAGCTTCTCGCTCACGAATGTGAATTCGAACAGGTTTCCGCCCAGGAGCATGAAGATCAGAGTATAAGAGGTGCGTTCATAGCGGGAATCACTTCTCAGAAAATAAGAGAACGCCTTCTAGAAAATTTGTCACTCACTTTAGAACAAGCACTAAATCAAGCTATATCACTTGAAGCAGCAGAACATAACTCTAAAATTATTGCGAACAATTCGGACTCTGTACTAAATGCGCTTCCTGAAGTTGGAGATTGTAGTGTCAATACACCAATTCAGCCAAACGTAGCTGCATCTACTCCGCAGCAGCGCAGAAAATGTTTCTTTTGTGGAGGTAGTGTACATCAAAGAATAAAATGCCCCGCATTTCACGCTACCTGCCAACTTTGCGCTAGAAAAGGCCATTTTGCGAATGTTTGCAGAAGTGGTAAGCCATTACCAGTCAATTCCGTCACAGCTGAAGTTTCAAGACCGTATCAAGTACCTGACGATACCATGGAAAGTCTGACTGCGATTTCTGCCGCTTCACCATCGAGTCTGGTCAAAGCAACCGTGCCTGTGACTATAAACGAAGTACGCGCTGACGCCTTGATAGACACAGGTAGCTCAATTAGCTTTATCAATAAAGATTTAGTCCATATTATGAACTTGAAGCAAAAACCTTGCAAACAAACGATTACATTAGCCTCACTCAACTATGTATCTTTTGTAGAAGGAATGTGCTTCGCAACCATTAAGCTCAAACAGCACATTTACAAACAAAGACCTCTCTTAATTGTAAATAACTTATGTTCGGACATCATCCTCGGTCATGACATTCTCAAGGACCACTCAAGCCTAGAGCTTCGTTTTGGAGGAGATAAAGATCCCCTACAAATCTGCAACGTTATGGAAGCCTCTGTTCCACCGGCATCTGTATTTACAAACTTATCGCCCGAGATTAAGCCGATAGCCGTCAAGTCAAGGCGTTATTCTGATGCAGATAGACACTTCATTGATCAAGAAATTGCAAAGCTCTTGGAGGACGGCATTATAGAGCCAAGCGTATCCCCTTGGCGTGCGCAAGTGCTAGTTGCAGGCGGTGGGGCTCATCGTAAACGTCTTGTAGTAGACTACTCACAAACAATTAACAAATATACAATGCTAGATGCCTACCCATTACCAAATATAGAAAGTATCGTATCCAAGGTTGCAAAATTCAATTATTTCAGCCAGATTGATCTCAAAAGCGCATATCACCAAGTTCCAATCTTAGAGAGGGAGAAACTTTACACATCATTTGAAGCTGGCGGTAATTTGTACCAGTTCACTAGGATCCCTTTCGGCGTGACGAATGGGGTGGCAGCTTTTCAAAGGACTCTCGACTTTATCATCAAAACAGAAAAACTGGAAGGTACCTACGCATATTTGGATGATGTCACTGTATGCGGAAAAAACAAAGAAGACCATGACAAAAACCTCAATAAATTCATGGCCGCTGTAAACAAATACAAATTGACTCTAAACGAAAAGAAATGTACCTTTGGTATGAATTGTATTAATCTTCTAGGGTACACAATAAAGAATAACTCTATCGTACCGGATAAAGAGAGACTAAAACCATTGCTGGACCTACCTGTTCCTACTAACGCGAGTGAGCTGAAGCGAGCTTTGGGTCTATTTGCCCACTATGCAAAATGGATAACCAAGTTTTCGGAAAAATTACAACCGCTGATTGCTGTATCAACCTTTCCCCTAAATGACCCTGCTAAAACTTCTTTCGAGGCGTTGAAGTCCGATGTCGCTAAAGCGTGTCTTGTGGCTATTGATCCCAACGAAACATTTACGGTCGAGACAGATGCTTCGGATTTCGCAATAGCCGCTACGCTTTCTCAGAAGGGCCACCCTGTCGCCTTTTTCTCACGCACTCTATCCGAATCCGAGCGTAAACAATCATCGGTTGAAAAGGAAGCCAGCGCCATAGTGGAAAGTTTACGAAAATGGAGGCATTATCTTATCGGTAAAAACTTTTTGCTTGTTACAGATCAGCAATCAGTCGGATTTATGTTCAATCAAAAACATAACAACAAAATAAAAAACGAGAAAATTGAACGCCTGCGCCTCGATATGTCGTGCTATAAATATGACATCGTTTACAGGCCTGGGAAAGAAAACGTCGTTGCTGATGCTCTTTCGAGAGTATGTTCTTACCTTAATCACAATAAACTTAAAGAATTACACGAATCTCTCTGCCATCCGGGTATCGTTAGAATGGCACATTGGGTCAGAACAAAGAACTTACCTTATTCGATAAATGACATAAAAGCAATGACTGTATCATGTCCGGTTTGTGCAGAAATAAAACCGCGTTTCATGAAAACTAGAGGGCAACTAATAAAAGCGACTTCACCATTCGAGAGGTTGAATATCGATTTTAAAGGACCTCTACCGAGTAGTACAGGCAGAAAGTATATTTTAACAATAATAGATGAATATAGTCGATTCCCTTTCGCTTACGCCTGTAAGGATATGTCTTCCGCGACGGTAATTAATTGTTTTAAAGATTTATTTTATATTTTTGGCACGCCACTTTACATACACAGCGATAGAGGTAGCTCGTTTATGTCCGAATAATTACGGCAATTTTTATCGTCTCTAGGTGTAGCCTGTAGCCGCACGACGCCTTATAATCCGCAGGGAAACGACCAAATTGAACGGCTTAATGGGACATTATGGAAGACCATCCAACTATGCTTGCGTTCTAGAGGTCTGCCTACTGAAAATTGGGAGCAAGTGCTAACAGTATCTTTACACGCTATACGATCGCTCCTCTGCACATCGACTAATGCTACACCACATGAAAAATTATTCTTGCATCCACGTCGATCTTCTAACGGGGAATCTTTACCAACGTGGCTCGTGCCAGGTCCGATATTAATGAAGAAAAATGTACGAAATAAAACTGATCCTTATGTAGAAGAAGTGGAACTGCTACAAAGCAATCCCAACTACTCTTTTGTGAGAACACCTGAGGGACGAGAAACTACTGTCTCAAATAGACAATTAGCGCCATTCCCAGCACCCGAATCCGGATCGATTTCCGATGAGGATGAGTTGATCCGGACGTAGTCGCCGTCAGCCGCAACACCTGCAGGACTATGAGCTGTAGTTACTGGAAGGGGGGGGGGGGGGTGAATGACATGTATTTGTCATAACTGTCTTGTCAATTCTATTCATGTATTTCCCTATGTAATGTTTTATGCTGATTAAAGCCTTGTTTTCCTAAGGTTTTGTCGTATCTTATGTATCAGATAAATTCAACAAACTAAAATTAAAGTATGTAATAAGTATTTTTTCATCAAAATGCATGCATATTCCTTTTGATGATAATAGCGATGGCTTTAAGTTTTTGCTAATAATTGGACATGGAAGTTCGAAGTGTTTTTGCTTACGATATTTTGTTATGTGAATTTTGTTATTGTTTAAATTGATTAAAGTTTACGATACCGAAGTATTTTGATATTATTTCCTGAAATAAATCAACACAGATTTTAATAAAAATATCCATTTATAACACATCAGTATCCAGACGATCAATCTCGCTATATCAGCTGTACAGCTACGTGCACTTCATTAAAATCCGTGACCGCTAAAGTAGAAACCACCACAGCACTCAGAGTATTTTCTGTTACAGCATCCTTAGTACATTTTGCACCATGACGCACTCAAAAACAAATTTATTTACTTTTCTTTCAACTGATTTACTTTGACTAGTACAATTATTATTTGCAAGTAGATTACATTCAGGGGCCTTTCAGCTTGTAGAACGAGCTTTTCCAAGGAGATGTAAGTTTTTACTTTAGCCAGCAGATGACACTGTGTGTACTGTTTCACCTGCCTCTCTATCGCACTTGCACATTGTGAGTGACAAAGAGGCACATCTTTCGCGGTTGTACTTCTGTCATGTATACTTTATCTAAAATTCAGATGATGAGTTTACTACCTAAATTTATGGTTCAATATTTTTTTCATGTTTACATTTCGAGCGTTCCAACGTACGCAAAATAATTACATAATTAGGTAATGTACACAAAATTGTGACAACAACATTGTACTAATTTAGCCTCGTCAATTATTCGTGCAAATGGATAGTAGATTCGAGTGCTTATAAAATGCTCCATAGGAAGAGAAGAATGTATGTTTTCAACTTCTGCTACCTTACAAATTTCGAGTGAAATTTTATCGATGTGGTGTGTATATAAGCTTATAAAGCTTAAATATTTTACGTAAAACTAAACGTTTGCACGGTACGTTGACATCGGCGTCAAATAAAAAATTCAAATGTCTAATGGCTTTTTTAGGTTAATTGTATATTTATATAATTATGTGCAGTTAATAACTATATATTACGATTTGCTGTTAATAGTAATAGTCTCAGTAAATAATTTCGACCCTACAACGTGACGGTAAAAGCTATCGTGCGGCTAAGCAGAGTGTAATGGATTCATTGAAAACTGAATATCTTCGAATGACAAAGTCGCTCCCTACAAAATATAATATGCCACTTTTTACGTGTTAATTTTGTGTTATCTATCTATATATATATTACGCGAGGCCGATCTTTATAATGCCCATCAGATCTACAGTTATGGACCGATTTTAATAAATTATATACTATAGGATTCGTCCTATGCTGCAGATGTGCAATAAGGTCTTAGTTTTTTGATTTTTATCCTGGAAAATTTATTATATCGATATTTACGAAAAATCCTGGATGCCCCGACAAATATAAGCCTCAAAATCGTGTTCGATGACGCCGCATACAAGCGATGGGTCAGCTTACATTGGTAGAATTCTACGAGGTGTCAAAATTTAGCTTGGTTAACACGTGACTTGATAACTAGCTATGGTATGATTCCCGGATGACATAAAATTAAATATGAATTAAAATGTTCCTGTAAGAAATATCTGGTACAGCATTACAAAATAAAACTTTTGAGTCGAGAAATACTCAATATTATTAACTATAAACGAAAGTTAAATTACTAATTTGTTTACAAGACAATACATAATATTCGGTCTAAGTATTTACAGTTTACATGAATGCCACTAATGACGTTTTGTGTCAACATGAAACTTATTTTTTATTGTAGCCCTTTACACGATTATTATTATCATATTACTGAGGTGTCAATATTATTGTGGTCTATAAATGCAATACTAATTTTAGTGATCTCAGTGATCCGTTAATTTCATGGGGGCCTTTTACCCGGTGATTATTATCCCGTGATACACTCATATCACCATACGATTTACGTGAATATTCATGCATATTGAATAAAAACACGAACTATTTGGAAAACTGCGATAATATTGACATCCCAGTTTTGTCATTATATTAATCATGTAATTTCCCCGGTCGGTCACATTTCCCCATTCATTTCCTAACTTAGGACCCTGTTCACATTATCCGATTTGATAATGGTGTCGGCTCGGTCGGCAAATGTATGGAAATGTGACCGATATCGTGTCGAGCAATGTGAACAGCGACCAGTTTTCTAAATTAATAATACCAACAGATCCGTAGTGTTAAGCAAGACGATTTTTCATATAATTGTCTCTTTGAATCCTTATGGTTAAGCAAGATGAGTTAGACCGGGACAGATAGTACGATCATATTCGGCTGCTAACGAATTTTCTCTACTTAAAAGCTCACCAAAATTTCAAATGCCATATAATCGAAAACGTGACAAACGTCAGTTTAGTACAATTTGCATATTTGAAAGCGGAGGCTCTGACAGGTCCAGGGGTGACCTGTCAGATATCACTTATCTGTCTCTCTCAAACCTACTGATTTGTTCATTAGAGAGAATAGAAGATGTTCAAAAATTGTTCAACTTAAATGAGCGGATCTGATATCTGTGGCAGTTTACCATACAGTATATAGGGATAAGCTAGCCTTTTTACTTCCACTTTTTGTTTGTTTGTCATTTTGCCGTGTTTTATGTACAATAAAGCAATACATAAATACAACAATACAATACAAAGCCGATATCGGATCGGATAATATGAACAGGGCCTAACAGTAAGTTTTTTAAGGTTCAGTACTGTCGAATAAAGCAGAAAAAAAATTAAATGTTTTCATGAATGACAGACGTATTGTGTCAACTTTTTCTTATTGTGCTCTGTTATGTCAATATTAAATTGTCATGGTTTATACTTCAAAGAAGTTGGTATACAAACCAATGACATTTCAAATATTCGTTCCGTATATCTTTACTATTATTGATACCTGCCAAAACAATGACAAACCAAATTATACTTTACGTTGTGAGTTACAGAACTGCTTCTGAGATAATCTGAGATATCATATAAGCTGCAAATCATTTTGAAAGAGAAGAGACTCGCTGTGTCTCAGTGTGTCTCTCTTACACCTATTGCCATACCAGTAGGGTGATCAAGTGATCATAAGCAAAGAAGTTCTCATTGGAGTAGACGTTACTTATTGGTGGATTTAGATCAAACGAACGAGAAAACAATGTTGCACTAATTAACCTTTACGACGCCAACAACGTATTCTAAGTATTATAATATGCGCACCATCGATCCAACACAATGACGAATATATCCGTTATGGCGACGACGTCCAATGCGATATCAAGCAAACCTTTTAAGCGCATTATCTATAGAAATGCATGTATTCTATAGATAATGCGCTTAAAAGGTCAAATAAAATAAATACAGCCTTTAATTGCCGACAACATAGGTGTTATGACGTACTTTGTCAAAATCACCTTCGTTCTTTATACTATAGTTCATATTCTATCTCCTATGGAAAATGAGTTGGCGTGTAAGTGTCACTGTCCTTCATAAAGTATGGCGTTCAAAAGGTTAATTTGCTATTCATCTATGTTTGTCTGAGGATGTCAAACCCTACAAAGTTGAACCCTACAGAAATGCATGTAGGTTGATATCTCATTAGACGCCATGACGGATATATGCGTCGTTGGCTTCGGACCGTTGGTGCGCAATATAGGTACGTTGGTACCGTCGAACAGGTTAATAATACTCGAAAAGGTAGAGGACATGTACCTATTTTTCTTTTCGTTACGTTTCAGTAAACATGTCCAAAATAAGGGGGATAATGGTCGCGTTAAACTGCCACGTCCTAAAAGGGTGTAGGTACATTGAAAGGATGATTAAGATTACCACAATAGTGGTCGGCGGTTAAGAAGTCAATCCTGACACCTGTCATTTCCATACAGATTATAACCTCAAAGTGACTTTTAGGTTATAAACTGTATGGAACTGACATGTGTCAGGATTGACTTCTATAACCGACAACTACTATATTGGTAACATGTTCAATTAAAATTATACGGTATCTATGTCACCTGCAACAGTACCAGTGCCGGTTTTCAGGGGGTCAACCACAACCAGGAATAGATAGGCTATATTCTATCCCGCGGCTTCGCTTGCATTCTTCGTAGTACCTCGACGCGGCGGAGCCGCGCGGGTAACTAGTTGTTTATAATACTGATAAATTTTGGTGCGATTGCTAATATCGAATGTTTGTAAGTAAAATTGTGTAATAAACGATATTTACTAAGTTACCTATTTTGTTTTATTGTCAGAAGAATGTCATGCCATGTCCTGTTCATTATTTTATTTTGATAACTTTTCCTGCTACCCAAAGGTTGTCTGTAAGAGATCGCTTTAAGCGATAAGACCGCCTGTTGCTACCATTACTAGTTATGTAAGTTTTTTTGTGTAACATTGTTCTCTTGTGTGGTGCAATAAAGCATATTTATTATTATTATTATGCCCATTTTATTAAAAATGGTCTGAAATTGATGCAAAGATAGCCAAATAGGTAATGTAACTATTATTTCATTATTTTTTTCCTTATTTTTGCATTAGTTTCAGAAAGGAACTTGAAATGTATTTTTGTAGTTATTAGCCGAGCGGCCGTGCGGTTAGTTTTGTACTAAAAACACTATGGCGCTACAATCTACTTGGAGTATTTCACTGATATCTCTATCTCAGTCTATATATTGTACTTTGTGATTACATTCGTCGCATCGTTCAAATCAATGAAAACAATGTGACACATCATGTTCATATGACTTACGTCATTATCTAAAGTATTAAGAAAACACACTCCGAGGAAATTTAAGTGGCCAGTCTGGTCAATAATCCATGGAGTTTGATAGCATGGTTTGATAGTCTTATTTGACAGCTAATGCCAAGTTTGCCGCGCCAGTTTGTGACGGGCTTAAAACTTCGGAAAAAACGCCTAGTGTGTGGAAAGTTTTAAATCATGAGTAAAGAGTTCTGATTGCACTTTAAGCCAATCCTGCTTTAAAACAATTTGTCTGACAAAGAAATATCATTATGACTTTGATTAGTTTCTACTAATGAAAAGAGATGACAATAACAAACGTTGCCAGCTCGTCCTAAGGCATTGTTCTACTGGTGAAACAAAAATTATTTATTTATTATGTATGAAAACTAAAAAATACTTAATAGTTGTATTTGGAATAGTTCATATAAACTTTTTACTCCTCACGAGCCCAGGAACAGGCCGGAAAAATGATTTGGGTTCCTCAAGAGCACCGTGTATAATATTCGGTCTAAGTATTTACAGTTTACATAAATGACAGACGTATTGCGTCAACTTTTTTTTTATCGTGCTCTAATTATGTCAATATTAAATTGTCATGGTTTATACTTCAAAGAAGTTGATATACAAACCAATGACGTTTCAAATATACGTTCCGTATATCTTGACTGATATTGATATCTGCCAAAACAATGACAAACCAAATTAAACTTTACGTTGTGAGTTACAGAACTGTTTCTGAGTTAATCATAGATAAGCTGCAAAACATTTTGAAAGAGAAGAGGCTAGCTTTGTCTAAGTGTGTCTCTCTTCCACCTATTGCCATACCAGTAGGGTGATCATAAGCAAAGAAGTTCAATCAGTAGACGTTACTTATTGGTGGATTCAGATCAAACCGACGAGAAACCAATGTTGCACTAATTAACCTTTACGACGCCAATAACGTATTCGACGTATATATATGCGCACCATTGATTCGACAAAACGACGAATATATCCGTCATGGTGACGGCGTCTAATGCGATATCAACCTAGATGCATTTCTATTGATAGTGCGCTTAAAAGGTTTGGTATGTCGTGGGGGACGCAAGTGAAACGCACTGAGGTTAGTTGCACACTCATTTAATATCCCGCGGTAACAGGTGGCGCGCGGGCGTTGCCTTATAATACATCACTTTGGACAACTACATTTTCGTCTTGTTGAGGGCACTGTCTCTCTGCGGACATACCAAGGTTAATTACTTTAACAAAATTAAGACGTCAGAAAAATAATTAAACCCTTTAATTGTCGACAACATGGGAGTTATAACGTACGTTGTCAAAATCACCTTCGTTCTTTAGTTGACGTGTAAGTGTCACTGCCGTTCATAAAGTATAGCGTTCAAGGGGTTACTTTGCTATTCATCAATGTTTGTCTGAGGATGTCAAACTCAAAGTTGAACCCTATAGAAATGCATGTAGGTTGATATCTCATTAGAGGCCATGACGGATATATACGTCGTTGGCTTCGGACCGTTAGTGCGCAATATAGGTACGTTGTTAGCGTCGAAAAGGTTAATAATACTCGAAAAGTTAGAGGACATGTATATTTCTCTTTGTTACGTTTCAGTAAACATGTCCAAAATAAGGGGGATAATGGTCACGTTAAACTGCCACGTTTTAACAGGGCGTAGGTACATTGAAATGATGAATAAGATTACCACTATTGGTAACATGTTCAATTAAAAGTTAAAATTATACTGTATCAGTGTCACCTGCAACAGTGACAGTGCCGGTTTTCAGGGGGTCTACCCGAAACACCCGAAGATCGAAGTTCATTTTATTTCCTTCTCTATCACACCAATAAGCAAGTGTTATAGAGATAGATATAACGAAAGATTTTAACCCAGTTACTTCACTTGACAAAATAGACCTCAAGACCTGCAGTATGAAGACATGCTAAGCCAGCGGACAGAACTTCAACTCACCGTGGACCGGTTCCAGCAGTGCCAGGAGGTACATGAGCAAGCTTTGCGGCGTATTCGGGATCTGGAGCAACAACTGGAAGAACTTCAGGCAAAGCAGACCACTATTTGCAAGTATTGCTCGGAGTTGGGTGAAAACAATTTAAGTATCTTTGCCGAATTTAGTACTTGTGAAGTAGACATGATGCATGATAGTATAGTAAGCGCCCCCATAATGGAAACAATAGATTTGACCAATTCTGTGTATGTAGAGAGCAATTTTGATCAAAGAGTCAAAGTGAGAGGATCAAACAAAGTAAAAAAATATTTAAAATTGACTAGATTTATTAAAAAATCAAAAGTTTTATTGCAACGCCACAAAAAAAAATTCAAAGCAGTTTTGTCTAAGTACAGTCATGTGTCACTGAGCGACCAGCTTCATAACTGTCAGCAACAATTAGACCGCGCAGTAATAGAGTAGAAAAATCGCTCCAAAGAGGTTAAGATGCTGCAATCAAAATTAAAGGATATCACTAGCAAGCATGACCTGTCAAGCAAAACTTTGCATGAGTAAGTACATAGCGTTTATGAATAATGTTCTAGAACCGGGGAGCGGCATCCCACTACACTTCGAGTCGCCCCGGGTACCGGGGCGCTGCCCTGGCCCGAGCCGCGACCACTCGCCCGCCGGCCGCGCGCCCGCCGCCCCCGCGCCCGCCTCCCCCGCGCTCAGACGCGCCGCCGCCAGCGCCGCCACCCCGCGCCGGGGGGCGCCCGCCCCGCCGCCGCCATGCCGAGCCGAGCCGGCGCCGCCGCTGCCGGTCAGTGTAGACCCGCCGCCGAGCCGAGAAAAATCGCCGTTCCTGAGCATAGTCGAGTCGCCGCTGTCGCTGAGCCAAGCCGAGCCGGCATCGCCGCCGGTGCCTTTCTCCGCCCGCTCGCCCGCGGCCGCCGCGCCCGCCCGGCTGCGCCGCACCGTCGTGTACACAGACCGGGTGGGCGTCGGCCTCGGGGCGCTGCTGGCGGGCCGTTTGATGCAGAAGGTGACCAACAACTGTCTCCCGGGAGCCTCCGTCGATCGTTTAGCCTCGTGCATCGCCGCTGACCACTTCGACTGCGACTCAACGCTGATAGTGTTCATCGGTGATAGTTTAGGCTGTACCGAGCGGGACATTATTAGGCTATCGGAGACCCTCACTGAAATAGACCAGCGAGGAGTAGGTAAAATCATAATCTGTGCGTTGCCTTTTTCGGATACTTTGTCGGCAAAGGAAAACAAAAAGTTATATTATTTAAATTCAATTTTGTATAGATTGACTCTATACAGCTGTAGGATTACATATTTCGACACTAACAAATTTGTTAAGAATTTCGTTTTGACTTAAAAGCGTCCATATCTACCGAGGAGGTACTTACGTGAGTGTGCTAAATTGTTAGCATATAATATTGTAGACCCCGTCGTGGCTATCACGACGTTTGATAATGTTAAGGCGGTTCCTGTGTTACGTTTTAGTAGCGCGGGCTCCGAAATGGCGTCGGTGCCGGCGAGCAATTTAAACTGACCGATAAGACAACGCGTGCTACCACCGGCCCCGAACCCGTTGATAGATGTAACACTAGTATTAATATGGTTCATCAAAATATACGGGGATTTTCTAGTAAGGAACTTAAAATTGATTTATTCATACAATGTTTAAATATTCATATTCTCTGTATAACGGAGCACTGGCTTAAAGATCATGAATTTATGTTTAACTTTAGCAATCATAGCATAGTAAGTTCATATTCTAGAAAGTCATGTAGGCGTGGAGGGTCCTTGATTATGGTGAAACATAATTTGAAATGTAAAGAACGTAAAGATATTGTTGACATGTCCGTCGAGCGTCACATAGAACTCTCTTGTGTAGAGTTAGACCAATTTATAATTATATGCGTATACAGGCCCCCATCGGCGGATTACAGTCTATTTGAGTCAGTGATGGAAGAAGTGCTAAGTAGTATTTTTAAGAGTACAAAATGCGTTATTGTTTGCGATGATTTTAACGTTAACTGACTCGAGAAATCGCCCAAGAGTGTGAGTCTAGTGAATACTTTTAAATCTTTTAACTTAGTGAACTTGTTTTGTGAGCCTACTCTAATTACAACCACCAGCGCGACATGTATAGATAACGTTTTCAGTAATAAGGATGCGATTAGTAAATTTATTATAAATACCTTAAGTTCTGACCACTGTGGACAACAGGTTTCCTTTAGCGGGAAAACCGACAACGCTCCACGACACACTATGTGCAGACATATTTCTGAAAAAAGCTTAGATTTATTTAATCGTAATATTACGAAAAGATTACATTATCTTCCACTTACTCAGGAAAGCCCTGACCGTTTGTGTACTCGATTGTTTAATTGTATCAAAACGGAATTTGATGTCTGTTTTAATTTGAAGAAGATTCAAAGCAAGGTCAAAGCTATATTTAGCGACTGGACTACGCCAGACATTCACGAGAAGAGACGCCGACTCTATGACTTGTATGATTCGCGAACTACTGATAAAAGGCCGGAATTTCTAGAGTAAGTCAAAAACTATTCAAAATCTTTTAAGATAATGTGTGTCGCTGCTAAAGCCAATTACTTGTCAAAAAAGATCCGGAACTCCAGTGACAAGATTAAAACTGTATGGCAAGTTATCAACAATGAAACTGGGAAACGTAAGATAAAAGATCCACACTTCAGCCTACTAGTCGATGATACTCTAGTAAGTTCTGACCACGAAGTAGCAAATCATTTTGAGCGGTTCTTTTCTAACGTACCCATCGAGACCACGAAGTCTTTGAAGTCATCATAAAATGTCGCTGAATCCTTATTGAAAGAAAATGTTACGGAATGTACAGAAATCTTTAGCTTCACTTACGTAACCCCCCATATTCTAATTAAAGCATTTAGATCATTAAACTTAAAGAAGACTGAAGATCTCTAGGGCCTTTCAGTGAAAGTATTACATTCCGTTGTAGAATCAATCGCACCTTTCTTAGCTGATATTTCCAATAAATGTATTGATACTGGAGTTTTTCCTAACCTAATGAAGCACAGTAAAATTATCCCGTTGTTTAAATCAGGAACCAAAACTGACCCTACCAACTTCAGACCAATCTCAATACTACCGGCATTAAGCAAAGTTTTTGAGAAACTTATTCTTAATCAGCTTGTGTCCCACTTTAATCGCAATAACCTGCTCAATAGCAATCAGTTCGGATTCACTAGAGGTCGTTCTACCACTGATGCCGGTGTGGTACTAATTAAACATATTTTTGATGCCTGGGAAGAGGCTCAAGATGCTATTGGGGTGTTTTGTGATCTGTCAAAGGCATTTGATTGCGTTAATCACGAGAATTTAATTAGAAAGTTAAGTCACTATGGGATCAAAAACGGTGCTCTTGACCTTGTTACATCGTATCTGTCGGAGAGAACACAACGGGTAGTGATCAACGGGACTCAATCAGCAGATACAACGGTTGCTCTTGGAGTTCCTCAAGGATCAATTCTGGGACCATTTCTGTTTCTTGTTTATATCAATGATTTACCAAACCTTGTGAAAGATAAACATGATATAGTGCTATTCGCCGATGATACGTCGCTCATCTTCAAAGTAGGCCGCAAAGAGAAAAACTTTGACGTTATTAATGAGACACTAAGTACTGTTGTGAACTGGTTTACAGCAAATAATCTACTCTTAAATTCCAAGAAAACAAAGTGCATCAAATTCACTCTGCCTAATGTCAAGGAGGCAAACAATTCCAAGATCAAATTGAAGTCTGATGAACAGGAATTTGAAGAGAGAACAGTGTTTTTAGGAGTCACCTTAGATTCAAAACTGCAATGGCACGCGCATATTGCCACTCTGGCTGGCAAACTTAGTTCTGCGGCCTATGCAGTAAGACGTATTAGACAGTTGACTAACGTTGAGACGGCCAGGCTGGTGTCTTATAGTTACTTTCATAGTGTTATGTCCTATGGAATCCTTTTGTGGGGAAAAGCGGCAGACATCCAGACCATCTTCGTGCTACAGAAACGAGCTGTACGCTCCATTTACGAACTAAAGGCCAGGGAATCCCTAAGAGAAAAATTTAAGAAGGCAAATATTCTTACTGTAGCATCTCAATATATTCTTATTATATTTGTTCGGAAAAATCTTCATGAGTTCAAACTTAAAAGTGATATCCACGACTACAACACTAGAAGTAAACACAAGATTGCAGTGAAAGCCAGTCGTCTCCGGAAGGTTAGCACGTCGTTCGTGGGGAACTGTATACGATTTTATAATAAAATACCCACCGAAATAGTTAATCTGCCACTGAGTAAATTTAAGTCTCATATTAAACGTTATTTGCTAAGCCAGGCCTATTATGCTGTCAACGATTTCTTAAATAATAAAAATGCTTTTAAGCCAGTGATAGTATAATCTTGTTAGTTAAAATATATATACCTATGCTTCACTTAGCCTATTTCCTTGTACAGCTCTTTCGTTGCGTTTTATGAAACATGATGCTGTTTCTTGCCGAACAGTTGTTTTAATCTTTTATATTATTTATTAATGTCCGGCAGCCTGAATATGTCATGCTCGCTTAAAAGGCTTTGCTTACGGTGGCGTCGTTGATCGGGTCGCCACCTTCCCTAACAAATGGTCGAGGGAGGCGATGGCTGAGATACGCGTCATACTCGTGATCGGGTGCTGTTTGTGGAGTCCGGTCTGTTCATGCTTGCAAGGGCATGATTAATATCTTAATACTAGTGTTATTTTATTGGAGATTGACGAGAGACATCATCCTGTTTTGGATTAATTTTATTGTTATTGACGCTTAGAGACCTTATACATCTCTGAGAATATTAAATTACTTAAGTGCTATTTTCATTTACTACTTATTTTAATTTAGCCGCTTAGAGACCATGTACATCTCTAAGGACTTAGGAATAATGGACGCTCAGAGACCATATACATCTCTGAGATATTAAATTGATTGTATATACTTTTGTGTATTCGGACAGAGACCGTATATATACGTCACAATTTTTTTTTTATATAATGTATTGTAAGTTAATTTTAATTGAATATTGTGAGTTTGTTAATCACTATAGTAGTTTTGAAATCATTATTATTATTGTCTACTTTTTTTTTAGTTCTGCAATTCTGTTTTGAAAACATTATAATTATCATTGTCTATTTATTTAATTGTATAATTCATGTATTGACTTGTAAAAGTGCCCTTGTGGCCTATTTGCAGAATATTTTTTTTGATTTTGATTGATTTTGATAGCTTACACGTCCTTGCAGCATAGCTGCATAGGACATCTCTGGTGGATAGACACCCTAAGGGCTGCATCTTTTGGCGCAAGTACGTACGTAGTTGGAAACATCCAAAATGGTCAATATAACAGCAATAGTGATCAAACTGTTCAGGCTATCCACAGTGACTAAAACAATACTATATATGTGCGTTTCTTAAATATCAAACAGCTTTTATGGTATTATAACATACTGCATAGAAAACTGCTAAGTTAAGACTCAAAATACATTAAGCCGCAGTAAATTAGTTTTACTGTACAAAATGTAGTGCCGGACTTGTTTTTTTTTTCAGAGAATCTACGGAACTTGGCACACATTTAGATCTCAATTCTTTTGTCGGTGAAGACGACAACCAAGCATCGCATATTCTTAATATTGAACTTGGCTCCCGTTTTCACATTTATGTTTTTGATGGGATATCATTACTTTTTGTCAATATTCGCCAAATGGTGCTTTTTAAGAGCGAATGCATGAGTTACTATACAAAATACTCAAATCGCTGTAGGTGCACCTCAAATATTTGAAGAGTTCCCTCTATCTCCCCAGGACCCTAGGATCAGATTCTTACCTGATAACTATTGGGACTATCCCTGAAGTATACCGTTTCAAATAAAAAAAAGATTTTTCTAAATCGGTTAACAAATGACGTAGTTCTGAGGTAACTAGCATAAATAATAATAATAATAAAACTAATAAAAAAATCACTGTTTTCAGATTTTTTCTGGTATAGACATACAATTACCAAGCTGCATGCCAAATTTCAGCTTTCCAGGTCACCTGGAAGTGCGTTAGGTTTTTGATTACTAGTCAGTCAGTCAGTCAGTCAGTGGTAAAAATGCCGTTTTTTGGAACTTAATATCTCAATAATTATTAAACCTAAATTTATGAAATTTGGGGTTCTAGTTGTTCTAAAGGATCTTAATACCTGTACCAAATTAGTTTTTTTATGTTTGATAGATTTGGAGTTTTTGGGGGGTCAAAAGTGGCTCCAAACGGTTCGTGTAAAATAACACACGGCTGCTGTCCGCCAGTTTCTGGGGTGAACTTGGCGGGACTTGATGCCGCGTGTCTTGATAGCCTTCGAGGCGAAAATAACATGGGTACATCACAAAAGTTAGTAAGGGATATAAAATGCGACTATACATAATATAATCATACAATTCGGCTGTAAGCATATTCGTTTATTACTATTTTATTATGATCACTTTTTTACCCAAACATACGAACTTTTTTGAGGCTGACACAATCCATGTTCACTCCCTAGTAAAATCTGATCTGATGCAGTTATGTATAGCTTTTGATTTGGGGCAGCGGCGCCCCTCATGCGCACGCTGGGCACCGCAAACAGGCGTTGCAAGCGCCACATAAGAATAAATGTAACACAATGAATTCTCAAGCAAATAATGGCATGGCAACGCGCTTATTTATTTATCTACGAATATATTTAGAAATTTTAGAATGCAATACAAACTGAAATCGAATGCACTGTGACAACTAAACTTAGAGTACTTACATCATTATACATACTAGAAAGCCTATCATCCTTCATCTCACAAAACTTCAAACACTTCCTACACGCAGCCGCCCATCGCCACGCAAGTAAATCACACTTAAGTGTTGACACTAGATGGGCATTATGCAGCGTTAGAGCACGGAGAAGCGAGTTCCTGTGCGACACAGTGCGAGCCAAAGGCAGAGGACAAGTACTATGTCTAATACGATTAGGGTTGCCATATGGAAGAATTAAATGCCCTGATAAAAATCCTGACATCACCCTAAAAATCCTGACATTTCTTGTAACAGAGATTTGGGGTAGCTTGAACGACGCCCCGGCGGCGCGCTGCGCTCTGCGGTGTACTGTATTGTGGATCTACCTGTTGTATTGTGCAATTTGATTAATAATTAAAACCAAATAACAAAAGTAGATTATAGGTAGAGTTTTAAGCAAACAAATCGATTGAGATCTCTTTAGCTGTAATTAATACCATTTTAAATTGTTTGAACTAAAAAAATGCTTTTGTTGATTACTTACTATAATTAAAACCAAATAACAAAAGTAGATTGTAGGTAGAGTTTTAAGCAAACAAATTGATTGAGATCTCTTTAGCTGTAATTAATACCATTTTAAATTGTTTTGAACTAAAAAAAATGCTTTTGTTGATTACTTACTATTTTTATGTATTCTTTCATTCATTAAAACTGTGTAAGCTTGGCAATAAATATATCACGTAAACATTTTTTTATGAGGTCATTCTTAGAAATCCTGACGCTTGTCAAGTCCGGCCGCAATCCGGACAAAGGGTCAAAAATCCTGACATGTCCGGACAAATCCTGACGTATGGCAACCCTAAATACGATCGACAGCCCGCCTGTTTCCGGCCGGGCGTCTCCTACACAACAAGTAACTATGTCTAATAGCCATTTGTGGGACTTCTGGAACATGTAACCTGCCTTATTATGCCACAAGTTCTAAGCAGTCTGACTCTCCCCGTAAAACACTACATACAAAAGTAAGAATGCGGCAATTGCGTTTCACTTCCAGAAAATAGAAACCCAAAGATCATAGGAGAAATTTTGCGGGATATAGGTCTATGGTGTAACATCAATACATTGCTTTTGTATCTCGACTTATAACAATTGTTATTAATATATTTCATTTCATTTCATTCTTCATATAATAATCTGAGAAAAGTTTTTCCAAGAGTGGGAAGTTGTAATTGATGATTCTTCTGAAGTCGCAAGCGTCCATACGCTACAGTGTCTGCTTACCACCAGGCAGGCAGTAAGCTTGTTTGCCACCGTCATTGTATAAAAAAAACACTAGTGAGGAAGCAAAACAAACATTTGAGAGCTTCGAGTGGGGGGGGGAGGGCTTAACCTGCGCAACCGATGAAAGTGGGCACCATAAGGCTAAAAGCACTTAAAAAAATATATGCCTACACTTCAATTAAATAACAGTCACAGCTTTATCGGCGTAAGTACCTACAGCGGACGCAGAGATGTGTCATCATTAAACGTTAGCGTAGATAAATCAACGAATCCACACATTTCAAATATTTTTGAAGGATATTCCACAAAGAGAATTTTAAAATAAACATGAGTAAAAATTGACAACATTTCATTTTTTTAAGTGAGCCTTTTTCAGCTGAAACCAAGTACGAGTAGAAGATAATTATTAAATATGACCACATTTTTAAATTCTTGAAAATTTGTCGATTTCTTATAAAAAATAATTTCAAAAGTTCCTCATTCTAAAAGAGCCTATCATATAGAAGAAGATTTTGCAAGACTATTAGTTTAAAAAATATCTCGTTGAGTTATGTCCATATAGCCTGGATAAATATTATAATTTAATATAAAATGTACAGCATGTTAACATTAATGTAATGCTGAAATCGTTACCTTTCTTTCTATGTCTAATTTTTTTGTGATATTTAGTTACAAGTTATTGATAATGCTACACCAAATTGGTAAAATGGTATTGAGTCAAACACATGCCATAATTAAGAATTGTACCACCTCTTTATGTAAACATACAATTTATGGCAAATAAATGAAATGAAATGAAATGACTATCAAGGCGAATTTACTTAAGAAATTATACTGATGTTCCTTTTGTGCATTGTGACTACCGCAACTCAGCCTCGTGTCGTCGGATGGTAGACTTTCTTCACATTTTCGTGAATATCTTGAAAACTAACGTCTTGTTAACGCGTAACAAAATAATTTAAGATTTTTCAAACTACTTGAAAAAAAAGAGCAATAGGAATTAGCAGGTACCAATATACTAAAACAATAGGAAAAAACAGAGAGAATTTTCCTGTTGTTTTAGTTTATTGGTATTTACGAGAATAGAAATTAGATAGTTAAGAGAACAGAAAAAATACAAAAAATAAACTTAAGTACCTACTGATGACGAACATAAAATAAAAGGAACAAATGAAACCAAGAAAAACTGATTTAAGGAAATTATGGGCCACACTCACACACAAAAAATACATGACATGACAGCAGGAGATGTTTGTCGAGATTATATTACAAGGTGGGCCCTGTAACTGGAGCTGGAAATAGTTATTGGCCCGCTAAATAGTCCACCATTTGATTTTTTGTTCCTGTTACAGGTCCCACCCTATTGGCTATGTGCACGTCTGAAACGTCAAACGTCAAAGGTCCCGAGACAATGTCAAAACTCAGAGATGTCAAATAATGACACATGAATATTTTATTTACTTTAGTAAACGAGAAAGACCCCGTATTGGAAATTTTACTGAAATAAATAAGAGAATAAATAAATACATACAAACGAAACGAATCGTAGGAAACCGTTAAGAAACCAATAGAAAACGTGAAAGTAAATTTGACAGTTGTCCCCGGTAAGTACACATTTCTGCCATGGTGTGCGCTACGATCACCTAGCTTACCCCCACCACCTACTTCGCACATAGCCAATTCTAGGCAAGTGGGAATCTACGCAAGAACAGGGTGTATTTATATATGTACCTATTCATTATTTAAATCATTCAAACGTACTCAATAAAGTGCATGAGAATTTATTTAAGGAAAAA
Organism: Notocelia uddmanniana; assembly: GCA_905163555.1. Taxonomy (NCBI): domain Eukaryota; kingdom Metazoa; phylum Arthropoda; class Insecta; order Lepidoptera; family Tortricidae; genus Notocelia; species Notocelia uddmanniana. Next base: position 2,525,638 of record LR991059.1, read on the forward strand.
CAATTACATATTGAAAATTTGGATTTTCAATACGTGTGTATCTCCTTTTGGCTTGCACTGTTTCTGTGAATATAAGTATGAAAGTTATCCTCAAAATTTGCAAACCAATTTTTCAGGCACTTGCCGGTATCCGATTGAACTGAAATTTGGCTACTTATGTCAGTTATGTGAGTTCAGTGGCAATAAAATATTATGGTTGCCATAACAACTCATAAACTACACATGATAAACCCGTCGTGTTTGAGCTCAGTGGAGCCGTTTCAGAGAAATTGTATCAATGATAAACTTCTATAAGACCGCGATGGACAGACTACATCTCCCAAGTAGGAGGCAAAGAGTGGACAAAAAACACTGAGATAGAGAGCGCTGGTCATCAGTGTCATCACTATCTTCATCGAATTCAATCTAAAGCGTTGCGTATAATTGCTGGAGCTATGAAAACTAGCCCTATTAACGCCCTCCAGGTGGAATGTCTGGACCCTTACTCTACACGTGACCCCTGGGTGGTGCTAAAAGTGCAACAAAACTGGCAACCGTACTTGTCTCCTCAAAGACCTCACGGTTCGAAAATAAATGCCATACGATTATATATATATATATATATATATATATATATATATATATATATATATATTTATATTTATTTGAATTCTCCTACTTTCTATTCTTCAATCTCATGTTATTCTAGATTTCAATGTCATGAAAGGCGACATCTCTGCAAGAGCTGGGTGACGCACTCTTTACTCTGAAGCTTCGAAGTTATCCCCAGTGGCCTGTGTGGGGGTGGGAACATTTCACTTAAAGTATCAAAGCGTATAAAAGGCAAAATGCCCCTTCCCCCGGAATCTTCCGTTTTTTCAGGAGTGTCTTAGTATCCTGAAAAGTGTGGAGTACATTCTATTTGCCGGCTTTCGTCGTTCCATTGTCTTTTCTGAATCTCGCAGTTCATTAGAAGCAATCTTAACTAACCCATTCGCTTCTAAATTTAATAATCCTTTAATCTTGAAGATCAAAGAAGCAGTTAGTCAATGCTATTCTAGGGGATTTGAAATCGTCTTGGCCTGGATACCGAGCCACTCGGGTATTGTCGGAAATGAAAAGACTGATTGCATTGCGAAACAAGCAGTCTCCTGCGGGGATAAAGTTCCTTTTAGAATCTGTTGTCCTTCTTCCTCTTCCTCTGATATTCTTGAGGAAAAAGTGGAACTCTCGGTGGCGGTCTAACAGCAAACGAACGGGCTCAAACTATGAATTCTTCTGAGTAAACTGGCAACTTCGTCTATTATCCACATGAAGCTGAGCCACTGCAGTACTCACGTCCATTTGGGGTGGCTCCGAATTAGAAACTATTCCCTGTGTGAGTGTGGCTTAGGCGAGGGCAACTTAAAATCACTTGATTTTGAGCTGCCCCCTTCTGGAACATTCCAATCTATACGCAGGTTTGATCTACCAGAAAATTCCTCTGTATACCAACGTGCTGTTTCTCTTGTTTCCGAATCCTGCTTTCGTAAACTTTGGTTCCACCGTCGGGACTCCTCCTCATCCATTTTCTATGCTCGCGTTTCTTGAAGAATGAGTTCATCATGGAGAGTCCCTCTTTCTCCAAGAACCCAGCCAGTAGTTAGCCCCAATGGTTCCGACTTCAAACTCTACGTATAGTTAGAGACGTAGAAAGTATCTAACCCTGAATGAGAATTATAACCAATCCAGAACCGGATAGTGAGTCTTGTCAGTTCTCAATAAAATAACACTAATACATATTTAGGTAGTTACATACTTAGCCGTTGTAAGCATGTGTATACTGGACACCACAAACAGCCTATCACATTTATTTTAGTGATAATCCGCTGATGCGTCATTGCTTGGACACCCTCCTCTCTGAAAGCTATTTGCAGCCACTCTTTATTAATTGCTGCATACTTAAACATTATATACCCGTAGTAAACAAAAAGAATTCTTTTCAAATTGTGTAATGAAATAGCATGTATAATGCTCCTTAAAAGTTTATTGGTGTTATGTGTGCTTCTGAATAGCAACGTCATTGGCCAGATATGTAGAAAAAGGACTGTGTGAGTAAAGTTAAATTTTATAACATGTACTAAAAGTGTTGGTAAAATTAAGTGCTGATTAGGTAAGTAGTAAGCCCAGTTTAATGCATTTGTAATGAATCGACAGCCAGAAAATTGAAAAAGACATGATTCGAAAAGTTTCAGTACACTTAGTTCGAAACTTGGTGACCAAAGAACCAAAGTCGTAGATGACTAACGTAGACATAAATCACGATTTAATGTATACTTTAATTATCTACGACTATTTGTCAAAATTTACAAATTTCTAGTTTTTGGTTGTAAATTATGTTCTTCCCAATGCATTGAAAACTCGACATCTAATTTTCTACCTTATAACACACATAAGTAAATAATTCAATATATATTTTTGTTCTCAACAACTATGCTAATTGAACCAATTTTCCTACACAGGGTTACCAAAATGACGTATGAGACTTATACATATACATTCATTGAGCGATACACGAAGAAGAATTGGTTTGGGAATACGGTTTATAAAACGAGACAGAAGACCGCCGTAGGCTCGAAACCCATAAGAGTAAGCACGATGAATATATTTATAACAGTTATAACAATGCCTACAGCATCTGAACTAATGTCGAAGCTGATCGCATCAGAAATGAGGCCATCCGCAGTAGAACCAATGTAACCGATCATCATCATCCTAGCGTTATCCCAATACAGTTACATAATGAACGATGCCTGGGGTCCACTACCTAATCCCAAGTATCAGTTTAGGCACCAGTTTTCACAGAAGCGACTGCCATCTGACTTTCCAACCTAAGGGGGAAACCTAGACCTTATTGGGATTAGGCTTGTAAAGTGAGTGGGCAACTTGACTGTTAGAGGCCTCTAACCTGGGCTTACGACTGCCGTCGTAGACTGCAGCTGGGATCAACGGCTTAACGTGCTTTCCAAAGCGCGGGAGCGCTCACTAAGTAACCACTCAAAGTGGTTACCTATCCAAGGACTGACCCTGGCCAACGTTGCTTAACCTCGCATAACCCACGTGGTACGCGGGCGCGGCTAGACCACGAACGCTCCTGAATCAATGTAAGCGATATAGCCATCCAAACCGATAAACTTAAGTGGCAGTGGGCGGGGCACATTGCACGTAGAACCGATGGCCATTGGGGCAGAAAGGTTCTCAAGTGGCGACTGCGTGCCGGAAGGCGCAGATTGACTCCCCCAAGGTGGACTGATGACCTGGTAAAGGTCGTGCAGGATCGGTTATTGTGGTTATGCGGTGTCCAGCATGGGATATCTCCCGGTGGATATGATGAGTAGGCTTTCTGATAAACTTAGGTAATATAATCTGTGCCTAGTGATGTGAGTGCTGTAGTCAAAGATTGGAAAATATCCGTCAAAAATTGCCGGCAACTTTAAACCTGACAGCGGGCTGTCCCCGCTTATTTTATTTTTTTATAAACTAGTAAACTTTTTGAAACCTATATTGCCTAACGCACAATTATTGTTTCTGTTGATTATTTAGGAACAAAACTCAAGGAAATACCGTATTTATTGTTGTAACATAAGTAATATTTGTTGGCAACGGCCCATCGGAATGTGCCAAAAGCGAAAAAGCGAAGGCAAAGTACAACGTGTATCGTTGCAAAAAATAATCACCAACGCGACACTGCGTAATGGTCATCTCAGAAAGAAGGCTCAAAAGGTGTAAAGTAAAACTATATTGAAGTCGGTAATTAGGGAAATACACTACAGTAGGTAGATATATGTTTATAAAATTGTGCGCATTACTAGTGGTAAAAGTCGCTTTGAGGTTATAAACTGTATGGAAATGACAGGTGTCAGGCAATCCTTACTTAGACTTATTAATCGCCGAGTACTATAATTACAAAAAATAATAATAATTCATATATGATAAAAAAAGTGCAAAGCATGTTGAGTATGATGTTTGTTTATAAGTTGCTCCTGGAACGCGCGGAAAGCTACCACTTTCATCACTCCCACTCTGTTGCATCAGCAGAGTTCATAAAATAAAATAAATATTGGGAGACATTCTTTATTAAAATAATATTTATCTTCTTTCTTGTAGTCTAACGAGAACAATACATGTGTTTTGCTATTAACTTACAGAAGCAAGACATTGAGTTCGTGCCGACCTGTTGCTACGGATACATCAGAGCAGACAGCGGTTCTTTGGCTGAGTAAGTTGTTTGTATGATTTTTAATAGCCTATGTTGCACTGCTGAAAAAGGTCTGCCTTCTTTTCATTCACTCGGCCCAACCAAACATGAAGCGTCCAAATCTTCACGCCCGCCCTTTCCTTTTTAGCCTGCCTTTTAAGTCTGTTTTTATATCATGAAAGAATATTATGAGAATAATTTTAATGTCATTAAAAATGATTTTATTTATAGATGAGACTAATAATAATAATTTATTTTAATAAGTTACTAATTGTTTTAAATAATTAATATGAAGCATTGTTTTGTGAAAATTTAATATTTAAACGTAACTATTATAGATTTTTTTAATTTTAATTTTACAAAGACTATTGTATGCTCCTATGCGTAGATTATGAGCGCCTAACAATACAATAACACCTTCGCCATTGTGAGTGTGGGTGGGTACCATAATCTTGCAATAAAGACAAGTTTCATTATCTGGAATAACAATTACGCACTTCTATTTTCTTAACATTATTACAACTATGAATAAGTGCATATTAATATTATTAATATTTGACTTTTAAATTATATGGTGTCCTTCTCTCTTCATTTATTTAAGAGTTTACTACAAAGTCAAAAGTCAAAGTATATTATTTATCAAATAGGCCTAGCAACCATCACTTTCGAATCGTCGGTTACAACACATTATTCTTTAAAATAAATATTGAATTGTTGTAGAACAATATTTTGAAATTTCCTAATACAGTAATTATGATGAAATCTAGACAGTTTCTTCCCTTTTACCTTCAATATTCCCTTCTATAATGTTCACAAGGAAATTATGATGTCCTTTCATTATTTTTCTTCTATTCTCTATGACCGTCAGTAATTGTCATTGTATTTGTCTGTAACTATGGTGTTATCATAGTTACAGACAAATACAATCGTTACTCCTCTTTTATTCTTTATGACCGTCAATAATTGTCTTTGTATTTGTCTATAACCATGGTGTTAACATAGTTTCAGACAAATACAATAATTATTCCTCTTCTATTCTCTATGACCGTCAGCAATTGTCTTTATATTTGTCTGTAACTATACTATTATCAATAAATGATTGTATTGTATTTTATTATTGTACTTTTCATGTAAATATTCTTTTATTGCCGTCAAATATACAGTCAAATGCAAATAAAAAAAAACATCGGATAGCTATTAAAAAGTTGTTAACAGTGAATCAAGCCACATTTTTCATGCTTCCAGCATAGAATGTACACCGATATGCACACCCGCGTGTGAAAACGGGCGCTGCGTTACGCCTGGCGAGTGTGAGTGCAACGAAGGCTACTTCATGGACTTCGAGAGCCCTCACAAATGTCTAGCCTCGTGTGACGGATGTCTGCATGGCACCTGCGTTGCCCCCAACGTATGCCATTGTAACTTCGGTTACTCTTTACAGAACGGTAAGGAAGGAATTTTGATAATCTTCTTTATCAGGGTTTCTCCAACTACCATCCTCCGAGAATAGCGGCAGGGTATTTTGATATTTTTTAAACGTCGACACCAGTGTTGTCCACAACATATGCCAGTACAGCAGAGTGTACTGACTTTTTAGGCCACAAATGTGTGGCCTGATATGGTGTGCGCCTGCACGGCACCGTTGCACCAAATTTCTGTCGCTACGACTTTGGCCGCTTTATACAAAACTGTGTCCACCAGTGACGTCCTTCGGCTGATATGCTTAGATTTCTTGCTGTATTTGAAGAATTTTACGCTCCATTACTCCTCCTAGTTCTCTTTAATTAGTCCTGTAGGGTTTAAGAATTACTGGAATGTATTGCTGAAGATCGTGACTCTTATGACCTAAATAACATAAGTTGTATTATAACTGTGAATTACGTACTTAATCTTCTTCTTAAATTTACAGACACATCATGTGAACCCATATGCACAGAACCATGCGTCAATAGCGCTTGTATCGCTCCGGATACCTGTCAATGTTATAAAGGTTACAGAAAAACTGACGGCAACCTATGTACTCCATACTGCTCCAGAGGTTGTGACCACGGGACTTGCACCGAACCTGAAATTTGCATTTGCAATGACGGCTGGCACAAATCAGAAACGGGCCAATGTGTACCAAAATGCGATGTCAAGTGTGGCAACGGCACTTGCACAGGACCTAATCATTGCAATTGCACTGAAGGATATAAAGTTGACGAAGCCCATGATCCTATATGCGTTCCACATTGTGACGTTACTTGTGGAAATGGTACTTGTGTATCTCCTGATACGTGTGAATGTGAAGTTGGATATAAATTAGATATAAACAAAGACCCAGTATGTGTACCACACTGTGAAATTGAGTGCGGTTCTGGAGCTTGCATAGCACCGAATCATTGTCAATGTGATATGGGCTACAGAATGAATAAAGATAGTAATCCAATATGTGTACCGCAATGTGATATTAGATGTGGCAATGGGACATGTGTCGCACCTAATACTTGTGAATGCAAAATAGGATACAGAGCAGAGTATAAAGAAACAATATGCGTACCAGAATGTGAGATTGAATGCGGTAATGGGTCCTGCGTAGCGCCAAATCAATGTGAATGCAAAGAAGGATATATGATTGACGCAGATAATATTCCAAAGTGCGTACCAAAGTGTGATGTATGTGGAAATGGAACGTGCGTTGCCCCTAACACTTGTGAATGTAATGTGGGGTATGCATTGGACGGAGAAAGTAATCCAACATGTGTACCACAATGCCGGAATAAATGCGGCAACGGTACCTGCATAGCACCCAATGTGTGCAAATGTTTCCCTGGATATAAAGAAAATAAAGGCAAGGAACCAATTTGTGCACCGGATTGTGGAGATTGTGAAGGCCATTGTTTAAAACCGGGCGAATGTGAATGTGACGAACCATTTAAAGCTATTCGAGTTACTGCAGACGGTGACAATTGTGACAATATTGGCGAATGCGCGCGTACCATTTGTAAAATGGACGCTACAATAAAACCTACTGAGGATCATGTAACTTACGGATACGATGATATCGATACGAATGATACTAGCGAACAGAAGAACGCAACAAAAGGTGAAGAAAATACAGACAGCGATGGATTTTGGTACGACCATGATGGCTATGAATTTCATAATAATGTTACTTTTGAACCAGACTATGACGTGGATAATCAGATACAAGAAAGCGAATATTGGTAAGTACAATGAGACAGACATTTCCGTATTATGAAAAATTACGTACACTTAACAACTTTTTTTTTTTAAATAAAAGCTACCTATGCCAGTAAAATTGTAATTGTGTATTTAATTTTTTAGTTAACGGCGTGTGAGCATTTAAGTTACGTTTATTATAAACGAATGCAGATTATGAATCCAACCAAAAATTAGGTTTTATAGTTTTTTTTATTGCCACGGAAAAACCCGCGAACCTAAATCTATGTATTGTGTGTATTCAAGCACTTTTGTTTTCATTCTCATCTCTTGAATTTTTATTTGTGTTTCAGGGTGCAAACAAAATGGGGATATGCGGTGATATCCGTAATTGTCATCATTTTCACAATCATTCTTGGCTCACTAGTGATATTCCGTAAAACTATTTTGGACTGCTGCAAAGACGTCCATTACGAAGTCAAAGGTATTTAAAACGGTTTAATTTAGATTATTTCAGATGCGTTCTTGTCATAAATTGTTCTTGTCTCGGCGCTAATCGCTTACCATCAGGCGATTCGTCTGCTCGTTTGCCTAAGTAGGGGAGGCACCCTTATATGTTGTTTTAGATTTTATTTGACGACTTTATCGGTTTTATTGATTTATATACGAGTATCCATACCAAATTGCAGCTTTCTAGCACTAACAATCACAGAGCAAAGCCTCGGACAGACAGAAGGAGAGACAGAAATGGAGAGGGAAATGGTGAAACTATAAGGGTTCCTAGTTGACTACGGAGCCCTAAAGAGCACGAATACATACATCAAAAAATTAAGCTCTAGGTAACTAATGTTGCCAATCTTAGTGACTACTTAACTTGACTGGGCGCGATCAGTATTTAGTATTTTTTTCTTAGCTGCCGTGCCGTGCAGCGTGCTTGCCGTGCTGTAAGCTCAGCACAGCAAGCACGAGACGGCGCGCGAGCTATATCGCGCGCGAGATAGACTATCCGTCTCTTTCCGTGTGTACCTATTAGATAGAGACGGATAGTCTATCTCGCGCGCGATATAGTTCGTGCACCGTCTTGTGCTAGCCGTGCTGATGTCGCAGTGACTTCCTCACTTGACGAAATACTATCAGTATTGCGTTTGCGCAGCAGTAATATTTGGCACCGAAGCGGGGCAGTACTGCATTCGTATCGCCCTGCTGCCGCGCATCCCGTGTCAGTCTGGAATCACTCATTTAAATATAGGGGCGCAGTGAAAAGCGGTACTGACTCAACTTACCATTTACACCGACAGATAATTATTTAAAAGATTTATTAGGTATTTATACATATCTAACTGATTAGACTATTGTAGAATATAGGTACCAGGAATAAAAAAAGGAATAAGAAACTGGTTATGATTTGATCAACAATAAGTTTTCTGATTTATTTAATGATATTTTTACCAGGTGACAGATCAAAGAAAGCTACAAAAGAAGAACAGACTTTGAATGGGCAGATGCGGCTGTCTACTATTTTGAAGAACAGAGAAGAGAGCAGTTTAAAAGAAGTTTAATTAGTAAAAATAAACGTGATAAATATTTATCTTTATATTTTTATTCCCATTTAAAAAGAATATAAGATACTGCTGATAATATTCGCTATAATTACTAAAAACCGGATAAATGCGAGTTTAACTCGTGTGGAATACAAGTATGTTTATTTAAACGGGAAATTTTATTTTTGTTATTACCTGCAAATTAATCATTTGCGTGCAGCTTTTCGTCAAATGTATATTTACTAATGAAGAAAGGCTTCATTTTGATGGCAACACATTGGTAGGTTTCATGGAATCTAATTATGACTCAGGGATAAGTTGTAAAGATGATTATATTTTATTCAATTAAGTCTGGGAATTTGTTAGTGCAATCTTGTTGGGCATCATGATCATCTTTAATTAAAGGTAAGTTATGCGATAGACCTAAAATTACGACCAATACGACGTGGGATGGGCAGCAGCATCCCTGGAGAGCAGTGGAGATACTGCGATCGCCAACTGGCATGCCAAGCGTGACGATTATGGTATACCATATGGTTTACCCCCCATGAAATTGAGGGTGGCTTATGTATGTCTGTGGTGGTATGCGATAGAAATATTTCTAAATCCTTGTCCTTAATGTGTAAAAGCTACAGAATGATAAATTATTTTCTTGTTTCACCTATCACTTCACTCACTCAACTTCATCACTCAAGAAAAATTTGAAGAAATTATGGTTCTCCAACGACCTGTGATTTGGTTGAGTACTATAATTATTTATTTATTGTAATTTTGAATATAATTATTCTGTATTTATGTATTTATTATAGGTATATGTATTTTTTATTCATTATATATGTATATTTACTTATTACATATGTATTTATGGGTATTTATTTAGTTATGGTTTAGCTACAAAATATATTCACTCATTGTAATGTTGTTGTACACGGTGTAAGTTTGTCTATCTCATTATTTTTAAAAATCTCTCAATCCCTCAAAGGTTAGCTGGAAGAGATCCCTCATAGGGATAAGTTCGCCTTTGTACTCTGATCCTGTGTGACATGTATATGTTTAAAACTGTTATTGTGTACAATAAAGTGCTTACATACATACATACATACTTTTTTAATTCCCTGTGTTCTTTGTTTTCTGTGTTCTCCGATTGCCGTATGTCCTGTTATTATTCCTACTACTCTACGTAGTTGGTTTATGTGTGTTTTACGAGTTATAATAATTAGTGTAATTATGTTATGTGTTTTTGACTTTGATCTTTAGAGCATCAAAATAATGCTCTAAGCTTCGATCTAAATGTAATTTACCATACTAAAGCTAGTAAACACATCCACGTCACGTTATCATACTGATTATGTCCAGTAAATAGGCAAATTTATGTTAGGTACCTACACAGGAAATGGTGCGGGTTGGGATATATAGTATACTGCACATGATACGAGGAAACGTTACGCATTCAGAGTACTCTAAAGTAGACGTCAAATAATGATACCATTACCGAGCGAAATGGTACAAGGGGATACGATGACACTGTATTAATTCATAATCATGTAAATTACATTTTATAATTAAATTTTGAAATTTATACCATTTTTATGTATGCTACAAAATCTCAAAACACTAGCCTTTTATTTGCGAATGTCAACGATTACAAAACTGTCCGTTTTACGTAATGTTTCAGGGTATGTAGAATTAGTTTCGTTATTATACTTTAGTGCCAGTAAATTATTCGCATATTTTTGCAGAATTTGTTGTCAAAGATGCTTTAATTTATATCGATACGAATAAGTTACTTGACTGCTCATTTTTTGAAACAACCTGAGCGTGAAATGCTAAATTTTCATATTTTAGTGCCATGTGACGTCACGAAATGGCAGGTAGCGTTTTCGAGCGGACATTGAAAATGCAAAGTTTAAATGTTTCATCAATTTTTAAAACATTTCATCATCATCATAAATTTAAGAGCCTTGCTCTCGTCAGTGGAGTAACCGCCATTCCGTTCTTCTTTGTGGCACATTTTTGTGTTCCTGATACGACATAACATTAACCTTCTCCTTAGCTTGATCAATAAACACACGTCTCGGTCTTCCCTTGCCTCTTCTTCCCACAATTTTGTCTTCTATTGTTGTTTTTATGTAATTCATGTATCAGGTGCCCCAACATATTCCCTCTTCTATTTTCTATCGTCTTTAGTAAAAATCTTCTCTGTCCTTCCATCCTCCTCCAACACCACGTTTCAAACGCACTCGGTTTATCTCTGTCTCTTTGAATTAACGTCCACGTCTCGCATCCATACAACGCTATACTCCAGATGTAGATCTTAATAAAACGTTTTAAGCCATTTATCGACTCCGTTACATAGAAATAAATAATCCAAGTGATTATTGTAAAGTGGGGATTTTTTGAGCTACTTTTCAAAATAGGGTTTAAATTTAGGAACCTATTGTATCCTTTTATTTTTTTTACCTGGGGAAATGCATTTACGCATCCCGCCTAGCCGGGGAACTAGGACGGGTATGACGGACTCCCGGGAACCGCCCGGACTACCGTCTAAAACCACCAGGGTATGCCCATCACGCAGCATTAGTGGCGGTGACACGGGATCGCCAAGGCACACAACCGCGAACACCGCCTGCTGCAACAGCCGAAGCTGTTCCCTCACTGCTGAGGCAAGCGCCTCCCACCCGTCGGCAAGCGTGCAGGGCGACACCACCCACTTGCCGACCAAACGACCTCCACGCCGGGAAAGAGTGAAAAACCCCGGATTCACCCCCTCAGGTCTCCTTGTGACTTTTTATAGAGGGAGCTCGCAGCCACCACCCGGCCCCGGCCTGACGGTGTCAGCCCCCGCTCCCGACCATAGCGGCCCTCTGCCGAAGCCAGGGTTACGGGTCCGTAGTTATTTTTACAGGCATACGGCATGGCCTGTCCCTCTCGCCGCACCTGGGGAGTCTTTCGACTCCCTGATGCGGAACCTCCCATCCCCCCATTGGTCGCATCTGAAACAGAGGAACGCCCAGAGCGACCCCGTCTCCGGGTTATTAGTAGCACCGGTAAGCGATCCCTCCGAAGATGAATCCCTTACCGTTGCCTCCAGGGCGCACCGGCCAGAACTCTTCCCCCAGACCCGCGAAGGTCCACAGGAACTGAAAGAGCCCAGACACTCGTGGAGGTTACCCGACTAGGGCCCCAACCTATTGTATCCTGCTCCAAGCAAAATCTTCTTGACGTGACAGACAGGGCTTTAGCTATCGCTGGCTTCTGGTTCCGTATGATCTAAACCAGCGGAAGAAACCGTTGACTCGAGAAGAAGAAGAAGAAATGTAACAAAACGATATATAATAATGTTTGCGGTCTACTTACCTTAAATGTTCTACTGCAAATTCACGTGCTTATGAACCAAAGTCTCAATCAATAAAATCACCTTAACTGTTTTACTCCAATGCACCTTTTGTGGGGTAAATTCACGTATTAACAAAAAACGAATGTTACGACGAAACGAGTGTTAGTACGATAATTATGTGTATGTTAAATTAGTGGGATAATTTGTATTTACAATATTATTTGCTAAAATATTTTCTACGACCGATGTCACGAACATTTGACATAGGCTTAAAAGTTAATATTAAGTTTTAATCATAGGTGATATGACAGATGACAAGTTCTTCTTTCAATGTTCAATGTTTGTCGGCCTGTTTAGCCTAGTTATCACTGCCTCCGAAGCTAGAGGTCCCGGGTTCGATTCCCGGTAAGGGCATTTGTTTCTGTGGTGAGCAGAGACATTTGTTCCTGAGACTTGGATGTTTTCTAGTATTTAAGTATATACCTATTAAATATATCGTCGTCTAGTACCCATAACACAAGCCTTATTGAGCTTACTAAGGGACTAGTTCGATTTGTGTAAAAAAAAATAGTCAACTAATATTTATTTATTTATTAAAAAAAAAAGAAAAAAAATATATAGGAGAGGCGGCCATTGAGGAATCAACACTTAACTCCGAAGCGTTTTAAAATAATAAAAATATTTGTTTTCGGAAATACCCATGTCGTACTCGTATTAGTAAGAAAGATCCCTCAAACTATGTAAGTTACATGTATGTTTTAAAAAATATATATATATATTTTTATTTTAGACCATTTTCGATCCATACTTTGTTAGTTATGTTAGTTACAATGCATACTTATTAGCTATGTTAGTGACAGTTAAGAGTATGAGTTTTACACATTATTTTTAAGAAACAGGCTTTCAGAAGGGAACCTTAGCTTAAAGCTTATTTCGCCCTCCCGATAGCCACCTCAACCCAGTATTTGGAGAGTGGACAGTCGAGGCGCTCCGCTAACACCCTCAGAAGGCTATTACCACTATTTCTTAAGCGATTTAGTAGCGACGCTACTCGTTTTCGCCTGCTCGCAAAGAAGTCATCTGTGCGCGCCTCGGCGAACATGCCGGACGCACTACAGTGCTTTGGTAACCTCAATAGCAATCTGAGAATGTCGTTATATTGCACTCTAATAGCTGCGAAGGACCTCTGCGTAAAGCTCACCCACAGACTGCACGTGTAAAATGTCTGGCAGTAAGCTTTAAAAAGCGTCAATTTGACTTCCTTATTACAACGTGCAAATCTGCGGGCAAGCATATTGCCCCTTACCGCCATAGCCCTCCTCTCTCTCTCAAGATCCAGGTCGTCTTTCATATCCTCGGTGAGCATATGCCCCAGGTATTTAAACTTACTGACCACTTTCAGGGGGATGCCGCCCAGCATGATTGTAGGTACTGTTGTCGGGTTATACTTCCGTGCCTTAAAAACTATAAGCTCGCTTTTGGTTGCGTTGTATCTAAGACCATGCATGTTTAACTTAGCCTAGGTGACAGATGCAAGGCATTCCAGGCTTACAAGAAGGCCCCACTCTGTCCGCGATTGTGGATAGACACACGCACCAGGGATGCAACACGCATGTGCATGATAGCGCTGAACGACTGCTCAGCGCTATCATGCGCATGCGATAGACTTGGCGCCTCCACAAACATGCCTGATGAACTACAGTGGCGCGGCAGCCCGGACTACATCATCTAAATGCGTTATTTTACTGGACGCGCACGGCGCTGGAAGCTTAAAAGGAGGCCAAAGGGAATTTAGAGCTTACGGGGCGATGGGTTAGCAATCTGTCACATTTTCCCCATCTTCAAGCCTACAATTGAAGATTGAATTTATTGTGCTCTGATTCCTTTTACTAATATTTGCGTGTTTTTGTTCATAAAAATACATCATAATTATTCTGGTATAATAAAAATAGCACTGGCATTACAAATCATAAATAATTTTTCCCTAACAATTACCATTTAAATGTTTATTAATAGGCCTCTGACCAGGTGTTTGTGTTTATAATAATTTATCCTGATTCCTGATGCGCAAACGCAGAATTTCATGGAGGCAGAAACCATCTCATCAGCCAGCACAGCAGTAGTCTGCTGAGAGCAAAAATATGTATTTGATTTAATAAAGTCTTAGATAATGTTAGTGAAATCGTGTTTGGCATCATTATCGTCTTCAATCAAAACGTAAGTTATGCGACAGCAATCCACCTAAATCTCTGTCATTCATTAATGTCTAAAAGCTGCACTTTGATATTATGAGAATGATTATACAATTATTACTTTTAGGCTTCCGTAGCCAAAATGGCAAAAATGGAACCCTTATAGATTCGTCATATCTGTCCGTCCGTCCGTATCACACACCAATCACACACACCGTCCGTCCGTGTCACAGCCGATTTACTCGGAGACTATGAGCACTACAATTATGAAATTTGGTAGGAAGGTGTATTTTATGAACTGCTATAGAATTATGATGTACAATCTTGAAAAAATATTTAACTGGAGGGGGCGGGCACCCCATACATGTAACAGGGAGAGGGAGGGGGGGGGGGTCAAAATTTGGATATAACTTAGATTTTAAGTCATCTGTTGGTGAGATATTAGCCGTCAAAGTCGTAAAAAGTATCCCCCTTCCTCTAATTTCCAAACTATAAAGCTGAATATTCTGAAAAAAGCAAGATGATGTACATTTTATAAATAATTTCAATGATTTTTGGTTTGAACAAGATAGGTCTAACACTTTTTGAGTTACTGCTGAAAACTGTCTCGCCCAAACAAAAGGGTTTTAAGTGCCATAAGTTCCTTATGAAGATCCAACCTTGTTTTATTTAATGTATTGTATAGTGGTTTAAATGTAGATTTAGGACGTATCGGTACGGAACCCTTCTTTGTGCGTGATCCGACACGCACTTGGCCGTTTTTTTTACTTACGTCAGTTCTTCCTTTTCTGTATTCCTCGATTGCCTTTGATTATTTTATTGCATTTCAGTGCAATTACATGCTGAATTTAAATTCAGATTGATTTGATTTTGCCATTTGAATTACAATAATCCTACAGGATGTCGTTACATGGATTGATGATGAAAGAACGTTGCGGAATCAAATATAAAATGATTCTGGAGAGATTCTCTGTGGTCTGGATGATTTTTTTGTTTCACGTCACCGATGGACAGAAATACTGTATAAAAACGGAAGGGTGAGTACATATACAATTAATTAAATGTCTCAATATATGACACTTTAATTCCTAAAAGTTGCCACATATTGTTTACCTCTATTGTTACCAAAATTATCAATTATGATCGAAAGTGCTATGGGCCAGCATCACACATTGGGAAAGTTAAGTAAGTCTTATTTTTTTTGCTATCCGGGTTTTGAAATAAATATCATTACACTTTTGTAATTTGTTCTTCAAAATTGGCTTTAAACAAATTTTGTTATAGTGCTTTTACATTTCTTTTCACTCCATTTCAGACCGTGTTCACATTAACCGATCGATATCGGTGTAGAATCCGACACCGATATAATGTGAACACGCTCTTACTTAGGTCTCGCCGGAAGATCAGCGCCGGCTCCCTGAGTCGGCATTTATGCTGAGGCGAGACCCTTTCATGACGAATTAGGTTTTTTATTTCATTTTTTATTGTTAACTAATTATTTTTTGTCACGAATAAATATTTTTCTTCCACTTCTTCTTCTTCTTTTTACTCTGCTTTGCGCAGCAAGCACAATAGCATATATTGTCACGTTATTTGGCTGAAATATTCCAAAACATCGCATAAAACCTGACGGTATAAGCTTTTGTGCTAGCTAGGTTGTGATAGGTATGGTCACAGACCAGATGTTTATTGTGTACTATAGCGTTCCCAGGGCCATGTGCAAAAGCGTGCTGTGAAACACCCCGGGGGTTTTAGTCCGTGCGAGTCGGATATAGTCACTCGGTGTCTCCCGGGTCGGGTGGAATCCATAACGGATTTCCCCTGGGTAAAGAAAAGTATGGTCGAGGAATGGTAAGGTTCTATATTTCGACTTTAGTTTTATATTTTCCGAGCGACACCGGGCCCTGTCGCGCGTTTTTTCTGTCATGAAAACGGGCCGGCCCGGACACGGAACGGCCCCCTGTGAATCATCCTATATATGGATCAGAGTCACGCTATATTTATCTCAAACATGCAATGAAATATTAATGCTATGTTCCTTATAGGCTGCGAAGTATGACGTTTCAGGTGCGGCTAGGACAAGAGGTCTTTAATGGAATTTCATACAAATCTTGCAGGCCTAGGCCGGCAAAGTCCTCTTTTTTAATTTCCATTACACATAAATTTGTGGCACAGGCATCATGAACTGCCACCATGCGTATTAAATTCGTGCGTCCCGGCCTCTGTAGTAATGTACTATTTTTAAACATGCAATGAAATACTGACGTTACTTTGGTGGTAATAGGCTGCGAAGTATTTCGGGTGCGTCGTAACAAGTGGCCCAATAATGGAATTTCATACAAAATTGGAGCAAAGTGACCGTCTTTTGTTTACGATTTCGAGCGTGCGTAAGTCAGATCTAAATGTCATTTTTCATAGTAAAAACCCCCAACCCACCCAACGAGCGTTCGAAAAGTTACGTGATAGCCTGCTGGATTTAAGTGGCTGTAATGATACGGCTAAGGTGGAGAAGGAAATGCCATGATCGAAATCTTTGGAAAAAATTGGGGAAGGCCTATGCGAAAGAAAAACAATCTTAAGTACAAACCGATGTCTGTAAATAGAATTTATATGTATGCATGATACACGTAATACCTACTTAAAACAAAAACTGTTAGTAAAATATATACGTGTAAAGGATAATTCACAGTAGACCGTTCCGTGTACGGGCCGGCCCGTTTTCTATGACAGCAAACGCAACGGCCGGCGTATTTCTCTACAAGAAAACGGGCCGGCCCGGATACGTAACGGCCTACTGTGAATCATCCTTAATACGTGTAACTAGATATAAGATTGTTAATAAAAGCTTATATTATATTATTAATAATACGGCTGGCTACCATCCTTACCTGGTCGAAATTCCTGTAATTCGAACCAAGCGCATTGCGTCATCTTTTATAATGCGCACTTCTAAGGTTTGGAATTCTCTGTCAGCGTCTGTATTTCCCAGTTCATATAACCTGGACCTTTTTAAGGCACGAGTGAATAGGCATCTTCTGGGTGAGCTCGCTTCATCATCGGCCTCATCTTTGCCCCCTGGATAGATATATAGATAGATGCTGGCCAATAGCAATCCCATTTTTAATAAAAAAAATATGTGTGTCTGTTGTTACAGAGGCAAAAAAACGATGATCTGTTGTGAAGGATACACTAGAACAGATCACAGCTCAGAGTAAGTTCTCTCAATTGTTTTTTTGTACTAACAATAAGTAGGAGGTCGTTGGGGCGGAAAGGTTCTCGAGTGGCGACCACGTACTGGTGGACTGATACGATATGATATGATATGATACTTCCTAGATGAAAGCCCGGCTTCGCTCGGGTGAAATAAATAAGAAAGAAATAAAGTAAACATTTATTCGTGACAGTTATGCAAACGACGAAAGAAATAGTGTACAAAAATGTATAAAATAAAAACATTACAACAACGGATTATGATGAAACTTCGTATAGAAATATAGTCTGTAGTCTGGATTAACATATGGAATAGAGAGTAAAAGATTACGCTGACGACGTCACGGGCAAAGGCTAGTTAGTATCTTTGCAAGTTAATCCTAAGCATATTTATAAGGGTAGTATTTAAAGGCACATAAAAAATTTGACACCGTAATCAGTACTGATTTGTATAGCTAAAATACTAATCGTTCATTAAAATTCAGTTCAGATGTGCAATTGTTAAATATTGATGTGCCAGTCAGTATTTTTGGTGCGAAGTCAGAGCTGCTAACGCGAACGAAAACAAATGAAGTTCGTGTATCTCCCTCTCTGTCGAACTTGCAAAATCGAGCGACACAAAGGGAAATACACGATGTTCGTTCGTTTTCGTTTCGCGGTAGCTCAGCTCTCTATTCTCCGCCAAATTCTATTAAGTGGGGCCCTTTACACTCAATATTATGTGTCAATATTATCGCGATTTTTAAAATTGTATGGGGTCTGTTAAACGCATAATATTATCACAATACTGGTGTGACAATATTATCGTGGTTTTCAAAATCGTATGGATTTTTCTTCAATATTCATTGCACGTGATACTTATCGTGATATGAGTATATCGCGTGATAATAATAACCATGTAACAGGCCCCTATGGATGTTGCTTCAATATTCAGTGTTTCGCGTGATAATAATGACAGTTGGTAATATTTTCTCCAATTAATGGAAGCTATTTAACAACTTGTTCCGTTTTGCCAAAGGTATTTCACATTCCGATGCGCGCACCATCCAGGAATAGGAGCCGTCAGACCAGAGGGCCTACCGCGATCTGAAAACGAAGTATTTCCCTCTCCGCGCTCGAATATGCAAGTGCGACAGAGAGGCATATATATTTAGTTTTCGGTTGGTAGCACTTTAGTCCGAGCGCGGACGACGGTCGAAGAAAGTCATTCCATGTGTTGTCTGTCACACATATAATTTTTTAACTTCCCATCGACCTATCAACTTGAAATTAGGTGATAATGTTTAATATGAAATATATTTTACCAAAAATATCAATATATTGATAAATCACATTTGTTTTTTAGTTGCACGGAACCCTCAATGTGCGACTCCGACGCACTTGGCTGGTTTTTATTACATTTTGAATTTGATTTCTCTTATAGTAAAATACCCTATTCGTTTTAAAGTTGACGCCTGAGGGCCTACCGCGAACCAAAAACGAACTATCTTCCTCTCTGTCGTTCGAATAAATATGTGCGAGAGAGAGGCAGATACTTCGCTTTCGGTTCGCGGTAGCGCCTCTAACGTCGGAGCGCGGCGAACGGCATGAGTTGGGGGTCTACTCCGAAATTCAAAATCCTAACTTCGTATGGTGCCGTCCCTTTCACTCTCCTGTGATAGACTATATGAGTGAAAGGGACGGCACCATACGAAGTTCGGATTTCGAATTTCGGAGTAGACTCCCAGTACCACTAAGTTATAAGATAGAGCGAGATAGGGATAGAATTTAGCTAGACGTTTAAAAGCCATAAGTCACCTAGTAGTTTGTCACAACAAAATAGAGACGCAGCTTTAAGATGGCGGACAGACTCAGCAAACATTCAAGTGGTGTCCTTTACACGATTAATATTATCACAATACTGGGGTGTCAATATTATCGCAGTTTTCAAATTTGTATGGATTCTGCTTCAATATTCACGTGATACTTATCGTATCACGTCCAACGAATTTAATATGGCCGACCTTTTGTCATAAAATTAACACTTTTTAATCCAAAATACGCGACAATCCGAATTTTGCGGATACATATGTTCAACTCGAAATCGTTATTTTTATACGTTCTTCAATTTGAGACAGGTCTCGTTCGGGTCTACCGTACCCCTGCACGAAATTATTAATATAGATGTGTTTATGTGTACTAATCATACATTGTCAATTACATTTGTTAATAAAAATTAGCATGACATTGAAAATAAAAATAAATCAATTAACATAATAATAATAATAAAACATGAATAACATTAAATTAATTTTGACATACTTATTCCTCAAGCAAATTCATTCCTCAAGGACATGATCAGTTAAGCTGTTTTTGAGTTATCGTAAAAAGTCTTCCCTTCTCAGTAAAATACGTGTGAAACGCTGCGAAGGTATTCCCTTTTGCTACTTATTGCTTTTTTTTTAAGTTCGTTGGGCAACTGAGCATGGTCCGACATGCTCTTGGCCAATTTTTTTCCTAACGTTTTTTCCCTGAGTGCTTGTGTCTACATCTTGATGGAAATTAACTTACACACACTGCTTTTCGGCCGAAAAGCAGTACATTATTAGCGATTGCTTATTTGAAAAATAATTTTTAAGAAAAAAAAACCGACTTCAATGGGGGAGGCCGGTGAAAGATTATTATACTTAGATGGTGCACTCCTCGATTCCATGCAATGAAATAAAAATGGCTATAAGTATGTTTATAATGGTAGAAGACTAAGTACCCTCAATTCCTCATGGAATCCTCCATCAAAACTCAAGCTTGACAAAAATGTGTCTTGAAAACCTAGCTTGCTTGACAAGCATAACGAAGAGAACCAGTCGCCAAACGTGTATGTAACAAATATCACTATATCATTTTACTTTTGTGGAGTTCCTTCGATCCCTCATGGATCCCATCATCAGAACTCGAGCGTGAGAAACGATTGTCTTGAAAATCTAACTTGCTTAACAAACACAGCAAAGAAGACAATTCGCCAAACGTGAACTATGCGTCGTTGAAGAGTTCCGTTCTGATCATCATCAGCAGTTCCGCTTCATCAAATGTCACTTTTTTTGAATGAAAATGCTTGATTAGTTCATGAAAATACTTAAATCAGTATATGTGTTCCTTTCACATTTAAGGAGTTCCGTCGATTCCTCATGGATCCCATCATCAGACCTCGAGCATGACAAAAATTTATCGTGCAAATAGAACTTGCTTAACAAACACAGCTAGGAGGACCAATCGCCAAACGTGAACTTTTCGTCGTTGAAGAGTTCTGTTCTGATCATCATCAGCAGTTCCACTTCACCAAATGTCACTTTTTTATGAAAATTCTCGATTTGTTGATAAAAACACAAAAGTCACTATATGTTTGCCTTTAAGATTTGAGGAGGTCCCTCGATTCCTCATGGATCCCATCATCAGAACTGCGTTTTGACAAAAACAGGACTAACTTAGATATACGAGTATATACTTACAATCAAAAAAATAATTTTTAAAATTGGTTCATAAATGACGGAGTTCTGAGGTAACAAACATTAAAAAAAAACGAAAACAACATACAACCGAATTGATAGCCTCCTCTTTTGAATTCTTGAAGTCGGTGAAAAAAAAGTAACACAACACACTATAATTCAACTCTTACGATAGCTGTGATGTATGTAAATGAAGAAGAGCTGTCTACCCCCATTGTATGAGAGGTATCTTATGTCAGTCCGAAATAAATCCTCGAACTAACTGCCGCCTGTCATTTGCCATACCTATTGGAATACCTAAATCCCTTATACACTACATAAACAATTGTCATGGGGCTGGTGATATTCTACACTACATGGGAAAATTAACACTTTTTTATATTACAGTCCTGGTCTCATAAACTGCGTACCAATATGTGATCCTTCATGCGAGAACGGTACCTGTAAATCCCCTGGCAAATGTGTGTGCCATACTGGATACAAAGAGGATCCCGGAAGGCCTCACAAATGCTTCTCTGTTTGTGGAGACTGTGGTTACGGCATCTGTAATGGATCTCTTCTATGCGACTGCTATTCGGGCTACTATTTACTAAACGGTAAGTTTAGTAGTCTCAAAGGGATTGTAGGTTTTTGTCTTAACCGTTTTTCAGGCATAGTATGAGTTATCGACCACTTAATTATCAAAAGATTAAATTTTCGTAGAGTGGCTAGACTTGAAATTAATCAGCAAAACTTTTATTATTTTTTTATTTATTTGCTCATGCATTAAAAGACTTAAAACTATTACAAAATTTCGCCAAACTGCGGAGCAGTTTGTTGGCGAATAAAGTATACACTCTTTCCTGAACACCTGTCTGTGCCAACAGAAGATACTTATTATTTCCTTATTCCTAAACGTCCACTAATCCAATTTTTTAAATGTAATACCTTAATATTCCTTTTTCTTTATCTGGCAAATTGAGATTTATGTTTGCAAGAATCACTTTTACACAAAGTTTAAATAAGTAAATTGGCTATCTAAGGTTTAACTGACTAAGCTGGAACTACGACCCAAAATGAGTCCTGGCATACAAGAGCACGCCACTTTTCGCGGTCCTACGTTAGTTTTCACCAGCTGCTAATAAGGGTGCTGGGAGCAAAACGCTACTATTATGAATATACATTTAATGTTTTGTAAACCCTTCTAGATTGGTGCTGCCTAGAAAAGGGTTAATTTAATGCTTCCATTTGTACCAATCACCTTTTTTTGTCACTTGTTGATGATGTTTCCTGGGTAATTTTTAGTGGGTTGAAAGGAAATGTGATTTTACTATTATGATTTTGTTCCCGGTAACTTTAAATCTTACAGCGGTCTTCTGGAAAACTGTTTATATTTTCGGCACCGAACCTGTTAAGAACTTCGCAATAATACTCAAACATACGAAAGTTCTTTTTTTTCAGTATATTATATGGTACGATTAAAATCAAGAAGATATCAAATTGACAACATTTCAAATTTTCAATAGTATGAAATCTTGCCCCTTTTCGTTAATTTGTTAACAAGAAATCCAAAAAAAAATTTTTCTTATTCACAATATTCAAGTTTTCAAAATATTCACAAAACTGTCACAAGGCTGAATCGTGACAGTCACAGTGCACAAAAAGAACAGTAATACACTTTCCTTGGTAAATCCGCCTTAGTAATAATGCTTCTGTATGATTTTGTTCGCTGTGACGCCTTACTTGTCACTTACTCTCTTTTAGAATGAGGAACTTTTGAAATTGATTTTTGTTTATGAAATTTGGATATTTGCGAGAATGTGTATTCCATATATTTATGTACAAAGAAAATATATACAACAATTCTTAACCAAAATAATATAAATAAAATTAAAACTAACTTAAATCTAAAACAGGCCCTTGCGAGAGTTAAAAAATGTGGTTATATTGTTGTTTTTTCCTCTATTTGATTACATCGGCAAAAAAATGAAAACAGTGACAATAAAGCTGGAATCAGGAATATTGACAACGGCACATGATGAATAAAAGCAATAGTACAATACGATACAATACACCTCACATAAATGAAACAGTTACAAACAGTAACAAGACAGCAACTTGTAATTAAGACAGGACATTATTGACATTTTTAATTTAAGCCACGACGCAACGCAAAAGAGGGACGTTATAAGTTTCTCATTTGTTTCTGCGTATTTATCTGTGGCACCGTAGCTCTTTAACGCATGAAACGATTTGAGTGCGGTTTTTGTTTGAAAACAGGTTTTCTGACTATGGTTTTTAGACATGATTTATCAAAATCAGTTCCGCCGTTTTTGAGATACTAAACATTACTCAATACTCAATACTCAATTATTTATTTGCAGTAAAACATAGTTAAATGCATGCAAATACAATTTAGTAAATTAAATAAAATTAAAAATACATAGAACGCAATGGATATTGGATACAGAAAACACAAATTGAATCGGTGATTATACAATGTCAAAGAGAAAAACAGAAACAGATTGATACTATTAAAAAAAAAAAAAAAAAGTCACATATTCATAATCATTAAAGTAATAAAATAAAATAAAATAAAAATTAAAGAATTTATTAATCCTCCGAAGTTCCAATAAAAATTAAATGTATGTATGAATAGTCATGTCAGCGCTGAGAAAAGTCGAGAGAAAAATAAAACAGAATTACAATAATAAAATAGTTCAATGATCTAATGCATTTGCGAAAAATTCTTTAATTGAGTAGTAAGGTCGGTTGATAAAATATTGTTTTAATTTTCGTTCAAACGCTCGGAAGTCATCACATTCTTTTATACTATTGTCCAGTTTATTATACACTCTAATTGCGGTATTGTTTAGGCTTTTATCGAAATACCAAAAATTTGATTTGGTCACTAAAAGTTCATTCCTATTTCTAAGTTGCCTATGCAAGTTTTGTCTAGCTGTTTTGAATTGATCTTTGTTTTTAAATACATACAAGCAGATACAGTAAAGATATAGAGAAATTATAGTCATTATCTTGTGCTCTATAAAAATTGATCTATGTGTGACAGGTATCCGTGAGCACCCAGCGAGAAAACGAAGGGCCTTTTTTTGTTTCAATAGTAGCGCACTTATATTTGTACCATTACCCCAAACTTCTATGCAATATGTGATGATATGACAATTGAAATGAAAATATCCGGGGTTTATCAACTTTTCCAAGTTTTTATTTATCTAATAAATATAATCAGACATAATAAAATAGCCTATAAAATAAAAATAAAATAAGCAAACTTAAAGATAAAAAAATTGTCCCATGTCGCCATCAGTGGGTAGAGTGCCCAGAAGGCTGGCCGCATTGCCACGCTGGATGGCAATGCTTATTCTTTGTGCGAAATATTGGCCAGCCCTCTGGTCACCGGTGGTCTCTTAAGCGCGCCGACAAATCTTTGAAAAGTCGACGCGCACTTGGTCCCCATGGTCCAAGTGTTTCGACCCCAAACGCCTCAAATAAATATCCACTCCCCATGAGGCATACTTGCGGCGTTCGAGGTCTTCTGTCTTTTCCAAGTTAAGGATGATTCACAGTAGGCCGTAGAGAAATACGTCGGCCGTTGCATTTGCTGTCATAGAGAACGGGCCGGCCCGGACACGGAACGGTCTACTGTAAATCATCCTTTAAATATAAATATAAATATTGGGGGACAATCTTACACAAATCGACCTAGTCCTAAACTAAGCAAAGCTTGTACTATGGGTACTAGACGACGATATACATACTTATATAGATAAATACATACTTAAATACATAGAAAACATCCAAGACCCAGGAACAATATCCGTGCTAAATGCACAAATAATGCCCTGGCTGGGATTCGAACCCGGGACCTCTAGCTTCGGAGGCAGTGTCACTACCAACTAGGCGAAACAGGCCGTTTTAGTTGGTTAGTTAAATTATTTTATATCTTTTTCTAGGCACATGTCAACTACCGACATGCAGCCAGCCGTGCATCAACAGCACATGCGATGCTCCTGACAAATGTGTATGCTATCCCGGGTTCTCGAAAACATCTAAGATATTTGAATGTGAACCTCAATGTGACACCGAATGTGGCAATGGCTCTTGCACAGCTCCTAATTACTGTGAATGTGAGACAGGATATAAATTTGACTCGCACAGTAATCCAATGTGCGTACCGCAGTGTGATGTCGAATGTGGATACGGATATTGCACAGTTCCAGGTTACTGCGAATGTGAGACGGGGTATATATTTGACAAAGATAGTAACCCAATGTGCGTACCGCAATGTGATGGTGAATGTGGTAAGGGCTCTTGCACAGCTCCTAACATTTGTGAATGCGAAGAAGGATATAAAGTTGACAGAAAGAAAAATCCAATGTGCGTTCCGCAATGTCACACAGGATGTGGCAATGGGACTTGCATAGCTCCAAACGAATGCATATGTGAAACGGGTTATAAGTTTGATAAAGAACAAGTGCCAATGTGCGTACCGCAATGTGATGCCGAATGTGGTACTGGCTATTGCGCAGCTCCTAATGACTGTAAATGTAAAGAAGGATATACAGTTGACAGAAGGAAAAATCCAATGTGCGTTCCGCAATGTCATACAGGATGTGGCAATGGTACTTGCATAGCTCTAAACGAATGCACATGTGAAACAGGTTACAAGTTTGATAAAGAGCAAACACCAATGTGCGTTCCCAGATGTGATGTTGAATGTGGTAATGGCTCTTGCTCAGCTCCTAATGACTGTGAATGCGAAGAAGGATATAAAGTTGACAGAAAGAAAAATCCAATGTGCGTTCCGCAATGTCACACAGGATGTGGCAATGGGACTTGCATAGCTCCAAACGAATGCATATGTGAAACGGGTTATAAGTTTGATAAAGAACAAGTGCCAATGTGCGTACCGCAATGTGATGCCGAATGTGGTATTGGCTATTGCGCAGCTCCTAATGACTGTAAATGTAAAGAAGGATATACAGTTGACAGAAGGAAAAATCCAATGTGCGTTCCGCAATGTCATACAGGATGTGGCAATGGTACTTGCATAGCTCTAAACGAATGCACATGTGAAACAGGTTACAAGTTTGATAAAGAGCAAACACCAATGTGCGTTCCCAGATGTGATGTTGAATGTGGTAATGGCTCTTGCTCAGCTCCTAATGACTGTGAATGCGAAGAAGGATATAAAGTTGACAGAAAGAAAAATCCAATGTGCGTTCCGCAATGTCACACAGGATGTGGCAATGGGACTTGCATAGCTCCAAACGAATGCACATGTGAAACGGGTTATAAGTTTGATAAAGAACAAGTGCCAATGTGCGTACCGCAATGTGACGCCGAATGTGGTAATGGCTCTTGCGCAGCTCCTAACATTTGTGAATGTGAAGAAGGATATAAAGTTGACAGAAATAATAATCCAATGTGCGTACCGCAATGTCACAACGAATGTGGGAATGGTACTTGCCTAGCTCCTAACGAATGCACATGCGCAAAAGGATACGTGTTTGATTATGATCAAAGCCCAATGTGCACTCCCCAATGTGACAATGATTGTGGAAACGGTTCATGTGTAGCTCCGAACATATGCAAATGTTTTATGGGATACAAATTTAATGAAGACAAGATACCGAATTGTGTACCAGATTGTGGAAATTGTGAAGGAGAATGCATAGCACCGGGGAGATGTGAATGTAATGAGCCATTGAAGGCTGTAAAAGTCACTGCTGAAGGTAAATACTGTAGTGATGGTAGTGAAAAATGCAAACGTATCGTTTGCAAAACAGATGTTACCGTGACAACTGAAGAGACATATTATGAACTTAAAGATGATAGGGATAGAGCAAAGGATACGGATCATGAAGTAACGACTAAACGTAGTGATGATTCTGAATATTATCATTATGAAAGCAATGATCCGACTGGCGCAGAAACCTTGAGTGGTTCGCAGGTTGCAAACGAAGACAACGAGACACAGGATAGCAATAATTGGTATGTATTACATTGTGGATATGCTAGATGCAACTTAGATGAATGTAACCAAAAGGCTTGATTTGTTTTCTAAACAATATGAAATACCACACAGTTTATTGATCACTTCGACGACGACGACGGACGATTTTGCCCGTCTCAAAGAACAATGGAGAGGACTATGCTGGGAGTATCTCTGCATGATTGCATCAGAAATGAGGCTATTCGCAGTAGAACCAAAGTAACTGATATAGACCTCCGAATCGCTTAAACTAAAACTGGCAGTGGGCGGGGCACATTGCACGTAGAACCGATGGCCGTTGGGCGGAAAGGTCGAGTGGGGACCACGTACTGAAAGGCGCAGCGTAGGTAGGCCCCCTACCAGGTGGACTGATGACCTGGTAAAGGTCGCAGTAGTCCGCTGAATGCGGGTAGCACAGGATCGGTTATTTTGGCACTCTATGGGGGGAGGCATATGTCCACGGCTGATATGATGATGATTATGATGACTCATATGGAACGAGGTATTCCCAAAGTCTTATAAATTTTCTTCTTTATGCTCACACTCCCTTTTGTATTCCAAACACTTGATATTTGTCGTTAATTATTCATTTTTTTCAGGCTACAGTCAAACTGGCAATATTTACTCATCACCGGCTTCAGTGGCTCTATAATTGCTAGTGTGGTAGTATTGTTCCGAAAATTGATTCTGAAGTAGTGGAACTGAAGCAGTAGTAGATATATTATTATACTTTAGCTTAGGTACTAAACTCACTCGTATGTTTAGTACACGTCGCTAGTATGTTTAGTAATTATATGAATAACAAGAGTATATAGGAGATTATTTCTGGTGTCAATGAACGACTTAAGAGGGCTTTAACGTGTCAACTAGCGCCGCTCGTAAATAATTGTGATAATTTAAATGTAACGATAGCTTTAAAAAAAGGGGTCTGCTATTTACTGTATTTTGTATTTGTTAAGTACCTTTTAAATACATCAAACTAGTTTATAACGTTGCTGGATTTGTCAATATATACGTCCAAAGTAAACACGACTGTTTTATTTTTGAGCTCATTAATGGACGAATTTTGACGATCGTTGAATTTAAATAATCACAATAGTTTAAATGATGGTGCTAGTGGACACGTTTCAGGCCTCTTAATACTGTCGTGGATAAGAATATTACATTGATAAAATATCAAGGACAAAGTCAAAGAAGAAATAAGCAGAGCGCGGATATGTTTCGTGAAAGAAATAGTCGTACAGTCAGCATCAAAAGTAGTTAAGCATACGAAGAAGTTAAAACTATTTATTATATGGGAATAAGTAAGAGCTTTTAATCTCTTTATATGCGAATCCACTTTTGTTGCTGATCATACAAGGAAATCAAAGAAGCGCCTCTAGCTAGAGGAAGACTTTAGAAAGAGAACTGCTCTAATCGACACCAACAAGAGTATTTTAAACATAGAAAGCAAATAATAAACTACTCGTAAGGAGACAATCATATTTGTAACATTTTCTACTCTCGCGCTTTATACACATATTTACTTAAAAGATTTGTCTACGGATCTAATCCGATATTTATCTCTTCATATATAACTAAACGTCAGTTTTTGTCGCGAATATGATCTGTGCAACCCGTGTCGAAACGTCGGTAATAAAGGTAAATAAATAAATATTGCGTCAGACCCGTAAACAAATAAATCAATTATTGTTTAAGGTAAAAAGGTCAAGGAAGGTCTTATCTCCAAAAAGAAGTTGTGAAATTCATTAAAAGGCGATAAGAGTATCAGAATGATAAAACTAGTAAGCTCCGAAAAAAACAGTACTACATTTGCACACCTAAACATTTTTGAGGAACAACCTAATAAGTATTTATAAGTAAGGTTGTTTCTCCAAAATGTATAAGGTCATGGTAACAATATTAAATAGCAATAACAGTCAAAGTGTTCATGTAAAACTTCTTTATTTTCTAGATAATAATATTAAAAAATTGACAATTTATTACAAAAAGTCACGACTAATTCATAAGTTTCATAACATTAATTCAATGTAAATACATTAATGAGATTCTTCCACAAACAAACGTAACACTAAGAGCAATTGTCGCTTATTATGTTCATTTGGGTTCATTATGTTAACTGAGTATGCTAAGAGGTCCTCGTGACATCGTTTAAGGAAATGTGAATACAAAATAACTACATCCGTTTGTTATAACATAATTAGAAAGCTGTGGTATTTCTTAGTTACTCAATAAATACATGTATTTGTATCACCTTTTTTCTTTTTTTATTCCGTACATCTGAGATTGCAATGTGAGATAATTAATTAGATTAAAAACTTTATCGTGTAAGTGGTTTCAAATGAACAAAAAACATGACTAAGAAAAATATGGCACCATCGATTTATGCTTAAGCAAGTCAGCTGGAAGCATTTTCTTGATTTAGCAAACACACTGGTGATGAATCAGTTTCACATTGCTTTCTGTAAGATTTGGCGATACCCAAACATTTTCTAATTTACTCATCATCAGGAATCTCGAATACCAGGAGATCAGCAATGTTAACTGGTGTATCAGCAGATCGTCTGACGCGCTTGACGCAAGCTGAGCGGCCTTTCACACTGAAGTCTTTGTGATAGCCTTCGTCGCATACGCAGTTGTTCGGCGACGCACAATGCCCGTTGAGACATCCACCGTGACAATATGGGATACACCTGTAAACGAAAATACTGTTGATACGAATCCGAAGGTTCGCTACGAAGGCTACAAACGAGATAATAAAAGCGAATATTTAAAAAGAGAAATAAAAATAAATATTATTACACAAATCGAACTAGTGCCTTAGTATGCTCAATAAAGTTTGTTTTATTGTTACTAGGCGACAGTATATGTAATAAATGTAAAAACTTAAATAACTACATAAAAAACATCGAAGACTAAGAAAGAAATATTGATAAAGAATGAGGAATTCGAGTATGTACTCATTGTACTCGTACTTAGACGGAGTAAGTTAATTGCACAAGGTACAAAGACAGTTGATGAAAATAATGTGCGAACGACGTATAGTACCCCGTTAGTTCAGTGAGATAATTAGATCAAGCTAAATAGATACAAAAGCAATGTGTGTAACTTACAGATATATACTCGTAAATATGAAAAATGAGCGATTATAAATAAATTGTATAAAATTATGATGTATTAGCTGATGTCAATACACTAATAAAAGATAAAGTTTTCTACTGAAAAAATTGATGTAATATTTATTAAAGGGAACTAAAGTAAACTTTTCGTACAAACTGAATATCAAAATACATTAAAATATAGCAAACAACCAAATGTAAATATACAAAGAATAGAAATAAGTAAATATTGTAAAAAGTAAAATATATACCTGGTGCGAGTAGAATCCGATGGGTCCAAATTGTATCCTGGGAAACATTCACATGTGTTATGTCCAATACAGTTTCCATTAAGACACGGCTGTTCACAATCTCCAAATCTGTTATTCGATATTTGACCTCCAACTGCTACATTTTGATCGTAAGGTCCCTGTTGCCCGTAGGGATTTTGACCTTGATTGTATTGACCTTGACCATATTGCCCTTGGTTGTAGTGTCCTTGGCCATATTGACCTTGTCCGTATTGTCCTTGGCTATACTGTCCTTGTCCGAATTGTCCTTGGCTATATTGCCCTTGTCCATATTGTCCTTGGCTATATTGTCCTTGGTCATATTGCCCTTGACTACTTTGTCCGTGGCTATACTGTCCTTGACTATTTTGTTCATGACCGGACTGACCCTGGGAATATTGTCCTCCACCATATTGCCCTTGGGTGCCGTTCTGTCCATGGCCTAAAGGTCTTTCTGTCCCTCCTTGTTGTAAATTGAAGGTAACATCGGCTAGAGGGTTATAGGGACGGTTCTGGTAATAGACCTGGCCGTCAGGACCATGCGTAATTGGGCCGGTGTCATTAGATCCTTGGTTAGTTTGAGGATAAGGATAATTTGTAGGAAGGTTGGGATACAGATGATTCTGACCAGGTGGTGGGTATTGACCCTGGTTTGGATAGTTGGTCCCATTCGGCCCATGGTTTGTCTGTTCCCACTGTGGGTTTTGCTGGCCAGGATATTGATTTTGACCCCCGGGGTATTGATTCTGTTGACCAGGATGCGGTGCGTAGATAGGATTTGGTTGATAGCCCTGACCTGGAGGTTTGGGAGAACTAGGATATTGATGATTAGTATTATGCTGTGAGTCCGGACCATTTGGGTATGGATATTGACCTTGTTGGACCCATTGACCATTTCCTTGTCCCGGGGTTAGATATGGGTTGTGTTGGTTGGGGTTGTTGTTGTTTGTTTGCGACGCATTGACTCTTGGAGCGCATACATTTGGGGCTACGCATTCCAAGTTAAGTGCACAATTCCTGTAACAAAAAAAATGTTTCACTGAAAATGAAGTTCTAACATGTTGCAGAAATAAAATAATTTTTAAGAAAAAAAAACCGACTTCAATGGGGGAGTCCGTCGAAAGATTATTAATCTTAGATAGTGCACTCTTAGATGCCATACAATAAAATTCAAAAATGGCTATAAGTAAGTTTATAATGGTAGAAGACTAAGTACCCTCAATTCCTCATGAAATCATGGAAAAACCTTGCTTGCTTGTCAAACAAAACGAAGAGAATAAATCGCCAAACGTGAACTACGCGTCGTTGAAGAGTTCCGTTATGATCATCATCAGCAGTTCCACTTCATCAAATGTCACTTTTATGAATGAAAATGCTTGATTAGTTCATGAAAATACTAAAATCACTATTTATGTGCCTTTCACATTTGAGGAGTTTCCTCGATTCCTAATGGATCCCATCATCAGAATTCGAGCATGACAAAAATCAATCGTGAAAATAGAACTTGCTTAACAAACACAGCTAGAAGGACAAATCGCTAAACGTGAACTTTTCGTCGTTGAAGAGTTCTGTTCTGATCATCATCAGCAGTTCCACTTTATCAAATGTCACATTTTTGTATGATAATGCTCGATTTGTTGATAAAAACACAAAAAACACTATATGTTTGCCTTTAAGATTTGAGGAGTTCCCTCAATTCCTCATGGATCCCATCATCAGAACTCGAGCATGACAAAAATTAATCGTGAAAATAGAACTTGCTTAACAAACACAGCTAGGAGGACAAATCGCCAAACGTGAACTTTTCGTCGTTGAAGAGTTCTGTTCTGATCATCATCAGCAGTTCCACTTCATCCAATGTCACATTTTTGGATGCAAATGCTTGACTTGTTGATAAAAACACAAAAATCACTATATGTTTGCCTTAAAGATTTGAGGAGTTCCTTAAATTCCTCATGGATCCCATCATCAGAATTGCCTTTTGACAAAAACGGGACCAACTTGAATATATATACATACAATCAAAAAAAGAATTCTTCAAATCGGTTAAGAAATGACGGAGTTATGGAGTAACAAACATTAAAAAAAAAAAAAACGTACAACCGAATTGATAACCTCCTCTTTTGAAATCTTGAAGTCGGTTAAAAAGACTTGTAACTGTATTTAAAAACCTCAATTCAATTCAGAAGTTTGTAATCGTTACTTCTTTCAATTCAAACTTTCAAATAAAAAAATATAATATGAAAATGATTGATCTGAACATACGGAAAGTTAGCATTTGTACACGATTTTTTTTTACTTTTTTTCATATCTTGTGACATTCATACTAATAAATGAAAATCACTTACGGATTGCAGAGGGCTTTACATTCGCCCCTATATATTAGATATCCTTGATCACAGCGGCATTCTGTCCCCACACAATAGCCATTGGTGCAGGGTCCACACTGCGATCTGGGTGCGGGACTGACGCCAGGTTGATTCGAGCCACCAGGGCTGACGGGGACAGGGTGTTGCCCATTACCTGGACCACCAGGCCTGCAGGAGCCGTCAGGAGTTGGGGAGTAGCCACGATTACATTGACATGTGTTCGGGGCTGTGCAGTTTCCTGGAAAATACGATTGTTTTTGTTAATCTGCGGGATATTTTCTATAATTAGATCAAGTAGTTGCTCGCCGCCGTCATATATTTCAGTTTATTCGGTATCGTGTTGACTGTGATGGTCCATTTATTGTTAACGGGGTAGATTTTAAATGTTACGGGATGCATGCGCGTTGTGCACCTCAATGTGGTGACATCAGTGACAGGTTGTAAATTTTTCGTCTTTATCATTGAATAAAATGTATAATCTATGGATAAAAAAAATGTTAAATGTATTAGCGATAGGTTCCTGTTAGTCAGATTAACTTTAATTACAAATCTATATTTTTGAGTTTTAATTCCTTTTTGCAAATTATTTGAACTCACCAATCCCACCACAATTCTCCCTGCAATGCGGCGTACAGAACTTCCCACCGACGTCCAACTTGAATCCCTCCTTACATAAGCATCGTCCGCCATCGCAGTGTCCATTCTGGCACCCGATGGGACAAGTTGCTACGCAGAAGCCAGCTGCGTTCTTCACGTGGTCGGGGAAGCAAGTACAGGTGTTGGGGGCTGTGCAGAGAGAGTTGACGCACTCGGTGGAACAGACGGGGTCGCAGATGAGGAAGTTGTGGATGTTTCGGATGTAGCCGGGGCAGCAGGTGCGGATGCGGCTGAGGTCCGAACGCGACTGAAACCAAGTTTTCGTTGTTCTGAAAACTGATGAACAATCCCACAGAAGCTGGCAAATTTGAAAACCTATGTGCAACTACAGTTCAGAAAGAAAGACGGTAATTAATGACCGAAGTGTCCAATTAGTTTAATCGATGTAAATGTCTACTTCAGCTTCGACAAAAATGATTTTGTGTGTTCGGATGTCCAGATGTCCGGATTTTCGGTGGTTTTTATTTCCCAACCGAGTTTCGTGAATTTTGTGAGCAGTTTCGATAATTATATAGATTTTTATGTCGTGTCAGTTTTTAGAAATTTTTAAATTTGAAAATAAAAAATTGAAATTTGTAAATAAAATCGCATGGTCTATAGTTTACAAAGCCACTAGTTATTAACTGTATTTTTTAGAATGCAAGCGTTCAGATAAAGGAATGCTAATGTTTTTTCCAAGAATAAAAATTCCAAATCTTCCCCTCGGAATCAGCATTCCTAATCTTCTTTCCTTTCGCGAGAAATTAATGAGTGGCCACGTTGAGGCTTCATTGACTTCGTCCCGGAGGTCTCAAATCCAATTAGGTTGGGTTGAACTAACAGTCTGTAAGCGACAGCAGTGTTCGATCTATTTTGTTTTGATTGTATGAAGAGTTTGACACAGTCAGTGTTAGTTTGACAAGTTTCTAAGGGATACACGTTTTTTTATGTTTTAATTTTTGACATATTTGTGTGTCTTCTGTATCTTTTAATAAATGTTTCTTTCTTTCTTTATATGTATCTGTAATGTATGTTGGTGCAACCCATCCTATGGATCCTTTACAAACTGCTGGTTCGGATACTTACTCCATTTCCGGCCGGTATATGTTTCGGGTCTCGGGCAAGTGAGGAAGTCCTGTAAATGATTGAGCAAATGAATTATAGCATTACCTAATTTTAACGCCCTTTTGAGACTACAAATAAAATGATATGCAGGACTCCGTGTTACTATAATTAGGCAAGGTTGCCCATAATTCTATTTGTCTACCCGTATACTATACCGTTAAGGACCACTCCCGTATTTGGTAGATGACTTTTTTCCTGTACAGCGAACAATTGTTTTGCGGAACAGTTGCGGCTGCATAGGTAATAAGGTCATATAAACAGTTGAAAAACCAAAAGACGTGACTCCTGTGATCATTAACCGTATATGTTCATGTAAGTTATGTTTTTATTACATAGATTTACAGAAACGAGGACGCTTTTTTCCAGATTAAGGGTCTGTGATGCGAACATAAATCATTATCACATGTTTTTCCCTTTAGTTCTTCTCAGTAGGTATGTTTAATGATTTCCTGTCAAAAACCTACCTACATCCGGTGTCGGGATATCATAATGTTAGGCAACTTTTGTTGTTGATGCGTCATATTCATATCAATTAGGTAAAAATGTGGACACATTCAAAACACACTCATAGCACATGTCAAAAGCAACGTCGAAAGAATAAGGCTGGATTGCACCAACTTACGATCACAGACCGATCAACGTTAAATATGGCGCCTGCAGCTGTCATCCCATAGAAACTTGTCAAACTTTCCATACATTCAAATTTTAACGAATACTGCTTAGGTTTGGTGCAATCCACCCTAATTGTGATAAATATCCATGCTCTACTTTATTCCAAAAACAGTGACTTAAAACGTAAGTACTTAACATTAATTTTCGCCAAACTGCTTAGCAGTTTGTTGGCGAATAGTGCGCTTCTTCTACAATTCCAGTGATATACTTACTATACTAATGTAATTTAAGTTAAAAACAATATTAGTTAAAATTACGCAGTAAACTACCCACCAAACTACTTACCAGCATCAAGTTCATCTAAAAGTACAGTTTTTAATCTTTTTTTAAACACCTGCTTACTGCTGCGTTGCGCCAGAGTTGGACTTATCTGGTTAAAAATCTTAGGGATCATGTATTTACGAGTTCTTTCACCATAGTAGTTATTTGCAGTGTATTCTACATATGTTTTCCTCGCATTGTCTCGAAGATTACGTAACGGTTTTCTACATGTTATAAAACTATCCAGGTCAAACTTTTCGACAGATATTAGGTATTTAACTTTTTGATGAACTGGTAAGATTTCTAATTTTTATGATTTAGTATGTCCGGATGTTGGATTGATCTTCTCTACAGGTCGCATTTCTCAACCGATTCTCGGAAATTGTGTGAGCAGTTTCAATATTTTTTTGCCGAGTCAGTTTTTGGAAATATTCAAAAACACTTAATTTCAATGATTCTCTTGTTTCTGCGGGCGGATTTCGGTTTGCTTTCCTCCACACCACATTCTTGTAAAAAAAATTTGAGCAGGAGAATTATTTATAATTTTTGCGTTTAGTCAGTTTTTGGAAATTTTAATTAATTTTTTTTCGCAAGATCTTTAGCATACAGAGTCACTAGTAGATTTTGACATATCAAAGTGCTATTATGGCCTTACTTCTTACTTATTTTTACTTGCCGACTCTCTCTCTCCCTCTCTCTTCTTAGATATAAATCCCACTTCGCTCTTCGACATCGTCTTCGGATGCCTGACACATCATGTCTTTTAGCACTACATCTTTCCACCGGAAATGGAAAGGAAAGAAATGGGATGGAAAGTTGTTGTGCTAAGTTGGATGGACTCCTCTTAGTTATCCGAAATAAACGGTTATTATTATTATTATTTACATGGCGTAGACTAAAGTTCATTTATTTCATTTAAGGAAATGAGGAGACACTTACGGGACCTCGGTGTAGCAAACTCCGACTTCATGGTTCTGGTTCGCCTGCACGTAGCCATGCGACGTGTTATTGAAGAACCTGGAACATACATAGTATCATTGGGTAAGTCAATAGAGCAAATTCATCATCATCAGCCGAAGGACGTCCGCTGCTGGACAAAGGCCTCCCTCAAAGAGTACCACAATGACCGGTCCTGCGCCACCTGCATCCAGCGGATACCTGCGACCCTTACCAGGTCATCAGTCTACCTTGTGGGGAATAAGAGCATATTATTATACTAAAACCGCGGATTGTGTTTGGTTGCAGTCAGTCACTTAAGCAAGAAAAGAGGTCAACCTTGGAATGAGAGACGATACGCTGGAAGCTTGTAAGGCCTGTATACACTATTCTAAACTAGACTAAAGTTTCATAAAATCTCGTGTAAGTATAAAATATAACATTTGGCTGTGAATCATGAGTCCTAACTAATCCCGGGTGATCTACAATGAGTTTTTCAAAACCTATGTATGGGCGGAATGTATGGATACCTCTGTAAGTATTCGTAAATATATTAAATAGACATATATTCGAACCTTGTTTGATTATTGACCAAAACGCTACGATATCTTTTGAAACATTGCTTTTAAGTAACGTTAAAATTATGGTTTGACACTGTGTAGTGTGCATCATACATATGTACTTATGATGTATAGGTATGATGTCATTCCACTTAACATCCTCGCATCGAAAATACAGCTCACCTCGAACGTGTGTTGTCTTATTGTTTAGTAATCTATAAAAAAACGATTTATCATCAGCTTATCAGAAAACAATAAAGAAAAATCTATTTAGTCGAAGAAAGCATTAATGCATCTATACGTTTTGATTTTATTTACAACCACAGACTGTATCGTGGCCTGGGTCTGACCAAACAACCTTAAATATGGCGCGGTCTGGCCTTACTAAGCAACGGAGTTACTTCACTTGGGTGGTGATATTAGTATACAAAAACGAATGTAAGTCAATCTATAATGATGTAATTTACAGTAACAGTGTTTCCATTGCAGTAAAATTCATTATTTTCCTATCTTTACCATCATTTGCTTTTCTTTTTGCTGTGTACTTGTGTTCACAGCCCTCCTTCAGCGCTTCAATACCTCTAGTAAATTCAATATGTCTTCGTTTTATTCCGTCATTACTCTCAAGTAACTCTGAGTTTCATTCCTTAAAAATACCCTTTGCTTCCATACCTATTTATCATTCGTAATTTCATCACTCAAATCCTGAGGTAAAACTGTTTTCTTATACTCGTAATACTTATATATTTAATTTAAATCACTCACACTGTGAAAATTAAATTAAATCACTCACACTGTAACAACAATTTTATAATAGTTCTTTTTTCTTTCCAATGTGTCATACAATTAGCTCGTAAGTAAGCTTATTAACAATATTGTTCACGATTTCGGTGTCGATACAAACCCGATAGGGTTTAACGACACTTTTCCGTTATAACAATGTATCAATTTTCTATTGTAAATATTAAATAAAAAAAAAAAAAAAAAATATAAGTATTTTTACTTCCCTTTGAGTCACATTCACAGTGCCAAGGTCATCGTCTACTCATAAAAAAGCCACGGTTGAAACGATTTACAGATTTTCTACGTTTTGTTATAATATAACACTCTATACGTGACACTTGGCCATGTGTACGTTTCTTGAATTCTAATATATTTTTTGTTCACTCCTTATATGTGTAACTTTATTTGCGACAAAACAAGATGTACCTATCAATGTTATTTTGAATGACTTGGTTGATTGTTGTTAACGGTGGAATATTACCAGCATGGAAAAAGCCGTACAGTTGTTAGTCATTTAGCGTACATCTATTTTTAAATGCTCAAACCTGTCAATTCCTGGTATTATAAAGTACTGCTATACCTATACGAAATAATAACATGAATATTTGTTTTTACAGAAAATTATCAATATTATCATGTAACGATGAGGTCGAATCATACTTAGCGAAAACTGAATCAAATCAAATCATACACGATTGAAATTAATCCAAGTTTTAAATTTTAACTGCTGAAATTTTCCTGGAAACGATTTGGCTGTCCACTACTTAGTTATTGATATAATAACGGAATATTTATAGGTTCTGTGAAAGCCCACGGTTTATGAACGAATTGATTAGGAAACAAAAATGTATTATTAATGATTTTTAGGTTACCGTCGTATCGTACCAGATAGTAAAAGAATTTGGAACTGTTGTATTTAAATATGGCTGACACAAAGTGTATTGAAAATAAAACTAAATATGTAATGGGGATTCATAATTTAAAATCTTAAAATTTGCTGATTTTAAATCAGTTTTTATAATTTTTCGTACTTAAAAATGATTAATTCGGTTTATGGAAAAATTTGATGATAGTGATGATAGAACCTGGCCAGAGAGCAGTGGTTGAAAGCGTCATCACCCATAGTAGTCACGTCTCTCAGACATGAGGTTACCTGAAGATGATAAAATAGACAGCAAAATCATGATGATAATTATGATATATCACCTGTTAAGGTTTTCGCCTCCCCTATAGCCACCGTAGCTGCCTTTGACAGACTTGACGTTCAGGTTCATATACTGGACATCGTCTTTGGGGTTGTCGGCCAGAACCCCGATGAGCAGCGTGCTCATCAATACCACGGCGAGCATGGTTGTTGGTGAAGATGTGACCTGTTACATATTAGACATTAAAATCTTGTATTTTAGTTTTTCTTAGAACAAACATGACATTGTTCTGGTGGGTTGCATCAGACTATATGTACGCTAAACGCACAGAGCGGGCGCGGCGCCGTGTGGGGCTGAGGCGGTTCTGCGATTTTTGATCTTCCCGAAACTGTCGACTATCGATTACTGTTTCATATGTCACACACGCCGCCTTCGCCTTACCGCGCTACCGAATACCGCGCGGTTTATTGGTGTGACTTGCATCAGATTGCGTTATCTTTACCGCAAACCGCCAACGCCCCGCAACAACGCTAGATGGCTCAACAGCTATGTTCATATATGACTGTAAGGTTTCTATGGGATGACAGCTGCCGCCGCCATATTTATTTTTAATCGTAAGTTGGCACAACCCGACCTTAGAAGCAAAGAAAGCATGAAGATTTTTTTCGAAGGAGCACTATTTATTTAGTGATGAATTTTCCAATAAGTCAATATGATAAGTTAAAACACTAATGGCTTATTTTATTCAAATAATTGCTTTATGCTTGAATCACTTGTATGTTCTATAACTGTGGTCCATAATTATGGTTATAACCATACTCCAATATTTTGTACTATCGTATTATCTGATTTTTGATTGCAACCTACTTTTACAAAATTTATAGATCTTTGCAGAAGTGAACAATATTGAACTGAAAACCGACGCAACGCGTTGTTTAAATATATCGAAAACTCTTTGTCAACTAAAAAAACT
This sequence comes from Notocelia uddmanniana, assembly GCA_905163555.1. NCBI lineage: Eukaryota > Metazoa > Arthropoda > Insecta > Lepidoptera > Tortricidae > Notocelia > Notocelia uddmanniana. The sequence continues at coordinate 2,565,621 of LR991059.1, forward strand.
AAACTGTATCTGCACCTCATAATAAAATATGTGTGTACGAATGTGTGTTTCAATTACACCTTCCGATTCTTTGTCCTTTAATATGATAAAATTAATAAACCAGTATACTAAACCACCACCACTACCAGTTTTCCAAATTTTACTCGTGATTGTGGATGGGTTGTACCACCCAGCTGGAAAACAGTGTTGAATACTACGTCTGTGAAGAGTGGACGAGACTTTAGCATGTGACGTTGTGAGTGTTGTGTGTAGTTCGGCATTGACCAATTGTGAAGAAAACGAGGGTAGATTCTCGCCGCCGCCGCCTCCACCCGCGCCGAGCAACCGAGCGGACAGGGCACGGGCACGCAGTGCTAAGAAAAAAGCCGCCGCGATTATAGGTGCTCATGATTAAGGACCGCGAACCGGTCTGAAACATGTCGAGCGATATTCGACCTTAAAGACGTGAGTGACCCGTTTCATTATATTTAAACCAGTATACTTACAGAAAAATTTGAACGTGCGACTAAAATACTAACTCTCCAAATTATTCGCGCATGGAGTATTCGCATAGTTAGTACCACGTTTTAGTTTTTTGTAGGTTAGGTTAGGTTAGCTCATGTTCGGAGCTTTTATTACCACCCTTTTAATATTGGCTTTTTTGGGTTCCGTATCAAGAAGTACAAGACTGTCCGTCTGTCTGTCTGTCACATCGCTAAATTTTTTATTGTGGTTTCAAGGTTAGGATGCTTGATCAATAGGTCAAGGTAACGTTATTTCCCCTAAAACAGGGATGAAGGAAAACGGATATATAGGTATATCTATATAAGGATAAATATTTGAATAATTCGGTTAATTCCAATTTTTACTCAAATTGAGCAAAGTTTTTGAACGTTTAAAACAATTAGTTATCAACATGTTTTTATGTATACATTTGTAATCTTTATTTAACTGAAAGATACCTAATTTAAGTTTAAACATTTAATTTTCCGATAGTTGATTATGTACCTAAATACTACATGCGATAGCCTCTTAATTGTTGTATAAGGTGTATTTTATTGCACAGTATAAAAAGTTCAAATAATAGAATCTGAAAGAAAGGCATCAAGCATTTTCTAGTAGTCAACATTTAGATCAGACATAATGACGAGCATTTAACTTAGTAAAAGAACTTGCAAGATAAAGTTCCTCGAAAGTAGCAGCTGCAGAGAAACCCGATCCCCCTCCATACAAACTTCTATGCAGGGGGTCACGTTTCTCTGCAGCTCACTGTACATAATTATGAATCTAAGTATTTTAGTGTTATCATATAATTTATTTATAGTAACTGTTTGCAATTATCTATTTCTTTATTTAAAGTTTATTGCTTAAAACATAAATGTAGAAATGGCGGGCTTAATGCCAAATGGCAAGTCACTATGTTCTCTGAATTGCACATACTAATTAAATTTGAAGTTTGGCTGGCTGCTTAATCTTTCCATTATGCAATAAATTGTTTATAAATAATTATTATCGCGCTAAACTGGAGTGCCTACTAATTCTTATCTTGTTGTTACTTTATTGTTTATGCAGTTTATTTCACAGAACAGTAATTAATTGACTCACTATCATACTAAAAATAATTAATACTGATGATTGATGAAATGACACGCAAATTAAAACGTGACCGCACGTGTCCATGTTAAATGAGTAATTAACAGGTAATAAGTATAGATATTTGTTTCATCCTACTAATAAATAAATTCGTCGCGAAATTTTTAGGTAGGTATTTTTTAAATTTCATTTTTTTTTCAATTTTCAAAAGTTCCAAAAACTGATTCCACAAAACATTGTATATAATTATCGAACCTGCTCACAAAATTTTACGAGAATCGGTTGAGAAATGCGACCTAGAACAATCGGTAATCAGGACATCTGGACATCCGGTCTTACAAAATCATTTTTGTCGTAGCTGAACCGGAAACCTCTTTTTCACTCGGTTGATAACGACAATGGCAAAGCTAGCCTTCTAGATGTAAATAAGACACCGTAGCCTATGGACGCTTGCAACAAATATAACAGTTTGTATATTTCGAGCTTTGTTAATCACGCAAAAAGGGCAGAGCTGATTAAGATGAAATTAGGTATATTTGGGGAACATTTATAACTTACGAGTATAACCTTTATTAAAAGAGGAAACTTTAATTTCTGTAAATCATCATCCAATAGGATACTATTGGGAATGGAAATTATTAAATGATACTAGAGTTCACGCGGACAATAACTTAAGCAGCATTCATGTACTTATAGTTCCAAAATACTACACACACTTTGTCACTAAACAACAATTTAATTTTACACTAAGTCTTTCACGTTTGTTAATACGACAGAGTTCTAAAGTTCAGATCCGTATTGTTTTTATTTATGACATCAACGCACACATATAACTATGACATAAGCCTACCTTGGTTAACTGAACTTGTCTCGGCGCTGTTTGCTTCTACACTGGACGGATAGTCGGATACTGGGATTCTGCTCATCAGATAAGAATTGCGCGTTTCATATTGATGATGCATGGTTCCGTATGTTATACGAATTGATTATAATTCAGCAAGGTGCTATTAACTGGACGTCTTTCGGCTAATATGATGGTGATGATGATGAAGCAAAGCAAGGTGCTGGAATCAGTTTGGAACGAGAATGTAGAAACGGTCGGGTCTGAAGTAGAGGAAATAAACAAAATCCAAACGTAATCCCATTTACAATAAAAAAAAATAACGGAACATGTCCTCAAGGTAATTTGCAAAACTTTTGTCGTGGTGTGGTTTTACAATGATAGGTCGACGTTTGAGATGTCCATCGATTGACAAAATTTTATATTTATTACGTTTTCAAATATAGGTAATGGCGATCTAAATCTCGTTCTCTATACAAAAAATTACAGTTAGATCTACCTTACATATTTTTGAAACGTCACGTAGGTAATTATAAATAAGTTGAACAAAGTTTTCAAATTGAAATTGAGAGTAAGAATAATTACTTCCGCATTATTTGTCCATAGCTCTGAAGAGCGCTTAATTTAGGTGTTTCTAGCTAAAATAAGGACTTGACTAGAGTAACCAACTGAATCGTTAGGTACTATTATGATCACGAGCACAGGCTGATGACAATTATTCTTCTGCTAGGCACAATCTTCTCTCCAAAGGTCCTCAAATACACATCAGTATGGGGTTCGTCAAGAAAGTAGTCTATATTTTTAAAAGGTTGGCAATGCGAATGTGACATCCCTGCCCCTGGAGTTTCAGGCGCCCAGACCCAGACTGTGGTGACCGCTTGCCAACAGGCGGATCGCTTAACGCATTTTTGCCACAATTTCGTGTTAACAAAATTGTAACAACTTGACTCACGTTAAGGCAAACTTAATTTTAGAATTTGCAATGTTGTTATTTTTACATAATTACGAGTATTATTGTTTACAGCTGGAATTCTACGTAAATTATTAATAACTATTCGATCACTTTGTTTTCCATATTACTAAATTAGCATATTTCTGATGATGATATGCCTGAATGTGTTTTCCACCATTTTACCGTATAGTTTGCCTATTTATTTATAGAAACAATCGGTTAACTCATTCCAGAGAAGGATTTTCATATTAACCTCATTACAAAAGTAGATTATTATTAAAAACATGTTGTGCAACGTGTTAGTTTAATTATCAAGGATTTAAATGATAGCGGTGGCAATGCAACTAATGACATAAGGTACAGTGTGTGACTCATGATGTAACCTTGCGAGACGCCAATAGTCGATTAGCTTTTAAACGTTTTCCACGTATAATAAAATAGTCTTCATCTTCGATAAACATTATGTAGTTCAATTAAAATGAGTAGTAAACATATAAACAAGTGGAGATATAATAAGTACTTACATAAAACAATTATGTTTGTATGTTTGCTAACGAAACATCTACTAACGACATTATTATGATGTCACAATTTTATAACCGTTGCGCTTGGTTAAAATAAGGCAATTATAGTTTTAGTCATGAAATACTCTTATTTATTGGAACTTAATAAGCCCGTATTTCATTCTAGGACGGTTAAAATCCTTTTTAATGATCATTGAAACATTAGATTTGTCTTCCTTTTTGATATGTATAATTTTTCATGATAATTCCACCATTACACATCGGTTTACTACTTATATAGTGTCACTATGTTATAAATTATAACACGAAGAAAGTATTCAATTGTATTACAATTCTTACTAGTATATAAGGATCTCTGATCCTTGGACAATTCCTCTCAGTTCTGAGAAGACCCCTATTTTTCGCTTGTTATTTCCTGTTAGCGTCCCACGGTTAAATACGGTGTCGCGGACCCCTATTTCAGCGAAACGTTTCGTCACATATGGAAGCGATAGTGCAATCGTGTTTGCACACTTGTACTATCTACTATTCGGATGTCCTCTGTTCAAGGACTGTGCTTTAGTGTTGAATATGGCCCCGATTGATCCGAAATCTGAAAATATGGTACTTACCAGACCACCGGGCGATGGGCAGCAGCTTCCCTGAGTGCGGGGGAGATACTGCTATCGCCAATCCGCATGCCAAACGTGGCGATTATGGCATTTACCCCCCATTTATTTAATCGTACGGCTCCAAACTGGTCGCTTACTAATTTAATATAATATGGAACTAAAATATAATTATTATGTACTATGATTTAAGATCTAGTTTCTTCACCCATTGGTCTGTGTTCACATCAGGGATGACCAAGTTCAGAGAATCTCCAGTATCCTCTTTGGGCAATCGTATGTTATGTGGTGTATGGACTGCACAGGCGCTCCGCAATCACACGCCGGTGAGTTTTTCTTTCCACAATTATGTCACTTAAGAACAATCTGAAGAAATTATGGCTCTCCAACGACCGGTGATTTGGTTGAATACTATGTATTTAAGGATATTTATTTAGTCATGGATTAGCTACAAATTATATTCACTCATTGAAACGTTTTTGTACACGGTGTAAGTTTGTCTATCTCATTTTTTTAAATCTCCTCTCAATCCCTCAAAGGTTAGTTGGAAGAGATCCCTTATAGGGATAAGTTCGCCTTTGTACTCTGATCTTGTGTGACATGTACCTTTATGTTTTAAACTGTTATTGTGTACAATATAATGCTACAATAAATTACACAGTCCCCGCAGAGTTCATGCTCGGTTCTGAGCCTGTTCAGGTAGCACCAATTCCATCTAGAGGCCGTGAAACGACCCTACCCCCGATGAAATTGGGGGAGGCATATGTCCAGCAGTGGACGTCCTTCGGCTGATATGGTGGTGCCACCCACCGCAGGGTAGGGTATTATCATGTAAAATGTGGCCTAGACGAGACCATATGGCTCGCACTGTCTAAAGTCATCACATCTCATGTAAAGTCAGGCTTCTATCTCTACACACTTTTACTCTACAAGCCCCTACACAAACTCTATACCTTAGTTAAAGTATCTCACGTGTGACATAGACTATTTGTTGCAGGGTTCTCAGGTTGTACAGTCAACCATGTAAGTAGTCAACCAGTTTTGCGTATCGGATCGAAGGATACACTGTTTACGACTTTGACTAGGCGTCAAAGTGGCATTAAAGTGGATTTTTGCTTAGAAACCTTCTATATCATTTTTAAAGGACTATTCATAGACACGCCTATGTGCGATGCTATTTTTTTACATGTATGGGGTGCGCCTCCCCCCCTGCCCCCTTAAGTAGCAGTTCGTAGAATACACCTTCCTACTAAATTTCATAATTGTAGTGCTAATAGTCTCCGAGTATAAAATGGCTGTGACATACGGACGGACAGACAGACATGACGAAACTGTAAGAGTTCTGTTTTCGTAAAAAAGAACATAAAAAGTGGTAGAACATTTTCATAGCTGACTTACGCTACTGAATTTAAGATATACTTACGATTAAGCCCCAACATTATTGTAGTCGGCTACATTAATCAAGTGTTTCAAGCAGGCGGCTGTTGACCGGCGGTCGTCGGTTCGAATCCCAGCTCGTAGTCAAGTCAACACCAAACGTAGATAATTATCTTTAAATTATATACCATTTGATATTTGCGTTAGCTTTTCGGCGAAGGAAAACATCGCGAGGAAACCTATACATACCTAAGAAGAAATTCAAAAATGTATGTGAAGGCCCCAATCCGCATAGGGCCAGCGTGGGGCCTACTGACCGTCCCCTCTTATACTGAGAGGAGGGCTTCACTCAGCAGTGGGACGTATTTAGGCTGATGATGTAATGATGATCATTGTATTCACGGCTGTTTGGTGAGTACCTAGTTAGTGATGTTAGGCATTTTTTCATTGTCTAGCTATCGAGGATAATGCAGAAGGCACGAAGCCATTTAATTTTGCACAGTTAACTGGTAACTTTATATAGGTATAGTCAACAGCAAAAATAGATGATCATTTTAGTACCTTGTCACTTTCACTAATTTGACGCATCCCAACTGTCACATACAAAAATGGTCATCTACATTTTTTGCTGACTGTACTTCAAAAAAATTCATGTCTCGCGAAGATGTGCTGAGTTGAAAGTGAGCGCCTTGCTTTTGTTTCTAGGTGTCAACACAATGAATCCTCAAATCAACAAAGAGTCGGCAACGTGCTTGTGATTGCCTTGTACTCGCAAGCGTCCGTAGGCTATGGGCATAGGCATGTCTGCTTACCATCAAGCTGTATGGTTGTTTACCAATGTATGAGATATTACAATAAAACATATTTTCACTTCGCAGAATTTATTACGATTACGTGTTTAAAACAACAAATGTCACATCATTAGACTCTATAAATCACACACTCACTTTTTCACAAAACAACCACATTAAACATTAATTAATTATTTTAAAAAGTTTAAATAAAATCTTTGGGACAGCGCTCTCATTTTAAATTATACCGCCATCTTTCGGCCAGTAGCCAAACTAGCTTCTATGGTAGGTAGCTCTCAAGTCATAATTCCGTCACTGCTTCACCGTTCAAATTGACGACCTCAATAGCATGCTCTGAAGGTGGTCTCCAACAGGGTATCTCAGCATACAATGGTTCCGATGTGGTGTTATCAATAACGTCTAACTTAGCTTCACATTTTAACGCTTCGATAGCAGACTCGGCCAGTGAGTTAGGTCGCTGTTGACGTAGTTCATCACAACCGCTCAGAGATGGCACCACTGAACGCCGCGATTGCAATGTTGGGAATTCCACGCTTCTTCTTGGCAAGTGGTCGTAATGGCATTCAAGAATTCCTGTAAAATTATAATTATTAATAATAATAATTCATATATTTAATCAGGAAAAGCAACAACTTTTTTTTGGTTTTCTTACCTCTAAAGTTTTCTAACATCATAGGAGAAATAGTTTGAACAACAACTGGTCGCATGAACTGTTTCAAGTTGCGATCCAAAGTAGAAATTGGTTGGTAATGACATTTCTCTGGCCTCGGTGGCTCTGAAAAATAAAAAGATTTGAGGAAAAAATGCAAAAAGATATATGGCCCATGAGGGGATCGAACCCGCGACCTTCGCGTTATTAGCACGACGCTCTAACCAACTGAGCTAATGGGCCAATGTTGCTCAGCTCGAAATAGTCTGTCAGTATTTCAGATGGTAATAAAGGTTGTGCAATGTGCATTTTTATCGTCCAGTGTTATAGTGTAAAACTAACTTTTTAAAATCACGATTTCCACTTGAAGTTTTCAAGTGGAAATCGTGATTTTAAATAGTTTTAACCATATGATAGACTATATTATACTTTAAATATATGAAGTTAAAATATGTCTTAGCTTTAGAATAATTTCTATTCCCAATGATCCTCTACTCACTTTGGCTAAGCTCGGCTCTTGAACACCCTCGGGGTGTAGATACTACCATCACCATCCAAGGCTATTTCCATCCCAACAAAAATAGAAGTTGTAATAGAAACAAATACAGCAAGTTTTAGAGTTTTTTGGATCTTGTATGAAAACCTTAATAATCACTGTACATTTTCTCCATTATAATTTCAAGCAACAGAAACTTATTTCGGCCTAGATGTGCCGGATCCCATTGTGTATACAAAATTTTATGTTATTCCAGCATGCCGTTTTAAAATGAGAGCGAAACTACGTTTGTATGGAGAACCGAGCTTCCTGCGGACTCGAGTCTGCGCTTGCGTTTCATTGGACTAGATCAGGGGTTCCCAAACTTTTTTTTCTCATAGACCACTTTAAAAAATTTGCTGGTTCTGGTGGACCCCCTACTCTACAGCCTACACCATATTCCCAAAAAATTACAAAAATGTGACTATTACCTAACTCTGGTGACGATATAACTATGAAATAGTATAGTATATTATATGTACACCTAGGGAGATAATATAAAGAAAGGCCGAGATCGCAGATATTTACGGCCCGAGCTGCAAGCGAAGGACGCAAATGTGCGATCAAGGCTTTCTTTATTATCTCCCGTGTTGTATACATCATTTTATGTCAACATTTGGCGAAAAAGCGGCTATTTCCGCACATGTATCGGGCGAAAAAATCCACTTTTAGCCAGGTGTGACATAAATGTTCTTTACAGGTTTAGAAAAAAAAGTGAAAAATGATTGGTTAATATGCTGTCAATAATAAATACTTTACTTTTTTGACATCTACTCACAACCTATCTATTCCAGCATCAAATAAAATAAAATCAATCAAATCTAAATCTCGGTGTGGAGAAATAAAATTAAATATAGTATATTTTGCTTGCGTTGTGTTTATTCGAGTACTTTATAATATTTATGATGATAATAACAGTCGTAAAATAATTAAAATTAAACATTGTTACGTAACTTCTAAGTACAATGACACTCAAAATTAATGGGAGGGATGAGCTTGATGAATTGACAACAAATTGTCAATATTTGGGTTCAGTTTTGTCAGGAATAATCGCAAATCTCCTCGTTCTGTGATATTCAGTCTGTTCCTATTTTTCGTTAAAAGGTTTGTAACGGTGCTGAAACTTTTTTCCACAAGATATGACGAGGGAAATGATATCAAAAGCTTTCTCGCAATTTTCCACAGTCCAGGATATTTTTCGGGTATTTCTGCTTGCAGCCAAAAAGTTTGATACCCTTTTTTATATTTCACCTTCAGCTCCTCATTAGTGCTAAGCTCAAGTAGCTCCTCTTGCAATATCACGTTCTCCACTTCCATTTCATCAAATGGATTTATAATCCATGGTGGTATTTCCATCGTGAGAATGTCTTCAAATCTGGTTTTGAAATCATCATGCAGGGCAATCAAATGTTGAACATATGTCTGAATATCATCATCCTCGCATTCTACCTGTGACAAGCTTGAGAATTGGGAAAATTCGCGTCGACTAATGTTTTGCTTCATTAACTTCAATTTTCCAAGAAAAGCGGAAATCACACTCTTTGTTTTAATTAAATTGAGGTTGTCCCCTTGCAGTTGTAAGTTAATATCATTAAACTTTTTGAACAAATCTGTCAAATACGCGATATCTGCTTTGAACTTGATCAGGTTTTCTTTTAAATCTGGAGCTTGTGCAAAAAGTGAGTAAAATCTTGTTAAACATGCACCTTTCGACAACCAGCGTACTTCAGTGTGTAAGAGCAATCGTCGGAAGTCTTCATCATTTTCACCGCACAATTGGGCAAATAAACGCGTATTCAAAGCATTGCTTTTTATTTTATTAACCGCGTTAATCACAAATTGGAGCGATTGGTGCAGTCTAGCACTCAAATTTTTTGCTACTAAGTGTTGTCGGTGGATGACACAGTGAATTGCAGTTAAATCTGGTATCATTTTTTTTAGATGGCTTATGAACCCACGATATTTCCCGACCATTGCAGGAGCTCCATCTGTTGCCGCCGATGTAACGTTTGAGAACGGAATTGATTTTTCTTTTAAAAAATCGCTCAGGATGTTAAATATCGATTCACCTTTAGTGTCAGTCTTCAAAGTTTTGGCGAATAATAGCTCTTCATGAATTTCTTCGTCCATAACAAATCGCACAAATGCTAATAATAATGCCTCATTATCAGGTAAAGTTGACTCGTCCAGTTGAATAGAAAAATGAGTTGTTTGCAGATAATTACACAAGAAACTTTCAATATCAGAGCTCATTTCGTCAATACGTCTTTGTACAGTGTTGTTACTCAAAGGAATTTTTTTGAGTATGTCAAATGGAGGTTTGTGCAGAACAGTTTTTAAAACTTCTTCAACAGCGGGTAAAATTAACTGTTCACCAATGGTGTGGGGTTTTCCAGATTTCGCTATGAGTAATGAGATGTTGTAAGATGCCCGCAAGCCATCATCGTTACTTTCAGATGTTGAAGCGAACATATCTTGCAGGGTGGGTCTCTTTTCATATTTTTCTTTCAATGATTGAAAATATTTCAAATCTTTACCTGTTTTATCAGGGTGGCACCTTTTTAGATGATCTTCGAGCTTCGATGGTTTCATAGAGTCATTGCTCAAAACTTTATTGCATAAAAGGCACATGGGCAATCGCTTGTCCGCGTTTGATGGAAGAAAGCCAAATTTTAAATATTCCACACTGTACTGTCGACACTTAATTTTCTTCTTTGGCTCCGCCATGTTTCAAATTAGCTACCTGTAAGTATAAAAAAGTTTTTGTGATCTTAACATTCTTACTTAACTTCTTCTTAGTCTTACTTAACAGGATATGGCTATTTTATAGAACAGAATTTATAATTTTTCGCTATGAATCAAAAAAAGAATACTAATAAACTTTTTTCGGCTGTCTGTTGTTTTATGGAAGTAGGTAGGTAATAATCGTAATGTTCATTATTTTATATTTCATACATGTCTATCATACACAAAGAAGACAAATATATTAACTACAAAAAGAGATACCTATAAGTTGTATAGCAAATAAACAAATAATGTACTTACTTTTCCGACACGATTCTGGCAACCAGGAACAGCAATTCACTTTACTTTTGTAGTCGAAATCCGGAAACAAATGAGTAACGTTTGTTCTTAGCATTCGTATTTATTGGTGAAGAATCAAACAAGTGCATACAAGCACAGCACATTACCGTAAGTCATAGGTATTTCGTCCCTTTGCACGTCCGAACAAGCGTTTTGGTCGGCGCCGGCGATAGCGACGCGACGGTGCTTCGCAAGCCTAGACTTGTTCGTTTGTCCAACAGCTCGTTCGCGATATGTTGCAGACTTGCAGTCGACAAGTTTTGGAGCCGAAAGTTGTAATTTTAATATTATAGTATAGGTAGTTTGATTCACCGAAATATTTATCACGGAGGAACGCAATATTTTTATTATATATTTATCAGTCGTCCAGGCTATAAAAATAATACAAAAATCATTATCTGTTTCGTTATTTACCATCGAAACCAGATAAATTTTCGTGGACCCCCACGTACAAACTGTGAACCCCTATTTTTTTGCCACTCCAGCATAGACCCCTGTCACATCGTTCGTGGACCCCTGGGGGTCCACCTGGACCACTTTGGGAACCCCTGGACTAGATAGAACACGGACGCAGAACTCTGGTCTACAGTCGATAACGGAAATATATTGTATGTACTGCAAGGTACAGTCAACAGAAAAGGTTATAATTTTAGTACTTTATCGCACTAAAATAACAATACTGCTACATTTGGGATGCGTCAAAGTAGTGAAAGTGACGAGGTACTAAAGTGATGATCTACTTTTGCTGTTGACTGTACATAAATATCCGAGCAACGTAATGGCCCTAACAATAAAGATCGTTCATATATTTTTGATCTCAGTATGTGGATCAGGGTTTGCAAGGTAAACGTCCCTATGATGACACCTTAATGCCCAATAATAAATAATAGTAATTATAAATATTGGGGCACAGATTAAGTAATGGTACAAGATTGGGGGACAATCTTACACATATCGACCTAGTCCCTAACCGAGCAAAGCTTGTAACTATGGGTACTAGACGATGATATAATAATAATAATAAAGCCATTTATTCCCACAAAAACAATAAGTGACTAAAACTAAACTAAATTAACAATTCGTGTGTTGTATGTAAAATTAGTTTTTGGGGAACCATAATTGGGCTAAGGCCATGCACGTCCATGATTTCCTGTCTTGCGCGAGTCTAGTCCAGGTACAGCCGGCGACCTGCTCGATGTCGTCTCTCCAGCGACGGCGCGGCCCGTCGCGCACGAACCAGTGCAGCACGCGTTCGCTCCAGCGACCGTCTTTCGCGCGGGCCACGTGACCGCCCCAGCGCCATTTTAACCTACAGGCTAGATCAGCTACGTCTATCAGTTTGGTCTTATTTCTTATATCTGAACTTCGTATCCTATCTCTTAATTTACGATGATATACATACTTAAATACATATAAAAAATCAAAGACTCAGGAACAAATATTCGTGCTAATACTGCTAGTTACACAAATAATGCCCGGACCGCGACTCGAACCCGGGACCTCCGGCGAGGGTCACTTACATTACAACTAAGCCAAAGTGTAAAAATAAGATTTATAGTGCTTAATATTACGGCCACTTTGGCTTAGTTGGTAGTGACCCTGCCTACGAAGTCAGAGGTCTCGGGTTCGAATCCCGGTCAGGGCATTATTAGTGCATTTATCGCAAAACTGTTCCTGAGTCTTGGATGTTTCCTATGTATTTATCTATATACTTAAGTATAAGTATGTATATCGTCTTCTAGTACCCATAGTTCAAGCTTTGCCAAGTCTGGGTCTAGGTCGATTTGTGTAGTATTGTCCCCAATATTTAATTTATTTATTGGTACAGTTTCGAGCACTGAGACACTTACCTTACGGGAGGGAGTTATGATTTTTTAATAAACAAAAAACTCACCTGGCAATGGCGTATTAAAAATATTCCTCACATACGGCGGCGGCCCATCATTGTTATCTATCATCACTTGCATCCTGATATTGTTCATCTTCGCATCCTCATACCTCGGCCGTTTGCATCTCTCCAGCATCACAATCACCACGGCCACAGTGATAACAGTCATCATCACGCCTCCAGCTATACTTATCACCGATATCAAGTCTACAGACGATCGCTCTGTCCCTTTCTCGCCCATCACCGCCGTTATGTGCTCCGGCTCTGTTAAAATATGAAAAGTCTCATCTTCCGGCTCATCAGTTACGTTAGTTATGTTTCTAACTGTTTTATTTTTAGTAACGTTATTTATAGTATCTTTTATGACAGTGTGTCTTTTGTGTGTCACAGTTTGTTCTGTCATTGTTCCCACTGTCGTTGACAAAGTGGTAGGTGCTGTATGCCGTGGTTTCAGTGTTGAATTAGTTGAAGGGATAGTTGTTAAAGAAGACTTTTTAGCGATCGTGCTCATGCTGTTAGTGGCATTCCTTGAATCTTCTGTAAAGGTTTTAGTTACAGTGGCGTTATGCAAAGGTTTCACTGTGGTGGAAGTGCTAAATGATCTGACGGGTGCTTGTGTAGATGATGACATCGACCTTGTAAATATTTCTGTTGATTTCCCAGATACTGTTTTATGCGTAAAGTACGATGATGTTGTCAAAGCTATCTTTTTAAATGTAGCGTAGGACAAAGACGTAGGTATTATCGAGACCATAATAGTTCTCGGTGTAGTAGTCATTGTAGTCTCCTTCTTTGTTGCACTTTTATATTTGGGCGTTTCCAAATTCGGTTTGGCTTTCGTTTCAACTAATAATTCACCTTTTTGGGCTGGTCTTATCCAAATTTCTTTAGGCTTAAACTTGATCGTTGTTGGAGTGGTTCTTATCGTTGTTTCCGATTTTCTTGTAACTTCTTTCAATGTGGGATCCGTTATTAAGTTCGGTATTGCAGCTTTTAAAGTTGTAGTTGACATTTCAATAGGTTTAGTCGTTTCCATTTGTAATTCAAAATGCTGAGTTGTTGCCATTGTTTGTTTCACTGTCGTTATTTTGGGAATAGTTGTAGTTTCTGTAGATTTCGCAAGCAAAGTTGGTTTTATAAATACAGGACTAACCGTGCTTAATGCCAATGGCGTTGAGGCTACATATTTATGCGTTGATAAAGGTGTAGTCAATGTTGAATTATTCCAATTTAAGTGTCTTGTAGTTGTAATCTCTTTCTCTGGTTTAGCTTCAATAGTAGCTATTTTTGATGATTGTATAGTTGTTTCCACAGTTGATGTCGGAACACTAGTCAGCATGGTTGTTGCTACAGGTCTCACAGTTGTAGAGATAGTAGTACTAGTAGTAGTAAGTTTTGGAGTTGTTGGTAAAGTTGTTGGCAACGTTGTTGGTGTCGTCGTTGCTGCAGTCGTAGCTTTAGTTGTCGTCATGATTGTGATTGGAATCCTCATTGATGTGGTTATTGGGGCTTTTATAGTAGTAGTTCCCATGGTGCTAGTAGTAGTACTTTCCTCAGTTCGTGAGGCAGGTGTATTGACTGGCTTGGTAAATGTAAGTTCTTCCACAGTTGAGGGAGTGCTTCGGCTTATTTCACATCTGTAAAACAATTTAGTGGTGACAGTCTATGTCTGGTGACCTAATGTTTCATGGATATTTTGAATTTAATACAACTCTTATACTAAAATGTGGTAAAAGTGTATGGTCTTAGGAAACAAGGTCTGCTACTTTGGGTCGTGACACAAGCCTACGTCACTGTACAGTCTGTACACACACACTCACACTACGACCGCCAACCACCGATAGGCTCGAGAGCAGTGAAGACGTAGGCTTGTGTCACTCGCACAAAGAATTTCCAGCCTCGAAGTATTATTCTATCACGATTTTGTGCCAATGTTATATTACATGGAATTAAAATAGGCATATTTTAAGGATACATGCAATCAAAATGAATGTGAAAGTGCTACAAAAATAAAGTTTTTTAATTTAAAGTCTTTACTTTACAGTGACGGAAAGGGACTGAGTGTTGTGGCAATCATTAAAGGAGTACTATGTTCTATAGTTAACATCGTTTGCTTGACATTATGATGATGGTCTCAAATCTGGCAGCACTACAATTAAAAGAATACATTAGTGGTAACCCACCTCTCACCTTGCCAACCGCCTTGGCACCGACACTCTCCCGTGACTGGCAAACAGGTGCCGTGTTCGGAACATCTTTTGCATTCATTCACGCAATTTGCACCCCATTTGCCTTTTGGGCATTCTGAAATGTTTTGGAATTATGACTCACGAAAAACACAGGGTAAACAGGAGAGCAAAATAATTCTCTTTTGGATTTTCTATTCCTTGTGAATGTGTGATACAGTTATTTTTATTCAACACTGATATGTTTTATGTGACGTGACGTAAAACTTGACCATATCCTAACCTGATGTAACTTATCATGTTAGCGATAGCGGGATTGCGTTTAAAGTCCAATAGGCGTTCGCTCCTCTTGTACTTACTTGTAATAATAAAGTGAGAACGAATGCTTTACGATCGATATAAGCACGATCACGCTATCTCTCATGATACCCTAGTCTGTTTTTCGTGTACTGTTACAATGTAATGTAGGTTATTATAATTAGTTCAGAAATTTAGTTTAGAGGCCTTAGTTGCTAAATGTGTTATTAAAACTTTATAGACTGTTATTAGCTTAAGGTTAAGTGGATGTTAGTTATTTAGTATTCATAGATGCAATTGAAAACGTATAACTACTATTGAGTTTTATGGCAACAGTAAATCATAGATACTAAGGAAACGATTACGTGTACCTTACTGATGTTGCTAAATGTTATTTATCAATGATTGAGTAATATAGTGACAATAAATTTTGATGATTGACTCTTGTTGATATTAAGAGCTTGACTCTTGTCCAAGCAACTGTGTGTGTCTTGACTGTTGTCTTGTCTTGTGCAAGCTAAACGTTGAGTCGTAAAATGCTGTCAAAGAAAGGCTCAAGAAATGTATACCCGTAACTAATACTATTTATGTAGTAACTTTGTCTGCCTGTTACCATACCTTTACAAATCTAAAATTCTGAAGCGATTGTCATTAAATTTGGTTTCCTAATAGTGTGTAATCCGAAATTGGACTAAACTCTTATCTGTCAAAAGTTTGAAATTGGAATGGAAAATTCTTTACGATAGTTACTACAACGCCTGTGGGAATCTAGTAGCAAACGTTGCTCAATGCAATCAACGAATCGTCGCGGGCAAAAGCTAGTTATTTATCTACCTCTTAGTTCATAACTTCTTTGTCTGAGAAGCCAACAGGTTACCAGGGCAACATAAAAGCGAAGCAAAAATATTCTACCCTCGGAGCATCCTTTTCCGGTCTTCCCCGGCGGGCACACCGGGACACAAGATACATCCTTCATCTTGTAGCCGGGACAGCAAACAGCCACTTCCGCAGTTCGCTCCTCAGTCTGGAAGACAAATTTCGACTCTGTTAATAAAGGGATAAGGCTTGTTTTGGTAAAGCGCATAGTTGTTCGGATTGAGGCAATTTTGTAAGGTTTTTCCTGGATCTATACAAAATAAGAGTATTTAAGGGTTGTTTTTGCGAAAATTTTGTTTACCTGCCTGATAGAAAGTGGGACGTTCTTGAAAACAAATTTGTTTTTTTTTTGTTTTTTTTTTTTTTTTTGGGATTTTGTGGTTGTGCCTCATTTCGCAGACAGGTCTGAAGTTTCATAGAATGTATGTTTCCCATAAATTCAGAGAAAAATTTTTTTTACAAAGAGAGCACAGTTCTAACCTGACCTAACCTACTTTTCTGGTAGAATGAGTTCTACACGATGACCTAAAAAGCCTACCTAAAAAGTTAACGGTTTCGGGAAAAAGCTTTCTATGAAATGAATAATTCTGCGAATCAATACATCTATGAAACTTTTGTCTGCGAAACAAGAGAACACCTATTTTTGTATTTCCCGCTTTGTTCGTGGCCCGAAATATATCAAATACCCACCTAGTTTTCAGAAAATGTATCAAGTGACTAAAACACGTTTTTTAGAAAATATGTACAATGCAATATTATGGTACCACCGAGCTGATCTGACGATGGAGATAGCTATAGCAATTCCGACTCACTGGAACCCTCTTAACGAGTAGTTAAAGACTATACAAAAATGTACAGTTGGCAAAAAAAGCCCGTACCTAAAATGATTTTTCTAACAGAAATTTATTTATTAGAGACCGACTAGTGGTTGGACCCGGGTATGTCCTAAAACTACGACCAAGACCACCGGGGAACGGGCAGCAGCATTCCTAGAGTGCGGTGGAGATACTGCGATCGCCAACCCGCATGCCAAGCGTGGCGATTATGGCATTTACCCCCCCATGAAATTGGGGGAGGCCTATGTCCAGCAGTGGACGTCCTAGGGCTGATATGGTGGTTTCAGAAAAGGCTTGTGACACACGGATGGACGGCACCGAGTCTGAGTGAGTGAGTGGTAAGTGAGTGATATTTGAGAGAGCATGAGTAAATTTGTATAAATAATTTAAGTATATTTGACAGACCTAGTTTCAGCTTGGACAAAAATGCACTCGTATGTCCGGATGTCCGGCGCCATTCCTGATCTTACCCTTTACAGTTCGCATTTCTCAACCGATACTCGTGAATTTTTGACCGCAGCTCCAACATTTTTTTTATCGATTGGGTTGTCAAAAAAATCTACGCAAGGAGGATGATAATTGTGATAGATAAGCAAATATTATTGCTGCAGCATTTACAGTCACTGTCATATTGTCAATGTAAATTAATACGCAAGTGACTGGATATCAATTATTGTAAGGACAAACGTGACACCAAAGTGTCCGTAGCAGATCTTATTGTAATAAAAATAAAACACTAACTTCGTGATTATTAAATTATATTGAGTATTATACAGTGTGTAACATCAATACGAGCAAGAAAAATACCGGCCATGGGGTTTAGTAGTGTTCTTCTTATATTACGATGATTTTTTATGCTGACCCTGTAATTAATATTTGAACATTTTCCGAGCAGCAATGTGAATCATATCATTCAATTACTTAACGAGATACGTGCTTTTTCAAAATATAAATATGAAAGTTGTGAACGAGCGTATAATAGTACATTACGATACAAGTGCAGATAACAGGAAATTCGCAACGAGTGGTGATAAATTGAAACACGACCGAAGGGAGTGTTTTAAATCGACACGAGTTGAGAAATACCTGTTCGCACGTGTATCGTACAACGTTTTACAGTACATATGGCTCTTAAAAGTTTCTACATATGCACGTAATCTGCTGATTACCGCACTTGTGCGGTAAAGTAGCACCATATGTACTGTAATTTTCTAAAACCTGCTTTTTCTCTCTTACTCTGAGCGCGCAATGTATTACAAATTATTCTGTACGTACTTATTTTTAATTTTATCATGATAAGTAAAGCGAAAGTTATCCAAATACACATCTTAGCTCCTATACTAACCACCATTTAAATATTTGCTCGTATTTGATTTACACACTGTATAACACAGTCACTTCGCTCTGCCCGGCTAGCACAACTTGGCGCGCGAGCTATCTCACGCGCGAGATAGACAATCCATCTCTTTCTGTGTGTACCAATTAGAAAGAGGCTGATAGTCTATCTCGCGTGTGAGATAGCTCGCGCGCCAAGTTATGCTAGCCGTCCTGATCTAGATTCCGTCAAGGATGGTGAATTGACCTTAAAATTATATTCAAGTAATTACTAAGAAGATTACAGAAGTGACTACAAAGTTACGGTTTTAATGGAAAAGTGGATTTACGAACATTAAAGAAATAATAAATATTGGAGGACAATCTTACACAAATCGACCTAGTCCCAACTAAGCAAAGCTTGTAGTATGGGTACTAGACGACGATATACATACTCCAATCCATACTTAAATACATAGAAAACATCCAAGACCCAAGAACAAATATCCGTGCTAAATGCACAAATAATGCACTGGACGGGATTCGAACCCGGGACCTCTAGCTTTGAAGGCAGTGTCACTACCAACTAGGCTAAACAGGCCGTTCTATCCGAACACATTGCTGGTGGTATTTAATTTCCGTTACGATACCGGTTTCAACAAATGGAGTCTTAACGTCTTTATTGGCCAAGTGTCTCCGTTTCAGCTTCGGCAACAATGCTTTCGTATTTCCGGATTATCGGAATTCTGGCTGCCCCAACAGGTCATATTTCTCAGCCGATTTACGTGAAATTTTGTGAATCAGAATGTATACTGATTTTTCATCTGTTCATCTGTTAATGAATCACAATCACCAAACGTTGTATACATAAACCTTCAGAGTGTAACAACTACTTTTCTGGAAACCGCATCTAAATCGGTTCAGCCAAACGCGAGATATTCGTGGACAAACATATGTACATAGCTACATACGTACGTACATATGGGTCAAACAGAGAAACTCTTTTTTGTAGACGGTTAAAAATTACGCTTAGTACGCGGGCGAAGCCGCGGGCAAACGCTAGTTATGTAAATAAAAATTGCAAAATTAGTAATTGGAATTTGTTAAATTTGAATGAAAATATCGAGATCTACGGCTGATCATTTTAGTACTTTGTCGCATCTAACGTAACAATACTGACAGTTGACACACGTCAAAGTTGTGAAAGTGACAAGGTACTAAAATGATCATCTACTTTTGCTGTTGACTGTACTATTGGGATAAGAATGTATTAGGTACGATGTTTTTGACTCAATACTTTATTTATTAATGTCCAATTTGTTTATTAATGCTGACTGTACCACCGCCTTTGGTCAGATCTGTTCCTTTAAGTAAGATAAACAATTAAACATCCAATGCTCGATACACATATTGAAGACCTCTGTCATTATGACATAAGGCCGAAAATGCTGTTTTGGGACAGTGTCGACCATTGGTACATTTACCCTGCTATTTAAAACAAGTTACTTCTGCACAAATAAAGACAACTTTTGCGAGGAAATAATAAACTAGGCGCGTCCTGCTTGGGAAACTACAAATCAATTCAAGTCAATCGAATGTAAGGATGTTGTTTGATTTATTTCGAAATCTGGCTTGATTATATAAATAGCGAAATTAAAAATGGCCTAAGGGCAACACCGGTGTAGAGGGCTGGGGGTAGAGAGGTGGCACTGGACTTTAAACATATATATAGCCAACTCGCCACTTAGGTGACCACATCCACCCCCGAGCAACAGCTCTAGTGACTCCACTCTGGACAGCCGGTTAAGGCAAGCCAGAGGCGGGGGGCCTGTTCATACAACCAACCTACAGGACACCCCCAGGAGCACTCAGGTACATAGGGTCGCTGCTCCCTAACAGCTCGCCACAAGCTGCCCTATGTTGACTGACTGCACTGGAAATCCAGTGGGCGATGGGGTCGTCACATCCCTACGCCGTTATTATTATTATTATTATAATTATCAATGAGTATTCAATAGTGGTATCTAAATAATAGGAGCGAGTTCGTTTTAGAGGTTTTTGAGATGTACCAGGACATCTTTTGACAAAGTGATTTAATTGTACAAATACGTATGTTTGCTTATTTTAGTGGTGAGTACAAACATTATAGATGGAAACTGTGCTTCGCCGGTAAACATACAAATTTCGGTTCACACATAAGGTTTGGTTGATGTTATGAAGATGACGATGGTGGCTGTGATTCTGATGCTAATAATTATGGTGATAATGGCGAAGAAGGAAGAGATGAGGAAGATAGTGACGGTGACTGTGACGATGACTATGTGAATGATAATTAAGATTATGATATTAAAGACCATGATGAAGGCGGAAATGAGCAAAGAGATGATGATGACAACGATTTAAATAAAAACAAAGTTCTGTTCACTTCGAGCCTGGTAAGGTCATGTGAGCACTGACTTATTACGAAAATATCGATACATATTTTTAAATATATAGTTGAGAACTAAAATGAAGTAGGTATTTAGTGCAGCCGATTTGGAAGTTTTTAAAGTGATCTATTAGGGGATCGATTATTTTTATAAATATGGTGAACACAATGGCTGTATTGGCATGCTGCTGTGACGAAAGATGGCGATGATGTTAACTGTGGCGGTGATTGGAGTAAGGAAGATGATGACGATGTTGAAAGTTATAATTATATCAATGATCACCTCGAGCCTGGTAAGGTCGCGCATCTCTGTGCTCCACTTGGAGCAGCGCGGTGGCATGTTGAAGCACCACTCGTAGGTGCGCACTGACATTGGTGCACGGTACTTCACGCGCTTCGTTATGTTGTATCTGTGGAAGTGAATTAATACAATTATTAAGAGCTAGTTGCTAAAATGTACAAAATACTTCACGCTGCTGAAGTTCTTGACTTGCATTTTAACTTAAAGCATATTCGGTCAGGAACAGCCCATGGAAAACTAACGAATGGGTAACGGAAAGGAACAAACTTAAGACTGATTAGTGATATGATGATAATTTTGCTCAAAGTATCTAAGTAAGTCACTACACAAACTTGTGAACACCGCAAAGAAGGTAACATAAAATCCAAAATTCTGTACTACGATGACAACTGAACAATCGATCATCGTGGATGATTTTATGATCTATCACACTTATCCGGCTATTTAAGGCAGCACAAACTGTGATTTTTGCTACATTTTTTCTCTCTGTATTTCTACAAAAAAAATCCAAGACTCCTTACAATTACGCCTATAATAATTACTTACTTCTGTTGCACCATGCACACATGATCCCCGTTCAACCCAGCCACCTCCACCACCGCTACCACCAACAGGGCACTGATCACGCACCATGCTTCAGTCTTTATAGTTCTCGCACTTGCCACTTTCATTGTTCACTGTTGCCAATCCATTGTGGATGGCTATGACATTGTTATTCACTGTTCAATTTGGTACTTAAAATTGAAATTTGGAAAATTAGGTAAAAATTGGTTAAGGTGGAAATGCTAAACAAATCTGGGATCAAGTGATAAGGGCTACAAAAACGCTCGCATCTTATTTAGACTGCATAATTGCATATACACATAAAGAAGAAGAAGAAGCTTCAATTCTACTGAATAAGTAAGCTTGTTCATATTGTGGCGATAT
This sequence comes from Notocelia uddmanniana, assembly GCA_905163555.1. Classification (NCBI taxonomy): domain Eukaryota; kingdom Metazoa; phylum Arthropoda; class Insecta; order Lepidoptera; family Tortricidae; genus Notocelia; species Notocelia uddmanniana. Next base: position 2,587,628 of record LR991059.1, read on the forward strand.
TCTTGGACTAATTTGGTAATTAAAAGGTCCTAATACATTACATTTTGAACTGAAATTATGAACATTGTAATGGTAATTCCTCTAAACTGACTGAAGAATAAGTTTTTTTCCATTAAAGTTAGAGATAGTATCGAGGCCATTTTTTGTTGTGTGGTCTTAGGAAATTTATAACATAAATACGTTACGTTATCATTATGTTGCATCATTCCAATTGTAGAGATGATCTCAAATTATATGAATATTCTATTTTGAGATCCTATTGTTGTATAATTTAAATTCCTCCCTTTAATTACGCTAATACACGCTGTTTTATTACAAGCAAAATTACACTACCTATTTCTTTACTTCCAACATTAACATTAATGCTCAGATACGTTTCTATAATTATAATTTTAGTCAAGCAAAACGAACTCAACGACGAATCGTATGGATATAACAGGCCCGTTGGCGTTTTAATTATCAATTGAGGACATTTCCTTTCGGTCTCACAGTTATGCAATAACGGAGCTTTAGAAATTGAAGACAATGTCTTTTAATTATTATGTAGATGAGGTTAATTGGAAGTAAAATACGCTTACAATTTGTGGTGCCAACATTTTTGAGAAATATTAAATGCTGGTAGCGAACCCCAGGCATCCTGCAGGATGCAACTGTGCTGGGAATAACGCTAGGAGGATGATGATGGTTAAATGCTGGAAAATTGTTGTAAAGATTTTTTAGACGTTGTATTATTTGTTATTTTATGGGAAAAATCTGTCTATAGGCATTGTACGTCTAACATTTATAAAAAATATTTATTTAAAAGGTATCTACTTTTTTAAATATTGCGATTTATTATCAACCTGAGTCTGGATCTTGTGGAAAACAGACAGAAAAGAAAATATCCTCATGTTTCATCTTCATCCACAATTGCCATTTTCAAGCAATGTAGTGCCTTACAATTAAGCGTCGTTTTTCTTGACGTCGCCAAAAAGGAAGAGACTTGAACGATTATTACCATCTATAAAAACAATCTTTCCTTTAGGTAGGCCCAAGTCTGTTCAATTAGTATCAAATTATCTACCAAATTATCAAAATTAATATACTTAGTAAAGCCCCTCTTGTATGTACCTAGTAGTGGCGTGTTTTAATAGACATTACCACTAGATTATATATTTAAAATTTACAACACAAACAAAATTGTTTGCTTAAAAGGGATGGATAAAGCTCATAGAGGATATGAGTATACTCATAACATCATAAACTTGGCCAACATATTTATACAGACACAATATTACCAAACAAAAATATACTTTCGTGGATTTAATTCACTGTCATTACACACTTCTTGGATATTGCAAGTACATTAGGCAAAGCATTGAGTTGAAAATACAGCTACACCTACGCGGAAAGGACAAACGAAAGATATGAGATTAAATTAAGAACCCCAACAATGAAGTACTAAAACTGAGTTATTGACTTGACAATTAAGCCACCCCAGCCCTATCTGTAACTCAGTTGACCTCCCTGGGTATTCCGACACACAAAAGAATGCTACCGAAAGAGACGACGACGCCATAATTATGTCCATGTGAAAAATACGAGTAGCCGTCTTTTCTCCCTCCGTTCAGAGCATGTTTGCGTGCCAGTACCATCGCTTATACAGTTAAATGCACATTGCACTCTATGAGCATTGCAATAAGAGTCACGAATAGTCAAGTAACTGTGTTGGCGTTTGTACTGTCGCCATACGATATATCGGAGCAATCAAGGTGCTCTATTTTCAAGGCCATCCATACGCCATATCAGCCCTAGGACGTCCACTTCTGGACATTGGCCTCCCCCAATTTCATGGGGGGTAAATGCCATAATCGCCACGCTTGGCATGCGGGTTGGCGATCGCAGTATCTCCACCGCACTCTAGGAATGCTGCTGCCCATTCCCCGGTGGTCTTGGTCGTAGTTTAAGGACATACCCGGGTCCATTTTCAAGGCATTAGAGTGCAAAATCAGATATTATTCGTGTAGTGTGTATGTCGCCGGTTGACAACCAAGTCACTATAAAATCTGTCAATACTCTTGGAATCCTCGCATCTCAGTACTACGATGCTGAGATACGAGCTTTACTTTAAGTAGGTATTGGTTACTTAGTGAGTTTTTTAATTGAACTGACGATGTGAGTAACAGTTACAGATAGCATCTGTATACCCTATCAAACACATCTTTAGCACTTCTAGTGCTCAAAAATATTTTAATATGCACTCTAACATTTTAAAAATAGATCTTCATAGGATTATAAGGCTCTTGTGGATGAAGTAATTTCCAACTTATTCTGCACTCATTTTTGTTCTTCACTTCGCTGTATGATGAATAATTTATATTTTTATTTTCTCCATACACGTTATTCTAGGTCTTTCTGATAATTCAAAAACGAAAAATTTAACTTTCAGCGTCCAAGAGTAAATGAAAAGATACCATTAGAATAATAATAAAAAATATAATATAATATTGGACAATCTTACACAGATAGACCTAGAAATCTCATGTAACCACCACCACCACCACCATATCAGCCAAAGAACGTCCACTGCTGGACATAGGCCTCCCCCATATTCACGGTGGGTATATGCCATAATCGCCACGCTTGGCATGCGGGTTGGCGATCGCAGTATCTCCACCGCACTCCAGGGATGCTGCTGCCCATCCCCGGGTGGTCTTGGTCGTAGTTTTAGGACATACCTCGGGTCTCATGTAACATCTTAATGTAAATAACTTATGTAAAACTAAAAAATCATTGTATATAGGTAATGTATAGTTAAAATAATGGCAAAGCTCCATTTGTCCCATTTTTTTGCTGTTGTTGTGCTCTAATTACAGTTGGTCCCACATAGACATTTAATGCTCTAAAAACTGGTCCGAATGAAACCCTAAAAATAGCCAAGGAGCCAATTGTGCACCTTCCAAGAACGCGACGTCACGCAAACTCCACAATATGACGTCACGTGCCTATGTACACTGATATTGTGACTGGGTAAGATGCGTCTTTCTTATGATTTGTATGGTATCCTTCATTATTAAAACGAACGTGAATCATCCTTACTCTGGCTACAAGTGAAGGATATTGATGAATTAACTTTGGTGCTGGAACGTAATTGGTTCGGTTAGATGTTAATAGGGTAATAAATATAAGAATAAAAGAAGTTGCCTATAAAGGAGTAATTTGGGATTGTTAAGTGATTTACATGTTTTAAAGAGGCTGTTTAAAGTGGCAATTGAGTTTTTTAAGTTGAAATATGAGTGTTATCTACATTCAAGAGAAATAAAATAAATAATTACTAAAATATATATTTCTGGATGATCTTACAACATACAACATACAAATCGACCTTGTCCCAAACTAAAAGCCTGTACTCTGGATACACACAACACCACATATCTAAGGAGCAAGTAGTGATGTTGTTATGGCTGCGTTCTTCTGTAAAGTGGAGGTGCTTCCCCAGTTGGCCTGCTCCTAATATGAGCGATGTGGCGTTCCGCTGTGCCCTACATCTCTTCTTTCGTTCTGGTTCAACCAGCAGAATTGTCATAAACATGATTATAATAAGAAGATTCAAAATTAAATTCAAATCAGTGGTAACCGTTAATAATAAAAGTTGGATGAAAACTGTAATGAATATAGTAATAACGATAGTCGCCCTAACCACTAACCATCAGTAGCTTAAGAGGCTGACAAGCGCCAATGACCTTGGCTATGTCTGTCTATGCCTAATTAATATAAATCGTCTATGCTTTAGGTTTGAGTATGTAGGAACCGCGTCTTTAATTCTACATGTTTCAGTTGACGAAAAATGACATTATGATTATTTTAAAATGATTTTAAGACATAGCTTTGCAATTTTTTTCGATCGAGACGATTTCTTAAATCTTGTTTTGGAATCGTCCACACCCTTTGAAATATAATGAATATTAACAACAAATTTTTATTTTTTTACCAAAACAAATGGCTTTTGTTGAATCACCATTTAAAAATGGCAATTTATTTCTATAAAGCGTCTTAATAGGCTCTGCCTCGCTACCGGCGGCATCCTCTTACGTTAGATTATAAATAATGTTTTAGTATTTGTTCTTGTACTTTTTCTTTACTTTCACCTACGTATTGTCAAACCTTAATCTGAAAATTAATGTATTGAATAATAAATCTAGGAGTAAAACAAGTTGTCGGCACTCCTTTCTCTAACGGTCGCCTATCCAAACTAGATGGATCCGGTTCGTGCGTTCCCCGTTTCGCATGCTCGCGCGCAGGATGCGCCGATTGAAGCTATCAATCGAGGCGTCGACCTCTTTCTGAATTGACGAAAGCTGGCTGATAGGGCTGATAAACATGGACAAAATTTGTTACTTTGTTTTTTTCTTTGTCAACTGAATTAATAAAAAAAAAAATATGTTTATTTACGTTCAGCCGTGGATGGGCTGTGACTGAAGATAATGATGACGGTGACAGACGACAATGATTGGTCATTAAATTACATTGGTAAAAAAATCTTATAATTAGTCTGACAATGTTTTTGAGCAGAACACCCCAGTATCCATTCATAACCGAAAGTGTTCAGATACATTTGTGATGTGAGGTTTGGGGCCACACGCCCATATCCTCCCGCCAGACGGGCGTGGAGGTTTCCTAGCTAGCTCAGCTGTCCGGGAGTTCCTACGGGAGTCGGGTAAATAACAACCACAATGTATGTTATTACAAGATAAGGGTCTTTATGCCCGTTTATTGATAATCAATCACTCTTAAGGAGATTTTAGTTTTGTACGTCATATCCAAAAGTAATTTCGTGTAAGGGTGGATTTCACCAACTTTATAACGATTACAGACCGATCGACGTTAAATATGGCGCCGGCAGCTGTCATCCCATAGAAACTGGTCAAACTTTCCATAATCGTACAATCAGATTTTAATGAACACCGCGTATGATTACAGAGTTTGGTGCACCCCACTCAAAAGCTTGGTTGTATGGAGATCCGTTAGGCATATCATCATCATTATCATTAGCCCGCAGTCGTCCACTGCTGGACGTAGGCCTTCCTCAATTGGCGCCACCACACCCGGTCCTCAGCTTTCCGCATCCAACCGCTTCCCGCCACTCTCTTCAGGTCGTCGGTCCACCTGGCGGGAGGTCGTCCCACAGGGCGAGTCGTTCGCGGTCTCCACTCCAGAACTCGTTTGCCCCATCGCCCATCGGCTCTTCGATAAATATACGTCACCCTTTGCCACTTCAGTTCACTTATCCTGAGCGCGAGTTGCCAAAATTTATCAGACATTTGGTCTAGCAAATCTATATAAAACACGGCATTAGGATGAATAGGTAATATTCTAAGTTTGTTAACAAAACATGACCCACGATATCAAAATCTAAGAGGAAAAAAAACCTACGATTAATATTACGTAAGTACATTGAAAGCCTTATCAAATATACCTACAGATACTTTGTTATTGTAAATAGTGCTTCATTATTAAGTAACATTAGATTATCGTTCGATGACCCTGCGGATGCGAATCAGATGGACGAGACAGGCTAAGGGGTCATTGTCGTAATGCAAGAATTGTCGTGACAATGGTCTCGGTATAAATAGAATAAGTACATCTTTTATTCCTGCTGTTACTAATAAATTCATTCTGTTAAATAAATAAAAAATAGGGGACAATTGTTGTGGCTACAAAAACTACCACAATATAATATAGGTACACTACCGCTCATAACTATGTAGGCATCCATACCTTTTCCATACATCTGTATACAAAAATGACTTTCAGAAATACACTGCCAAGTCAGAGTCCTTTGATAGTTTTGCGTGCTTTTTGCATTTTTTATTTAGCTGACTTATTGAGCCTTAAATTGGTGCCAGAGACGCCCCTTTTAAAATGGAAGTTTTCTTTTAGCAATAACTTAAATAACTACTAATTGCTGGTTCATAGAAAAGTGTAGTGTGTTTGTATGAATCAGCAATTAGTAGTTATTTAAGTCACAGTCTGTGACTTAAATAATTTTAGTAAAGTCCCAGCGATATAATTAAGTGTAGGACATTGTTTACATAGATATTAATATTCTTCGGGATGTTTTGTTCGTACTCTATCGCAACCTGTTATTTATTATCTATCGAATGCATTATTTTTCTTTTTCTGATAATTTTTAATATTCTCTTAATACTCTAGCGCATTTTTAACGTTATCTTATTGAGCTATTTTACTGTTGATGTGCCCTGTAATAGGAGCAAAAAAATTAAAAGTACATCATTTGGCCCTCAAGCAATTATTTCCAGGCGGTTATTTAAATTAAAAAATATGCAAATATAGCACTTGTTTTTTTGTACTCTATTGGAGTGATATTCATAAATTTTTACATTAAAAACACTTAAAAATTTAACTAAGTATAAAACAATCCCAAAAATATCCTTTAAAACCAAAAATTAAAATACTATTATGAGCCATAACTTGATGCTACCTCACAATGTGCATTGACTGCCGCGCTATAGAGACGTGGTGCCATATCCATTACTTTGAGGTCATAATTTAGATCTTTTCTCCCAATTGAAAAAAAATATTTTTTTGGACATAAGAGGTTACTGACGATGCTCTAAGGAAGCGTCCTTTAAATGTTTTGCTCCTATTACAGGCCACCCCTGCCAGGCCTGTATATATTTACTTTGAGAATATTTGCTCCGTAAGTAACTCTTTTCTCCATTCCCTTAGGAATATCTTATCCCATTTTATAGTTACAAAAAACTTTGTTATGCTTATCTCTCTACATTTCTAATGTCTTTTTGGAGACTTTTTCCTACAGCAATATCCCATCTCATTTTACAGTTCCAGAAACTTTATTACTAATTATTACGCTTAGAGTCCTCCTTCTAATTCTTGTTATTTTTTTAAAAAAGGTATATGATGTTATCTTTTTAAATTTACTCGCCAAACTGACGAAACAGTTTGTTGGCGAGACCACGCTCATTTTCAAAGGTCTATAATGCACCTAAGTTACTTAAAATAGAATGATGATGATGTTTTCATGTGTTCTTTTTATTTTACTAAATGCATCCACTTTTACAAGTTTCTGTTTGGCCCTATGTTTGACTGGTAGAGAATGCCTCACGTCATTAAGTCCGCCTTTCGTATTCATATGTGCAATAAAGTTAAAATAAATAAATAAATGCTAATATAAATTACAAAACTCAGACTTTAGACAGTTAAATCTAATCAATTAAATTTAATATTTCCAATAAAACCTTTTTTAGATTTCTCAACAATTTGAAAGTTATAAATGGTCGGTATCAAGAACTCATTTGTTCTTCTGCCATAAATTTATGTTTGGTATTTTTATTTACAGATACTATTCCTTCACCAATTCTATCCAATTTGTCTGTCAAAACTTTACTCTCATCCTGTCCCCTTACCAACAAAGCCCTCGGTTATCAATCAATCGCTATCCACAAAACTCCATATGTTTTGTCACCGAGCATTTACAATAACTGAGTAATGGAGGGGTCCGAACAACGCTCTTCCGCCCGTCACACGCAATTGAACTATCATATCCAGTCTATTTAGCCTTAAGGCGAGTGTGGCCGTTAATTTTTAGGGTTTCGTACTCCGAAAGGAAAAAAAACGGAACCCTTATAGGATCACTTTGTTGTCCGTCCGTCTGTCTGTCTGTCAAGACCCTTTTTTTCAGGAACGCGTGGAGGTATCAAGCTGTAATTTATATCAAATACTCAGGTCTACTGTTCCTTGGAGCTGCGAAGAAATCAAATTTCTAAGCCAACGCAATAAAAAGATACAGCCGTTTATGCCGCAAATTTTCGACGCAAGAGAATCGAAACCTACAGGGTACTTCCCATGAACTCAGAATCTTGAAATTTGGTACGAAGCAACGTCTTATAGCACAGATAAAAAAAAAATTGCGAAAACAATAAATTTTTAGTTACGTCATATAATACAAATATTTTTTACGGAACCCTCGGTGCGCGAGTCCGACTCGCACTTAGCCGGTTTTTTTACTAAGTCTCTCTGATGCTAGCTTGGTATGCTGTGAATGTTGCCCGCGAGCGGAAAGTTGCGGAAATTGGCATAAAAATAGCGGTTTTTGAAGAGGATACTTCTTTGGTGGCAGATTCTTTTAGCTAGCTGCCCTACACTTAACGTTGCGTTACTAAGGCTAGATGGCGCTTAAATAAAAGTAGCGGTATCTGTGATAATTCGCAGAAGATGGCGTAAGCATAGCTAATAATGTCCCAAACATTTACGGCGGGTGGTTATTTTCGTAACCATTTATGGAATAACCGCCTATCGGCAATGTAAAAAGCATCCACTTAACACAATTTATGGTTGTATTACGAAACAACCCGCTGCTTTTTTTGTCGAAACTGATCATTTTAAAAAGTGAACTATGTAGATCAGATGTTAAGCCGACACAGTAGCCTATGGACGTTTGCAGCTCCAAAACAATCTCAAGCGCGCTGCCGGCCCCTTTTTGATTTGAGGATTCGCTGTTTTCACAGCAAGATGCAGGTATCTCAGTCGCACTTGCAACACAGCGCAAACTCGGGAGCTCTGGCAACCTTAATCACCACCAGGAACACAACACCACACTACTTATAATATTATTATTCACCTTATTTATTTATTTTTCTTAAGTTAGATTTTTTACAATAAATTTATATAAGTAAAATATTAAAATATACATACAAAATATAAAAGCATTATAAAAAACCTAACCTAGAGTGCCGCCGGCAGCGAGGCGGGACCTAAGCTACCGGTGGTTAGGGCGACAGAGAGAGGAACCTCCGGACTATCCGCGCCGTGTCCAGGAGTACCGCCTTCTGTATTTGACCCTTGACCCAGCCATCTAACGAGAGTCTCTTGAGATGTTGGTCAAGACTCTTCGCTATTAGACCGTTCACACATTATTATTATTATAAGTAGTGTTGTTATTATGGCTGCGTTTCCCCAGTTCATCATCATCATATCAGCTGAAGGACGTCCACTGCTGGTCATAGAGGCCTCCCTTAGAGAGCGCCACAATGACAAGTCCTGCGCCACTCGCATCCAGCGGACCCCCGCGACCTTTACCAGGTCATCAGTCAACCTTGTTAGGGGCCTACCCACTCTGTGCCTTCCAGTACGTCCCAGTTGGGTTGCTCCAAATATAAGCAAGATATATTCCGTTGTGTCCTCTCAATATGTACTTCCAGAAGATATAATTACTACAAATTGAACTAAGGCTAATTATTATTGGGGTTATCTAATCAGGTTACCCTAGTAAGTGCCCTAGAGTAATTAGGGTCTTAAGCGTTCAGATTCCAGACTAGATAATGAATAGGCCATTAAGGCGGAGCAAAATGGACCGTGTTATACAATAAACAACCAAGTCATCTCGACGGCCTGTTTAGCCTAGTTGGTAGTGACTCTGCCTCCGAAGCTAGAGGTGCCGGGTTCGAATCCCGGCCAGGGCATTTATTTGTGCATTTATCATGGATATTTGTTCTTGGGTCTTGGATGTTTTCTATGTATTTAAGTATGTATTTATCTATATAAGTATGTATATCGTCGTCTAGTACCCATAGTACAAGCTTTGCTTAGTTTGGGACTAGGTCGATTTGTGTAAGATTGTCCCCCATTATTTATTATTATTATTATATAAGTGATTAAAGATTTAAAAGTAGATGTAAAAGTTAATGTTTTTAAAGTTCAGCGGCTCACACTAGGCTAAGCCTGTCCTGTGACACCACCTTATTAAATTATACAGTTTTGCAAATTACTTACACGAAATAATCTTCGGACCCTTTCGGAGCTAGCTTTCGGAGCCAGCTACCGTATGGGAATTTAAAATCCCGTTTGAGAGCTGGCTCCGAAATGAGACTCTCTTTTGCCATTTCGTAGCTGACTTTCGGAGCCAGCTACCGTATGGGAATTTATAATCCCGTTTGGGAGCTGGCTCCGAAATGAGACTCTCTTTTACCATTTCGTAGCCGACTTTCAGAGCCAGGTACCGTATAGTTTATAGTCCCGTTTGGGAGCTGGATACAAAATGGGCCTTTTTTTTATCATTTCGGAGCCAGATTAAAATCCTCTGAGAGTAAGAAAACTACGAGTAAAAAAAAAATATTTTTGATCGCAACTAGTTTCGTACAAGGCAGAAATAGTTTTCGATCGCATCTGGTTACGAAGCTCTGATTTCGAATGGTACCGAAGGGAGATAACCCTTTGCATTTTCCTATATGATTATCAAGAAAACTCGTGAAAGCTTAAAATATTATTTAATGTGTTATAATATATTTCTTCTACATTAAAATTAAAACTAAAATGCAAAGGGACTTATAATTTCTATACAATGACCAGTCGTTATCACACCGTTATTCAAATCATTAATAGCCATATCAATTTCTTCGTCAAGTTCTTCATACTGTTTTTTTTTTCTTATTTTCAATAAACTTTTTATTTATATCAGCATTAGCTACATCGTAAAATGTAGATTCATTTTGTAATATCTTCAGAATTTCCGGAAAGGTAGGATCTTTCCTAGCAACAAAGCGATTAATTTTGGAATGCCAGCCTTCTAAGCTATTGTTTGTTCTTATTTTTTCTCCGTCACAGGACCATATCTCCATAAATTTGTCATCTTTCAGCCATTGTTTATAGAAATACAGGTTAAATTTGTTTATTTCCGTTGTTGCTTTTGTTCTCTTTAATATGTATTGGAATCCTTCATAGATTTTGCCCAAGGGTAGTAAGGCCAGTGAAGCACATCGTGCTACATGTCTTCGGGATACCCTCGATTTAAGTTTTAACTGCCTTGCTTTTTTCCAAAGACTTTTATTTAGGTGATACCAACAGCCTTTAACTACAATATCGGGAAAGATATTAGTAAAAGCTTTCATGGCAGAGCTTTCGAAGTCTAAAGTTATTTTATTGGGATTCCAATCCGGAATTTGAGACTTTATTAAACGCAGTAAAATTTCATATGTTTCAACGTCCTTATTATGCAAAAACGCATAAATCAATGGGGTTATACATTGTGTTTGTTCATTTAAGCCATGTACACTGTAAATTTGGGAAAATGGGGGTGGACAAGCCTTGAAGGTACCATCCGCAAAGAAGTGTCGGTATTTGCTTATCTCGCTTTTCACATCCGCATTAGCGAACACGAATATCCTTATTCCATCGCAGTTGTAGTCCGCGAGCAAGAAATCGGTAAACTGCTTTGGTATTTGGCATTCTTCAGGTGTGTGACACCTTAATTTTAATACTTCTAAATATTTTTTTCTCTGCCGATATGCCGCAGATTTGACATTACTAAATCGCGGAAGTTGGTGGTGCAAATGAATGTTTTTTTTTTTAAGATTACAAATCATTTCCGTATACTGCTTCTGTATAGGGTCATAATTTTTTGCACATCTTTGTTTAAAAGAAGAAACCTCTTTAATTATCACTTGTTTCGCTAAATTTGTAGTGCATTCCGTTAAATGGTCTTTGCATTTTATAATACCTTTTCGTCCGGGGTCCAGTGTAACATTTCCCTTACACGCTGGTGTAGTAGCACAGATCCACAAAGATTGGGAGTCTTTGTACACTTTTTTGCGGTGATATTTGCGACCATTGATCACCAGTATTTCACCTCCTCGTTTAGAAGGAATAAACTCAAATTTATTTGAGTTATCATCTAACACGCTTGATGCACTTGGCTGCTCACAATATTCAGGTGAATAATGCATTGTTATACTGTTTCCAATAAACAATTCAAGTTGAGAGTGATAATTGGAATATTAAATATCTAATCGAACACTTCAGATGATATAATATAATGACAGCTGTGACATTTTATACGACTGTGTTTTTATTGAGGTTTATATTTTTAATACCAAATAGGTTTAATAAATAATAATAAAGGAGATTATCTACTTCGCCACATTTCGCTGTTTTAAACCCTTTTTGAAAGGGTTTAAAACACAAAATGAACTATGTACGAGTAAAGAGGGATTAGGCCGGTATATTTATCATCGTTAGAATAATATCATACCTACTTCTCAATTGCCTTGAATCCGGCTCCGAATCGACAAATGCATTTTGCCCGTTTCGTATCCAGCTCCCAAACGAGATTTTAAATTCCCATACGGCAGCTGGCTCCGAAACGGTACGAAGTTGGCTCCGAAACGGTAAAAAAAATGCCCGTTTCGTATCCAGCTCCCAAACGAGATTTTAAATTCCCATACGGCAGCTGGCTCCGAAAGCTAGCTCCGAAAGGGTCCGAAGGGGAAATAATAGATTCTAAATTATCACCGTTACTTACATGTCCGATAAAACAGTTACGTTATTAGATATAAATGTAGCACGTAGAACCGATGGCCGTTGGGGCGGAAAGGTTCTCGAGTGGCGACCACGTACCGGAAGGCGTAGCGTGGGCAGGCCCCTCACACGGTGGACCGATGACCTGGTGAAGGTCGCGGGTGTCCGCTAGATGCGGGTGGCGCAGGACCGGTCATTGTGGAAGTCTTTGGGGGAGGCCTATGTCCAGCAGTGGACGTCTTTCGGCTGACATGATGATGAGATATTCATGTATTAGGTGTGTAATGTAGATGTCAGATAAGAAAGGATGTAGTTTAGTTTCGGCTTCGGCAAAAATGCTTTCGTATGTCCGACGGATGCCTGGCTGTCCTCCTCTACAGATCGCATTTCTCAACCGGTTCGTTTTAAATTTTGTAAGTAGTGTAGAACTTGTTTGTGAACTCTGTTTAAGGAAATTTTGAATTAAAAAAAATGAGTTCCGCAGCGCCCAGATCTATTAGTCTCATCATCATCATCATCATCATGTCAGCCAAAAGACAGGTCTCTCCAGAAGACTTCCACTATGACCGGTCACCATGCCCCACCCGCATCCAGGGGACGCCTGGGACCTTTATCAGGTCTACCGTGTGAGGGTCCTGCCCACGCTACGCCTTCCGTTACGTCTACTACTCTAAAAATGATTAAAAAACGGTAGCCATAGTTAAACCGAACTTGCTTCCGGACGACGACAAATTCATGGTAAGTTGTTACCTAATTTTAGAGATCGGTACGGGAAGTGGCCCTGCCCGGTAGGGGTATTTTCATCTGTGACGAGCACAAGTCTTTGTACCTCAGTCTGGTATATTTTACCATCTAGTGCGATTAGTGTATACAAAGATTTAGGTATATTTCTTTCCTGTAGACATTACCGAATTTAAGGGCTGCACAATACAATACAATACAAATACTATTCATTGCACACCTCACACAAATGAAACTGTTACCAACAGAAGCAAAACATATTTGGCTTTTTCGGCTTTATTTTATCTATTAAGCCAAAATTTTATTTGGCTATTAATCTGCATAAATGGTGTCGGTTTTTATATGATTTTATGCGTATAAAACAATTTATATAAGGTGTTAATTTATTAGTTGCAGATATTTTAACAGATGATACTTTACTTTAAAACAATTCACTTTAAATAGAAATTAAGAAACCTTTTCATATATATTTTTATTGTTTTCATATACCGAAAAAAAATAATTTGTAATTTCGTCTAAAAATGCCTGATAAGACGTTTAACACTATCTGTCATGTCACTCATGTCAACTATTGTTTGTCTTAAATGTCATTATGGTTCGGCGGAAAAACTACAAATGTAGGATGTAATGTAGGAAGGAAATTGGGACTGTCGTGTTAAAACTAGTCAAGAAAATCCACCCATTAGGATAGTTCACTAATACTAGCCTTTGATAAGTGAGTTAAAGTAATTTTAAAAGCAAGCATGAAGAAAACAAGGCATTTCAAAATAAGTAAAATTGATTTGCAAACGACACAATCAGACAGAAAATAATTTGACATCAAAATCAAGTATTTGATTTATCGACGAGAAGTGGCCAGTTACAGTTAAGTGGTACGTAAAAGAGGTATTAGAATCTGTTCAATGAGTTCTCATTTAATAATCACATTAACAGGGTGTTGTTACGTAACAAATTTGTTTTTCAGTTTTCTCCAAAAAAACATCGTAAAAGCTATAATGTTTCATACTTAAATATACTCTAGGGACCGAGTACTATCAGCTGTAAAAATATCTGCAACTAATAAATTAACACCTTATATACCTATGCACTTAAGTTTTAAGAGATACCACTTTTGTTTTTGGCCCTATGTTATGTGTATGACCTGTCTATAGCTCAAGCCATGCTGAAATAAGGTTTATAAATATATGTTTACAATTTTTTCTTGCATAATGACATCCAAATTACCAGATACTTTTGTCTCTAACTAAACATCGTTTTCCACATTTATTTCGCCTGCAGTCTGGCCCATTAACCAAACAAAGCGAACATTGTATACTATATACAACTGCAACTTGCAAAAAGACATAAATCCCTAAGAGTCGCGTAGTGGCTTATATCCTTTTGGTTCTAGGAAGGCAAGTGTAGAGCGGAGATAGCGACACAGCAGCAGCAGAGGATGTGGTCTACTTTGATACGACAATTAGTTGACAAGTAATTCATTTAGTTTAACGATTAATTATTGATATGATTGAATTTATTGTTAAATTTGTATGCGATATCAATCAAGTGAAGCGATCGTGGCCCAGCGGCGCCCGCATACCGCGTGCGGAATGCGAGGTTAAGCACTATCGGGTGGGGTCAGTCTTTGGATGGGTGAGCGCTTTAAGTGGTTACTAACTGAGCGCTACCGTGCTTTGGATGGCACGTTAAGCCGTTGATCCCGGCTGCTGTCTATGATAACAGTCGTTAAGCCAAGTTAGAGGCCTTCGGGCGGCTTGAGAAATTCTAACAGTCAGTTGCCCATTCAATTGACTAGGGGGGTCGAAGTTGCACCACGTCCGTAGGGAGTACCCACCGTTACCCTACACGTGACCGCTGGGTGGTGCTGAAAGTGCAACAAACTGGCAACCGTACTTGTCTTCTCGAAGATCTCACGGTTCGAAAATAAATGCCATACGATTATTATTAACGTGGCGATTATTGACCAATGCCTCTCATCAATGAGTGGAGACCCGTGCCCAGCTGTGGGCTGATGATGATGATGAAATTCTGACCCCACAGTTTCAACTTGTCTGTGAACCCACGCTTTCGGTGGAATTCCTCGCCCCATTGTTGGTATGTGACATTTAAATATGAGCCGTCGGTTTGTCAGTCCCGTATGTGGTAATTAAGGCTATTAACGGTCAAGTGGCCGAAAGGACAGATGTTGTGTGTTAAACGAATTATCCGCCATTTTGGTTTAGCATGCTGTGTTGACAATAATTGCAGATTGAGAATTTAAAACAGAGAATACGGGGAAAAATATTGGGAGAGTATTTTAGGATGAGAAATATACTGTGCAGTGCAGAGGAGCGATCGTGGCCCAGTGCGGTATGAGAGGTTAAGCAATGCCGGCCGTGGTCAACTTTTGGATGGGTGACCGCGTTGAGTGGTTACTAATTGATCGCGCCTGTTCTTTGGAAGGCACGCGTTAATCCCGGCTGCTGTCTATTGACAGCAGTGGTTAAGCCAAGTTTGGCCTTCGGGCGGTTTGAGAATTTATAACAGTCAAGCTGCCCACTCTTTTGACAAGCCCAAATAAGGCCTAGTTTCCTCCTTAGATTGGAAGGTCAGAAGCCAGTCGCACCCGTAAAAACTAGTGCTTACGCCAATTCTTGGGATTCGTTAATCGCCATAATTTATAAAAATAATAAATTTATTTCTAGAAAGAGGGTTAAGCAATTTTTCAGCCTTCTTCAGCATTTCTAAGAGCATGCAAATATTATGTTATGTTACATAGAAATGAATTTATCATCTACATATAGGTACAATTATAGTACATTACTACAGAGGCCGGGACGAAAGGGGTTGCCGGCCGAAGACATATAGACGGCCGAGCAAAGCGAGGTCGGATAGGTCTCAGGCGGGCAACCCCATATTTCCCGCCGAGGTTATGTACTTACTTATATAGTGCTTTTCTCAAACATGCAATGAAATAAACAACAAAAAAATGAAAGTTTTATTTTTAATAAAAATAGTGGCAGAATGTCATGATGCCTGTGCCACAAATTAATGTGGAATGGAAATTAAAATAAAAAAGAGGACTTTGCCGGCCTAGGCCTGCAACATTTGTATGAAATTGCATTAACGACCTCTTGTCCTAGCCGCACCTAAAACGTTATACTTAGCAGCCTATTATAAGGAACATAACATCAATATTTCATTGCATGTTTGCGAAAAATCTATTTACAGTACATATGGTGCTGCTACTTTACCGCACGAGTGCGGTAATCAGCAGATTACGTGCATATGTCGAAACTTTAAAGAGCCATATGTAATGTAAAACGTTGTACGATACACGTGCGAACAGGTAATTCGCAACTCGTGTCGATTTAAAACACACCCTTCGGTCGTGTTTTAATTTATCACCACTCATTGCGAATTTCCTATTCTCTGCACGTGTATCGTAATGTACTATTATATACGAGTATATAACAAAATCGGGTTAGTTACACTATTCGCAACTCAAGATCGGCTGGGTGGATTTTATGATTTTTGATTTATTAGAATTTGTCTTCGCTCCGAATAGCAGAATGAATAACTATTCAAATATCTTCGACACTGTTTTTTTGGTGAAAATCAAATCAAATGTCCGTACTTATGGAAATAATAGCCACCATACTACCACGCTACCATACTAAATATTACTTAATCCAAATCCAACTAACCGTCGGGATACGGGAAATGAGTAAATTGCTGTTTTACATACATACATATAATATAATAATAATAATAAAGGTAACATAAATTAGGTACATACAATTACTTATGTGTTTTAAAGTGCGAAAAAGGAGTCCACTCAGCACATTGTCGGGCCACAGTAGATGACCCGACGCTGATATTATGTGGATCCTGTTGAGTGTCACATGACCGCACTTAGGTGATTTATATACATGTTTATTATATTAACCACATACAATATACTCACGCCCGTATCCCATAGGGGTAGGCAGAGACCAGACAATGCCAAAAACAACGGTCATAATTACAACATAATTCTTTCGCTTTAAACACATGTATACATCTCCTCATACATGCTCGTCGGTAATTTCTGTTTTGCTCGTCTAATACAGGGTGTAGTTGGTACTGTTATACTATTTATTATTTAATATAATATAAAAATTCTATTACTTTACACCTTTTAATTTGCTTCGTGACGAAAAATATTTTTTATTTTATTTTTTATAACATTAAGGCTGAGTTGCACCAACTTACGATCACAGACCGATCAACGTTAAATATGGCGCCGACAGCTGTCATCCCATAGAAACTTGTCAAACTTTCCATACATTCAGATTTTAACGAACACCGCTTACGATTACAGGCGGTTTGGTGCAACCCAGGCTTAATGTTTATTCAAGAAAAAGATAATGAAACTCATATTAATAACAATAGATAAACAACTTTGACTAGACCTAAAATTTATTTTTGTTTTTTTTTTTAATACTAAATCTTTTTAGGGTTCCGTACCGAAAGGGTAAAAACGGCTATCACTAAAACCTCGCTGTCTGCCCGTATGCTGTCTGTCACCGGGCTGTATCTCAAGAACCGCAATAGTTAGACACTTTAAAATTTTCACAGATGATGCCTTATTTTTGTTGCCGCTATAACAACAAAATATTAAAAACCGGCCAAGTGCGAGTTCGACTCTTTGCCGTTTTTATAGATAATGGAACGGAAACCTTCGTGCGCGAGTCCGACTCGCACTTGGCCGATTTTTTATAAATTTGTAGTGATATTTTGACGGTTTTATTATATAGTGGCACCTTGTTTTAAAGTATATCATGTGGAAAGTACCTAATTAAAGTTAAGCGTTTGCTTAGGAACCACGGAGTTTGGCTGAATGGATGTGCATCCACTCGGGAGGGCTTCTGAAACTACCGGAGCGGTTAATTCTCTTCCTGCCTTTAATTTTAAAGAGGTAATAAAGCGAAAATATGACGAAAAACCCCTAAAAATTATATAAGTACCTATAAGTATACGTTATTAGAAGAAAAAACATGACGTTTTCCGTTCGTATAATGTGACGCTTTCCTATAACGTATTTAGGGGCGGACTATACCTCTACCTAGTGTATACCTATATAAGTAAGACCATAACTTTGGTTTCATGCAACTATTTTGAACAAAAAATCAAGCAAAGTTTTCAGAAAAATTATTTCAGTTCCTATGTCACAAGAAAGTGTCTGTGTAATGAAATGAGTATTGTTTGTCTCGATATATGAATGAAAAAAAAATTAACGCCCGACTTTCCGAAAAATGATAATGGTATATAAATCTACACCAAACATCGTTCCACTTATCGTAGAACTAACTATATGTAAATTAGGTACATTTAATGCATAAACTAATTACTAATCAAATTCGTGAGAAAAAAGTTGTTGGTTTAAGTACTAACTTTAAACTAAGATTATTATGGAAGATAATAATGAATAAAGGATAAGACACACACAATAACTAGCCTAACTAAACTAAAACAAATCTAGGTGTACATGTTTGCGTTTGTTGTTGTTTGGGAAACTTTCGCAACTCACCGCAACAAGTTACTAACATAAAATAGACTTTCATCACACTCACGAAACACAAAACACGCACACACTGTGAGCAGAAGTACCAGGGTCGCAGAGATCGACGGAGCGCGCTCCCGATCGCGGCTGGGAGTCGACTGGGACGTACAACTATGCCGGGAACTCTTGTCGGGCCTGCTAGGGGTTGAGAATTGGGCAGATAAGATATTTTCTTAAATTGAAGTTAACGGATTTAAAATTTGACTTGTTATCGACAGACAAAGAATTTTCTAGAAAACTATATGCGATTAAAGTAATATACAAGTACCAAACTAAATGTTAATGAATTAGAAATTTTAGAAATTAATACCAACAGAAAACTTAATAAGCTTGGGATTTTAGTGTACGCCATTAATGTGGTATTAACAACTTTTTAGGGTTCCGTACCCAAAGGGTAAAAACGGGACCCTATTATTAAGAATTCGCTGTCCGTCCGTCTGTCACTAGGCTGTATCTCAAGAACCGTAATAGCAAGACGGTTAAAATTTTCACAGATTGTGTATTTCTGTTGCCGCTATTACAACAAATATTAAAAACAAAATAATAATAATAATTAAGGGGGGCTCCCATACAAAAAACGTGACATTTTAGCCCTTTTTCATGGCTACCACTCGCCGAGCTAGATCTCAAGAACCGTAATACGTAGCTAGACAGTTGAAATTTGCACAGATTATGTATTTTTATTGTGGCTACAACAACAAATACTAAAATCAAAATAATAATAATAATTAAGGGGGGCTCCCATACAACAGAGTAGTTGCTGGCGTTTTTTTTCTGGTACGGTTCTTGCGCAAGTCCGACTACCACTTGGCCGGTTTTTTAAAATTGAATTCGAGATTAATTGGTTACGATGAGATAACTATTAATGTCGTTAATGAAACAGATTTAAATATGTCTTCTTATAATTTTAAAATTACCGTTGCTTATTTAACTCTAGTTCCTATAATAGAAATGGCAAAATTAGGATACAAAGGAAAGAAAATTACTTTTTTAAAACGCATAATGTACAATCAAGAAATTTTAATTTCGTAGGTTTTCAACAATTTCTTTACAGTTTGACACAGGTCTGATAACCTTAAGTGGGTTGTGCCTCAAGAGAGCAAAATTATTTACGGCGAGGGCGGTATATTGAATCCTGAGTGAAGCAAAGGATTCTACAATAGAAGCCTGAGCGTAGCTAGGGATTCTACGTATAAAGTAGAATCTTAAGCGTAGCGCGGGAAAGTGTTTACGCTCCCGTGTGACACATACTGCTTTTCACACCTTCTATGAGGAAAAGAGTCATTGATACCCTCAAATGAGGGAAGATAAGTGCGATTTTGATCCCTTATTCGAGGGCAATAATGACTCTTTTCTGAATCTGCAGGTGTGAAAGTTAAAGTCCTTGACGTTTCCTGGACGTATGGCACTCTATTAACAGGATTCTAACTTCACAAAGAAAAAAATGTACATACCTACCTATCCACAACTTTTTCTGCCGTAGTCGGCTAAATGTTTGCTAAAAAGTGTTATTTTAGTATTTTTCTATTGATAGTTTCTCAACTACTCCATTTTCCAAACTAGTTTTCTCCACACACGGTTACCAGGATCGCAGCAATAACGGGAGCTAAAGCCATTCAATAAAGTGGGCGACACGTTGTCGCGAGGGGTGCGAGCTTGCAACCTATGCGTTTGTGTGCAATTTACAAACATATCTTTGCCGGTGAGAAAGTGTAAAACTTACCTTACGGTATACCTCTTAAGGTGTGTTTTGCAGGGTATTTATGTTGTTACGCGGCGAAGTTAAGTTTGATCAGTGATATAATAGCGGTTGTAATATAAGGGAGGTTTTATGTCACTTAGTTTGAAGCGGAAATATATATTTTAGTGTAGTTTTATGCTGTCGCAATGAGAGTATTGTTTTGGTTTATTCCTCTTACTGAAAAATACGTCGGAAATATTGTTAGAAGTTGTATGACTTAAGGCGAAGGGTACGGCAAGGCTTCTCCATACAAAGGCTGTGCAAGTTTTATTCGTTAGTTTTGGCACTACAACATTTAATTTTAATTTTCGCTTGTACATATTGGAAATACGCAGTTCTTGAAGTTGAAATTTTATTTTATTTCAAAAAAAGGAAAAATAAAAAAATACAAAAAAAAATATCATAAAAAAAATAACTAGAAGAAATAGCTAACAGAAAAATAAGCATATTAGCCAAAAATATTAACTTTAGCGCAAACACAAACAAAGAAAAACGTACGCAAAGTTTGTATGGAAAGAGCTTGCCTGCCCCTTCGCCTTAATCTTCGAAGCTTAACTTTTATCACGTAACTTGGACAATAATATGATAAAGTATAATATTATTCGATATTTTTGTTATTGTTAAGAATGGATTATTACGGTATTGTTTGGTATGGTAACGTTACAGTGTAAAACTGATGCAGGTCTTCGTAATGAGCCTTCAGATTTTAGCTGATGGAACTTAGGCGGTGCAGGGTCGGTGAGATGTCAGTAAGCTGCCAGCCGAAATGGTGCAGAGGGCCTACCGCGAACTCCGAAAATCGAACTTCGTATCGTACCGTCCCTTTCCGTCATATAGTGTATAACACGAGAGTGAAAGGGGCGGCACGACACGAAGTTCCATTTTCGAAGTTCGCGGTATACAACCAGATTCTTTACTGCATGCCTACATAGATGAGACACCTACACTTGAGTGTTTCAGTACGGCTAGCACAAGATGGCGCGCGAGCTACGAGTATATCGCGCGCGAGGTAATCTATCTATATCTAATGATTACACACGGAAAGAGACGGATAGTCTATCTCGCGCACGATGTAGCTCACGTCTCCATCTTGTGCTAGCCTTGCAGACTGGCCTAGGATGCACGGAGACGGGCCGGCAACGACACTGCCATCGGTGTCGGTACCGCCCCGCTCTGCGCAATATAAGTACTGCGCAAATGTAATACTGACAGTATGCCGATAAGTACGGAGATCTGGACAACGTCAGTATGCTGTCGGGAAAACAGTAAATACCGCATACAGGTTGCGCTCCTGCGCGGTAAAACGTGTGCATGAGTCACGTCACTGGTTTTACGGTGCGTCAGCGTATTTCCAGCGGTGTGGCTGCTCCTTTATACGTTATAACTATTTTCTATTATGTGATGGCACTTGTAGCTTTGCAATCGGACACGTGACAGGCACACACGACGTTCAAAGTACCAGGGCGCCAGAAACTACGAAGAGCGGTCGCGTAAGGGCGGCGGCACACTGGCGGGAGTCGACGCTTCCGCCCCTATATCTGTATTTGCTCACACGGGATACTGTTCACGTTATCGGGCCATGAGATTGGAGGAATTGATAAAATAAACAATCTAGACGAATGTAATGATTGTCGTGAGATGTCTTTCTCTTTTGGGACAGCTGCGTATTTGTTGGTTTTATTTGTTTTTCTTTACTATCTAGTTATTCAATTTTGGTATTGACTGTCTGTTTAAAATCAGTTGACTATTGTTACCTGTTAATTCGATTTGCATTGCTGGGTCGACTAGTAAATAATAAAATAAACAAATGCCCTCAAGATTCAAACCCAGCAATGCAAATCGGACCGCCAGCTTCGTATATATACATATTTTACATTATAACATATGTAGGTACATATTTTCATTGTTACATTTCAACGCATTTGATTTGAATGCATTAGCCTGACCATATCAGAAATTACCGTTTATTTGCGTCGGTATTATCATACTTAGGGTTAGGATTCCGGTGGCAATTTAGCACAAGTAATGCAGCGGAGTCGCCATTGTATATTTTTTTATTTGAATAAATGAATAACTGAACGACAAATCTATATTACAGTACATATGGTGCTACTTTACCGCACGAGTGCGGTACTCAGCAGATTACGTGCACATGTCGAAACTTTAAAGAGCCATATGTACTGTAAAACGTTGTACGATACGCGTGCGAATAGGTAATTCGCAACTCGTGTCGATTTAAAACACTCCCTACGGTCGTGTTTTTTATATCACCACTTGTTGCTAATTTCCTGTTCTCTGCACTTGTATTGTAATGTACTATTACAGTACATATGGTGCTACTTTACCGCATGAGTGCGGTAATCAGCAGATTACGTGCATATGTCGAAACTTTAAAGAGCCATATGTACTGTCAAACGTTGTACGATACACGTGCGAATTTTCTGTTGTCTGCACTTGTATCGTAATGTACTGTTACAGTACATATGGTGCTAGATTACCGCACGAGTGCGGTAATCAGCAGATGTCGAAACTTTAAAGAGACATATGTACTGTAAAACGTTGTACGATACACGTGCGAATAGGTAATTTGCAACTCGTGTCGATTTAAAACACTCCCATCGGTCGTGTTTTAATTTATCACCACTAATTGCGAATTTCCTGTTCTCTGCACTTGTATTGTAACGTACTATTACACTACCGGCCAATAATATAACACCTTTGCGTTTTATTATATGAACGTGTATAGAGTAAACAATTTAGGTTTGTTGATACATCGCATATTTTACTAGTTACATATTATACATAAAATTTTGAAGTCAACGGCAATGAAATACTTTAAATTACAATGATGATTTTATAATATAACATTTAAATAAATTTTACTTGTTTGGTAAAATGTTTATGTATTCAAGAGCTTGAACAACTGAAATTGAAGTTTCAAAATCTTGCATATTATTTTTATTTAATTATCATTATTTGTTTATCAATAATTTATTCATTCATTCAATCAATAATTTTTTTTTAAACAACTACTCCATTGCTCTTTGTTTACCACAATGGCACCATACATCCCAACTCTAAATGCATACTATATTCTATGTTATACATATTATTTAGAGCAATCAATTGACAATTACAGGCAAGTATTTTTTTAAAGAGAAAAATAAGTAAGCCACAAAAGGGTACCTAAAAATCATGAGCATTGACATGACCTGTAAAACTATGAATGTATATCGATGAACAAAATAATGGATGAATCATCATCACCCTACATCCCACTGCTGGACACAGGCCTCCTCTCATAGACGAAAGGGAAGTGGCAGTAGTCCCCACAATATATATGATATATACAGAGTGATGCAGGACACGTGAGCAGGACCAACATTACATACGCACATACACAGAAAATTTTATTAATCAATTTATTCAGGGAAACAGTGAATGGTAATGAATCATTCACCTTTGTGTTTAAGGGAACCATCCATACCTTTTTCCTTTATTTTACTTTTTGTTAAGTAAAAGTTTAATTCTCTACAATCATGGTCACCATACAATAAGTAGTTTATAAAGATAAACCCCCTTATTCATAAACGCCCATCAAGCCTATATTAGCTAACAAGCCTCTAAAGTTGGTTTGTCCTTATCTGTCACTTTGACATTTATGTTTGTGAGAAAAGGACAAAACAAATTTTAGTTAACAGAGGTTTGTTAAGTTTTATGAATAAGGAGGAAAACCTCTAACTGTTATGACAGCACTTTGATAATGAAGAAAGTAATTGTACTTTCTTATCATTATCAAAGTGAGATACAATATTTCAAAAGTGACTTGACTGAAGTATTCTGTTTGTAGAGTGGCCATGCATTTCATAAATAATTTAAAACATTTTGTTTTCAACACCAAAGATAAATGAACATTTATTTCACTAATAGAGGCACGAAGCTATAGCTTATGATCTACTGAACCCTTCGTGTTGGTCTTGCTCTCGTCTCCTGTATTGTCATGTCTTGTAAGTTAAATTGGAACTCGGAATAATACAAAGAATCAATTTGTGACTCAGCATACTAAGAACCTGAGACAATTTAAAAGGGTATCGGCCCAGACTCTGACTAAGCTGTTTAATATAGTTTGGCCAAATTATTAGCTCCGGATAATGTACTTGGAGTATATCTGACTGAACCAATCCGATTGAAGTCTAATTTACATTTATCTCGCGTGTTCCTTGTTCACTTCTATGGATCCTTTCGATATCCATGATTTTATTTACCGTTAACAGAAATGTTGACCAGTAATTTTTGTCATGAAAGTTTTTTGCGCTAAATGTGAGAATTTTTCAGGAAGCTTTGTATATAGAGAGTTCTGAGAGTCAGGCACAATGTCAGATCTATAATCATAAAAATTCTATAAAGTTGATAGTTTCTGAGAAAAATGACATTAGTGCAAATAATTAAGATCCCTTACTCTGAATACAGCGAATTATCGTGAGCTCTGGTACCTTACTCACAACCAGGAACACAACAAAACATACCTACCTAACAAGTAGTCTTCTGTATGGTGGAGGGACTTCCCCAGTGGGGCTGCTCCAGATATGAGAGGGATGACATTTCGCTGTATCCTACTTTATTCTATACCATCACTTCGCACACTATATCAAATCCACGCCATGCGCCACTGCGGCAGCAACTCAACTTAAATCTGTACGACACGAGTGTACGACACGTGGACAACGCGTAGACCACACGTCGTACACTACCTTAACATCAGTTTTGGAAATTGTACTGTAGTAAATACGACATAAGGCTTAAATTTCAATATTTTGACATAATGACGCTCATTATAGTTATTGCTCACAAATCACCTCTGTATGATATTGTAAAATCACAGTTAATATATCATGGATGTTTTTTGTGTACCTTTATTAGTACAACCGTAATACAGCAATTGTCTCACTACTCGTATTGTAACTTTCTTTCACTATATCCATGTCTATGCCCACGCATTTATTGCAATTTTTTGTACCCACATTGCTCGATTTGCAAACTGGTCGCTTATCTATATTTTTTATACGTGGATTGTTTGTTACTAAACACTTCTCTCGTCTTTGCGTAACCTCGATAGTGAAAAAAAAATTAAATATTCCAATCGTTTGCAATAATGGCCTATGTTACCCTTAGTGGTTATTACCAAAACGTCAGGGGCTTACGTACAAAGTCACACGAGTTCTTCTCGCAGGTGGCTCAGTCTAATTACGATTTTATCTGTTTAACCGAAACGTGGCTCACGTCAGATTTTTTTGATCGGGAGTATTTTAATAATTATTACAATGTTTTCCGTTGTGATCGGTCTGCTGCTAATAGTGGTGCATCTCGTGGTGGCGGGGTCGCGGTGGCGTTGCGGGGGGATCTCTGCCCGCTGCTCCGCGACTGGCCCATCCCTTCGAGAGCCGGTTGCGAATGTATTTGGGTTTCATTGCCTTTAATAGCTGATAAACATAATACGTCATCCCAGTTGACTACTCATAATGACCGATCCCGCTATTTAAACATCTGTTGTGTTTATATATATACCTAACGGACCTAATTATCGTCAAGTGCTCACCGATTTTACTGACCTTACTGGTCTAATTATTATTGAAAGACCAGATGATTTATTTTTAATTACAGGTGATTTTAATATACCGGAAGCTGTCTGGATTGGCGACCCGGATTCGGAGATGTATTTGTCGACATCTAGTAGTTTAGGTACTCGTTTATTACAAGATTTCTTAGCTTATACCGGGACAAAGCAGTATAATTCAATTTTCAACATAAATGGTCGCATTTTAGACTTAATATTCTGCAATCATAGTTGTAGTGTCACTGCCTGTAACTCTCCACTAACACCCGAAGATGCACACCATAAATCACTTTGCATTGGTATAGTAAATCACTACAAAAAATGTTAAAAGAAAAACGTAAATATCACAAATTGTGGAAATTGTATGGCGATCCTTTAGATTATCAGAGTTTTAGTCTTCTCCGTAAACGTGCCAATAAACTGGAATCTGCGTGCTACAATAACTATATCTCCTATTCTGAAAGTAAAATAAAAACCCATCCAAACTTTTTTTGGACTTATGTCAAATAAATTTTTTCTAAAAATAAACTTCCTAATACTATGACTTATAACGGTGTTACTAGTTCCAACGGCGAGAAAATTTGTAATCTGTTTAATAATCATTTTCATTCGGTTTTCGAGCAGCCCAGTATTAGTTCTTTTGATGATATAGTCACACACTCACCATCTGATCCATTGATTGACTTAAGTTCAATAGAAATAAATCCTGACATTGTGGAAAAATATTTAAAGACACTTAACATTCACAAGGGGGCCGGCCCGGATGGGTTACACCCCCTTTTAATTAAAAGCTGCAGCTCGTCCCTTACAATACCTGTCACTATCTTATTTTCTAAATCTCTTAAAGACGGATATGTTCCAAAAATCTGGAAACAAGCTTGGGTAACTCCTATTCCTAAAGGTACAGTCAGCCGCGATATTGAGAAATACCGTCCAATTTCTAAATTGTGTGTGTTTGCCAAGTTATTAGAAAAGATAATTACTGATCAGCTTTTTAATGTTGTACATCGCCACATTACTCCTCATCAGCATGGTTTTTTCAGGGGTCGGTCTGTCGATAGTAATCTGTTAAGTTTTACTGATGTAATTTTCAATGCAATGGATGATGGTTATAGCGTTGACGCCATCTATGCCGATTTCGCAAAAGCCTTCGATAAAATTTGTCACTACAACTTACTGTCGAAGCTTTGGCGACTAGGCATACATGGCGATCTCTTTCGTTGGATCAAATCCTACGTAGATAATAGAGTCCAATCCGTAGTTTTACTGGGTTTTCAGTCAGAATGGAAACCGATTACCTCTGGAGTGCATCAAGGTTCCCATTTGGATCCTCTGCTTTTTACATTGTACATTAATGACATCCCTATTTATATTAAAAATTCAAATTTGTTGCTATATGCGGATGATACAAAAATCTTTAGGGTAATCAAAAATGAAGATGACTGTGTTAAGCTTCAGGATGATCTAGATAGCGTGGTTGCTTATTGTGGTGCAAATAATTTATTTCTAAATTTGGACAAATGTAATGTTATAACTTTCACAAAAAAGAAAAATGTAGTTAAATTTACCTATAGCCTTTCAGGTAAGATTTTAAAAAGAGTTACAGAAATACGCGACCTTGGTATTCTCATGGATAGTAAACTTACATTTGTCCCTCATATTGACAATATTTTAAAAAAATCTTATAAACAACTAGGCTTTATTTTACGGGTAGGTAAACCTTTTAAAAACCTTCTAACTTATAAAATTCTTTACAACAGTTTTGTCCGCAGTCATCTAGAATTTGCATGTTCAGTCTGGAAACCCTCTCACGATCTACATATTAATAGAATTGAAAAAATACAAAAAATATTTATTAAGTCTCTTGCGTTTAGGACTGGACAAACTTACACAGATTATACAGACACTTGTAACCGTCTTAATATACAAAAACTAAGTGACCGCCGTGATTCAGTGGATTCTGTGTTACTTTTCAAAATTATTCACTCAGAGTTAGATGCCCCTGCGTTATTGCAGAAGATAGGTTTTAGGGTTCCGCGCAGACGAGAGCGTCAATGTCGTAAAAAAGACCTTTTCTCTATTCCTTTCAGTAGGACTTGTTACGCCGGGCATGCTTTCATAAAGCGGGCTTGTAAATTATTCAATTTTAATCTCATAGACATGGATATCTTTAACTGTACTAGTGCATTATTAAAAGAGGCATTTAAAAATAAAAGTAATCAAAGGCATGATAACTGAAGTCAATCGATACTTATTTTAATTTTCTGTTTCCATAATTAGTGAAATTTTGTAGATGTGCATTAGCTATACGTATTGTTTTACTACATATTTATGAAACTATAGGTCTATTTTCCGTTCCATAATATCTGTCCCATGTTTATCATATGTATGACTGTTTGTTTCTTACCAATAAAAAAAAAAAAATATTTAGCGTTGAATCGAGTTATTGTTGAGTTGTCGTGAGACACACTATATGTGCGAAGATCTTACAAATACACCGGCGTCACCCGCTCTGCCGTTATGGGGGCGCAATGGGGTCGCGAGTATTTCCCCACGACGCCCCCCGGCCCTGATAATCTAAAATATTTTTTTCACCTCAGCGGCACGAACATGGCGGTTTTGCTGCTTGAAACCAGTGAGCAAAATGCAATTTTGCTGCGAGCGTGAAAAAAACTTTGTTCATATCGTAGGTGTCGCAGGTCATCTTTCATACTGCGGGGTGTAATACAAACTTGGAACATTTAAACGTCATTCTCTCTGTCACTATTCCTTTGCATTATATGTTCTCGCCGCTTAGGTAAAAAGTTGTATGTATCACACGAGAGCAAAGATAGTGGCACCTCGTGTATTTGACCTCCCTCGCTACGCTCATGATTCAATTATAGAATCTTTTACTTGCTCGGGACTCAACATCAACACTCGCAGCAAAAATCTACTTTGCTCTCTTATTAAACTAATAAATATTTTTTACCCAGGACACTACCCGATTCCATCTACTACCTGTATTTTTAAAATCGCTGTCTGTATGGCCCGACACTAATGAAAGCGAAGGTCAATATTAAACGTTAACAGTTTATTTTGGCCCGAATTATTTATCTAGTTAGTCCGTCTGTGTGTGTTTACTTTGGGAGCATTTTATTAAAAGAGCAATTAGCGTTGTTTATGTTTGCGTCGCCATTGAAACATGACGCGCAGGCGCAACTAACGAGGGAACAGTATTATTTATTTAATTAATGTATATTGATATGTAAAAAGCTTTCATAGAAATGACTGCCCGCGCCGATTCCTTGGTAACGTACTTAGACAGGGTAATTCAAAGGTGTATGTGAAGTCTCCAACCCACACTGCGGAACGTGGGGACTACTGCCCGGTCATCAATGAGAGAAGGCTTATACCCAGCAGTGTATATATGATACCTGTATAGGCTGATGATGATAATTACTAACATGTTAGCTACAATTGATAACATTTCAATTTTTTAAGTAGTATGATATATTAACTTATTTCGTTAACTTGTTAACAAGAAACCCAAAAATATTTTATTTTTATATCTTAGTTTTCAAGATATTCACGAAAATGTGAAAAAAACCGACCGTCGTCCATATGACGCCACAAGGCTGAATTGTGACAGTCACAATGCGCAAAGAGAACATCAGTAGACTCTCTTCAGTAAATCCTAGACCTTTTTAAGGCACGAGTGAATAGGCATCTTCTGGGTCAGCTCGCTTCATAGTCGGCCTCATCTTTGCCCCTCGGCTAGATGCTGGCAAAGAGCAATCCCATTTTTAATAAAAAAAATCCGCCTAGTCATCAAAAAATCATACAGTAGCACTATTAATAAATAGTGCTGTTGTATGATTTTTTACGCTGTGACGCCTTAATCTTGTCACTTAATCTCTGTTAGAATGAGAGACTTTTGAAATTGATCTCTTAAGACTGCGCAGTACGTTCGGTTCTCCATACAAACGTATTTATGCTCTCATTTTAAAACGCCAGGCTAGAATAACATGAAACTTTGTATACACAATGGGATCCGGCATATCTAGGTCGGATCATAGTTTCTGTTGCTTGAAATTATAATGGAGAAAAAATACAGCGATTATTAAGGTTTTCATACAAGCCGTAAAAACTCAAAAAGCCGCTGTATTTTTTTACTTTTACAATTTCTAGCAACAGAAACTATGATCCGACCTAGATATGCCGGATCCCATTGTGTATACAAATTTTTATGTTATTCTAGCATGGCGTTTTAAAATGAGAGCATAAATACGTTTGTATGGAGAACCGATCCACACCAATCGTACTGCGCCCTCGAGAATTTAAAAATGTTATACTTAATTTATTTATCCTCTATTTGATTTAATCGAAAAAAAGCCCGCTTAATAAATGAAATGTTGTCACTTATAAATAAGCCTACCTGTGTACTCTGATGGTTCCTGCGTGGCGCACGGCGCATTAGTAAAACCGTCAAAGGATATTGGACGTGAGCAGGGACCCCCCTTCGCTTCAAATTATTTTACACATACGGACAGGGGTGCTACCGCGAACTTCGAAAATCGAAGTTCGCATCGTACCGTCCCTTTCTGTCATATAGAGTATAACACAAGAGTGAAAGGGATGGCACGACACGAAGTTCGATTTTCGAAGTTCGCGGTAGCACAGCTGTTCAGTGACGTCGTAAATGTATGAATGTCTAGTTAATGATAACGACCACTGTTGGTAGTGACCCTGCCTAAATAACTGGTGGTCCCGGTTTGAATCCCGGTCAGGGCATGTGTGTGTAAAAAAAATATATATACGAAAATGTAAATGTAAATTCCTAAACACATTACTGAACTTAGCAATTCTAAATTCAAATCTGTAGTAAAACAAACACTTATTTCAAGAGCATATTATAAGATAAACGATTACATCATGGATAGGGATGTTTGGCAGTGATAGCGTCCTGCACGGGTAATCTATCGCGAAAATATGTTTTCTACTGTAGCATTGTTATTTCAGTTATTTTGTAGTAGCTGACACTGTAATTTATATTTAACTATACAATGTATATTGTTTTGAAAAAATGACACCTCGCCGAGTTTCTTACGCCGGTTCTTCTCGTGGCAGAGGTATATTTTTCCGAACCGGTGGTAGTTTATTGACGTTCATAGGTGCATGTAATATGCCTAATTTGAAGAATAAACTACTTTTTTTTTTTTTTTATGCACAGACAAGGTGAACCACAAAAAATGTGAATACGACTTTTTTCTTCTCTCTCATCTCAATTCTTTTGTCGGTGAACTTGGCTGCCATTTTCACATTTATGTTTTTGATGGGATATCATTACTTTTTGTCAAACTTCATTAAATTGTGCTTTCCCAGAGCGAATGCAGGAGTTACTATACAAAATACCCAAACCGCTATATGTGCACGTAAAATATCTGAAGAGTTCCCTCGATTTCTCCAGGACCCTATGATCAGATTTTGACCCGATGACAGTGGGACTACCCTGGAAGTATACCGTTTCAAACAAAAAAAGAATTTTCCAAATCGGTTAATAAATGACGGAGTTCTGAGGTAACTAGCATAAATAATAATAAAACTAATTTTTATTATTATTTATAGTAGTTAGTAAGGTTTTGATTACTAGTCAGTCAGTCAGTGGTAAAAATGCCGTTTTTTGGAATTTAATATCTCAATAACTATTAAACCTATATTTATGAAATTTGGGGTTCTAGTTATTCTAAAGGATCTTAATATATGTACCAAATTTCATGTTTTTATGTTAGATAGATTTGGAGATATTGGGGGGTCAAAAGTGGCTCCAAACGGTTCGTGTAATATAACACACGGCTGCTGTTCGCCAGTTCCTGGGTTGAACTTGGATGGACACGCTGCCGCGTGTCTAGATGACATCATAATATTAATTTCAATTTGTTTGAGAAATCGTTTGTAATTTTAATATAAGGCAATAAAACTAAAACCATTAAGCTTACTTTTTTACCCTCTACTCACTTTTATTTTTTATATAGTTGAGAATTTGGCTCTGTTCGTTTAAGCATTATTTAACTATGATTTCTCAAACACAAATTGAAATTAATGACGTCACTGAACTGTAATTAAATGTAAAATGATTTGAAATTTCACTTAACTTACGCATGTGACTCGAGAAGGGCACTGGGATAATCGCCCGCATCTTGTTATTAGGCGGCTCGTAAAAGTAATCCAATTTATTCACTCTCACTCAATCAATCACTGGGGCCCTTGGCAGAAGATTATGCGGTGGAATACCCATTCATATACAATACAATACATATTAAAATTTGCGAAGTGTTAGTAGAAAACGGCATACTACTTAGTTGATTTTTTGGGTCATTCACCATAATATAAGTATATACCTACCTATTGATGCCAGTTTGCTCCTTGGATTTAATTTATTAAGTTGACGAAATATAATTTTAATATATATATTGGTTATAAAGTAGGTTGTTTATTAATTTTGTATTAAGCTAAGCAGTAACGCTGCTAACGAAAAATCCAAATTGTTAATTAAAGGGAAAAAATTAAAAAATTAATGCTCCGAGCAGGATTCGAACCTGCGACATCAGTTAAATTCTGGCATACGCGTCCAATCGCTCTAGCCTCTGAGCTATTGGAATAATCAAGCTCGTGAACGAAATCCTTCACTAATTCCCTCTTACAACGCCTAAGGGAGGGAGGGGAGGGGTACGTAGATGTCGCTGTACGCCCCCCTTAGGCGTTGTAAGAGGGAACTAGTGAAGGATTTCGTGCACGAGCTTGGT
This sequence comes from Notocelia uddmanniana, assembly GCA_905163555.1. Taxonomy (NCBI): domain Eukaryota; kingdom Metazoa; phylum Arthropoda; class Insecta; order Lepidoptera; family Tortricidae; genus Notocelia; species Notocelia uddmanniana. Next base: position 2,620,405 of record LR991059.1, read on the forward strand.
TGTTCCGATAGCTCAGATGCTAGAGCGATTGGCCGCGTATGCCAGATGTCGCAGGTTTGAATCCTGCTGGGAGCATAAAAATTTTCAATTTTTCACTTTAATTTGAAATTAGGTTGTTAATGTTTTTGTGTTTATTATGTTTCCATTTTATATTTAGGTTTAAGTTACTCAAGTTTGCTAAGCCCTAGTAGGGTCTATTTTCATACTGATTGATTAGATTACAACATCTTGTAAACACCATGGTTGCAACGAATAAATGATTATGATTATAAATGATTATTTACTAGTCATATTTTTTTTTTATGAAAAACTTGCGAAAGGGTAAAATTCTTGTAAACCGAAACAAAGGAGAATGGTCAAATTAGTATGGGTGGTGTCCCATTGGTGTATACAGTTAAGATATATATCATTTGAAAGCTCTTAATAGTAGCTTCAATGTCTTGTACGACGCCGAAGACCGGTCGCGTGCAGGGACGATGCTATACCTCATTTTATTACTGCACTGTGGTGCTAACTGGAACTAAATATTTTCATACTAATTGGCCCCTTGCTCTAATTATATCATGATGTCACTATATGGCCGATTTTCAAGCTTTTATTTACCCTTACATGTCCCGTTGTCTGACGGTCTGTAATCAAATCTTGCAAGTTAAATTTGATCCACTTCCCGGTTTCCGATTGAGCTGAAATTTTGCATGCATGTATAAATCGGATGACAATGCGATATTATTGTCGAAAAAAGTACAGTCGGCAGTAAAAACTTGTACCAAAAATGAAATTTTTGACCAATAACTTATTTTTCACCGATATCTCGTTAACGAAATGTATTATATATCGACATACACCACAACCACCACCAACAACCATTTTAGTATAATTTGTATTCAACATACAATACACTAACTAAATAGAGTACTGAAATTGGCTTTGATTGGGATAAATAAAACAACCATTTTAGTATAATTTGTATTCAACATTATCACAATAAACTATAATGTTACCATTTTGTTTTGATTATTATAAAGATATTTACAAAATTACTGAACTAAATACTATTATGTACATTATTAACCCTGAGACAAAATTAAAGTTACAAATAACTACTAACATCATGACATTGTAATGTTAAAATATAACTTTTGTATAAGTAAATAAAAACATTTTTAATTTTTTCCCCATAATTAATATCAGCAAAGCTGTCCTTATGCATAGGTACATGTTATAATAATTGAAATACATAAGTACCTACAACTACATATTTTATCACGTAAGAAAGGTCAATATATCATTATATATTGACCTTTCTTACAGTGGCATTCGTTATAGATTTTGATACATTTATCAAAATCTATAACGAATGCCACTGTATGTTATATAAAACAAACCTGCTTCATTATAATCAATTCAAGTGCAATTTCTCAAAATACCTAGCACCTCCCTAGCTAATATATTTAGTTGCGTAAATATATGTCGGACATATAGCATTCGTCTCTCAACAAATATGTATATACGAGAAAGATCATTGATATATGTCCGACAAACATGACCATGCTAGGGCTGTTCCAGATAGTTTGGGTTCTCTTGCACTTTTTTATTTAATGTGAAAGAACTCGCATGAGGAAGTGTAATAGTACTCAACATAGCATCTAAAAAAACTGGAGAAAAATACTGGGGCTGATGTGGCGTCACTCCTGTCATCTGCCAAATCTGTTCTACAACGCGCTATCAAAGTTTCTAAAATAGTTGCATAAATATAACTTCTAAACCACTCTCAATGGACTTCGGTCCGAAAGAGATCTCTTTATTGTCGTCTACAAACACCTTTTAAATAATCGCGGCTTTTTTCTTCAATAGCGAAACTTAGACGAACTGAGAAGTAAATTACTAAATTCATAAATACATAAATTAAGTGGAATACATATGGAAGTAGTGGAGCTAGAACGGGTTCACAAAAGAGGACGCTCAAGACTCGCAAAGTGGAGAAAGGCAAATAGGAAAGCGGACCATGGCGAAAGCTGCTGATGTAAGATCACCACCGAAGGAAGATCGTGACTGGGAAAGAGCCGCAAAGGAGAGCGATAAAGCGTAAAAGCCGTTGTACACGCGCCGCTGCCTCGATGCTTGTGATGAATGATCACCACCGCAGGAAGACCGTGACGAGGAAGGAGCCGAGAAATAGAACGGTGAAGTGCGTGACGTCGTGCCGACAGGCTGCGTTGTAAACACCGCCATACACTTGCAGGAAAGACGTCTCGATGCTGAAATTTAAAAAAAAGTGTTGACGCTAACTTTATTCTGATTTTTACATTATTTTTTTGATCTTCCTGTTTTAAAATCAAACACCTCCGGACCGGGAGGTATATATCATAAATCACTATACAGTGTTTTTTCTTCTAAAATTTTCTTTCGTCAATCATCTTTACAGACAATAAATATACTATCAGATACAATAGTGAGTGTGATAGCGATAGTCAAGAAAGAGATATAATACCAAAGAGAGATATAAAACCAAATTTCGTGGCACGGCCCTTTTTTGCTTGTCTTTCCTTCTTTTTATTATTATGTACCGTGTGTGTCACGAATAAACGTTTTTAGAATTTTTGAATTTCAAAGTACCTATGTCTGAGTATATACGAGATTTTCCTTCGATTTCTCATGGATCACCATAATACTCAATTTTGACAAATTATACTCAATGAACCTTATGAGGGATTTATACGTGAAGAGCATACAGTAAAACTGATGACCTCCACCTATGAATATTTAGAAGTTACATAATAAATATAACCAGAATTATTCTCTAAAGCGAGAATAGAACGGACTCACCTGAACTTGCAATAGTCTCCATCGTAACTCCAGCCCAAGTACTCTCCAGTCCTGAGGTTCTCGTTTCGCAGCCACTCCTCCAGGGGTCTGAAGTAGTCTCTCAGGGCTTCGCCGTTGAGTCGGGACTCGCCGATGCTCTCCTGCAGGGTTTGGGTCCAGGGTTGAGAGGAACCGCGCTCCATGAGGCGTCTGGAATGAAATAATCCTAAAGCTTACATGCTTTTCTTTTTTGGATTGTATATTTTGCCTATTTTCTTAGCGTCATGGCTTACGGTATTCTATTATGGGGCAAGGTCTTATTATACTATAAATGAATTATTTGTGATAAAGACGTTTTTATGTAAAATAGCTATAGTTAAGTAGAATAAAGTAGCTACTTAGCTAGCTATTAACTGTGATTTTAGGATACAATTGAGTAAATGTGCCTTGTTTTAGTAGGATGTGTGCGTTTGTTATACCGTTTTTACCCTGTATAAAATATTGTTGATAATTCTTATAGCGATTACCTATGTCGTATTATATTGTATAGTCGAGGAATGAAAAGGTTCGTCATTTTTCGACTCTATTTTAATGCTGTTAAAAGTTCGAAAAGTGACGAACATTTTCATTCCTCGACTATACAATATAATACGACATAGGGAATTGCTATAAAAATTATCAACAATATTTTATACAGGGTAAAAACGGTATAACAAACGCATACATCCTATTAAAACAAGGCACACCAGCACAAGATTGTACCCAAAATCATCCCCTGCAGCACAACGCAACAATAGCCTTATAACGACATGCATAAAACACCGAACTAGGTCGAGATATCGGATTTCTAAAGACAGGAACACAAAGCTGTTGAAACCCCAGTTCTAATAAAGCCTAACTGTGCCGTTTGTGCTATAAACCGGCTTAAATGCTCCCAGGATGCACGCAAAAGCCTTACCTAAAACCAAAACGGCACAAGTTGATATGAAGGTATTTAGTTCTTAGTGCCTTTTTGTTTGGAATGGGGAAAGGCTTATTTAGCGTGAAAATGGCAGATCACGTAGGGGCTATTTGGGTTACTTAATACGATTGGATCGTGTTTGGATACAATGTCCCAATATTGTGTTGATATCGGAAAAATATTCGAGTATTTTTGAAGGGTTAGTCGGAAAGAGGCAGTTTCGATGTATTGATTGGAATTTCAAAAGCTCTATAGGTCCGAAATAATTATTGTATGATGGATATCAAATCTGTATGATTTTCTTAAAAATCATGTCCTAATAGATTTTTTAAGGGAAGCAGCGAGTAAAGTGGCATCTATATTGAAATATCGAACTCTTTTTTGAAACGCTAAGGCCCTTAAATGAGCGAGGGAATAATCAAGAAAAACAAAAAACCTCTTTATAAAAACTGAACGTTTGAAATAATCGTGGATAACTTTACTATTTAATTTACAGGATTAACAACTTACTACAGTTCAATACTTCTAACCCCATGTACTTACTACTCACACATTTATGGTTAATAAATTACTTAGATAGTATTTGTATGATGGAATTGATGACCCATGGAGTGTGCAACTTGTACGTGTAGTTAGTAAATCGGCAAAGATAAATAAATAAATAATAATAAATATTAAGGGACAATTTTTACACAAATCGAACTAGTCCCATAGTAAGCTCAATAAGGCTTGTGTTATGGGTACTAGACGACGATATATTTAATAGATATATACTTAAATACAAAGAAAACATCCAAGTCTCAAAACGAATGTCTCTGCTCACCACAGAAACAAATGCCCTTACCGGGATACGAACCCGGGACCTCTAGCTTCGGAGGCAGTGACACTACCAACTAGGCTAAACAGGCCGACTAAGATATATAGCGCTTTCATAGTACGCTTATATTTATGTAGGTTATCCTCATAACTGATACGACTACTACATTAAAACACTGCATTGACTGACGCGCTATAATCTCGTGGTGTAAAGATCCATTACTTACTCGTAGGTCATAAGCATAACTTTATATACAATTTTTTTACACAAGTAGTTACTGCAGATGCTCTAAGGAAGCGACCTTTTAAATATTAGAATAGAAAAGAATTATTTACTTTATTTATATTATAATTAACTTTATTTCGCAATTTTGCTCTTTATATATATATTTTTTTTTATGATAGACTGACCAGCGATTGGCCTTAGTCTCACCGGATGGAAAGCGATGACAAGGTAAGATATGTTGCTCACTGATTCAGTAATAGCCTATTCACTCTTGTCTTGAAGAGACCCAGACTGTATGTATCAGGAAATACAGACGGCGGCAGCAAATTACAGTCCTTAGCTGTTCGCATTAAGAAAGAAGAAGCAAATCGCTTCGTACGAATAAATGGTAGGCTGACAACGTAAGGATGCAACCGCTCACCGCGTCTGGACGTCCGTTGATGGAATGGAGAAGGCGGAACTAAGTCATGTAATTCCTGTGCACACTCTCCAAAATGTATCCGATAGAACACAGACAAACAAGCGACACGACGGCGGTGATACAGACAGTAGTTTAAAAAATAGAAAACATAATAAATAAAGAAAGCTTAATGAGAAAACGGAGTCCACTCAGCATAATGTCGATCCACAGAAGGTGCAACGACGCTGGTATTATCTGGATCCACATGTGGTGCACTACAGAACTGCTCGTTATTAATTGCTATGATATACGCACTCCGCGTTACCTACTTATAGCTATGCACACAAATAATCTCACATGCAAAATAAAATCCTACCACAGAGTATTATTTTTACATTCATTTGAATATAACATACATACATATTCGTTCCTGTTACAGGGCCTACCCTGTATAGGTATAGTTATAATATTATACTTCATTGGACTATGATAATCTGACATTAGTTGCTTTCGGAACCAACCTGAGACAAAAGGACAAAACACTTCGTTGAATGTTAAACAGATTAACCTATATCTAACGAGAATGACAACACGAATACATTACCTAACGGTTGTAACTTGTAACAGACTCCAAAACAGACCAAACTACCGCTTTAGGCACCCTAGGCATATCGCAAGATAAATTACTAACTGTTGCAACCTTTATGCGTGGTTCATTTAACGCGGTAATATGGACAAATACAGGGCAATATAATTAACAGTTGTAGTAGTAAATTGTTGTATTGCACGAAGGTCGCCTTGTGGCTTCATAGACTAAGGTAATCGGTACAAATGGGTGTTGTTAGTTGTTGGCTAAATGCATGCAGGTAGCTAAAACTGTGGGGCAAAATGATATGACCGGACCTGAGGGGGTTCTTGTTTATCGCTCCGCGCGATTCCCACAAGTCTAAACACGGGCTTATTACGGGTTAGGAACAATAGGGTATTTCACATTACTAAATATATATTTTTTACGTTACCAACAAAAAAAAAAAAAAAAAACAATCAATGAGTGAATATAATTCGTATTATATTCACGTAACGTTGTTGTACACGGTGTAAGTTTGTCTATCTCATTATTTTTAAAAATCTCCTCTCAATCCCTCAAAGGTTAGCTGGAAGAGATCCCTCATAGGGATAAGTTCGCCTTTGTACTCTGATTCTGTGTGACATGTATATGGTTTAAACTGTTATTGTGTACAATAAAGTGCTTACATACATACATACATACATACAAATCATACGAAAATCATTATTTAAATAAGGACGCAGGTTTTCCAAAAAAATTGACGTCATTAGGCACAATTCCATACATCATCATCATATCAGCCGAAAGGCGTCCACTGCTGGGCATAGGCCCCCCCCAAAGAGTGGCACAATGTCCGATCCTGCGCCCCCCCGCATCCAGTGGACTCCTGCAATTTTACCAGGTCATCAGTCCACCTTGTGGCCTACCCACGCTGCGCCTTCCAGTACGTGGTCACCACTCGAGAACCTTTCCGCCCGCTTAAGTTTAGCGGTTCGGAGGGCTATGGCGGTCACTTTGGTTCTACTACGGACTGCCTCATTTCTAATGCGGTCGCGCAGAGATACTCCAATTCCACACATGCTCCACACTGATCGAGCGTTTTTGACGTTTCGTAAAAACTTGCTGATTTGACTGCTTTTAACAACTTTGTAACCGCGTCATGTAACCCCTCACTACGCTCTACATCACCTTGTCACTGTCCGGAAGGCAACCCGACACGGCAACCCGAGTTGGGCAAAGGCTTATGTAACGTATCGATTGCTCCTGGCTTTGTTCGGTTGGTTTACGTAATGTATTATGTAACTGGAGCTGTTTCATTTACATGCCTGCATTCGACGATAGACAATTTAATTGAGAGTTGAGGTAATAGATATAATCCATCGAAAGGATATAGGATAGTTTTTATCTCGAAAATAATTCCTCAAGTAGGTGGGAAGAGAAGTGGAAGTTTTTATGAGAGACCGATATTTATACTTGCGCCTAAAAAAACAGTAATTATTTCTCTAAGGCAATGTTCTGAGCTGTCAAAGTAGGTTGTATTTTTTTAATGTTTGCTACTTCAGAGTCATTTATAAACAAAATTAACGAAACAACAGACAAATACGTGATAGTACACTACAGCCGCTATCAAATATATACCTGTCTTCAGGGTGCTCATAAACATCTGAACATGTACGCTTACGCCTTGATAAGAATTTTGTTCAGATATTTTGAGCACATTGATCGCACTGATATATCTCATAGCGATCATTATTTATTGGTAAACAAAATAATAAAAGAAAACTGATTCCAAACTTCTCTACAAACACCTACTATAAAAAAATACTGAAATCGCCACAGATCTACCTATGTAAATATATTAAATATTTGAGGAGTTCCTCGATTAGTTCGATTCCTCATGCAGCTCGTCATTATATCTTCATCAAAATTATATGGGACCAACTTGCAGGCACCTCCTCACGAACGAAAAAATCCAAATCCAAAAAGTTCGGAGATAAGAAACTAAAAAAATACAACCGAATTACTTGCTTCTTTTTTTGCGTCGTTCACTAACTTTTGCCCGCGACTTTGTTGGCGTGTTCTTGCAGAGAAGGAGACCAGGGAAATTAAATATCTTTCTCGGACAACATGCAGACTTACCCCTTTGAGACTGAGTGCTTTAAGACTCGAAATACCGATTATACCATTCCAATCTAATATCAACACGTCAGTAGCATGTTCTAGAATCGATACTTTAAATCCTGAATTGACCACATTGTATCAAATTAGTTCGATCGTAAAGCGACTTTTCTTTGCAAGCAAGAAGGTTCAAAATCAAATGGACTCGGATTTTAATACAATTTCCGTCCTGTAACGGCTCCAGCCACGTCTTATCGAGCGGTGGCGGCATCGGCAGCGTTTTTCCTAATATATTGCGATATTGCTTCTTACTGTTCCTTCCTCCTCATGTAAATTGTATACTTCTTCCTTCACTTTCCAAGCTATTCGGCATTTGAAATCATTTCATTGTCTCCTGATTTAAGGCGTGCTAAATCTCTTGTCACTGCTATGACACTTAAGGCTTAGCTCCTTAAGACTTTAGACTTTTAGAGCTGGTTAATAGTAGATTATACACTAAGGGGATAAAGCACTGTTTTATGTCACGGGAGCGAATTGAATCCCGAACGTAACGAAGGACTCATAATTTAACTCCTGAGCGTAGCGAGGGAGTTATAAGTTAATTCCTGAGCGAAGCGAGGGAATTAAGACTGAGTCCTGAGTGCAGTGAGGGGTTCAACCGCCCAAGACTAAAACAGTCTTATCCCCGAGGTGTATACTCTACTTTTCACACCTTATGCGAGACAAAAAAACAGGCTCAGTAGATAAATAGGCAGTAGGTTGTAGGCTTTTAGGTATTTTTCCTTTGACTTCTCTGGCAGCAGATTGTTGACAATGCCTATGGCATCTAATTTGATAAACTCAGGAGTCAAAACACTTTCATCACTCGACATTTTCAATATTATTTTTGAAATTAAATCTTCTATAGGCACCCACAAGAACTCGATTTGTTCGTCACGCGTGAACAAATGAAGGCGCGCGACGTTCCAAATTCGAAAGCACAAGCCGTGGTCCTAGATTCGAAATTCGAATTTCGAACACCGCGCTCCTCCGGACCGGGGTTCACACGGAGGCAAACTTCATTTATTTTGTCAAATCAAGTAGGCCATGGCCTAGGACAAATTGTGTTTAGCAAAATTAAACTTTATGCATATAGTAATAAGAATTATGAATAGTGAAATCATATTATTAACCAGCGGGTTATAATGAAATTCAGTACAACATTATAACCCGGCTAATACCAAGGGATTTAATGTCTTGCTTTCGGTAGGGTTTACATGACCTATAATTCGGCATTGTCGAGCATGTGGTTTGAAAATATACATATGTAAGCAAATGATATCTTACAGCTCGGTAGTCATGATTCTACGTCGACATGTCGTTAGCGCGTTCTATCTCGATGCCAGCGCCATCTCTTGGTGAATTGGTTTCCTACACATATATATTTTCATACAGTGAACGAAAAAAGCATAGAACGCGAGCTTCCTACAAAAGTCTACTTTAAAACAGGGCATTTATTCGTAATACGCACGCGCGGTGTTGTACCAATAGGAATTGCCAAAAATGTCAGCCGATTTTCTATTACCCAAAACAAATACACGTGATTGGTAAATTTCAAAATGACTGGCTGTGTTTGGTATCCTAGCGCTGACGTTTTATGTGTCAAAATGGCGGCGACAATGACAACGCTTAGCGGGTGGATGGTTGCATGCAACAAAAAGTCAACTACATACGCAAAACCGCCGTATTATTTAAATTTGAATTTAAGCTTTATTTTATTTTTAAATATCATAGGATAACCTTACGAAAATCTAACTAGTCGCTAATTAAGCTGCACTAGACTTATACTATGCATATTGGACGACCATGTACATAATTTATAGCTTGCTAAACACTGTTAGACATAGAGAACAGCAACCACTCGTAATCGAAACTTCTACAGTATATTCAGACAGCGCAAACATTTAACATAAGTACGTTAACTCATTTTTTACAAGTTTTTATTTAACTTGCCGTGTCAGTAACTTATGTCTTTTTTGTTTGTGTGGGTCAAGTCTTAGAAGCTAAATTAGACGCACTTCTCGATTTCCGATTGAGCTAATATTTGACGTTAGTACGCTCGGCTGAACTCGATTGTCCATACAAACGTAGTTTCATTCACATTTTAAACCCTTTGCTGAAATAACATGAAACGTTCTATACACAATGGGAGCCGCCATATCTAAGTCGGAAATTAGTTTGTGTTGCAACAAATTGTAAAAGAAAAAAATACGGCAAATTTTTGAGTTTTTTACGTCTTTTATGAAAACCTTAATAATCGCTGTATTTTTTCTCCATTATAATTTCAAGCAACAGAAACCAATTTCCGACCTAGATATTCCGGATTCCATTGTGTATACAAAGTTTCATGTTATTCTAGAATGGCATTTTAAAATGAGAGCTAAACTACGTTTGTATGGAGGACCGAGCTTACTGCATATATGTAAATTCAGTGACAATGCAATATTATGATATTATTATTATCGAGCTGATCTGATGATGGAACCGGAAAGTGGTCATAGGAACTCTGTAGTAAGTTAACACAATCATACCGAGTTTGGGCTCTTTAAATCCACTCTTTGAGTAGTTGATAATAATTTTATATATTGTATGTATAGCGTAGTTACACACTTATTCTTTTATTTTTATTTCGGTTTTAGTTCTTGTTAAAAATACATTTCTTTCTCGCTTCCCTCATATAGTTAGATAGTCTAATTAGAATCAATAGTCTAGTTGTAATTGTACTAAATGTCCCCTAATATTTATTTATTATGGAATTAGTTTACCTTTTTCGAACATTTTAATTTGTTGAGATACATGCTTTCATACACAAATTAGTTATGTGCATGAAAGCATGTATCTCAACAAATTAAAATGTTTAATAGGTATTTTAGGTACCTTTTCATTCACCTATTAACATTTTGATGATTTAAGGTGGCATAACACTATCCCTATACAAAATCGGTTCCGACTAAAAAAATTAAACAAATATGTTTACCGCTTTACTTACATATGAACAGTGATACCATCTTTTTTTTATGTTTTCTAGAGTGATTAACGCACCACTTCACTGCACGAAAAGGCATATGTTTTATTTTTGAGATTTCAGTTAATACTACTGTTACGTTGCGCCGCCATATTCAAACTAGACAGCCGTTGGACACAACTTTGACGCCCCGCCTTAGTGGACACAAGTTTGATGGTGTCATTTTGCGACGCTAGTTGTGCTTCTATGTTTTTTCATTCGCTGTTTTCATATTGTTTTTATCTATAAATCTAGTGTGGATTGTTGGGATTCTTAGTAGGTATCATAAATTATTTCTGCGCCACCTACTGCAAATTGTAATTATTTGATTTGATTTGCGCTACCCAAAGGTTGTCCGGAAGAGATCGCTCTTTCGCGATATGGCCGCATTTTGTTTGCCTCTACTTATTGTAATTATGTACTGTATTGTGTCAGTATGCAATAAAAAGTATTTTGTATTGTATTGCGCGTGATCTCACCTAACTGCAGTGCGTTGCACGTCTCGACCGTGCAATGGAAATGAGCGTTTCTCGCCAGCAAACGTCACAGTTTGGCGAGTTTTATTGAAAGTGTAAAGTATAATTTTCTTTTTCTTGACAAAAAATAAATGAAAAGATAAAAGGCGCCACGCTGTAATAAAAAAACCGGCCAAGTGCGAGTTGGACTCGCCCACGAAGGGTTCCGTACCATTATCTATAAAAAACGGCAAAAGAAACACGTTCGTTGTATGGGAGCCCCCTTAAATATTTATTGTATTCGGTTTTTTAGTATTTACTGTTATAGCGGCAACAGAAATACACAATTTGTGAAAATTTTAACTGTCTAGCTATCGCGGTTCTTGTGATACAGCCTGGTGACAGACAAACGGACGGACAGACAGCAGTCTTAGTAATAGGGTCCCGTTTTTACCCTTTGGGTACGGAACCCTAAAGAGCGGCATACCGGGTGCTGTAGGCGGCATACTTAAAAGCACGCATGATACATTGTGTCAATTCTCACGCTTATTAGCACAAGGGTCTTAACGAGTGTAAGTAGTTTCATCAACTTAGCGCTGTGATGAATTAGAAATGGAACAGACTCATATAATAGTCCAAATTTTTATAAAAAAACTCATAAGTGGCTGCATTTGGCGTATTTATGGAGGGGAACGCTGAGGTTGAAATGGATTGAGCCAATACTATTAAAAAAATCAATCTTTTAATATTTATTTGTAATCAATCAACATTTTCGAGCGTGCGTAAGGTAGGTAATAATATTATTTCCACCTCACTAGCTCGGAAAGCCCTTTTTAGTGTTCCGTAGTCAACTAAGCACACCCTTATGGTTTCGCCACGTCCGTCTGTCTGTCTGTCTGTTCGCCTGTCTGTCCGAGGCTTTGATCTGTGATTGTTACTGCTAGAAAAGTGCAATTTGGCATGGATATATAAATCAATAAACCTGACGAAGTGGTAAAATAAAATCTAAATATTTTTTTAAACTGTAAGTCCCCCTACCCGTAAAGTGGGGATGAAATTACTTTTTTGCTTCAACCTTATGGTGTGGGGTGCAGTTGGATAGGTCTTTCCAAATGAATAGAGGTCTTCATCAAACATTTTTTGATAAGTCAACATTTTCAGGAAAATCACATCAATAGAAAAAATAATTGTGTCCCCGCCCTCTAATTTTTGAACTATGGGTCCTAAAATATGAAAAAAAAAGTATTGGAAGGTGTACACGTACAATGCTGTAACGGCTCCGACGGTTACATATCAGATGCGGGCAAGTGGAGGGTAAAGACTGGGAAGAAGAAAATACTTCAGAATTTTATAACGGCATTTTAATACAAATACGTTTATTTCGTCAATGAATAATGAATCATATTATCATCATAATATATGTTAAGCCAATAATTACCTCTAAATTAATTTCTCCAAACCACAATCCCTCTTAAACTCAACTAAAAATCCTCTTCCTTTAATTATCTTTTGCCGATCAAAAATGAACTTTATCACATTGGCATAGGACTATGGTAATTACCGTAGAGATGCCCCGTTTAGAAGCAATTTGTTTACGAGTACTGGCTGGTTATAAAACAGATACGCATCTAACTGTTATGTAAGTGTCCTGATACTGGAATATATGGCGGGGAGGCTAAAATGCTGCTTACGTCACTAGGGCAGAAAAAGTTACACATTACTCACGTTTGTATTTTAAAAACTGTAGAGCACATGGATTAATAACATTCTCATGCAAATTTTGCAGGAAAAATTTAACAAGAGTAATCTTTTTAGTAGCATAATGGAAGCATTTTGCCCACTAGATTCTACCTTTAAACTTGTTCATCGCTTTTATACAGATTGATCAGCATAACAAATAATTACAGCAATTTTTATTAAAAAATCAAGTTCAAAAGAAAAAGAGCTACGTGACTTAATTGTAATGATAAAATGGAAGTAAGTTGATTATTGATCAAGCGGATTCAATATCCTTTAGAACACAAGACAAGAAAGTAGGTCAAATAAGTTATATTGGTAATGTGACAGAATGAATAGATAAACAGATAACTGAATAACATAATCGAAATATAGAATTACATCAAAATGTATAAATACTAGAACGCAGACAACTTAACTCCTAAGCATACGAGATATATACAAAGTAATGAAGCAATAAAATAATATTCACATATTTATTACTTATACCAACGTCTGCAGGAACCGAAACATAAATTCAATTCCTATACCTCAATGCAAATTTAATATTGCATAAACACGATAAAAGTACATTTTATCAACCAACTGCACCATTTTCGCAACCAAATCGACCCATATAGGCCGCTTACTTTCGCTACCTCACATCTACTCGTTACATTCTGTTGAAATTTAACTTTATTCCACAGCAACTAGGTTGATTTCCTTGCTAGATTGTAAGGTAAGATAGGATGTAGATAAAGTAAATGACTTGCGAGGAAACTTGCAGGCCGCTATGAGTGTTTAGTAACAAGTAATTAGGAGCATTCGGGAGTCACGTTTGACAACTAAATTGGCGTGTACAAGTGTTCTTATTGTTTTCGGAAATATATTTAGATTTTGGTGTTCTAAAAAGATTATCAATTACTAACTGCCCGCCCTGGCTTCTCACGAGTGTACTAATAAAGAAAATGAGACGAAATCTTTACTTTATAGTAAATACTGGATCTACGAATACTATGTCATGAAATAAGGAGACAGGAGAACAAGGAGGACAATTTTCACACAAATCGAACTAGTCCCATAGTAAGCTCAAATAAGGTTTGTGTTATTAGACGACGATATATTTATTAGATATATATTAATACATAGAAAACATCCAAATCTCAGGAAGAAATGTTTCTGTGACGAACAGAGACATTTCTTGGATTCGAACCCTCTAGCTTCGGCGGCAGTGACACTACCAAAAAGACCAGTAAAAAGTGTTGTGATTAAATAATTCCCGCCATAATTTGTATGTACTTATGTATGTAAAATTCTTTATTGTACATGAGTAAAACATAACAATAAAACAGTAATTACAAGAACAGATGACATATTTACAAAGGTGAGCTTATCCCTATAAGGAATTTCTTCCAGCTAACCTTTGATTTGACCGCCAACAAAGAAAATAAAAACTTGGATTACAAGCCGCACCAAATAAATAAGTACCTATAATATAAATAAATGGGCAATAGACTTACTTGTAAATATCTCAAATAAGGACGCGAATCTTTGTAAGTACATGATTCATTAGGTTTATTTTGAAAATGACCGAGCGAGCGAAGCGTCTCCGTTTCAGCTTTCGACAAAAATTCTTTCGTATGTCTGTCTGTCCGGATGTTTTCCTCTACAGGTCGCATTTCTCAACCGATTCTCGTAAAATTTTGTGACCAGCTTCGATAATTATACAGATTTTTTTTGATGAGTAAGTTTATGAAAATTTTTAAAATGAAAAAAAAAAATTGCGTGGTCTACAGTTCACAGAGCCACTAGTTTTAATCTTTGTATAAATGAGGAGTGTCTTTTCCAAAGGGTTTATTTTTTCTGTAACTCTACTTCAAAATTGGACCTTAATTTTTCTTAGGCAAGGTTATCTTTAGAAGTGCCGCTAAGATAAAAATAAGCCCTTTTGAAAAGACACTCCTCAAATACCAACAAATTCTTTGCTACTTAGATTGGGGGTATCCCAGTAATAGGCACTTCGCCGTATATTATGAAGATAAACATTATTCCGGGTACATGTGGCGATGCTTTTCCTTAAGAGTCCGTATACAACGTTAATTGGCGATTTTGCTAAACTTTATAATGTTTCTTCTAACAGAGAATATATTCGTTGAATTCGTACATATCTGTTTTCAATGCGTTATAAATTATAATGATATTAATAATTTAATTAAGTGCGCCTTAAAAAAAATAAAAATAGTTTTTGAATAATCTACTTTAATGCAAGAATGCTTTTGGCTTTGATGCATCGAGTACCCACCTTATATTATAAGTGGAGCAGTTTTTTAACATTCAAAAAAATGTTTAAATTTTAGGAACTAGAGACGAATCTTGCCTGTATTTTAGCTAAATCACACATTGTTACATAAAATAGAATAAAATATATAAAAATACACCGTGGGCCTTAATAACCCGAAAGATTTAAACCAACGATTCTATAGCCTAATTAGAGTATATAATGTGGTATAACATGCAGTCCAAAAGCCCATAATTTAAGATATATTAATTATTTAAAACAAATCACAAGTTGAAAAATCTCAAGTCTACAACACCCTAAAGGCGGGACATAGCCACCTACTACTTTTTTGACCTGAAACTTCTTGTCTTGAACACATTTGCAAGTCATTGCAAGTCACATATAGATTTGTTCACAAAGTAGTGGTCAATTAAATTAATTTATTTTGTACTGAAGTAGTAGTTAAATTAAGACAAATAATTGGACCCATGTTGATTTAACATTATTTACTCGTAGTGTCGTCATAAATACATGGTTAAAATCTTTCTGGTTATTTGGGCCCGCGGTGTATAATTAGAAGTATTCTTTTACGAAAACACCATTAAATAAACAGCATTAAATAAACACAATAATTTTACTGACGTGAATGAAATCGTGTGTAAAGACCAAAGTGTAATATATATATCAATATCTTTCTAACGAATCTCACCGCAACTCAAATAATGTTATCGCGAAACGAAAACGAACCAAGTACGTGTACCCTCTCTGTCGCACTTGGATATTCGAATGACAGAGCGCTCTCTATGTTTCAAAAATTTGATACAGCATTGTTTTTGTTTAATACCACTTCGGTGGCAAACAAGCTTACGGGCCGCCTGATGGTAAGCAGTCACCGCAGCCTATAGACTCATGCAATTCCAGTGGTGTCACATGTGCGTTACCGATCATTTAAATATTTATACACTCCTTTCTTGAAGAACCCCGTACTGTAGCTAATTTATACTCATTCCACATCCGGAGCGTCTGAGGGAGGAAATTCCTCTGAAACCGTACCGTACGCGACCATTTAGGTTCTAAGGCTAATTTTTGTGCAGACTCTTAAGCTCTGAGGGCCTACTCCGAACTTCGAAATTCGAACTTCGTGTCGTGCCGTCCCTTTCACTCTCGTGTTATACACTATATGACGGAAAGGGACGGCACGATACGAAGTTCGAATTTCGAAGTTCGGAGTAGGCCCTCTGGCCCTATTAATTCTAGCCGCTAGACTATTAAATCCACCACATTCCAAATTGTTGCGCAGCGCATCGCATCACGTAATGTAATGATTATACACTAAACATTCTACGGAATCAGGAAAGTCCATAAGACACATCAGTTGACATTCCTGAGGCAGGTGATGCAGGTGTCTGACGGAACTAAACGATAATTTTAGATGAATAAAAAACCGGCCGAGTGCGAGTCGGACTCGCGCACGAAGGGTTCCGTACTATTAACTATATAACATTAGACACTTTATTATAACCTCATTTAATTTAATTTAAATAATAATATTTTTCAATGTTTTTTATCGGTAAAAAGAATGTTAAATGATATTAAGTAGAATTCTATTAAGAGCAACTTTTTATAAGTTTGTTTGTATGGGAGCTCCCATAAATATTTATTTTATTTTGGATTTAGTATTTTTTGTTACAGCGGCAACAAAAATACATCATCTGTGCAAATTTCAACTGTAACTATCACGGTTCATGAGATACAGCCTGGTGACAGACGGAAAGACAGACAGACAGACAGACGGACAGCGGAGTCTTATTAATAGGGTCCCGTTTTACCCTTTGGGTACGGAACCCTAAAAAACCAGTCTAGCCACAACGTGAGGCATGCTTTGACCACCTCTTATGGCGTTGGGAATGACCCTGCCTATGAAGCTGGGGGTCCCGGGTTCGAATCCCGGTTAGGGCATTTATTTGTGTGATGAACACAAATATTTATTTCCGAGTCTTCGATGTTTTCTATGTAGTTAATAATGTCATGTCAGCCGAAGGACGTCCACTGCTGGACATAGGCCTCCCCAAGGACTTAATAATAATAGGCACTCTAGGTTAGGTTTTTTATAATGCTTTTATATTTTGTATGTATATTTTTATATTTTACTTTTGTAAATGTGTTGTAGAAAACCTAACTTAAGATCAAAGATAAATAAAGTGAATAATAATATTGAGGGACAATCTTACACAATTCGACCTAGTCCCAAACTAAGCAAAGCTTGTACTATGGATACTAGACAACGATATACATACTTATATAGATAAATACATAGAAAACATCCAAGACCCAAGAACAAATATCCGTGAAAAATGCACAAATAAATGCCCTGGCCGGGATTCGAACCCGGGACCTCTAGCTTCGGAGGCAGAGTCACTACCAACTAGGCTAAACAGGCCGACTTCCACAATGACCGGTCTTGCAGTGTACCTAGTTAATAATAATACCTAATAATTGTGTGGCATTTATTTTTCGGGCCGTCAGATATTCATCCTTCTATGTAGTTGAACGAGTGAAACGAAGTTCTCCGTTTCAGCTTAGGCAAAAATGCTTTCGTATGTTAAATATGAAATTCGGTTTCTCCTCTTCGGTTCGCATTTTTCAACTCGTGAAATGTTGTGAGCAGGTTTTATAATTATTACAGTTTTTTTTTAACATGTAGGTTTTTGGAAATTATGGAATTTGATAAAAGAAATTGCGGCGAAGTCTACAGCTTGTAGACTAGTTCAGTATTTATTTGTCTAAGGCTGGGTTGCACCGACTTACGATCACAGACTGATCAACGTTAAATATGGCGCCGGCAGCTGTCATCCCATAGAAACTTGTCAAACTTTCCATACATTCAGATTTTAACGAACACCGCTTACGATTACAGACGGTTTGGTGCAACCCAGCCTAAGTATGTAATATTGCTTAGTTTGGGACTAGGTTGATTTGTGTAAGTTTTTCCACAAACATTTATTTAAGTACTTTTAATCTGGAGATCGTGGGCTTGATCTCCGGTTCGTACCACCGCACCGAGTTTTTCAAACAAAGTTTTAAACGAAATATTATATTTTTAACAGTAGAGGTAGCATTTCGGCGAAGGAAAGCATCGTAGAGGGTAATGGCGTAATCAACGAGATCTAGTTTTCCCGCGAGCTCAAAGGTCAGATGGTAATTTCACAGAGGGCGCAGTACGATCGGTGTGGATCGGTTCTCCATACAAACGTATTTATGCTCTCATTTTAAAACGCCATGCTAGAATAACATGAAAATTTGTATTCACAATGGGATCCGGCATATCTAGGTCGGATCATAGTTTCTGTTGCTAGAAATTGTAAAAGAAAAAAAATACAGCGGCTTTTTGAGTTTTTTACGGCTTGTATGAAAACCTTAATAGTCGCTGTATTTTTTCTCCATTCTAATTTCAAGCAACAGAAACTATGATCCGACCTAGATATGCCGGATCCCATTGTGTACACAAAGTTTCATGTTATTCTAGCTTGTCGTTTTAAAATGAGAGCATAAATACGTTTGTATGGAGAACCGAACGTACTGCGCAGTCTTAAGACTAGTGCATACGCCAAATCTTAAAAGGACGCTATGACGATGATGATTAAAAGAAAAATTGGGATCAGTTAGATTATCAAAAAATATGGCCACTTATTTTTTCTTTTGTCAATCAAACAAAAACTACAAAAATAAATAAAGCGCATCTAAGTTGGGGTTAGTGACGTCACGCCGTGCTAAAAAGTGTAGCACGGCGTTACGTCACGCGGAACTTTAACGGGATATTTATGTTCATATCATATCTTTGTTGTTTAACTGAAAGAAAAAATACGTGTTTAATATTTTTTCTTAATCTAACTGACTAATTATGTATATTTTATGACACTAGCCAATTGAATTTAGTATTAAGGTAATAGACGCCAGTGCCACAGAATAGAATAGTATAATATTATTACATCTAGTACGCACAGGCAATGAATATTATGTAACCATAATGCATCGCGATCGCAGGCGCACGAGATGCGAGCTTAAAAGTTACCGTTTTGTTAATCGGGCCGCGATTCTATTTTACTTAATTGCCGGAAGGGGATATCTCTAGTTCATCGCTCTTTTGTGTACCGGTTGTTCTGATTTTGAAATATACATGTAAATGGGGATATCTCAATGAAATACCGGTGACAGATTTTATAAATTGTTACAATATCTTATTGAAACGGCAAACCAGTACTTAACACTATCGTTAGTTTGTGCGGTAGACACGCTATATGTGTGTTTATTTAGTTCCTTCCAAATTCAAAATGCATTAATTTATCCAGTCGATTTAAAGCGCATTCAGGCGTTGCGCCGCGAAATACCTCAATTTAAAGGACGAAATAATTACCACACTTCCTTGCCAACTTATAATCAACTCTGTCCCTGTAGCATTAGCATCGATTATCACGTAGCTGCTTAATAAAAATAAAGCATGGTATGCACAATTGGCACCGTCTACGCGGAAGTGAGTAGTTGCCTTAACTGCTGGATGCGGGTTGGATATGCCCTATAGTAACAAAACGTCGTATGAACCATAGTTGTGCATTTGTGATGAGACGTTTTGAATGTAACATCGTTTCGTGGTTCGTGGCGGCCATTTTGAAATTATTTCTGTATGATCGATTATTGAAATTAATGAGTGTGGAGCTTTGTTTATTGTGGAATTTGTTTCTATAGTTGACTAAATAATTACGAAATTAATAGGTTCATACATTAATTATTTTTTTAATAAGTATATACTTATATATTCCCTTTAACTTGTTCTTATTTGATACTTTTTTACATACATCCTAGTTTTTGTAACGTGTTAGAAAGGAAAAAAGTATTTCTTATACAGAGTGATTCAGGAGACGTGAGCAGGACCAACACTGCATACATAGTAAATGGCAATGAATCGTTCACCATTGTATTTAAGTGAAACACCCATACCTTTTTCCTGTATTTTAATTTTTGTTAAATTAAAGTTTAATTCTCTACAATCATGGTTACCCTACAACAACTGGTTTATAAGGATTAAACCTCTAACTGTTATGACAGCACTTTGATTACGAAGGAAGTAAATTGTCACATTGAGTGAGATACGATATTTCAAAAGTAATCGGACTCAGATGACATTCAATTTGACACTTATCACTTGACTGAAGTATTCTGATTGTAGAGTGACCATGAATTTCGTAAATAATTTAAAACATTTTGTTTTCAACATCAAAGATAAATGAACTTTAATTTCACTAATAGTGTCACGAACCAGTAGCTTATGATCTACTGAATCCGTAGTGTTGATCTTGCTCACGTCTCCCGAATCACCCTGTATATCTTAAAACCATTTATTCTTCGTTACTGTAGGTATTTATAAATAGAACGCAGGAGAACATTATTTGTGTTTTGTAATCCTCCGTGCGATCATTAATATCATTATATTATTTTCTCAAACATGCAATGAAATATTGATGTTATGTTCCTTATAATAGGCTGCGAAGTGTGACGTTTCAGGTGCGGCTAGGACAAGAGGTCGTTAATGCAATTTCATACAAATGTTGCAGGCCTAGGCCGGCAAAGTCCTCTTTTTTAATTTCCATTCCACATAAATTTGTGGCAAAGGCATCATGACATTCTGCCACTATGCGTATTAAAAATAAAACTTTGATTTTTTTGTTGTTTATTTCATTGCATGTTTGAGAAAAGCACTATACATACCTCGGCAGGAAATATGGGGTTGCCCGCCTGAGACCTATCCGACCTCGCTTCGCTCGGCCGTCTATATGTCTTCGGCCGGCAACCCCTTTCGTCCCGGCCTCTGTAGTAATGTACTATTACATATAGACAAAATAGTCCTTGAAGGTTGACTTAAGACAATCAAAAAACCTACTCAAAGGTTAACTGGAAGAGATGCCTTAAAGGGATAAGTTTGACTTTGTACTTAACTTTTTCCTTTTGTAAATCTTATGTTGTGTTTTTGTACAATAAAGAGTTTTACTAAGTAGGTGCTATTAAAATCATATAATCACTAAACATAAATGTATTGATAAATAAATGTACACATTATATAGTTAATGTGTACATTTCCTATCAAGTGTTGCAATATTATGAGCAACTGTACCGGAAACCGGCTAAATATGCGTCAACCATTAATACACAACTTCCTGCACGTGTTCGCTTAAATTGGTCAAATTCGTCCTTTACTGTACTTTCGATTGTACAGTCAGACTGGATAACGATGTGTTGTCGATCCATCTAATTTTTACAATGTTTACATCATCATCATCGTTATCCCAGTACAGTTTCATCCTCAATGGCTGCCAGTGGTCGGCAACCTAATCCCAAAAATTGGCGTAGGCACTAGTTTTGATGGAAGTGACTGCCATCTGACCTTCCAATCCAAATGGGATGGGAAACAAGACTTTATTGCAATTAGGCTTGTCAAATTAGAGGACAACACGACTGTTAGGAGTTCTCAAGCCACCCGAAGACCTCTTACTTGGCTTAGCGACTGCTGTCATAGACTGCAGCGGGGATCAATAGCTTATCGTGCCTTAAAAAGCACGGGAGCGCTCAGTTAGTAACCACTCAAAGTGGTCATCCATCAAAGAGTGCTAATGTAATTATAATTACACAAATAATGCCTTGACCAGGATTCGAACCAGGGACCTCCGGCTTCGTAGGCAGGGTCACTAAGCCAAAGCGGTCGTAATCCTCAAAAAAAGGATAGGGAGCGCGCATGTGATTGCTTTGTAATCTTAAGCATCCATAGATTTAGTATAAAAATACTTTTCAAACTTCCAACTTCAAACATTTATTCGTGACAATATACACAAAACAGAAACAAATACAATTTAATCACAGACAAAAGAATAAAAAACAGTGTAGGTGTCACGAAATGAACCCTGCTCAGCATGTTGCTGGCTTAAGGCCAGCGCTGGTCTTCCGCAGAGTCCATTTGGTGAAGGCAAGGGGGTAACACGACAAACTGAAAACAAATAGACACATACAGAAAAGGACAAATATAAAACGGAAGCAATAAAAATAAAAAAGGATAAACAAGACAATAGGGCAATCTAAATAACTAGTACCTATATTAGTACATACTATACAAAGCAAAAAGTTAAAATAATAAAATCTATATCAGTATCTAATTAATCTTTCAATCTTTCAATAAATTTAAGTATTTACTTAAACTTCTAACTGTACTTATTGTAATACTGTTTCGTTGTTAATCGGCCTTTTCTGCCAAATCCGATTTGGTCATGCTCTGCCAAGGTCTAGGTTACACGCGGTTTTTGGTATGGTTTCATTTGGACTTGTTTTTGTCTTTGGCAAAGCCAGTTTCAATTTGGCGCATACATTACTATGACCGTATTCAATCAATCAAATGATACTGTTTTGTTTTTATTATTTGTTTAGATATTCACTATAACTCGAGTACTGAGCGGCTTCTAGTCCAGTTGCGTGTAATAATAAAAATAAGTCGCGTGTCGTAGTGCATGGCTGCAATGTTTTTTTTTTCATAGACACTACTACTTCGATCTTTTCAGGGACCTTTGACCATTCGACTTCATTTGTTCACTAAATGATATAACTCCTATTTAACCCTTGGGGATGTTATTGGGACAAATTAGAAGAAAGAAAGTTTAATCATGAAAAGATATTCAATACTCAATCATTTATTGCATTCCACAATGTTAACAAAACGCAAGCCGACATGATCATTTTCGCATTTATCAAACCCGGGACCTCCGGTTTCGTAGGCAAAATACCACTGTTCAGATTTGAATTGATTTTTAGTATGGCAACATTCTGTGCCCGCATTTTGACAGTTACTTAAAAATAATTGTCTACTCACTTTGGTTCAAAACTCCGCGCCAATTGCCGCGTAATTTAGAGCAGATCCCGTTAGTGGGCGGTTATTCCCACTGCAATCGTGTCGAAAGTCGCTTTAATACACCGGTGCCTGGAGGAATCAGGAAGATCTCACTGCAGCCGCGTACAATCAGGTGGCAGGTAACCTTTGGACGGCGGGTAAGTCTGTACAGTACGAGCCAGTCCCCAAGGGCCCTACACCTGACAAAGAAGCACAGCAGCATCCACAGGCAGAGGTGAGTGTCTTCTTGATTAAGCCTCAAGGCTCATCGTGGGTGTAAGTAATTAGCGGCATTAAACTCGTTTCGTAAAACTTCGCATACAGTCCATTCACAAACAACCACTACCAACTAAGCCAAAGCGGTCGTCAAACAAAATATCGAAAAGTTCATATTCTGAACCAACTATCTCTAAAATATTCCTTAAAATCCGAACAGACAAGTATGACGTGGCCGCAGACTTTTAAGAGTTATTTTTATTTGTTTCTGATTAACTGTATCACCTTGGTGGACAAGGTTGGAAACAGTCATTCACTTTGGGAAAGCTAAGGATTAATACGGTTACAAATTAAAGGAAAGAGGGATTTCTCAATGTAATTTGAGACGCTGGTGCCGTGAAAAGCAGCCTAAGTCTTCTAGGTAGATGTCGCTGTACGCCACGCTAATGCTTTGTCAGAGAGAACTAGTGAAGGATTTCGTGCCGAGCTTGATCGGTTCCGAAAAGCTCATTGGCTAGAGCGATTGGCTGCGTATGACGTATGACAGATGTCGCAGGTTCGAATCCTGCCCGGAGCACAATTTTTTTAAATTATAGATACCCTTTAATTTGAAATTTTGAATGTTCGTTAGCAGCGTTACTGGTTAACGTAAGATTAGTTTGATTAATAAAATAAAAAAAAAATGCGTTTATTTTCAGACAACTTGGTGGTCCATAGTTTCTTATTAAGCAAAGAGCCTTAATCTATGTTAGTGAAAGTATTCTAGTTGTAACAAATCAACAAATCAGACAATCCATCCTCATCTGATTCAGCGAGGCGAACGCGTACTAGGGCCATGCAAATCGTTGAACCTGCCGAGCACGGCGCTATCTGGCCTTCCCGCCACGACCTGCAGGAGACTGTTGGGGCTTCCCCTCACTCGCCGTAATAAAGAGGCGATTTAATTATGCATAAGCGCAAAAAATCGTCTGTATGCGCATCTGCAAACATGCCTGATGCAGTTGAAATTGGTAGAATGATTTAATGACTTAGAACTTGTATTTATTTATTTTTTTATTAAAAATGGGATTGCTCTTGGCCAGCATCTAGCCAGGAGGCAAAGATGAGGCCGACGATGCAGCGAGCTCACCCAGAAGATGCCTATTCACTCGTGCCTTAAAAAGGTCCAGGTTATATGAACTCGGAAATACAGACGCCGGCAGAGAATTCCAAACCTTAGAAGTGCGCATTATAAAAGAAGATGCAAAGCGCTTGGTTCGAATTAGAGGAATTTCGACCAGGTAGGGTAGGTAGCCAGCCGTACGTCTGGATGTCCGATGGAAGAAGGGGGAAGGCAGTATGAACTCATGGAGCTCCTGAGCACACTCACCGAAGTACAGTTTGCACAGTTTGTACAGTTTGTTTGTATTTCTGTTAATTATTAGGATACTGTGTGAGCATAGAGCCACACAAGTCAGACTGGTGACCTGGTTAACCAAAGTCGCGGGAGTCCGCTGTGGGTGGTGCAGGACCGGTCATTGAGGCACTCTTTAGGGGAGGCCCGTGTCCAGTGGCTGATATGATGGTGATGTCTGAATACTTTGCAGACTTTTTTATGCCGCTCGTAAAATTTTACGAGAATCGATTGAGAAATGCGACCTGTAGAGAAGAACAACCAAAAATCCGGTTATCAGGACATCCGGACATACGAAATCATTTTTGTCGAAGCTGAAGCCGTGTCCATGGTTTCACTCAGTCAACGAGACAAAGACGTTTGCCTTTCGCCTCACAATAAAGAATACATGGGGCGAGAAAAACCTAATTCTACATAACAACGATAACGAATACGAACAATACGGATTCCAAACTAAACAATTAACAATAAAAATAGAGCATAGTACTACTGGCCTTGGCAGCGAAGAACGGACAGACAATTTTATTGTTATTAGAGATTAGATCTCGGAACTGTAATAACTATGCAACAGTGTTCGTGATCGATTTATCGAATTGAATTGTGTTTTAAGAGTGTTAATGTCACTTTCCGGTTCGAAGGTGTTAAGACAATGGTAACTGACACAAGTTTTACAAGGAGATGTGGAATATTCGATATCTACGAGTATATTCAGTAACAGGTGCGTGTTAGATTTCGCCTCTTGACGATAATAAATGACTGCTTGTCATCATCATCCACCCAGTACTGTTGCGTCCTGAACGATACCTAGGGTCCTCTACCTATACCTAAGAATTGGCTTAGGCGTCGTATTCGTTAGGATTAGGAAAAGGAGGGGGAGGCCATCGCCCAGTAGTGAAAAAAGATTTTGTTTTACGATGACGGGGGACCGCTTCGCTCACGCTGCTAATCTTTAAAACTAGAACTTGTTGGGACCTAGTTTTCCTATGCCTTGATCTAGACCTTGTTGGGATTAAGGATTCCTCCTTAATCGCAGTAATGTCTAGTTTTCCCTCAACATCGGAAGGTCAGATGGCAGTCGCTTTCGTAAAACTAGAACATACGCCAAATCTTGGGTTCCTTAAGGGTGCAAATGAGAAAACGCTCGAACAACAATGAGGGTTCAATTTACTCTTTCACCTTTTTCTATCTTTCTTTTTTTTCTTTTCTTACCTTTTACTATTTACATACATATATGTATAAACTCACGCCTATATTTCCAAAAGGGGTAGGCAAATCACATGAAAAAAAAAACTGCCACTTTTAGCTATTGCAGGTTTATACGAGTAGATGGAGAAAATGTATTGTGATGTTGCAGTGACAGGTTGATAGCCCATCGCCCACACCATCACCACGACCACCATATCAGCCAAAGGACGTCCACTGCGGGACATAGGCCTCCCCCAAATTAAAGGGGGGTATATGCAATAATCGCCACGCTTGGCATGCGGGTTGGCGTTCGCAGTATCTCCACCGCGCTCCTGGGATGCTGCTGCCCATCCCCCGGTGATCGCCCACACACCCAGCCTATACTATTTTCTTTTAATTTTTCTTTTATTCTTGGCCTCATCTTGGCCCCGAACGCTGACTCGAGCGCTATCCAACAGGAAGAAGTAACTGGCCCCATAGGAGGCCGAACTTAAAGTACATTATATTTAAAAATGACGATTCGATGGATCAGAAACAATGTTTAAAGACACTTACGTTAGAATCTTCCCAGCTTCAGGGTTTCTGTAGATGTCACATTTATGCAGCGGCCTAGTTTCATCTCCAGGAATGAACTGACCAGTTCTCTCGCAGAGTGCTCTGTGGATCTGGAACTGGAGAACTGTGCTGACGAAGTATCTGTGGGCAAAGACAAAACCAAGTTAGGATTTTTGTATCACGTCGGCCACTTGGGCCTAACGCTGATGCACACCAGCGTTAGGCCCTATCTGATGGTAAGCGGACATCGGATCGTATGGACGCTTGCAACTCCAGGGGTGTTACATGTGTATTATTAATTCAAAACATTATGGTAATTGCATATATTTCTTTACACCACACCTTGCCAAAAAGCGCGTTTTTCCGGACGCGCAGCGTGCACCCGCTTTTTGGCCAAGTGGTGACGTAAAATTGTGTACAAAATACGGGTCGTAAAACAGCAAGCCCTCTCTCGCATATTTATGACCCTCGCCTGTGGCTCGGGCCTCAAACATCTGCGATATCGGCCTTTCTTTGTTTTACTACCCTTGTATCGTAAATAGCTTTTTTAGGGTTCCGTAACCAAATAACGAAAACGGAACCTTTATAGTTTCGTTACGTCTGTCCATCCGTCCGTCCGTATGACACAGTCGATTTACTCGGATACTAAAAAAACTACAATTATGAAATTTGGTAGAAAAATGTATTCTATGAATTATGAAAGAATATTAAAATGTAACCGGGGATAGGCCTTTAAAAATGATATAGAGATTTCAAGAAAAGTTCTATTTAAGTTAACCGTTGGCGAGATATTATCTGTCAAAATCATAAAAAGTGTCCCCCCCCTCTCTAATTTCCAAACTATGAAGTATATGTACATATAAATACTTTCAAGGAGTTTTGGTTTGAACCAGGGCTCGGAAACCGGTATTCTGTCCATACAAAAATACCGGTATTTTTATAGTTCTTATCGTTCTTTCGTCTACTATTTCATGTTTAAGGCAATCTAACAATATGAAGTAATAACCCAAATACATTATTGAGTCCTACATAAAGAGCATAAACTAATTAAAAATATTTGGCTATTTCAGGATTTTGAGATTAACCGGTTCCGAGCCCTGGTTTGAACAAGATAGGTTTAGCGGTTTTTGAGCAATCGCTGAAAAACTGTCTTGCCCAAACAAAAGGACGTAAGTACTGACGGTACTTCCTTATGAAAATACGCCCTTTTTTGATTCAATGTACTGAATAGTAGTTTTAAATATGGACTAGTAGGTGTTGGTAGGAACCGTTCTATGTGCGTGATCGGACACGCACTTGACCGTTTCTTTTTACTTGAAGCTGTCCCTTAATGTAATTTGTTTACATTTATTGTATTCTTAGAATAAATATGATACACTTGCAGAATAAAGTTAATTTATTTACATTACATATGGTGCTACTTTAACGCAGGAGTGCGGTAATCAGCAGATTACGTGCATATGTCGAAACTTTAAAGAGCCATATGTACGTACTGTAAAACGTTGTACGATACACGTGCGAACAGGTAATTCGCAACTCGTGTCGATTTAAAACACTCCCTTCGGTCGTGTTTCAATTTATCACCACTCGTTGCGAATTTCCTGTTCTTTGCACTTGTATCGTAATGTACTATTCTAGTTGTGTTGTGATACATCGGTTTTGTTCAAAAGTTACTTATGTACAAGTACTAGTAATTATTCAGAGCTCCTAGTTCATCGTTCTAAATATCAACGAAGCATAGCATCCATAACTATGCTAATCATTCAATCGGACACTCGATCATCAATCAGTCATTCATGAATTACCTCACGACCGGTAAGAGTGGTGAATTATTTTATCGTAAGTTATTTGGTAACTGCGTGTAATAGGACGCATCGGGTGTCAGTGAGAGCGGCAATATCTATAACGATAACACTTTATTTATAGTGTGAGTCTTCCATTTGAACATATATTTTAAGGGTTGAAAGTATAAGTTATAATATACGGTACTATATGTACTATCCTACTATACAGGGTGGAATTTTTTTATGGGCCCTGGAGGGGAACTACTTTAAAACGTTGAGAGAGCTCAATTTACTGGAAGGAAACAGTATTTTATTTCTTCTGAGTAATAAAACTGTATTCACAGATTTTTGCAAAAAACACCTTTTTTTTAATTCTAATTGTAGTCAATTTCTTTTTTCTTATTGTATCCTAGACTAGGTCGGTCTCTAAGAAGTTTTTGTTCCTTGATAGAAATAAGGTCGATTAGCATCAATTCGTATCAAATTTTTACAAAATAATGGCTTTGTTTTCCTGAAAATTTCCACCCAGGATATACTGTATTATTACGAGTAATTAATATTATAAATGCGAAAGTGACTCTGTCTGTTACCTCTTCACGGTTAAACTACAGAACGGATTTCGACACAGAGACTGAGTAGTTAAATATCATAATCGCCACGCTTGGCATGCGGATTGGCGATCGCAGTATCTCGAACAACGCACGCCAAGGATGCTGCTGCCCATCCCGCGGTCGTCTTGGTCGTACTACTGTGGGTTGCGCCCAACTGAAACCTACTCGTACAAACCTCATTTTATAAACCAACAAATTCTTACATTTACTTGCCTATATATTTTAGAAATTGCATTATTTGTAAAATTGAATCCTGAACAATATCAACATTTCTCAAGTTACATACTTCGTAACCAATTGGTAGCTGCCCCATCAAAAACGAGGCATTTCACGAAAAATTTACTAGGTATGGCCCCAAAAATTTTCAACAAACTACCTAATGCCATTCGAGATAAAGATAGCATTACGGACTTTAAAAAAACTTTGAATATTTTTTTAATACAAAAGGTTTATTATTCGGTAGATGAATATTTAAACATGACTAATGACTATAATGTAATGTTATGATATTTAATAGTTAAGCATATTTATATAACTCATGTAGTGCAAATGTTAGACTAAGAAACCCTTTGTACGCCGTAAGGTAGAACATAGCTGAACATTATCAATGTATTTTGAACATCCTGTATACCTGATTCTCTGAAAGATATTACGATTATGATTATGACTACTCAGAAAGGAAGTAGGATAGTTTTTTTCTCCTAAATCATTCCTTAACGGGTTGAAAACCGGGGTGGAAGTTTTTGTAGTTTGATTATTAAGCCTGTGCCAAAAAAAAAATTGCATTTTTTCTCCTATGATGATAGCGAGTTGACCCGGATATGTCCTTAAAGTACGACCAAGACGAACGGGGGATGGGCAGCAGCATCCTTGGCGTGCGTTGTCCGAGATGCTGCGATCGCCAATCCGTATGCCAAGCGTGGCGATTATGACATTTAACCCCCATGAAATTGGGGGAGGTATATATCCTGCAGTGGACGTCCTTCGGCTGATATGGAGGTGGTGGATAACAAGTTCCACATGGACAAAGTCGCTGGCAAAAGCTAGTATCATACATTTTGTAAAAATATATTATATTTTTCTTTGTGTGTCGTCACATCCCCTACGCCTTTTTATTTATTATTATTATCTTATCTATACTAATATTATAAAGCTGAAGAGTTCGTTTGTTTGTTTGAACGCGCTTATCTCAGGAACTATCAGTTCGAATTGAAAAATTATTTTTGTGTTGGATAGTCCATTTATCGAGGAAGGCTTTAGGCTATATAACATCACGCTGCGACCAATAGAAGCGAAGACGCGGACAAAGTCGCGGGAAACAGCTAGTTATAAATAAAATATAGTTATCTCAAACCCGCTACAAGTGAGCACGAACCCACACTAACGCGTTGCGATCTCACGGTGCGCTGGACGGCTAGCATAACTTGGCGCGCGAGCTATCTCACGCGCGAGATAGACTATCCGCCTCTTTCCAATTGGTATACACAGAAAGAGACGGATTGTCTATCTCGCGCGTGAGATAGCTCTCGCGCCAAATTGTGCTAGCCGTGCTGATTTATAGCGGCGGGTGTAATATTATCATGCCGGATTTCTGTTGCAGCCCGTGTCGTACCCAAACTGTTATTAAATGTGACGTATCCTGCTTATTTAACGTAACTAGAACAACACATACATATATATATACTCACGCCTATATTCCCAAAAGGGGTAGGCAGGGCAAATGAAAAATAATTTTAAGTGCCACTTTTAGCTATTACAGGTTTATAGATGGAGAAAATTTGAAATTACAGTGATAGGTTGCTAGCCCATCCCCTACAACACACTTTAACCTGGTTCCCATAGACGACTCTTACGATACCCAAGCCAAGGGAAGAAAGGCGGTGGTTCTATTTTATCCGGGCACCACGCGGACCGGGTTTATCTATAATCTAGGAGAATAAGGTTGTTTTGTGACCCTACCTACGAAACCAATCGTCCTGGGTTTGAATCCCAGTGAGGGTATATATTAGTGTGATGTGCACGAAGACTTGTTCATAAGTCATGGATGGTTATACAGGGAGGAACAATACCATGGACTTTTCCGAATAATAAAATACTTATTTCGTACTTTAAATGACATATGAAATGACTTTGACATATGAAATGACAAATTCAATACATTGTTTGTTTACATTTTTTACGTACTGTAAAGCCTCGCTTGTACTGCTGAGGTACTGTTAGGGGATCTTAGGGGTTGTAGCTGTAATGAAATACTTTACGACTTTATAATTCACTATTGTATTTCAAAATACAATTACAATGATACAGTTAAATAACACGTGTGACTCCAATCGAGTGCAGATGAGGAATCCTTCAGAAAAACCAACTGTTTTCCAAGGAATGCTGCTTGACAGGCATTCCAGAACATATTCAAAATATGTAGAATTGTATACATTATGGTACTAGTTCCACATGGCCAGTCTCATAATGTATCAACATCTACAGTACTATACAATCGACTTGTAATCATAAGAAACTTGTGCTAGAAAGAAAAAAATAATCATTATAATAGTGCCTGTTAATATTAGTAACAACCCTATTGTTTCAACATTACTATTTAATTATTTATAATTTTGAAGTGACATATGTCACTAGGCTTCTTATAAGATAGGGTTGAAACATTCTGTTTTTTTAAATTGATGTTTACGAGTAAAAAGTTGTAACTCGAAAACGGGTACGAATATTTACTGTTTATTTGGCAAAAGTATAGTAGTACCTAGGCTAACCTATTCCCTGTTGACAGGAAAGCCCATCGTTCTGTTCCACCCAGTATACATATTTAAGTATATCTATTAAATATATCGTCGTCTAGTACCCATAACACAAACCTTATTGAGCTTACTATGGGACTAGTTCGATTTGTGCAAAAAAAAGGTACCCAATATTAAAAAATAAATAAATAATTAACTACCTATAAAAGCACAATTTTTTAAAATATGATCACCTTTTGTAATCGGTGCCGAATTTACTTCTTCGTCAGAAAGGTATTGTGGTCATCGTACATACATTTATTTTGTACATATGTATATTTGTATATCGTTCATATTTATACCATATTTTACAACATGAGAACTTAAAAACGTTGAACAACCCCCAAAATTTTATTCCAAAGTTCAATATCTCAAAAACGGCTGTACCGATTTTGATAAGGCATGTCTAAGTACCATCGCTGGAAAAAACTGATTCAAAATTTAAAAAAAAACCGGCCAAGTACGAGTCGGACTCGCGCTCCGAGGGTTCCGTAAAATTATTTTTATTATATGATATAACAAAAAAAAACGGTTTCGGAATATTTCCTTTATCTGTGCTATTAGACGTTGCTTTGTACCAAATACTCTAAAGGTTTTGATTCCCTCGCGAGTGTCGAAAATTTGCGGCTTAAACGGCTGTATCTTTTACTTGCGTTGGCTTCTAAGTTTGATTTTTTCACAGCTCCAAGGGACAGTAGGAGTCCAGGACCTGAGTATTTGATATAAATTCCAGCTTGATACCTCCACGCGTTCCTGAGAAAAACGGTCTTGACAGACAGAGAGACGGACGGACGCGCGGACAGCAAAGCGATCCTATAAGGGTTCCGTTTTTTCCTTTCGAGGTACGGAACCAGGGCTCGGAACCGGTTAATCTCAAAATCCTGAAATAGCCAAATATTTTTAATTAGTTTATGCTCTTTTTGTAGGACTCAATAATGTATTTGGGTTATTACTTCATATTGTTAGATTGCCTGATTAAACATGAAATAGTAGACCAAAGAACGATAAGAACTAAAAAAATACCGGTATTTTTGTATGGACAGAATACCGGTTTCCGAGCCCTGTACGGAACCCTAAAAACCGTATTCAAATCGAACGCAACAGATACACAGATACATAATTTCCAAACGAAAATGAAAAATGGACCCGGGTATGTCCTAAAACTAAGACCAAGACCACCGGGGAATGGGCAGCAGCATTCCTAGAGTGCGGTGGAGATACTGCGATCGCCAACCCGCATGCCAAGCGTGGCGATTATGGCATTTACCCCCCATGAAATTGGGGGAGGCCTATGTCCAGCAGTGGACGTCCTAGGGCTGATATGGTGGTGGTGGAAGCTGTTGATCTCAGCTGCTCTCTATAACAGCAGTCGTTAAGCCAAGCTAGTGGCTTTCAGGCTACTTGAGAACTTCTAACAGTCAAGCTAGTGGCTTTCAGGCTACTTGAGAACTTCTAACAGTCAAGCTAGTGGCTTTCAGGCTACTTGAGAACTTCTAACAGTCAAGCTAGTGGCTTTCAGGCTACTTGAGAACTTCTAACAGTCAAGCTAGTGGCTTTCAGGCTACTTGAGAACTTCTAACAGTCAAGTTGCGCACTCACTTGACAAGCCTAATTCCAATAAGGTCTAGTTTTCTCGTGGAACGAAAGGTCAGATGGCACTCGCAGAATGCTCGGGATTAGGCAGCGGACCCCGAGCATCCTGCAAGAGGCAACTGTACGCCGTACCGTACTCGTCACCCTATCATGTTTACACCAGTAGCTTGACGATCCTGTCACCGTCCGGTGGTGTCAGCTGCGTTCGGGTGAATGACCCTGGTCATGTGCGAGAGCCGAGTATAGCTGAAGTCGCAACAGAAACAGGCCTGCAGCTTTCAGCTTTGTAAATCAGGTCACTGATGCCGACACATTGTGTGAGTGGCCCTACCATATGGTTCTGGACTTCTTTTTCTGTACTTACTCCGTGAAAGTCAGACCAATGTGCGTGACGTGAATGCCAGTGAGGGATCTAGTCAGCCTAACCCCCACGAGACGCGCAGGATCCACCTGGTGTCACCACAGGCTTGAGTCAATTGTGTGGCAACAACTTCGCATTCCAGGATGGCGTGTGGAGTTATTTCATCGGCCTGTGCTTGCAGCTTTGTAAATCGGGCCACTGATGCCAAATGCCAACACATTGCCTGAGTGGCCCAATCATATGGTTGGCTTTGCCCGCACTTAATCCGTGAAAGTCGGACTAATGTGCATGACGTGAATGCCAGTTAGGGATCTAGCCAGCCTAATTCAAACCAAGAAGTGCAGGATCCTCCTGGTGTCACCACAGGCTTCGCGGAGTGACCTCGGTGCGTTGAGGATTTGAGTCCATTGTGAAGCAACACCTTTGCATTCCAGGATGACGTGGAAAGCTATATAATCGACCTGTACTTGCAGCTTTGTAAATCGGCCTACTGATGCCAACATATTGCGTGAGTGGCCTAACCATATAAGATGGATACAACTAGACCGCTTGAATTAGACTTACAGATTTCATTCAGTAAGGAAATCCCGTCTGTCAATGAGGATTGCGTGTCTAATCGTATACGTATTAAGGCTTTGAGTGAAATAAGCTGCGAAATTACGTAATGCAATAAAATAAGTGCAACTGGTGACACCTGTAGGTGAGAACGATGGTCGCGTACGCTACGGTGTCAGAGGGATTTACTCCCTCAGACGCTACAGTTGTGGAATGACCACTGCCGAGGTTTTCCCGAGTGCCAACAGGGCATCTTCAAGAAAGGAGTGTATACATTTTTAAATGGTGGGCACGTGATATCCCTGGAGTTGCAGGCGTCTTTAGGCTGCTGTAACAAGTTTACTATGAGACGGGCCGTAAGCGTGTTTGCCACGTGGTATAAAAATATAAAACTATACTCAGCTGTATATCTGTGCAATTATTGAACAGGCAGTCCAAGTAATCTACCTAGGTTTATTCCTATGAAAATATATTAAAGAGTAATTTTACGTTCGAATCCTGTGCAACTGTGCACATGAAATAATAATGTATGTTAGGAAGAATTTGTGCAATTTCCCAACGAACGCTGATAAACCATTAGCCACCAGAAACACTGGGAAACTGAAAATAACCTTCTATAGACTAGTAAAGGCGAAAAAGTCGTTCTTGGGAAATTGTATTAAATTCTACAATAAAATTCCAAAACACATTACTGAACTTAGCAATTCTAAATTCAAATCTGTAGTAAAACAAACACTTATTTCAAAAGCATACTATAAGGTAAACGATTACATCATGGACAGGGATGTTTGGCAGTGATAGTGTCCTGCACGGCTAATCTATCGCGAAAATAGGTTTTCTACTGTAGCTTGTTATTTTTGTAGTAACTGAGACTGTAATTTTATATTTAACTATACAATGTATATTGTTTTGAAAAAATTACACCTCACCGAGTTTCTTACGCCGGCTCTTCTCGTGGCAGAGGTTATTTTTCCGAACCGGTGGTAGTTTATTGACGTTCATAGGTGCATGTAATATGCCCAATTTGAAGAATAAACTTCTTTTACTTTTACTTTTTTTTTACATGTTAACTGTTCAGCGGATCAAGGTATATTTTTTAAATTCATATTTTATGGCTGTTTCTGACATAGTCCTTGCCCGAATCTGATGCAATGCAAGACGGTCAGATGTAATCATTGAGTAACACTTACTATACCTGCTTTTATTCACAACTCACAAGCAACCTCTTCATCATACTTGCGTTATCCCAGTACAGTTGTATCGTGAAGGACCTTATCCCAAGGATTGGCGTAGGCCAGGGGTCGGCAAACCGCGGCTCGCGAGCCGCATGTGGCTCTTTAAAGGGCCAGGTGCGGCTCTTCCAGGTCTCTTCAAAAATATAGTGAAAAATCTAAAACAGATATTTTTGGCTCTCTGAGGTTCCCTAAATATGGTATTTTTACTGAATTTGGCTCTTTGGTCAAAAAGTTTGCTGACCCCTGGCATAGGCAATAGTCTTTACGGAAGCGATTGCCATCTGACCTTCCAACCTATGGGGAAACTAGACCTTATTGGTATTAGGCTTGTGAAGTGAGAGGGTAACTTGACTGTTAGAAGTTCTCAAGCCGCTGGAAGACCTGTAACCTGGCTTAACGACTACTGTCATAGACAGCGGCCGGGATCAACGCGGCTAAACGTATTCTTCGTATCTTCACGTTCTTCGTATGGGAGTGCTCAATTAGTAACCACTTAAAGCGGTCACCCATCCAAGAGTTGACCCCAGCCGACGTCGCTTAACCCCGGCGCCGCTGGGCCACGAACGCACCTACTCACAACGCAATCTAAGGAAGCGAAAACGAAACTTAACTATTCTAAAAACAGTACAAACGAGAGTTAAAGTCGCGTGGAGAAGGTATGGTTAGGTGAGAATAAATTTAACTGATGATCTTGAAATTTTTTACTAATATTGATGAACAAAGTCTATAGCATACTTTGTATTTTTTTATCTTTTTTTTTATTAAAAATGGGATTGCTCTTGGCCAGCATCTAGCCAGGGGGCAAAGATGAGGCCGACGATGAAGCGAGCTCACCCAGAAGATGCCTATTCACTCGTGCCTTAAAAAGGTCCAGGTTATATGAACTCGGAAATACAGACGCCGGCAGAGAATTCCAAACCTTAGAAGTGCGCATTATAAAAGAAGATGCAAAGCGCTTGGTTCGAATTAGAGGAATTTTGACCAGGTAAGGATGGTAGCCAGCCGTACGTCTGGATGTCCGATGGAAGAAGGGGGAAGGCGGTATGAGCTCATGGAGCTCCTGAGCACACTCACCGAACTACAGCTTGTAGAAGACGCACAGACATTTTATCTAACATAATAATGTATTAAAACGGGTATAAATGCAGTTCCTCTCTGAGAAACAACGTTACTTAGTTTATCAAAATAACGAAAAAGATTACGGACTCTTAAACATTGTTAATACGAGTAACATAGCTAATTATCCCCGTCCTCTCCAAACGGTAGACTTGAAGTAATAGTAATAGTAACATACAGCCGTCATCCTAACTAATCATTAAATCTACCGATTACTGATTAAGTATCCTAATCAGGTTCTTAATTAAGATCTTAGACTGTAAAGCGTTATAATTTATAAATAACAAGATTGTGCAATAAATTGATTATACCAGTTAACACCAGTTTAGTTATTTGTCACACCTTTGCACAGCTATGATATAATTTTATATTACGTTAGTTTGTCCTTCACAAGTAACCTGTCATTACAATATATGTTTCAATCGTTTAAGAGTGCGCAGTACGTTCGGTTCTCCATACAAACGTATTTATGCTCTCATTTTAAAACGCCATGCTAGAATAACGTGAAACTTTGTTTACACAATGAGATCCGGCATATCTAGGTCGGAAATTAGTTTCTGTTGCTTGAAATTATAATGGAGAAAAAATACAACGATTATTAAGATTTTCATACAAGCCGTAAAAAACTCAAAACAATGCTGTATTTTTTTTCTTTTACAATTTCTAGCAACAGAAACTAATTTCCGACCTAGGTATGTCGGATCCCATTGTGTATACAAAGTTTCATGTTATTCTAGCATGGCGTTTTAAAATGAGAGCGTAAATACGTTTGTATGGGGAACCGAGCGTACTGCGCCCTCTTAAGTCTTTAATATGGTAGATGACAACAATAAAAATATAACCTACTTATGTAAGTATCTTATCAGCCGATGGACGTCCACTGCTGGACATAGGCTTCCCCAAAAGAGTGCCACGGTGACCGATCCTGCGGCGCCCGTATCCAGCGGACTCCCGCCGCCTTTCCATTGGCTGATATGATGATGATGATGATGATGATGATGATGATGATGTAAGTTTACTTGATACGAGTGATACCAATATACAAAGCTCACAAAAATATACGTAAAATATCACGTTTTCAATTTTGTTTGCTATATTAAAGACACATATTATACATCATCATATATATTTATTTTTTTAATTAAAAATGGGATTGCTCTTGGCCAGCATCTAGTCAGGGGTCAAAGATGAGGCCGACGATGAAGCGAGCTCACCTAGAAGATACCTATTCACTCGTGCCTTAAAAAGATCTAGGTTATATGAACTCGATCATCATCATGTCAGCCGAAGGACGTCCACTGCTGGACATAGGCCTCCCCCAAAGACTTCCACAATGACCGGTCCTGCGCTAACCGCAACCAGTAAAGATTAAATAAATTTCGGGCTTATTTTGTGTAGTTTACTACACAAAATAAGCCCGTGGTATCTTATTGGAAGCGTCTCACCGAGTAGTTGATGGATGACTGTGGAAAAAGAGGTGCTGTTGGCAATAAAAGTTATATATATACCTAGGACAGAATGTCCAGTAGGTCGAACTTCGGGAAAGAGGTTAATCGTCGAATCCGACTCGGCTGGGCAGCGTTCGGGAAGCTAGGGCACATCTTTTCGCCCAATATTCTGCAGTGTCTCAAGACTAAAGTCTTCGACCAGTGTGTTTTGCTAGTAATTGCATATGGCACTGAGACGTGGTCGCTTACTATGGGCCTATGTCCAGCAGTGGACAGCATGACAGAGTGTAAGGTATCTGAAGACAATGTCAAAGAAAGAGCGAATTGGAGATTAAAAATAAGGAAAGCTGACCCCATCACTATAAGGGATAGATAGATTATAATAGATAGTGTAAGAGAGCGAGACAGAGAGATGTATGAAAATCTAAATTCTACAGGACCATCCACACCCAATACTCATTAAAATTTGACCGCAACCACATTCCAAAGTCTAAAAAGGTGTCCTCAGCTTCCTAAATTGCGAAAAATACCTTCCCGATGAATAGGAAATGAGGAACACACACCTTATAGAACAACCAGTTTAAAAAAGCTCGTGTCAAGCAAACATGAGTATTAAAATAAAGTCATTAAATTAAATGTTCCCGGTAAGGTTATTGTGGTACAACTTAAACAGTGGATGCATTTGAATGTAAGTTGGTTTGTATACGTAACTTACGTGTTGAGAATTTTAACTACAGCACTTTGATTTGAATTTAGGTTACTTTTGGCAAATAAACATGTAGTTAAAAGGAAAGATACAAAACGTTCGAGATTTACAACACGATCAGTTTCATAGGGGATCCTGTCACTTGACCTACTAACTTGCCGTAATGTTTCATTAGACCATTTAGACCTAATGATTTATTCTTCCAAACAATAAACTTTTCGGGTTTTGTTATGACATAGGAGGTAAACGAGCAGACGAATCGCCTGATGGTAAGCGATTAGCGCCGCCCGTGGACTCTCGCAACATCAGAAGAAGAAGAAGAAGAAGAAGAAGAAAAATATTTATTCGTGACCAAAAATAATTAGTATACAATAAAAAAATAAAATAAAAATCGTAATTCGTCACGAAAGGGTCTCGCCTCAGCATAAATGCCGACTCAGGGAGCCGGCGCTGATCTTCCGGCGAGACCTAAGTAAGAGCGTGTTCACATTATATCGGTGTCGGATTCTACACCGACATCGATCGGATAATGTGAACACGGTCGGAAAGTGACGGTGTTTCTAGTATGCTCCGCCTAAAATTGAACGCAACCAAAAAAAATAAGAAAAGCGACGGACCAGAGGGGTTGTAAGTGCGTTGCTGGCCTTTAAGATGGGAGTAACGCTCTTTTCTTGAAGGTATTCTTTGAATATGATCACATAGAAGTCATTAGGTTAGGTTAGTTCGGTTTTGCAATAATCGTACAAAATTTACTATTTATGAAAAAAATGTATTAGGTCTAATGAAACATTAAGTCAAATGAAGAATTTAAGGCTAACGTGGTTAGGTCTAACAAGAGAGACCCGTTTGATAGATATGAAGCAGCCCAACTGGGGAGGCACTTCCGTCTTACCAAAGACTAAGGCTGGGTTGCACCGACATACGATCACAGACTGATCAACGTTAAATATGGCGCCGGCAGCTGTCATCCCATAGAAACTTGTCAAACTTTCCATACATTCAAATTTTAACGAACACAGCTTACGATTACAGACGGTTTGGTGCAACCCAGCCTTAGTCATAATAACAATGCGGCTTGCTTCGGAGATATAAGTTGTCGTGTTCCTGCTCTACTAGATGTGTGTTGGTAACGCTATAAATACCTAAAGTTGCCTAAAGTAAGTCCCAATGAGAATTAGATAAACAATTGCATGGGAGAAAAAGAACTAGATATTTATTTATGAACCGTGAGATCTTCGAGATGACAGTACGGTTGCCAGTTTTTTGCACTTTAAGCATCACCCAGGGGTCACGTGTAGGGTAACGATGGGTACTCCCTACGGACGTGGTGCAACTTCGACCCCCCTTTGTCAAGTGTGTGAGCAAGTTGACTGTAAGAAGTTTTCAAGCCGATCGAAGGCTTCTACCTTCTTTTCCTTTCGTGTCGAGGTTCCTTAACTAAGAGATGCCCAATGGCCAGCAATGTAGACAGCTTTGGCCGTCGCGTCTCTCAGGTCGTGTTCCGAGCAGGCTTCTAACTAAGATACCTACTAATAAAAACTTATCAGACAATGATGAAGTAGTTTTTGCTTTACAATGTACCATGAGCCAGTTATATTATTTTCTACGGGTGACGAATCTTAACATTTCCAAACAAGCACCAATACAAGCTAATACAGTGTCAGCGAGTGTTAATAACAGTGCAATTGTTAATAGTCGTAATTATTACAATCGGCGACATTCTCGGCCGATCCGGCCCTGAGACCCTTTCTAGTTTATGGGGTACTCGTGCATTTGGTGCTCTATATAAAGTACCTGCTGCCATACCTATTCATAGCTTGGAAGATGTATAGCAGAGAATGGCTAATAAACAGAGTTATCTTCTTAGGGTAGACTTATTAAAAATGTCACATAAGCAATATAAAACATATTTACACAAATTCAAGACAAATTGTTAGATTGTTACATTATTCTCCATTTAAAATTCGTCAGCCTTTCTTACAAAACTTTGCATGCAGTTTGTTAATTAATTTAAGATTTACGATCTTCTATCATCTTGGTGCTTGATTTTACTATCTTTAATAGAACCAAAAATTAGTTTGTAAACTACTTAGTTTAAGATTTATGTAAGCAGTTACTTCTTTGCATGTTGTGTTTGCCTGTTATTGGGTGGATACTCGGGCAATTTGTTTTACTGTCATGTTTATGAATAAGTTTTAATATGTATTACACCTGTTGGCAAACCTAAATA
Source organism: Notocelia uddmanniana (assembly GCA_905163555.1). NCBI lineage: Eukaryota > Metazoa > Arthropoda > Insecta > Lepidoptera > Tortricidae > Notocelia > Notocelia uddmanniana. Next base: position 2,661,492 of record LR991059.1, read on the forward strand.
AATAAATAAATAAATCTTTGGCTTTGTTTACCGGCCAAGTGCGAGTCGGACTCGCGCACGAAGAGTTCCGTACTATATTATCTATAAAATATTAGATGATGAAACACTATTGTAACCTTTTATAATTTAATTTAAATAATATATTTTTTTATCAGTAATAAGAACGATCAATAATATCAAGTAGAATTTTGGTCAAGTGCGAGTCGGAGTTTAGTTTTCCATACATTTTGAGACCTAGTGCCTGATGAACACAACGAACAACTTTTTAAAAGTTTTGTTTTGTAAGGGAGCTCCCTTAAATATTTATTTTATTTTGCTTTTAGTATTTGCTGTTATAGCGGCAACAGAAATACATCATCTGTCAAAATTTCAACCGTCTAACTGTCACGGTTCATGAGATTTAGCCTGACAGAGAGATACAAACTGTAACTGTCACGGTTCATGAGATACAACCTGGTGACAGATGGATAGACAGACACACAGACGGACGAATAGCGGAGTCTTAGTAATAGGGTCCCGTTTTACCCTTTGGGTACTAGGGTTCCCCTAGAAACCGGTCAAGTACGAGTGACAACTGCCACGTGATCCACCACCACCCGAATTTGGTCACTTAAGTGGCGAAGCGCATTTTTGGGAGAAAACGACTGACTGTCAAGTTTGTTTCGGCGTTTGTTCTCGGCAGTGGTCTTCTTTTCCAGAAACGCTAGTAGATTATGACTAGTAAAACTGCCATTGCGACCAACTTGCAGCATGAAGTCCACTACAGGGCTCGGAAACCGGTATTCTGTCCATACAAAAATACCGGTATTTTTTTAGTTCATATCGTTCTTTCGTCTACTATTTCATGTTTAATCAAATAATCAGGCAATCTAACAATATGAAGTAATAACCCAAATACATTATTGAGTCCTACATAAAGAGCATAAACTAATTAAAAATATTCGGCTATTTCACGATTTTGAAATTAACCGGTTCCGAGCCCTGGTCCACTAATTTCATGTAAATTGCGAATCTGGCTATTTGGGAAACAATATCAGGCCGTATGCGCATCAGGTCATCTGCGTTTCTCGGAATTTGTGAATTACTTTGCTTTTCTGGTAAAGTCACTGAATGAAAGGTGTTCTAGGAACTCTATTTTAATGCCGTTAAGGTCGAAAAGTTACGACCCTCTTCATTCCGCGACTATACTTTGCGTCTGAACAAGCTAACTCATACAAAAAGCTGCCAATAAAGAACTATCCACTTCAAAAAAATCGTAGGTAGTACTTCTTCTTAATGACCTTTCCATGTATACAAATGATTCCCGCTTAAAGACGGGTCTGCGCCTGCGCAGTTACGTGACGAGTGAAAAGCATTAAAAAAGCGATTAAGCCAGTTCGCGCCGTTTGGAATGCTCGCTGTGCGTCTTTAACGCCGAATAAGTCATTTTACTTGATATGCGTGACGGTTGGAAAGAGTTTTAGAGCATACGACATTGGAAACATGTTTATTTATTTTTGAACTGGATACGGAGCTGCTACCGTGAAACAAAAACGAACGAAGTTATATATCCGTCTCTGTCGCTAGAATATGCAAGTGCGACAGAGGGAGAGGTACACTAACTTCGATCGTTTTCACGTTCATCGCCGTCATCGTTCATCGTTATCACGTTCCGCTATTCCGAAGGACTGCAGTATAGGGTTCTTCAAGAACGGAGTGAATAGAAAACATTTTTAAAAGGTCGACAACGCACACGTGATTCTCCTGGATTTGCAGGCGTCCTTATGCTGCGGTGACCGCTTACAATCCTACCGGCCGTACGCTTGTTTCCCACCGACGTGGTATAAATTAAAAACACATAACTAATCGTATCGCAATCGTCCCGTGAACGTGTCGTACGCTACAAAAGTCGCGTCGTATCCCGTTTTAATGTAGGCCGGTTTCCCCACACAGCGTTAAGTAACGTTTAATCGAAGAAACATCGACGGAGGTCAAGTTTCAAAAGATGATGGCCAGTTACAAAACCGATATTAATAAGATCAATGTATTCTAACTTCTTTTATACAGACTTCAATAAAGTAATGTAAAAGTTTGCACCTTATTCCCTTGCAATACGGAGAAAAGTGTTTGGATTCAATCGTTGATTGACTCTCACAACAACTGTTCAAAGGAATATGCGGTAACAATAGTTCGTTATTGTTTGTAAATAAACAATATGGTGCCGGTATCTTTTTTTTTTATTAAAAATGGGATTGCTCTTGGCCAGCATCTAGCCAGGGGGCAAAAGATGAGGCCGGCGATGAAGCGAGCTCACCTAGAAGATGCCTATTCACTCGTGCCTTAAAAAGGTCCAGCGGGCCTATGATGGTTGCTATTTTATCACTTATCGTCGTGGATAAGACATTCATCACGTTCTGACAAGTATGCGAGTGCGAGAGTGACGGGCGTCTTATCCACGACGATAAGTGATAAAATGGCAACCATCATAGGCTCGCAGGTTATATAAACTCCGCCCTGTAGCCCGGGTATAGAATACGGCTACGGTATCCTCTGCCTGTCGTAGAAGGCGAAAAGGGGGTCCTTGGGGTCGAAGACGGTCACAGTTGGGGGCTGTGATCGTCTATGAAAGCAGATGGTTGGACCCACAGACTCTAGGACGGCACTGGTGCGTTCCGAGGGAGATCCCAGAGCCGCCCGAAATGAGTTGAGCAGGACGATCGGGGGGTTTTTAGTCGGCGCAAGTCCGACATAACCACCGCACTGTCCCCGCGGTGCGGTGGTATCCATAAAGGATTTTCACCCCGGAAAAATAAAGGTTATATGAACTCGGAGATACAGACACATAATTATCATGGAACTTTCAACTTTCTTGAGCATCTTTTGGATTACTACTATATCAGTGATACAATTGAAGGGATGTTTACAAAAACAACATAACTGACTACACTGGTCGACTCCTGGGCCCATTATAAATGTTCCTCCAGAAGTGTCAACCGGTCTAAGCAGATATGTTGTTTTTGTAAACATCCCTTCAATTATACGATTACCATTCTGTATCATTTTGTACTCCAACATAAGGCAGAAATATCGTGTTATTATAGTAAATATGTGTAAGTTCTTTTTTTCTTTATCCAAGAACACAAATGATATAGTTTAAAAGAGGGAACTAGTGAAAAGTTTCGTGCCTGAGCTTGATTGTTCCGATAATTCAGTGGCTAGAGCGATTGGCCGCGTATGCCAGATGTTGCAGGTTCGAATGCTGCTCGGAGCACTGAATTTTTAAATTTTTCTTTGAAGTTTAAAATATACCTTCATAATATAAAATAAATAAATATTTATTTATTTTATTTATTTATTCTGAAGAGGTAACAAAACGCTAACTTCGTACTTTTGCTCTTGACTGTACAGTTCCAAGAAATTGTTCTACTACTTTTGAACTCTATTACTAGTACGTTAAAATTCAAAATTGGTTGTCCATTTTCTTGGGTGACGTACAACCATTGAATGATTGACGTTAACACTATCAACTGACATCTATTACAGTATATTGACTACTTAATATCATTACCCACGCTGTACACTGTTACGTAAACAACTGTGTAACGCGATGTACAAACAGCATTGACCATTAGACCGTATCTCCTTCCAATAAGGTTCAAAATTGACCAGTTCTGTTGGTTAACCGTGTACGATGGTACAGTTCGCACGGTCCGGGGTTCAAATACAAACAATGCGCCAATTTAGTTTTCGTAACGAAATGTGTAATACAGGTTAAACATTGTGATTATATATGTTGTAAAACATACTACGCAAATGATCGGGTCCAAACGGCCCCGAGCTTCTGATATTAGATGTGCTCAGAGCTGCTACCATGAATTGCTACTTCGTTCGTTTTCGATAACGCAAATTTTCGGGTCCTTAAAGCCCCGAGCTAGCTTCTGATATTAGATGTGATGAGCGGCTACCGCGAATCGAACACGAACTGTTCGTGTGTCTCCATCTCTGTCGCTTGAACTATTAAGTGCGACAGAGAGGGAGATACACGAACTTCGTTCTTTTTCGATTCGCGGTAGCAGCCAAGGCCAAAAACGCACATCAGTGCGCCCTAGGCTCTAAGCGCTAAGCATGCTGGCTATCAAGCCAGCTTGCTTAGCGCTTAGAGCCTAGGGGAGTAGCTTAGTAACACGCTAAGCAACTAATGATACACAATTTATAAAAGTTGAAAAACCCTCGAACTTTCTACTTCAAAGTCCAATTTTCAAAAACGGCTGTACTGATTTTGATGAAACATATCTAATGACCATCATCTAATGAATCTAATTTCAAATAAACGCGGAACGCAAAAGCAGAGTGTTATATTTTTAACCTGTGTATGTGTGTGTCTGTCGGCTTTTTATTTGAAAGCAAGTTTTCCAGAAATGGTTCTTAGATATGTTTTATCAAAATCGGTTCAGCCGTTTTTGAGATATTCAACTTTGAAATAAAAATGTCGGGGCTTTTCCACGTTGTCAGTTATCATACAGAAATCGTGCGAAAAATCTAGCATGCACTATCAGTATCACAGGGAACTGACCGTTTGTAAATATTATTTCAACTCGATAAGATCTACGAATAGTAACTGTGATGAGAGCATCACAGTTACTATTCGTACGTATTTGAAGTGAGTACTTCAAATACGTATGGATAAACAAATTACATAAGTTTGACTCACAAGTACTTAAAAACACAAACAAGCTTACAAATTTTCGGGCAGTGTCATCACAGACTCGACCGGAATTACGCAACACAGTAGACGTATCTATCATTCAGGTTTATATAATATATACTTAAATAATAAGTAATAAGGTTGAAAATTGAATGAATCGGTTGTAACGGGTTGAAATGACCCGGCATAATGATGGCTCCTCTTGTACGCATTTTGGTGCCGTTAGTTCAAGGTTGGTGTCAGAAATTATGTTTGGCTATGTTTTTCACTGTATATGCTATGTTATCAAAATTTATAATGCCCTCGTTACCGGCAAGCTTGTGGCTTTGTCGTTTGTCTTCGCCGTGTGGATTATAAATAACTAAAACTTTCAATATAAGGGAAAAATTTAATGCTCCAAGCAGGATTCGAACCTGCGACATCTGGCATACGCGGCCAATCGCTCTAGCCTCTGAGCATTAAATTTTTCGATTTTTCCCTTTAATTTGAAATTTTCGTTAGCAGCGTTACTGCTTTAGTACAAAATTAACTAAATCTATGAAAAGTTGAACTTTGAAAATTTTCATCTCAATATCTCAAAAACGGCTCATCTCACACCTCACCCGTTCATATGGAAAAGGTCAAATGCCATTCCGTATTTTTTTACAGTTTCCTATTAAAAACGGGTGAGATGTGAGGTCACAGGTGAGGACGAGTCAGTGAATATCACCCCCGCTTACTGTTACTCGTAAATAGTTACTTAGTTCATATTAAAATAATATTTTATATGTGTGACGGTTGATATCTGGTGCAATAGTTATTATTCATATTTAAGCAATAAACTGGATGATATTCGGCCCGTGGTTTTATTTCCACTCATCCTCCTAGGGTTATTCCCAGTACAGTTGCATCCTGAAGGATGCCTGAGGTCCACTACCTAATCCCAAGAATTGGCGTAGGCACTAGTTTTTAAGGAAGCGACTGCCATCTGACCTTCCAACCCGAGGGGGAAACTAGACTTTATTGAGATCAGGCTTGTCAAGTGAGTGGGCAACTTGACTGTTAGAAGTTCTCAAGCCGCCCGGAGGCCTCTAACTTGGCTTAACGACTGCTATCATAGACAGCAACCGGGATCAACGGCTTAGCGTGCCTTCCAAAGCACGGGAGCGCTCAGTTAGTAACCACTCAAAGCGGTCACCCATCCAAGGACTGACCTCGCCCGACATTGCTGAACCTCGCATACCGCACGCGGTACGCGGGCGCCGCTGGGCCACGAATGCTCTTTTTATTTCCACTCATGACGTTAATATAATGTCGTGTTTATTATTATGCCCTTGTTATAAATGGACAGTTTTTCAAACTTAAAAGCGAGTTTCAATATAACATTAAGTGAGTACCGAAATGCGTTACATACACATATAGTCACGCTATGACTCAACTTTTGAATCAACTGTCAAAGCGGCTAAGTGTGAATACCGGTAAAATGTCACTTTACGTTACCCACTGTTGGGCTGCTCCGAATATGAGCGAGATGTCTTTCTGTGCCCTTTTTAGGGTTCCGTACCCAAATCGTAAAACGGGAGCCTATTACTAAGACTCCACTGTCCGTTTGTCACCAGGCTGTATCTCATAATCATAAACCGTGACGAGACAGTTGAAATTTTCACAGATGATGTATTTCTGTTGCCGGTACAACAACAAATACTAAAACAAAAAAATATATTTATAGAAGCTACAGACATGATTTTTTTTTATGCGTATGGGTTCTATTTTCGAACCGTGAGATCTTCGAGTAGACAATAGTACGGTTGCCAGTTTTGTTGCACTTTAAGCACCGCCCATGGGTCACGTATAGGGTAACGGTGGGTACTCCCTACGGGCGTGGTGCAACTTCGATCCCTCTTGTCAAGTGAGTGGGCAACTTGACTGTTAGAAGTTCTCAAGCTGCCCGAAGGCCTTTAACTTGGCTTAACGACTGCTGTCATGGAGAACAGCCGGGATCAACGGCTTAACGTGCCTTCCAAAGCACGGGAGCGCTCAATTAGTAACCACTCAAAGCAGTCACCCACCCAAAAACTGACCTGCGCCTACGTTAACGTCGCATACCGCACGCGGTGCGCGGGTGCCGCTGGGCCACGAGCGCTCTTTTTTATAGATAATGGTACGGAACCCTTCGTGCGCGCGTCCGGTTTTTTTTTGTTACATTTGTGTGGACTTTGAATGGGCTGGTTCAGTCATAATCGATATCTTATTGGCATTAAAGTGGAATTGCATTTATCGACATTTGCGGAGGCGTGTCGTTTCGATCCTTGACATATGCGGTGTCGGGTCGTTGACATTTAAGTTTACTATGACTTTGCTCATAATGAAGTTAATGATAGTTCCTGCTTCGTGGTACTGGTTTGTTTGTTATTGATATAGGGCATGTTATAGATCGTTCGATCCATGATGGCGCGCCCAACTCCTAAGCTTTGGAAAAAATCCAAAAACTAGTTTCATTTTTAAAAGAAGGAGAAGGTTCTCAATTCGTCCGATTTTTATTTTTATTTTTTTATGTATGTTCACCGATTACTCGGAGACTAGCGGACCGATTTCAAAAAATCTTTTCTTGTTTGAATAAGTGGGTTTTCTAGTTGATCCCATTGTCACCAAGTCTGAATCTGATGACGGGATCTTGGAAAAATCGAAGGAACTCCTCAAATGATATACCAAGAGGATGGGGTCTGGCAAAGTTTGGAAACGGTGTTTTTTTGTTAAAAATTTACTTGTTGTTTATGGTATAGACAGCAACGCTCGTGGCCCAGCGGCGCCCGCGTACCGCGTGCGGTATGCGAGGTTAAGCAATGTGGGCCTTGGTCAGTTCTTGGATGGGTGACTGCTTTGAGGTTACTAAGTGAGCGCTCCCGTGCTTTGAAAGGCACGTCAAGCCGTTGATTCCGGCTGCTGCCTACGACAGTTAAGCCATGTTAGAGGCCTTCGGGCGGCTTGAGAACTTCTAACAGTCAAGTTGCCCACTCACTTGGAAAGGGGGTCGAGGTTACACCACCCCTGGCTGGTGCTAAAAGTGCAACAAACTGGCAACAGTACTTGTAAAAGTAAAATAAAAAACAATATTAAAAAAAACATACAATTATTATAAAAACCTAACCTAGCATGCCGCTGGCAGCGAGGCAGGGCCTAAGCTACCGGTGGTTTAGGCGACAGAGAGAGGAACCTCCGGACTATCCGCGCCGTGTCCAGGAGTACTGCCTTCCGATTATTATTATTATTCCAGGAGTTGGGCGCGTATGAACGTTGGGACGTATGGACGAAATACAAACCGGCCAAGTTCTTAAATTCGTCAAGTAATAAAAATATTTATCGATTAAAACTTATTATGTTAAATACTCAAACACCATATTCCACTGACATTGCACACACTATATAAACAACACTCAAACAAAACATTCTAATCGCTCAACACAAATTACCGGTATTTTTACCGATTTCGCAATACCGGTTCACACTTGAATAGAACAAGGATGTCATTAATACCGATTTCCGTTTCAAACCCTGACCCAATTTGAGAGGAAATTGCGATATTTATCTCAGCACTAAATATGCCTGTAATTAAAAACAAAAGACGATCAAAACATGGTCTCATATCAATTTAATCTTTAATTCCCAAGTGGCAAGATTGAGATTTCGACGGCGTGAATTATTGACTTAGAGCGCTGCAGTCTATGTACTTAGAAGAAAGATATTTGATATGTTATCGATAAGATAATCAGTGATAATGTATGTCGGTGCAAAATGGTTAATTATCTCCTGCTATATACGACATTGCTGTGTCATGCACTACGTACGCGTGCAAACTAACTGAAACTGTGGATATGGCAGTTTTCATTTTTTACAAGCTTTTATTTAACTTGTAATATATGTAGGTATGTATGTATGTAACTATGTTTGTTCGGGTGGAATATTGGAACTAAATTTTGAAGCAGATTTTGAAGCTCCAATTTTAGCTCATTCGGTTGAAGATTCAACCGAATGAGCTAAAATTGGAGCTTGATCAGCTTAGTTTCAACCAAGGAACATTCGTGCCAAGCGGCGTCGCCTGAGGCAAAAGAGGAGGCTGCTCCATACATTGCTGCTACTATTTCTCCCAGTATATTGATCACAAAAAGATCCTTACTGAAAACGATACAAAACAGGTGAAAAAAAGTGATGGTGGACACCTTATATGGTACGATACTGAAGTAATGTTTTTATTAGGGGGTAATTTTTTACACTAAGCGAGCTAGTCCCATAGTAAGCTCAATAAGGTTATTGATACTAGACGATGATATATTTAATAGATAAATACTTGAATACATTTATAGATAAATATAAAACATCCAAGTCTCAGGAACAAATGCTAACCACAGAAACAAATGTCCTTACCGGGATTCGACCCCGGGACCTCTAGCTTTGGAGGCAGTGCCACTACCAACTAGGCAAAACAGGCCGACAAAACTTTGTTAACATCTTAGAAGGTAAAAAGGGGCAGCGGAAGACCTAGATTTGTACCAAGAGAAGAAGAAAGCCGGTGTCGCGTCGTATCGGGAGATAAATAGAATAGCGGAAGATTTGATCACAATAACTTACAGCTGTTTAATGCCGCATCCAATCGTAGCACGCGCAGGCGCCGCTACCGGAACTCGCGGCCGGAGCCGTTCGAAGGGCGCGCCTCTCTCCTGCTCCCGCTACGAGGGACTCCGTATCCGTCATTGCGACTACATTTGACGTGATATACGTGTGGTTTGGTGAAACAAAGTATTAGTGTCGTTTTAAAGCCCATTGGTCTCCTAAAATGGGTTTCTGATAAAGTAATATACGTATTTTTTTACTGTAACAGAGTCGGATATGTTTCTATGCGTTTGTTTTTAAAACAATATCAACTGTGTAGTAAACCAATTCTCCAAGAGATGGCGCTGTCGTCGATATAGAACGAGCTAACGACACGTCGACGTAGAATCATGACTACTGACTAACCTGTATGTTGTCTTTTGCTAGGCACAGTTTCGTACTTGGTTGGCTCATTGGCTGCATTCAAATTATTGATGTGCAGTATGTGCAGTAGAATCACTCGAGACAGTTAAGAAATGGGACGGTGTCTCATCCTGACCGGCACTAGGATAAGTCCTTTAACAGACTGTATGTGTTCGTAACAAACTTTCACCACCTAATCTACGCTCTTTTCGTGAGGATAGTTAAACACCACCCATACAACTGCACATATTTATATTTACGTCTCGCCGGGAGAGGCATACAGTTTCCAGGTTCGTCACATTTCAACGTCTCGCCGAGAGAGGCATACAGTTTCCAGGTTCGTCACATTTCAATGAACTATCCTATGATAAAGACGTGTCAAGACTCTCTAGATCATTAACTATAAATGTATACATTCGCAATTTCGCACGTGTGGCCTAATAAACCTTCCATAATAAGCTGATAAGGAATTTTCCAGGAACCGCCATCTTTCTATTCTCAGAATGATTTGCATTTGATCTCAATTGAAAAGCTTGACTTTAAACCCATAGAAGGTAAAGCCAAGGTGACCCGTTTTCCGCATTGGTGGTGATTGCGAACGTATTTTTCTCTCCATAAATTAATACTAGCATTCCTACGTGGTAAAAATAAATGCGTTTGTGCCAAGCCATTTTTCATCTTATTTTAATGGTGGACCGTCTGGAGCCGGCTGCAATTAAAATTGTTATGGAATTTATTGATTAGAACTTTATATACTCGTATGCGTTAAGTCAAACATACAATTCATAAAATTACTTACAGCAAAGTGTTTATAGGACGAAAAAATTTAATGTAATTTAATGTATGTAGTTATGGACTAAGGTCGACTTCTTGAGAAAAAGAAGCGTAGTTATAGTCGACCAGCTCGGTGGGTAGATGACATTAAGAGTCCGCAGGAAGCTTGGTTCTCTATACAAACTTAGTTTTGCTCTCCCGGCCTAGATATGGCAGATCCCATTGTGTATACAAAGTTTCATGTTATTTCAGCACGGTGTTTTAAAATGAGAACGAAACTACGTTTGTATGGAGAATCGAGTCCAGTCGAGCGTGGGGGGTACCTTAACAAATCTCGGGTCGTTTCTGGATAAGATCGGCTCCGGACCGGAACGACTGCTCCAAGATAGACCTATGATCAGTAGTAGCCGATTACAGGGCTGAAAATTATGTGAAATGATGAAGTAAGATCGGAAAAAAGTTTCAACTTTATGTATATTTGTTTGCTTTATAACCCCCGGCAACGCAAAAGAGGAGTTTTATGAGTTTAACTAGTGTACCGGTGGCACCGTAGCTAAATAGCTACAAAAACCGCGAGCTTTTTAGCGCTAAGTTCGGTTCTCTTTATATGAAAGCAAGTTTTCTCGCGATAGTTTGTAGAACATATTTTATCAAAATTAGTTCAGCCGTTTTTGAGATATTGAACTTTAGAATGAGAATATCGGGGGTTGTGCAACTTATTTTTGCTTTGAATGGAATTGACTCCTGTATCTGTGCTTATATCGCTCTTGGAGCGCTCGTGGCCCAGCGGCGCCCGCGTACCGCGAGGTTAAGCAATGTCGGGCGAGGTCAGTCCTTGGATGAGTGACCGCTTTGAGTGGATACTAACTGAGCGCTCCCTGCTTTGCCTGCTTTGGAAGGCACGTTAAGCCGTTAATCCCGGTTGCTGTCTATGATAGCAGTCGTTAAGCCAAGTTAGAGGCCTCCGGGCGGCTAGAGAACTTCTAACAGTCAAGTTGCCCACTCACTTGACAAGCCTAATCCCAATAAGGTCTGGTTTCCCCCTCGGGTTGGAAGGTCAGATGGCAGTCGCTTCCGTAAAAACTAGTGCCTACGCCAATTCTTGGATTTAGATAGCGGACCCCAGGCATCCTTCAGGATGCAACTGCACTGGGAATAACGCCAGGAGGATGATGATCGGCCAGTTGCCGTCGGTAGGCGTCTAAGTTACCCCGCCATCTCCGCCTCTACCTGCTCCGTCTGGGTAGCTCTTACAGCATCCACTTGTTAGCCCACCCGTCTGGATGTATGACAAGGCAGGCATTAGCATAATGTCAAATATTGATATTGTCATTAAAAATGTTCTACAGGTACTTGAGTTTCAACAAATACCTAGGTCCGTCGCTATTCTCCTAGCGTTATTCTCAGTACAGTTGCATAACTGAAGGATGCCTGGGGTCCGCTACCTAATCCCGAGAGTTGGCGTAGGCACTAGTTTTTACGGAAGCGACTGCCATCTGACCTTCGAACCCGAGGGGTAAACTAGACCTTACTGGGATTAGACTTGTCAAGTGAGTGGGCAACTTGACTGTTAGAAGTTCTCTAGCCGCCCGGAGGCCTCTAACTTGGCTTAACGACTACTATCATAGACAGCAACCGGGATCAACGGCTTAGCGTGCCTTCCAAAGCACGTGAGCGCTCAGTTAGTAACCACTCAAAGCGGTCACCCATCCAAGGACTGACCTCGCCCGACATTACCGCACGCGGTACGCGGGCGCCGCTGGGCCACGAACGCTCCTTAGCTAGTCGTACGATGTATGAATATATTGGTTGGCCAACGCTTAAGAAAATGTCTGCGTGACAAGCAAACACGCTCACGGTTCGTGCTTATGTATATCTAACGTTCAGACATTTATGATCACAAAAGTAATGTCCGCGGCCTATTAATAGTATCAATACTAAAGTGTAGGCTACATTTGTAGCAACAATACATTGATATGTATATGTTTTCAGCACTAACACCTGTATCATCACGTCAGCCGAAAGACGTCCACTGCTGGACATAGGCCTCCCCCAAAGACTTCCACAATGACCAGTCCTGCGCCACCCGCATCCAGCGGACACCGGCGACCTTTACCAGGTCATCGGTCCACCGTGTGGGGGGCCTGCCCACGCTACGCCTTCCGGTACGTGGTCGCCACTCGAGAACCTTTCCGCCCCAACGGCCATCGGTTCTACGTGCAATGTGCCCCGCCCACTGCCACTTAAGTTTAGCGATTCGGAGGGCTATATCGGTCACTTTGGTTCTGCTGCGGATGGCCTCATTCCTGATGCGATCAAGCAGAGAAACTCCTAACATAACCCTCTCCATTGCACTTTGGGTGACTTTGAGCCTTCTTATAAGGCCCATAGTAAGCGACCACGTTTCAGTGCCATATGTAATCACTGGCAACATACACTGGTCAAAGACTTTCGTCTTGAGAATAAAATATAATTGAGGGAAGGAGAGGAAGAGGAAGGAAGAAGGATTAGTTATTTGGACCCTAATTAGATAAAAACGGGTAAGTGCCCGTCGGACTCGCGCACGAAGGGTTCCGTCCCAATATCTATAAAAAAACTGCCCTAGTGCGAGTCGGATTCGCGCACGAAGGGTTCCGTACACGTATGTATACAACATGAGACACTTTATTATAACCGTTTAAAATTTTATTTAAATGACATTTTTTATTGATTTTATTAGTATTAATAAGAACGTTAAATACTATCAAGTAGAATTTTGGTCAAGTGCGAGTCTGATTTTGGTTTTCCCATACTTTTGACGAGCAACTCCCTTGCCTTAATTTTTTTCAATTTTGTTTTTAGTATTTGTTGTTATAGCGGCAACAGAAATACATAATCTGTGAAATTTTCAACTGTCTAACTATCACGGTTCATGAGATACAGCCTGGAGATACAGACCGATAGATACACAGACAGACAGACGGACGGACAGCGGAGTCTTAGTAATAGGGTTCCGTTTTTACCCATTGGGTATGGAACCCTAAAAGCGGCAAAAAAATCACGCTTGTTGTATGGGAGCCCCCTTAAATATTTATTTTATTTTAAATAAAAAAAATATTGGGGGATAATCTTACACAAATCGATCTAGTCCCAAACTAAGCAAAGCTTGTACTATGGATACTAGACGACGATATACATACTTATATAGATAAATGCATACTTAAATACATAGAGAACATCCAAGACTCAAGAACAAAATCCGTGCTAAATGCACAAATAATGCCCTCGCCGGGATTCGAACCCGGGACTTCTAGCTTCGGAGGCAGTGTCACTACCAACTAGGCTAAACAGGTCGTCTCTCTTTTTATTTGTTGTTATAGCGGCTACAGAAATACATCATCTGTGAAAATTTTAACTGTCTAACTATCACGGTTTTTTACTGACTTTTAAATTTACGCCAGTCTGATAACAATTCTATTCCCAAAGTTACACAATCAGCGGAAAGTCAGAAGTCGATAGGTTATCAGGTCGATCAAAATGGCTACCTACTGATATTTGCATGGCCGTACTGATAACCAAAGTTACGAAACCAGTTATTCGTTTGAATAGATTTTTGCCGAGGGTTCGTTCGGCCCGTGATAATAAATAATAATAATAATAAATATTGGGGGACAATCTTACACAAATCGACCTAGTCCCAAACTAAGCAAAGCTTGTACTATGGGTACTAGATGACGATATACATACTTATATAGATAAATACATACTTAAATACATAGTAAACATCCAAGACCCAAGAACAAATATCCGTGAAAAATGCACAAATAAATGCCCTGGCCGGGATTCGAACCCGGGACCTCTAGCTTCGGAGGCAGGATCACTATCAACTAGGCTAAACAGGTCGTCAATAAGGTAAATGCCACATGTCATCTTACTGCCTTTACAGGTGACACTTTTGTTCACCTATAAGTTCCTATAACCATGCCCACAAGTATCAAATTCCCCTTATTTTACGTGTTTACTTTAAAATAAACTATTATGTTTTAATTACAAAAATACACATTATTGAAAAATATAAAAAGGTACACGTATAAACATCTAGAAAAACTTAGTAGATATCATTTTTAAGTAGCTGTTTATCCTAGAAAACTGAAGGCTAAGAATAAACGGGTCGGGTCGGATTTTTTTTTGTACTATCAAAAAATAGTTTTTGAAAAATATTAGAATTTTCTATATTAAAGCATACATTTGAATTGAATTGGATGATTTATTTCAGACTTACGTCGATATAGGTTAGTATACAACTTAACCTATTGTTAGTAAGTACTTTCAAAGAGAACGACACAATTTAATAAAACATAAAATAAAATAAATATTGGGGGACAATCTTAAAGCCGAGACACACCGAATGCGTGCGCAGCACGTGCTCGAGCGCATGTGCGTGGCGTGCGCGCATTCGGTGTGTCTCGGCTTTTACACTAATCGTCCTAGCCCCAAACTAAGCAAAGCTATTTACTATGGATACTAGACGACGATATACATACTAATATAGATAAAAACATACTTAAATACATAGAGGAAAAAAAAATAGTACATCACTCCTCCCATAAATATTTAGGGCTGGGATATCACATGCAGACTGATGCAGCCTGGCAAGTGGACAGTCTGGCCGCTTTTACAATGCTTTAAGGACGCCATTCGAACTGCGAGGCGACGCGCTTACGAACAATTGACAACATTTCATTTTTTTAAGCAGGTTTTTTTTCCGATGAAATCAAATAGAGGATAAAAACTTAAGTAAAACCACATTTTTAAATTTTCGAAAATATCCCAATTTCATATAAATAAATCAATTTTAAATGTTCATAATTCTCAAAGAGAGTAAGTGACAAGTAAGGCGTCACAGCGTAACAAATCATACAGAAGCACGGTTACTAAGACAAATTTACTAAAGAAAGTGAACTGCTGTTCTTTTTGTGCGCTGTGACTGTCACAATTTCGTAGTAATGACGTCATTACTACGATGTAGGCTTTCTTCACATTTTCGTGAATATTTAGAAAACTAATAGGTATAAAAAAAAAAAATATATATATATTTTGGGGTTTCTTGTTAACAAATTTATTTATTTATTTATTTATTTATTTATTTATTCATACAATATATTGTCACTAACAGCATACACTAGACATGACATATAGATAACATACTAAGTGATAGAGAATTACATTATTATAATAAATGTGAACACTGAATAATAATAACAATACTTAAATAATGGTGCTTGAGGCCACAATAGTCTCCAGGTAGTGCCCGGCCGCGGCCAGAAATCTAGGCTCAGGGGTCGCGAACAAGTCAAGAGTTCCGTCTTGGTCTAATATAATGTTAACGAGACCCATGGCTCGGTAGAGAGGTGAGTTAGACAGAGACCTAGTGTTAGAGCTTGGAATTCTAATCAGGGACAGCTTACGACGGCGCAGATTATGCCGTGTGACTGGCGGAATATTAAAGGATACCTGCGCTAGTAGATAGCTGTTCCTCGAGTTGCCTCTTATTAATCGGATGAGGAATCGTACCAGGGTGAGATTTCTCCGCATTTCCAACGCCCGGTAGCCCACCATTCCCAGGACATACGGCGTTGGGTAGAGGTAGGGATAATAAAAGTATATTTTTTGAAATAGATACCTTGTAAACGATTTTTGAATTTTCTCCAGAATCAAAATATATTTGTCTTCATACGGGCCCCATACAATTGCATTGCTATCCAATTTACTTCTCACAAATGAGTGGTATAGCATGTCTAAAGTTCGCCTATTACTGAAGTGTTTGGTTTGCCGCAAATTAACGAACGGAGTTAAGATTTCAAACTACTTAAAAATTTGAAATGTTATCAATTGTAGCTAACATGTTAGTAATTATCATCACCAGCCTATACACAGGTATCCCACTGCTGGGCATAAGCCTTCTCTCATTGATGACCGGGCAGTATTCCCCACGTTCCGCAGTGTGGGTTGGAGACGAAATTTTTAAGTAGTATGAAATCTTAACTCATTTTGTTAATTTGATAACAAGAAACCCCAAAATATTTTTTTGCTATTTTTATAGCTATTAGTTTTCTAAATATTCACGAAAATGTGACGACATCCTACATCGTAGTAATGATGTCACTCATATGAAATTATGACTGTCACAGCGGACAAAAAGAACAGCAGTTCACTTTCTTTAGTAAATTTGTCATAGTAACAGTGCTTCTGTATGATTTGTAACTTTACTCTCTTTTAGAATGAGGAAGTTTTGAAATTGATTTATTTATATGAAATTGGGATATTTACGAGAATTTAAAAAGGTGGTTTTACTTAACTTTTTATCCTCTATTTGAATTCGTCGAAATAAAGTCTGCTTAAAAAAATGAAATGGTGCCAATTGCGTGAAAGCCATCCGCCCGCGCCTCCGCAAACATGGCCGATGCACTACACTAACGCTTGATTCAAAGTTTGACAATTATATGAAAATCGCGGGAGTGTTTAATACTTTTGGCCATGGATGTACATTGCTTTAAATTAAGATCGAAAGTGTCTATTATTGGGTTAGTGTCGAGCACTGGGATGTTTACCTTAAATAAATAAAAAAATTGAGTTGTGTTGTTGTAAACATTGTATTGTTGTTGTTGTAAAATAATTTATTTACAAAAACTGCGCATGACGCGGTATTGGTTCAGTGTCATAACATTAATGCTTATTTAATTTAATTAGAGGTTTACTCGAGAAATTGTCGATGAAAGTAATGTATTTAAGTGTGCGCAGTACGTTCGGTTCTCCATACAAACGTATTTACGCTCTCATTTCAAAACGCCGTGCTAGAATAACATGAAACTTTGTATACACAATGGGATCCGGCATATCTAGGTCGGAAATTAGTTTCTGTTGCTTGCAATTATAATGGACAAAAAATACAACGATTAATAAGGTTTTCATACAAGCCGTAAAAAACTGAAAAAACCGCAGTATTTTTTTTCTTTTACATTTTGTAGCAACAGAAACTAATTTCCGACCTAGATATGCCGGATCTCATTGTGTATACAAAGTTTCATGTTATTCTAGCATAGCGTTTTAAAATGAGAGCATAAATACGTTTGTATGGAGAACCTAGCGTACTGCCACGTACTGCGCCCTCTTAATCTTATTTTTAGTTCTACCGTATTGTATGGGCTTTTCCATGAGCTCTTGTTACCTCAAACTAAATGATTTTAAGTACCGGTAGATTCAAGGAGTGCCTTAGATCAAATCTCTTTTTTTCCAATTTTTTTTTTAGTTTTTGGGGCAGTCAAAATATTTATACACTATCTTGCTGTTTATTTGATCAAAGTAGCCCCGTTTCTTCCTAAAGTAACCTCAGTTTGGGGTATTTATCTAGTTTTATGTCACTAATATTGTAACTAGGCTCAAATCACAGCTCCCGTACACAAACTGGACCAGTGACTCATAAAATATAACTCCGGTGTACGCAACATCCGGCCGTCGTGTCCTTCATACTTTTACTATCCAGCGTGAGACATTGATAGCATGTAGCTACTTAATAGGGTGTATCAAAGATGGCGGCGAGAAGTTAATGAGGACTACCGTTTTTGTGCTCGCCAGATGGCATCACTGTCGTGTAAGGTCCAGTTGTCAAAGTTTGTTGTTAGATATTACGGGCGTGTCAACAAAGTTTACGTTTAAGAGGGTATCAACGAGTCCACTAGCGACACTTGTAAAAATTGTGATCATTTAAATTTAACGAGAGACATTTAAAAAAAGGGACTGCTATGTACTATATTTTATATTTTAGTATCTTTTTAATACATTGAAACAGTTATCACGTTGCTAGATTCGTCAATCTATGCGTCGAAAGAAAAACGGCCATTTTATTTTTGAACTGAAAGATCGACAAATCTCGTAACGTAATAACTAGTTTGATGTATTCAAAAGGTACTTAAATACAAAATACAGTACATAGCAGTCGCCTTTTTTAAATATGTATCGTTAAATTTAAATAATCTCATTTTTTTACGAGTGGTGCTAGTGGATCCGTTGATACCCTCTTAAACAATATTTAATACCATACCAGAAACGTAAAAATATCTAGCATTTATTTTTTACCGCAGCTTATGGACGCCTCTAAAGCCAGCCTAGCCAGTACGGTAGTTTATTCTGGGCTGTGCTCTGGGTAGATCCTAAACAGCTGTGCTAAAGCTTCTTGTAAAAATGATTTTAATAAGAACGCATGGCGATTAAACTTGCTAAAATCATAGGTTTGTAAGTGACCCAGGAGTCAATGGCAGAGCAAGGCCTAAATTTCGCGTGAGCATGATACATTTTGCGAGGCTCTCTGCTCGCTTCAATATTTTCAGCGCGTTCACGGTTTTTAACCACTGTGAACACTTCCGGAGCGCGATGCTTCCTGCCCTCTTACAATTTGCCCGTTTTTATATGGAAACTGTCAAATGTCATTTATTAAATAGAAACGCGTGAGGTGAGAGGTGAGGACGAGTTGGCATGTGAATAACACCCCCGGACGGCGTGGCCGTAGGTGGTGGCCCACGCCCACATTTAACACCACCTCTGTCAGGAGTTGAAACCATGGGAATGAGCTACAAGAAAAAGTTAATCGGCCTACAGTATTTTTTTGATTTAGAAGATTGATTTCCCATCAGGCAGATTTATATGTAATAATAAAGAGAAGCAATTTATATGTAATATTGTAGTCCTGCGCAGCGAAACTGCAATTTTTGAATTTTTTAAATTTATGACTGACCATAAACTGTACACTTCGCCTTTCAATATACAGGGTGAAATTTTATTGACTGTTCCAATTTTTTCCAGGCATTAGGTATCAATAAAAGATACCATTTCTGAAAAAAAAACATACGATTTTTTAATGAAATCTTCATTAAATAATCGTTGTTTTGACGCGCAAGTTTGTCTCGGCGACTCAACGTGGGGGCGGCGCGAGCGTTATCAACACCTCCCGCAAAATGCATCACCACGGTATCCACAAACACATTGTTTTTTAGGATATCTTTCAGCTGCGCTGTCTCAATATTTTAGTACTGAAAGCTACTGAAAGAAAAAAACACGTACTTTTTATTTTTGGCTAAGGAATCCGCTGTGAAAATTTGAACAGTCAATAAAATTTCACCCGTATAAAGGTAGCGAGTAACGTCCACTTTCACGGCCATTTTTGAGAAAAGCATTCTACACGTTATCGCCCGAGAGAAGATGACTGTCGAGATTTGTACCTGGCTCCTGGCCTATAGCTAGGTCACTGGATTTTTTTTCTCGAAACGCATCATGCTTGTACTTGGCAACTAAACCGTACTTACACCTGCCTGATACCGCGAGTCTGTAATGCGTTTACACGTTTTACACGTTATCGCCCGAGAGAAGATGACTGTCGAGATTTGTCCCCGGCTCCCGGCCTATAGCTAGGTCACTGGAATTTTTCCTAGAAACGCATCACGCTTGTACTTGGCAACTAATCCGTGCACCTGACACCGCGTGTCTCTAATGCGCTTGCGCCACGGCGGAACCCCCAGAGGAAACTGCGCGTTAAAATGCCATACTGTTGCTAAACTCATGTGCTCGCCAAAAACGCACTAACGTTATACTGGCTTTATATGGTTTTAGGCTCTTTTTTCTGTGTAGATAACTGACGGTCACACTGCCAGTCTCTTGGCTTGTTTTTATAGGAACTTGACAGTTTAGGAGACCAGTTTGGTTGGCAGTGAAATGAGTGGTAATTGGCAGTAAATTATGGTACACACATGAAAACTTAGGTAGAAACTTGATTGTTACTATACTCTGCAGAGTACGAGACTACTTACAACAAGTGAATTAAATAGATTTATTAAAAACCCGACAGTATACTGTATTTTTGTACTCGCCTTTTAAACGGCTTTATTTTGACACGCACATTAATGTGCATGAAATCAGCCATTTAGATTTTTAAGACGTTGTCAAGACGAATCTAATGATGTAACCTTTGTGTGCCTTTGTCAAAATCGGTTGCGCTCAGTTGAGCAATTACGAAGGGTCATAGGAATGGTCATACATAGGTAGGTTCCTTTCGATGGGCTACGCCACACGGTCGCATGAACTAATTGATTTAAATTACGTGTACATTGAGTATTAAATGTAACAACAGGACCACTATCATCATATTCATTAACCTTAGCTTTTTCCCGGTTGTATCCTAGAGAAGCCTAGAGTCCGCTTTGGCATCTAATCTCAAGATTTGGGGTAGGCACTAGTTATACGAAAGCGACTGCCTTCTGACCTTCCAACCGCGAGGGAAAACTAGACCTGGTCGAAATTAGACCGGTTTTGGTTCGATCATTGAACTCAAGACCTCCAGATTGAATGTAAGCCTTACCGCTTTCGTAGTGGCTTCCTTCACACACCAAATCGTTCATCATCATATCAGCAAGAATCTCACATCAAGATCTTACATCGTCCTGGCCGGTCTTGCGTCCTCCTCATCCAACGGCTTCCCGCAAAGTTGACCAGAGAGAGGCGATACCCCGAACCGAAAACGAAGTATCTCCCTCTCTGTCGCTCGAATATGCAAGTGCGACTGAGAGGGAGATATCTCGTTTTCGGTTCGCAGTAGCGCCTCAGATCGTCGGTTCCTCGGCCCCCAATTCCAAATCGTTGACCTTTCATCATCATCATCATCATTTATTCTTAAACGATAAGAATTGTGTTTGAAAGTACATTATTAGAAATTTAAGTAAATTAAACAATGTTAAAAACCAAAATAAATAAAAAGTAAAACGTTTCAAATATGATTATTACTAGAAGAAAGCCCGGCTTCGCTCGGGTGAAATAAATAAGTAAGAAATAAAGTAAACATTTATTCGTGACAGTAATGCAAACGACGAAAGAAATAGTGTACAAAAATGTATAAAATAAAAACTTTACAACAACGGATTATGATGAAACTTCGTATAGAAATATAGTCTGTAGTCTGGATTAACATATGGAAAAGGGAGTAAAAGATTACGCTGACGACGTCACGGGCAAAGGCTAGTATCTTTGCAAGTTAATCCTAAGCATTTTTATAAGGGTAGTATTTAAAGGCACATAAAAAATTTGACACCGTAATCAGTACTGATTTGTATAGCTAAAATACTAATCGTTCATAAAAATTCAGTTTAGATGTGCAACAATATTGATGTGCCAGTCAGTGTTTTTGGTGCGAAGTCAGAAGTCTGCTAACGCGAACGAAAACAAATGAAGTTCGTGTATCTCCCTCTCTGTCGAACTTGCAAAATCGAGCAACACAGAGGGAAATACACGATGTTCGTTCGTTTTCGTTTCGCGGTAGCAGCTCTCTATTCTCCGCCAAATTCTATTAAGTGGGGCCCTTTACACTCAATATTATGTGTCAATATTATCGCGATTTTTAAAATTGTATGGGGTCTGTTACACGCTTAATATTATCACAATACTGGTGTGTCAATATTATCGTGGTTTTCATATTTGTATGGATACTGCTTCAATATTAACGTGATACTTATCGTGATATGAATGTATCACGTGATAATAATAACCATGTAACAGGCCCCATACATTCGCGTATGGATTTTTCTTCAATATTCATTGCACGTGATACGGATCGTGATATGAGTATATCGCGTGATAAAAATAACCATGTAACAGGCCCCTATGGATGTTGCTTCAATATTCAGTGTTTTGCGTGATAATAATAACAGTTGGTAATATTTTCTCCAATTAATGGAAGCTATTTAACAACTTGTTCCATTTTGCCAATTCCGATACGCGCACCATCCAGGATTAGGAGCCGTCAGACCAGAGGGCCTACCGCGATCAGAAAACGAAGTATTTCTTTCTCCGCGCTCGAATATGCAAGTGCGGCAGAGAGGCATATATATTTAGTTTTCGGTTGGTAGCACCTTAGTCCGAGCGCGGCAGACGGTCGAAGAAAGTCAAAGAACATTCCGTGTGTTGTCTATCACACATATAATTTTTTAACTTCCCATCTACCTATGAACTTGAAATTAGGTGATAATGTTTATCATGAAGTATCGTTTACCAAAAATATCAATATATTGATAAATCACATTTGTTTTTTAGTTGTACGGGACCCTCAGTGTGCGACTCCGACGCACTTGGCTGGTTTTTATTACATTTTGAATTTTATTTATCTTATAGTAAAATACCCTATTCGTTTTAAAGTTGACGCCTGAGGGCCTACCGCGAACCAAAAACGAACTATCTTCCTCTCTGTCGTTCGAATATACATGTGCGAGAGAGAGGCAGATACTTCGGTTTCGGTTCGCGGTAGCGCCTCTAACGTCCGAGCGCGGCGAACGGCATGAGCTGGGGGTCTACTCCGAATTTCAAAATCCTAACTTTGTATGGTGCCGTCCC
This sequence comes from Notocelia uddmanniana, assembly GCA_905163555.1. Classification (NCBI taxonomy): domain Eukaryota; kingdom Metazoa; phylum Arthropoda; class Insecta; order Lepidoptera; family Tortricidae; genus Notocelia; species Notocelia uddmanniana. The sequence continues at coordinate 2,684,347 of LR991059.1, forward strand.
TTTCACTCTCCTGTCATAGACTATATGAGCGAAAGGGACGGCACCATACGCAGTTCGGATATCGAATTTGTTCGGAAATCGATTCACTAAGTTATAAGATAGAGCGAGATAGGGATAGAATTTTCCTAGACGTTTAAAAGCCATAAGTCACCTAGTAGTTTGTCACAACAAAATAGAGACGAAGCTTTAAGATGGCGGACAGACTCAGCAAACATTCAAGTGGTGTCCTTTACACGATTAATATTATCACAATACTCGGGTGTCAATATTATCGCAGTTTTCAAATTTGTATGGATTCTGCTTCAATATTCACGTGATACTTATCGTGATATGAATGTATCAAGTGATAATAATAACCATGTAACAGGCCCCATACATTCGCTTTGAAGGCAGTTGTTGTGACAATCAGCCTAGCTAGCACGATAGATTATACCGTTACGTTTTATGTGACGTTTTAATACATTTCACCCATATAACGTGACGGTATAAGTTATCGTGCTAGCTAGGCTAATAGGTGTATAGAACGCTTGAAAACTACAAAAACAAAACGCTGCAGACGCGGCTAGCCGAATCCACACAATGGGCGATGATGGCCCATCACCCAGAACGCAGCCCAGCAACCTGGCAAACACACCGGACGCAAACATAGTTTACAATTTCCGAACGTACCCAACCCGACGCTGTCAACCAACAAATTTAATATGGCCGAACTTTCGTCATAAAATTAACACTTTTAAATGCAAAATACGCGACAATCCGAATTTTGCGGATACATATTATGTTCAACTCAAAAATCGTTATTTTTATACGTTCTTCAATTTGAGATAGGTCTCGTTCGGGTCTACCGTACCCCTGCACGAAATTATTAATATAGATACACAAATAATAATAATAATGCAGTTACATATTTCACGAATTATTCTACTACTGTACACAGATATCAGATTAAAACAGATCCGCCCATTTAAGTTGAACGATTTCTGTACATCTGATCTATTCTCACTAATGCACAAACCAGTAAGTTTGAAAGAGATAGATAAGTGATATCTGACAGGTTTTTACCTGTCAGTGTCTCCGCTTTCATAACTGCAAACTGTACTGAACTGACATTGGTGACGTTTTGGATTATAAGGGATTTGACATTTTGGTGTGCTTTTAAATGGAGACAATTTGTTAGCAGCCGAAAATGATAGTTCTATGTGTCCCGTTCTAACTCATCTTGGTTAACCATAAGGATTCAAAGAGACGACAATATGGAAAATCATCTTACTTAACACTACGGATCTGTTGGTATTATTAATCTAAGACCTGTCATAAACTCTTCCACAGAATATAAGCACTGTTTCAGCTGTATTTTTTAAAGATTGGTACCATATTAACTACCTATATTTGTTAGCGACTCCAGCTGCGCAACAGGCAGGCGCAGGCAACTTATTAAATAGAACAACACAAAAAATAAAAGACTAAATTAAAATAAAAAAGTGTCGCGGCGTCTACACATCTCCAAAGATCCTCGCAATCAACCTCCATACCTCAATAATAACGCGTCATATCAGTGCTCTGTAACATCTATCGGTTTCCTAACTAGTCATTACGAACATTCCAGTGCCGCAAATCCCATCAATACAAACCAGAATCATGTGTGTCAAAGATATACAGCGACCGCCTGTAGTTAACTCAAGAAGGTCGTATGTCAGTATAAACTGGTCATAAGATACGATGGTTACAAATTAGGGGGTTTACGTGTCAATCCATTATAAAAAGGTTATATGTCACTGTGAATCTGATGGTGAGATAGGACGTTTTGGTTTTAGTGCGGAAGATGTGCGATAGTGCGGAAACATTACGTGTTTAGTATTTACGGTCGTCTAATTGTGATTTTTGAGGTTAGGAATTTTGGTAGCATGTTTTTTAAGACCCGGGTATGTTCTAAAACTACGACCAAGACCACCGGGCGATGGGCAGCAGCGTCCCTGGAGTGCGGTGGAAACACTGCGATCGCCAACCCGCATGCCAAGCGTGGCGATTATGGCATATACCCCCCGTGAATTTGGGGGAGGCCTATGTCCAGCAGTGGACGTCTTTTGGCTGATATGGTGGTGGTGGTTTTTTAAGACAGTTTTGCTTCATATATATAATTTTTTAAGTTAGATTTTTAAAAGAATTCGGGGTTAACATACAGTGCAAAAACTGAAGTGTAAAATAACTTACTCAAATATTAGACAATTGCTCTTAGGTATGTCGGCTAATTAAGGTGTTGGTGCATGTTTATGATCCAAGGCTTGGTAATAAGGTGAATTAATATTATAAATTATATCTTTGGCGTTTGGTTAGGTTGTGTACACCTACGCAAGTTACTTAATGAGGCCTACGTCCTGCGACTACGTAAAAACAATTCTGGGACAGTTAAGGGCGGATTGTATTAACTTGTGATTTCAGACCGACCGAAATTAAATATGGATCTTGTCCTGTCATCTCAAAATACACAGAAACACATAGAAAATTTACAAACGAGCCACACAATAATTAACAAAAACTATAAAAATAAAATTATTGTTTTTATTTTATAATACATGTCAAGATACTTAGCCACTGGTGTATTTCATTTCTTTATGCTGTGAGGCGAAAACCTTTTTTGCGGACGTGGGGCGCCGTTTAAGGGAGAGGGGTTTGGAACCCCGTTCCGGGTCATTCCTGGTGCAAAGGCTTGCGGTGGCCGTTCAGCGGGGAAATGCCGCTAGCGTGATGGGCACCTTTGCACCGGGTATGACTTGGGGTGGGTTGTTCGAGTAGGCTAGTTATTAATAAGGTTTAGTTTAGTTTTAGTTTAGCTTATAAACTGATATGTTGTATATTGTATTGTGCTTTTTGAAAATTTCAAATATTTTCTTTATTGACTAATATATTTTCGTCAGAGTCTATAAAAGTCACATTTTGCATCAAAAATCCTATTTTAGATTGTAACAGATACGTTATGATAAAAATCAGAATCCGAAAAATGATATGGATACGATCAAGACTGTTGATAAACAAAAGTTCAAGTTCAAACAGGCCATGAATATATAACTAGAAATAGTTCAAATAGACCAAGACAATAAAAACGTAATAATTCAGTCTAATTCGACATTTATGGCTCAAACCGCATAATTTACAGTGTAATTTTTTTTAATAAAACACCTAACACTAAAAAAACTAAGAGCTACCTCTCTACTCTAAACAGACACCACACGCGGCACTATTGACCACAAAGATGGCATCAAAATAGATGATGTTGACTTAATTTTAATGATAACAACATGATTAAGAAATTGTTCCATAAATTAACTAGAAAGAAATCCAAGGCAAACTACTATAACTTAGTTAAGAGAATTAAACTACACGAAGTCGTATTTCAAATGAATATTGGTAGATGTAACGACTTTATTACTACAGTCTTAAAGTCAACGCTTCAATGTGACTTATTAAATGTATAGGAGAATTAAGAAATTATGTCTTAATATTTTAATGACTTTTGTTTTCAAAATACAACCTTGGGTAATGATGTGTTCAGAATCATTAATTGAACGAGATGAGATATTGCTAAACAATGTTACTGTGATATTAATGATTGTATCTATCTATATTGTAAATTAATTATCTATCTCTTCGTAAACAAATGAAGCATTATTAAACAGACATAAGTATTAAATCATCAATGACTTAGAACAGGTACTTACTGTGTGTTTCTTGATAATAATTAAGTGACTTCAAAAAAGAAGGAGGTTCTCAATTTGTTTTTTTTTTATTAATGTTACTCGTACCTCAGAACTTCGTCTTATAAACCTATTTGTTTTTAGAGGAGGTACCTCCATCTTTTTTTATTAACTTTGGAGGCTCCATATAAACTTTGATGAAGACCTGATGACGAGATCCATGAGGAATTGAAGTCGGTTTATCTGTCATTTTTTCTTGTTCCTCACGTACTTAGAGTATAATTACGGCTAAAAACTTTTAGCCAAATAAAAAAAAAAAAAAAAAAACAACTTTACGTAAAATAAATTTGTCGGCCTGTTGAGCCTAGTTGGTAGTGCCATTGCCTTCGAAGCTAGAGGTCCCGGGTTCGAATCCTGGTAAGGGCATTTGTTTCTGTGGTGAGCAGAGACATTTGTTCCTGAGACTTGGATGTTTTGTATGTATTTAAGTATATATCTATTAAATATATCGTCGTCTAGTACCCATAACACAAGCCTTATTGAGCTTACTATGGGACTAGTTCGATTTGTGTAAAAATTGTACCTAATATTTATTATTATTATTATTAAATGTGATTAATTAATTATACATTAATCAGTTAAATTATAAAATTGCATTGTTTACATTAAATCTTCTTCTTTTATTCTTTTTCTTTCCCTTATCCTATCTACTCGGGCTCGGGTCTCCTTGATCGTGTGCGCCAGACATTTCTGTTCTGGGTTATCGTATCTTTTATTTCTGCGGCTTCCAGTCTTTTTGACATTTGACCACCACGTGACTTTCGGTCATCCTCTCCCTCGGTGGTTCTCGGGTAAGTCTAGCGCCAGTTTCACGGCAAAGTCTTCGTCTCTCCTCATGACATGGCCATACCAGCGCAGTCTTCGTTCAACCAGTTTTTCAGTGACAGGAGCTACTTTGAAGCTTCCGCGAATATGTTCATTGCGAATTCTGTCCAATCTAGTAACACCATCAGACCACCGGAGCATTTTCATTTCGTTTACATGGAGTCGTTGCTCGTGGGATTTCTTCGTGGTCCAACACTCAGTGCCATACAGCAAGTTTACATTAAATATGCTTAGTAATTATTTTTATTAAAAAACAGAGGAAAAGAAATCAATTAGTTATGCAACTTATTCCTGAAGGTGGCGCAGACTACTACTGCGACATCTTTAGTTTATTTCAACAAGTGGCATTAAGAGTCACATTACGATAAATCTATATCAATAAACTGTAATCGAGAACATTTCGAAGCATTCACGTGTCCCAACCATGCTATAATCAAAGCTACATAAAGTAATTTAAAGCATCGACTACATAACTCTCACAAGGTACCATCTTCATGACGGAAGTTTATAGAAAAATGAACACTTTTGCTGTGAGATAAAGTTCAGAATTGAAACAGAATGAACGCTGTTGTAAGATTTTTACAATCTTAATCCGAGTGTAAGTAATTGGTTATACGAAATGCTGTAAATGTGTCTTAAAGTTTCGAAAGTGATGCGTAATCAGTAATTTAATTAGGCAGATATTTGCAATACATTATCATCAGGATTCTGTATGCGTGTCGAAATATATGTATTGGGGCTCATTATGGAACAGGTGAAGAAATTTTGAATGTCATTATACAGATTAACCCCCTTTAAAACTTTACAAGGGTAAACCTAGCTAGCACGATCTATGGTCATGAAGTATGATGAATTTTATTTCATTTCAAAGGAAAACTTACAGCTAATAACAAGCTAGTTAATGATACAAAAACAGTGAGCCAATTACAAGATTCCCTTTCTTTCTTTTTTTATTAAAATGGGATTGCTCTTGGCCAGCATCTAGCCAGGAGGCAAAGATGAGGCCGACGATGAAGCGAGCTCACCCAGAAGATGCCTATTCACTCGTGCCTTAAAAAGGTCCAGGTTATATGAACTCGGCAATACAGACGCCGGCAGAGAATTCCAAACCTTAGAAGTGCGCATTATAAAAGAAGATGCAAAGCGCTTGGTTCGAGTAATAAAGACTTTTGAACTTTTCAAATACGTAGCTACTTTTAATGCTGACTGTACAATAAAGTTTGTATATTTAAACACATTAACAGGGGTGTTATTCACGATCCGACTAGTCTTCACCTCTTACGATACCTCACCCATTTTTATAAGGAAATTGTCAAAATTTGACAAATGACGTTTGACTGTTTCCATATAAAAATGGGTGAGGTGACTGACGTGTGAAGTGACAGGTGAGGACGAGTCGGTTTGTAAATAAGAGGGCAGATCTCCTTGCGAAACAGACTGGCAGTTGGATAAAATTGAATTTTTAATAATAGCTGTCTATGTCTAATAGAAAATATCTGAAGATGGCAGATTACGTGTGACGATTATTGAGGAAAGTCGAGAGTACTGTATCGTGCATGATGATAGAGGTGGATATATTGATTTCAGAAGTTGTTATTTAACCCGTAACTCGTGATCCCTACAGTACCTACAGGACCGGTCATTGTGGAAGTCTTTAGGGCCTATGTCCAGCAGTAGACTTCTTTAGCTGACATGATGATGATGATACCTACTCATATCTTGGTATCATGATATGAGTAGGTATCATCATCATCATCATGTCAGCCGAAAGACGTCCACTGCTGGACATGGGCCTCCCCTAAAGACGCGTGGATATTGATGAATACTAGCCTTGGTCACCTATATCTTTTTTTTAGTCGTGAATAAGTTATACACAGTTGATAAGAACGATGTAAAGTTCAGCTGATCTTGAAATTGAAAGACGTGAACATTAATTGTTTCTTAGTTCTTGAACTTTAGTAATTATAGTCTAAAACTATTAACATTTAATAAAATAATGGTTCATTAATTATATGATCATTAAAATTGGTTACAGGTTGAACGTTGTTATATTGGCATTTTAGAAGCTTTATTTCCCAATGTGAATACCTATGTACCTACCGTTAGTAAAAATAAAAAATAAATAAATCATAATTCATAGTTTTCTTAAGTAATCAAAGTTGCAAATGAAACTTCGGATCACTGACATTTTCATCTTTCTACACTGCGTGGGTAGATGATAATGACATTGCAACTGTAAAAGAAACAATTGCATAAGCGGGCCTTGCTACAAACCTGTCAAACATTGCATGGAATCAATCTAAAATTACATTTCGCATTGAAATTTGATTTCGATTTACAAGGCATGGCGGGCGTACAGTCGCCATTAGGTTTATCAGAGCGAACAACGTGCTTGAAATATCTGAATACGACTGTATTGTCAAGACTCTCTCTACCTGTGAGTTCCTTTAATTGGATTACATATTACATAGATTTCTATCGCATTTTGCAGCTGTTGGTACAAAATAAATAAATAAGAACTAAACAGGCTGTCAAGTGTTTTCCTGCCATGACCTGTAGCAATTGTTGGCGCTTACCTCTCACAACGTATTTCTTTAGCAATACAGAGAGGTAACGCCGCCAGCGTTATGGGCTCCGTGCCGCAGACGGATCTACTGGACGGGGTCTTCTTTTTATGATTGGGTAAATTAAGTTAGTTTAGTTTTTAATTAATTTGTTATTTTTTGCGTAATTGATTTTTCGATAATTCTTTAAAATCAATACTTACAGCGATATAATTACATTGTTATAAATAAATAATTTCACTTTATTTCATTAAATCTGCCAACAAAGAAGTGTCCGCTTCAAAACACATCGGAATGCGAAACTAGTTTCAAATAGGCTCCCATGACTTTTACAACATTTCACAGGCTCTAATATGTAGAATTATCACTCTTTGTTTCGCCTCAAGGTCCATTGCGTGGCAGATCATTCATGAAAACTGCTATTGTTTTGACATATCAGTGTAATTTCTTTTCTTTGTTATGTTGTTGATATTACTCTTGTTGTTGTTGTGAAATCTTTTATATTCGAATTTTATTGAAACAATTTTACTTGCATAGTTTGGCCGGGTGTACGGCGTGCGACATAAAATGTTTAATATTTTATTTAATCTAATATTATTTTATTTACAAATCTTAGAATAAATACAATTATTAAAAGTTTTGACATAATTTAGTAGATCCCAGAACGGCAGGCACCTGGTGTAAATGTGCCTAATATGCTGGCGGCATTGCCCCGCTGCACTGCTAACGATATTTTTTGAACCAGGTACGAGCCGGACATTATCAGTTCTGTCCCGGGTTAATGCAAAAGAACGTGTAGCATGAATTGCCGCTTCACAGCCCAAAGGCGTGCCAAAGCCCACTTGGTGGGGCTGAAGGTAAACCGCCATCTCATCTCTAACGGAACGGCAACATAACTTTGAAACCAACCGACGTATAGTATTTCCAATCGCAATAGGCCTAACACTTCCATCTTTTTTTGACAAGGCACATATTGACGCCCCATACAAATATGGACAAACTTGTGGATGAACCATTCCCCTCAAAAGAAAATTGCACAGATTAGTTAACGACTCCAACAATTTAGGCCCGTTACTACCCGCAGATGGGGAAGTTAACTCTTTTAGATGTTGGGGGCGGAGGCCATCCAGACCTGCTGCCGATCCATTATAAAAACTTCCTAAGGCATTTAATACATCGGGGGCTGACACGATTAAGAATGGGGTGGACAAATCAGGCTCGGCTGGTAATTGAAGTGGTCTTGAGGGAATAGGATGCTTAACTTTTAACTCCCTTAAAGTGCTCTCGTTATTAGGTGCTAAAGTCGAGTCCGATAGTAGGAGTCTTACGGCGCCTCGTAAATCCCCATCATGTACCTTAGCCTCTATAGAACGGAAAAGGGATTGCGGTTTATGGCTAACTTCATCTGGAAAATAGACACGTATCGCTTCAATGTTATCCTTTACTTTGGACGTAAGAGACTGGCGCTGCACAGTACTCTCGGGAACCCTGAGCGCGGTAAAGGAAAACGATAAAAGTGTGAACCAATCCTCCAGACTATTCGTTCTTAAGCAATTGTCCATTATACCAGCCAACCTACCCGCTGCCAGATTCCTTGCGCCTTTGGGTATATGCTTTAGTACACGAACATTTCTTTTAAGCGTTGGCAGAGAGTGGAGGCCTTCATCACCAGCGCCAGCGCTTGTAAACTGCGATGCAGCAACAATACCGCTTGACCCATGGGCAATAGCTACATTCTTGTGTATCTTAGATATATGCACGTTAAGGCCTCTTGTGGCAGCGAACACCTTGGGACAGTGAGGACAGGCTACCCCCGGGAGATTGCTCATAATAAATGAATAAAGTGGTTGCCCATAAAACTAATCTAAATAAACAATACTATTTTTACACAAATGTCAATAAATTGAATCACAAAATTATAATTACAGTTCAAAGGAATATGTCACACCTACACCAAAGGCTGCGACGCCAGCGACTCTTCACCCGTAACTTACGAAATACTGATTATGTGCACTTTTAGAATGATTTCAGCGCAAACCAATTAAATAATTTCACACACAAATATTGCTCCAATGTTATTAGATTGTTGTTGTACTTCAACAATGAATGACATCTCCATATGACGGGCCGGGCGCGCAGCAGCGCACCATTCGGGCTCCGGTCGCAATCTCCGAAGAGATTAATATTTAATATGTGTTGTCTATTATAAAAACACTTTAATTGCAGTAAAGGTTTGCCAGAAATAAGTGGAAAAATATTAAATAAAATTAAATTGATTTCGAGACATGTTATTCGGTTATTTATTTCATAGGTTAGAATGTCTCACTGGTGGGCAATAGCTCCCTTTTGCCTGTAAACCTAACCTCACTTACTTGCTCCTTAGGTATGTGGCGTTGCGCCCTGTACCCCGGGGTAGAATATGGCTACAGTATTCTCTGATGTCGTACAAGGCGACTAAAAGCGGGTGCTTGGGGTCGAAGACTGTCGCAGTTGGGGGCTTCGACCGTCTATGAAAACAGATGGAAGTGACCCACAGAAGTGTAACTGTAGGCCGGCACTGGTGCGTTCCGAAGAAGATCCCAGAGCCGTCCGAAATGAGTTGAGGATCGGGGGGTATTTAGTCGGTGCCAGTCCGACATTACTGTCCCCGCGTTGCGGTGGTATCTATAATGGATTCCCCCTGGAAAAATAGGTATGTGGCGTTGTGTTTCTGGTGGTGAGTAACATCACCAGCCCTCTTATTTACAAAGCGACTAGTCCTCACCTTCCCCTCACGCCTCACCCGTTTTTATATGGAAACTGTCAAATATCATTTGTCAGATTTTGACAGTTTATATATAAAAACGGGTGAGATGTGAGGACGAGTCAGATTGAAAAAAAAAACACCCCAGAACTTCCAAGAATACCTACGCTGTGTTTAAAGTGAGGGACCTGCCAATGCATATGTATGTAACTAGCTGTCAACACACCGTATCTTCAAGGTAATAAAGGGAGGGCAACGCGCATGGGATTCTTCATTCGCAAGCGTCCATAGGCGACTGTGCCTGCTTACCATCAGCCTTAAGCTTATTTGCCACCGTCATTGTATAAAAACATATGAAGTCATAGAAAGCAATAGTTTAATTACCTCCAAACACATTTTCCTTGACAAACTAATTAACCCAAAGAAACTAGCGCAACATAAATTAAGCGACATTTATAATCTCTTATCAACCAAACTCGTTTATCCGACATTGGTCAAACTGACGGGACTTCACGGTCATCTTGACAGTTTGGCAATCCAATATAGATTTTATTTATTTTGACATGGAAACTGTCAATTGAATATTGAAGGGTAGCAGGTTAGTTTCCGGTGTTTCAAGTTTTTTTAAGCTTAGTGAAAAATAATCTAATTGGAAATAAATTAATTTAGCTGCTTAATATTCTGAGACACAAGTAATTTAAGGTATATAGATAGCAATAAAAATAATAATAATAATCGTATGGCATTTATTTTACGAACCGTGAGATCTTCGAGAAGACAATACGGTTGCCAGTTTGTTGCACTTTTAGCATCATCCAGGGGTCACGTGTAGGGTAACAGTGGGTACTGGGTAACAGTGGTGCAACTTCGACGCCCCTTGTCAAGTGAGTGGACAACTTGACTGTCTGAAGTTCATCATAGATAGCGACGGAAAAAGGCACTTTGCTCATACTTTATGATCAGAGTGTACCTAACCGGTTTTATTACTAATTACTATTATCCTTTTTAAATATTAAAACTTGTTAGTTTTACCAAATATTATCATAAGTTTTGTGTAAAGCAGACTGTATATAACTCCGGATGGGAAGAGCGACTTCTCCTAACAAAAGTATTTTTATATGGAAATTGTCAAATGTTATTTGTCAAAATTTGACAGTTTTCATATAAAAACGGGTGAGGTGTGAGGTGAGAGGTGACGACGAGTCAGTTTGTGAAAAACACCCCAGCTTGATATAACAAATAAATATTTTGATTTTGAATTGAACTTATTATACTCTTTTGAAATTTTGATTATTCTAGAAACTGTCTAGAATTCTATTTTTTTTTATACATTTTTATTATTATTATGATTTATGTTTTGACGATCCTATTGTGAATTTAACTGCATATATTTCTTATTTTGACATGTCTACAACAATACAATATTTATTTTAAATAATAATAATAGCATCAATAAATTGCTCTAAATAATTCTAACTACATGTTATAACTGACGATTCGAAAGTGCTTGTTGCTATTTGAATATTTTGACTTGACTTTGACTTTGAATTCTATTACACCCTTTCTTTTATAATGCGCACTTCTAAGGTTTGGAATTCTCTGCCGGCGTTTGTATTTCCGAGTTCATATAACCTAGACCTTTTTAAGGCACGAGTGAATAGGCATCTTCTGGGTGAGCTCGCTTCATCGTCGGCCTCATCTTTGCCCCTTGGCTAAATACTGGCGAAGAGCAATCCCATTTTTATATAAACAAAACCGAATGATTCTTGTGCAGTTAAAAATAGGCATATTATCTTTGCTATTGATTGAAGCTTAACATTATTTATTGCAAGTTGTTATAAAACGGACCCTTAATTCTGAGCTACTTAGTCTTCATCAAAAAGCGATATTATTTCAGCATTACAGTTGAGGTCTAACGCATTCGGTTTTATTTGGTGCAGCAGCAGAATTAGCAATGCGTTCGAAGAGGTCATACATAATGATTCCACGTTTCGGGTGACACGTCTTAATTATACAGGATGTGGCCTGTAATAGGAGCAAAAAATTAAACGGTACACTATTGAGCTCTCCAGCAATTATTTCCAAAAGGTTTTGATTGAAAAAACAAAAAGTTTTTTTTGGATTTTTTTTTCGCAAAAGTAGCTTATATATACTTTTTTACTGTACGGGACTGATATTAATAACTATTTATTCAAAAAACACTAAAAATTTATAAAAAAAAATAAAAAATGCCTCTTACACCAAAAATGCGACAACGATAATGAGTCATAACTTGAAGCAACCTGAAAATCAGCATTGACTGCCGCGCTATAATCTCTGGGTGCCAAGATCCATTACTTGGAGGTCATAACTTTAGATCAAAATTTCTCCCAATTGAAAAAAGATAATTTTTTTGGACACTAAAGGTTACTGCAGGTGCTCTAAGGAAGTGTCCTTTAAATTTATTGCTCCTATTACAGGCCACGCCCTGTATTATAACCCAAGAGGAGCAATTAAAAATATTTTTACATCTCGCCACTTTTATAATCGAAAACATTGGTTGAACGGTAAGCTAATGATATTATTTCTCGTACTTAGGTGGCCTTTACTGACGGTTGTGGCATTCTGCGGTCGTAATTGTATTATTAACGCATATTTTACTATTATTACATTCATAATTTGGACATTATATTAAACTTGGCCTTTGCATTGACCTACATTCAAGATGAAAACAATAACGAAATGCGTATTTAGGTTTTAACTGTTTTAAGATAATTACTATTCTACAATTTTAACTCCAGGGCAAATTTGCAAAACGAGAAAAACAGAATTTCATATTTCACTGTTGGATTCAAACCAAAATTAGTATAAACTTTAATTTGTCTTGATTTTCTAACGATGGTGGAAAAGAACAAGGAAAACGGGTACACTGCGTACGACATGTCCCTTTTTATTGCACTTAAGTGCACTGTGTGCATAATTACATATTACTGATAATGTCATATATTAAGGGCGGCGTTATATAATCAATCATTTGATTATAATTATCAATTGCTTATTATTTAAAAGGGTACCTCAAGTTCAACTGGCCGGCTACCGACCTTGGTCTTTATCCAGTAGTGAGAAAATTAGCCAGATACATAACCAAAATATCATTGTATAAAACCAACAAATGCCTGCACTTCACAAGTACTTATATACATTCATATAAGGTCCAATAATGCTTGACTTAGGTTACTATGCAAAACTTGGAACTTGTGATTTAAGAAATACTATAATTATCTGGTTATTATTGTGAATTAGTTGATATGAATTACTGATGTGCAATAGGTTCTGACGTCACCTCGGTATGTTACTCAAAAAAATTTGAAGAACGCTATTATCGTCCAAGCGTTAGAGCATTTTTAGTTAATTAATTATGTGTAGTAAGTACAGTCAATTACAAAAAAAAAGTATATAATTTTCTGAGCTAAAATATTTTATAAGGTGTTAATAGATAAATTATCCTGCAGCAGACTGTTAGCTTGCCTATTATGTACTTATACATATTTGATGAATACTGTTCCTAGTATTCTCCCATGGATTCACATATCGGTGGAAACGAGAGACATGAGAGTAGTCCCGTATCGTTACCTGTTCCTTCAGTTGAATAGTGCTTAAAATCATAAAAAATATCATAAATATATAGTTGCTAAATCATTCAACGGTTCAATTTAATGTGTTATTAATACCAGTGATTGGGATTCATCATCATCATCATGTCAGCCGAAAGTCGTCCACTGCTGGACATAGGCCTCCCTCAAAACAATCCACAATGACCGGTCGCAGGACACACGCATCCAAAGGATACCCGCGACCCGCGAGTTAAAATTTAAATGAATTTAACTCGCCTAATTCCGATCACTGGTTGTTAAGAGTGTAGTGTGCGCAGTACGCTCGGTTCTCCATACAAACGTATTTATGCTCTCATTTTAAAACGCCATGCTAGAATAACATGAAACTTTGTATACACAATGGGATCCGGCATATCTAGGTCGGAACATAGTTTCTGTTGCTTCAAATTGTAATGGAGAAAAAATACAGCGATTATTAAGGTTTTCATACAAGCCGTAAAAAACTCAAAAAACCGGTGTTTTTTTTCTTTTACAATTTCTAGCAACAGTAACTATGTTCCGACCTAGATATGCCGGATCCCATTGTGTATACAAATTTTTATGTTATTCTAGCATGGCGTTTTAAAATGAGAGCATAAATACGTTTGTATGGAGAAACGAGCCAGACCGAGCGTACTGCGCCCTCTTAAGAGTATTACTGTGAAAACTACAGAAATTGTTAAAGACATTTCGGCAACCAGAAGCAACACTCAGAATAATATGGTCAGATTTATTATCTACATTCTTACTACTTACGAAACTGCTTGCTCTTAACTATGATAACAGGTACATTTAGTACATGACCGTTTAAAATGTACCCGTTTTCTGCTCTTGACTGTACCTTAAGAGTTTTAAAAAAGACAAGCCTCTGCTAATACGCTATTCTTAAGCCGGATGCATACTTGTCTGATCTAATACTTTCCGATACGCTCTAACGCCTGACGCAGTATGAACTTTCACGTCAGAGCACAATGAGCATATGAGAAATATCAATATATTGGGTCACGATACGTCATTTTTTTACGATTGACCCAGTTGAGTATGAAAGTCTATCTTATTTTTCGTAACACCATTGGGGCTGATCGAAGTCCACTTACGGTGGGGTTGCTTCTTGAAAAAGGAATTTATTATACAGAGTCCCGCCTTTTTCACGAAGTCCGCAAGCATCTGACTCCGCGGGTTCCGATTCCCAAACCCAAATGGCCCACTTTCAGCTCGTCCTCGCTTCGTCTGCCCAGTTTGTCATTTAAATCCCCCATGACAACGGTGTAATGAATTTTAGAGGTTGTCTCACCTGATGGAAAGCGATGACAAGGCCTAAGATTGTTCACTGGTTCAGTAATAGCCTAATCATCATAGTCATCATCATGATACTTTTTTTGGTGTGAAAATGCTTTATGCATACCCCCAACCCGGAGAAGGCCATTTAGGGCTTATGTGAGACATTGGGACCACGACGCCCCCCGGATCATCATGATACCTAGACTGTAATCGCCCACTGCTGTCCTAGCCCTCTCTTCGATTACGCCATTCATTATACTTCGCGTCAGACAATGAATCCGGCTTAAAATTGAACTATTGTCCAACTTATCGCATCGCAAATCGGCGTACAGATTGGAAAGGCGAGCGATCCGGATATGCGACCGGTTCCGGTGACCTTGAACTCGGCTGAAATTGAGAGTGAACTTGAAACGTTTACCAGAGACTCAGTTATTGGGTGCTGTAATCGATTCTTTGTTATTGTATCATAATCGATTAGTTTAGTGTTCCGTATAATATCGATTTTATCATATTTTCCGGTCGTTTTTGATAGAAAATGTTTTTGCAGTTATTGGCGGATACAATCGTTTGTTTTTAGGGTTCCGTACCTGAAAAGTAAAGAATAGAACCCTTATAGAATCACCAGAGTGTTTGTCTGTCTGTCACAGCTAAATTACTCAGAAACTAATCGACCGATTTATTCGAAATCTGGTACACATATTTATGTAGGTCGGTTACCCAAAGACGGACGTGTTACGTAAATGAATTTTGAACGTGGTAGTTTTGGGGGGTAAAATAGAAATAAAAGTTTTGCAAACTATATCGTGTAACATATCAAATGAAAGCGCTCACTTTGGGGATTTTAAATACTTATATATATTTTTTATAATTGTAAGGTAAACAGTTTTGAAGTTAATTAAGAAAGTATGCATAAGTAGAGCATTCCCGCTTATGTCCGAAACCACTAGGCCTAAAATTTGAATAAAAATGTAGAAAATAGTTCTTTAGTTATTACACTTATAAGTGTCATTCAAGGCCGTGGTAACAAAACTTTTTTTTTTCAAAATTGCAATACTAAGGAACTCAACCTATTGTGAATTAAATGGTTAAATAATTGGTAGCAACCTTGAACTCAGAAATAAAAGTGAACTTGAAATTTACGTAAGTCGCGGTTATCGGTTTGCGGTCTCAAAAGACTGTGACATAATTAGTTCTTTGTTATTCTTATACATTTTCCGGTCACCAACCTACACTATACTTGGTTGTGTATTTTTAAATTCACACACTTTTAGCTAACTGATTTTTAAGCACGCATTTAGAAACGTGCGCTAAAGGCCAAGGCCATTGAAGCCAAGACATTTTGT
This sequence comes from Notocelia uddmanniana, assembly GCA_905163555.1. Lineage (NCBI taxonomy): Eukaryota > Metazoa > Arthropoda > Insecta > Lepidoptera > Tortricidae > Notocelia > Notocelia uddmanniana. The sequence continues at coordinate 2,700,487 of LR991059.1, forward strand.
GTTTGTTATCTATATATTTATGTTCTGCATATCAAGCCTATACTTGGCAGAGTATTTTATATATGCACTTTTTTTTAGTCACCGAATCGAAGTTTGAACTAAATTGGTAACGGTATTGAGGTTTTTCTCTTTAAACAAGTTGAAGTTCGCCTCATATTAATGAGGCGAACTTTTAACAAAAGAATAATGTTGAGCTGAACATTTTTCAAATATTGTTCGAGTGTTTGATTATTTTTGCAATATACTCGTAATTATAACTTTTGTTCCCTCTCTGGCAAGGTAAAGGCAAAAAGTAAGTGGAATTAAGAAAATACTGCACCATGCCTGCACATGAATACCTTATAAGATTCAACAAATACAATATACAAAAATTATTTATTATACACGAAAGCTTATGTTTCCCACCCACACAATAACTTAAAACGCATAAACTTTAATATTCAGACTCGCAAAAACAAAGATCTATACTTAATTAATCAAAAAACCTGCTAATTATACGACAATATCCGTGTAGGCGCAAGGACTGGCCAGAAAATGGACAAAAAACGTTTCCTGGCAGGACACAAAAGCACTTTCAAATGTACAGAAATAAACGACTCGGAAATTGAATGAGTTAAAGTGTTCTTAAATTACACAGTTTTGGTCGAAAGACGTTTATTGTTCAATGTTTATTATCGCAGCGTAGGGGTTTCTTTGTGTAACAAATAAGTTTATATTATTTAATATTGAGTGTACCTTTGGTCACTTTAAGCGCAATATTTCGCATAAGGACAGTTGATTCGGCACTAGATTAAAAATAAAACGGGCATATTTTTGAACTAAAGATGGAAGATTTTGAACTAATCGCTCTATAATATTAAAACTTATAGTTACTATGGAAGTTGCTCTTTACGAAAAATAGCGAATCTATAGTATTTGCATACTGACGCAGCTGTCATCCCGTACAATAAACGTCAATGATGACATAATTTGTACTGGGATCACAGCTGTGTCAGAATGCAAATATTATAATCTGTATGTCTTGTATGTCTAAATTTAGGTTAGTTTTTCAATATCCTTATAATATTTCCGCTCTTTATTATGATGGAATGAACAATTAAGTTATTGAAATATCCGTCAAAATTATTCAAGCGATAATAAAATAAAAATAAAACTATTAGACCGTTAAAAATAGAGTAGAGTAAGTATGTTGATTCATGCACTGCATTTTTGTATGAACAAATATTATGCAGTGATTTGCGAAGATACTTTACTTCTATGTAAATGCAGGTTTCGATAATTACATCTCAAGAATGCTAGTTATAAGTAGTAATTGGTACTATTATCACACTGACTTACCCATTTATTTATGGTATATGTCATTTACTAGGAAATCATGGTTAAATAGGCGCATTACGTTACAAAAATATGATAATGTACCTATACTTATTATTAATCAAACAACTGCATATCCCTAGACGAAAATTCGCGAAGGTATCAAAAGTACGGAACATTGTAGTTAAAATGTTTAACACACAAATAAACTTATGATACACAGAATTATAATTAGAGAAATATTTAGCAAGGTCATAATAATCAAAATAATCAATTATTGGGTATTAAGGTCCTTGTAAAAACAAATTAGAATTCAGAATATCCATCCATACAGATATTCATCAAGTAAGAACAAAACACTCAGTGAGTACATTTGCCCATATCGTATCTCGGCCGTTTCAGAATACTTTATTATATTGATGCAATACCGATTTACTACAATGAAATATTTTGAAAACCTATGAATACATTCGTTTGACTTGAAATTAAACAATAAAAACCAACACGGGTAAATTGAAACAAACGCAATCAAAAACAAAATAAACAAACGAACGCGACCGCGAATTCGAAATTTAAATAGATTATTTTTTTAATGAACGCAAAGAGGCGTCTGCCCCCTGGCCAACCGCCGACCAAATACAAGGACTAGCACACACGATCCGCACGGGCGTTTTTCCCGCCGCCAAAGCGGGGGCCATAGCGAAAGTGACTCCAAATAACCAACTATAAAAACACAAGGCACCGATCAAACTGCATCCAGTCTATCCCGACTCGAACAACACACAAGAGGCACAATGAAAACAGCGGTGAGTGCCCCAAGTGAAGTGTAGTGCAAAGTGACTTCAAAGTGTCCCAAACCCAAAGTGACGGATTGTGCAAAAGTGTCGTGCGTGAACTTTAACCCTTTAGGGCTTGTGGTAGTTTTATTTCGGCAGTTTTTTGCTCTGTCGGACCTAAGCTATTGCGTCTAAGAGTTAAAGTTACTTCATATCGTTACTGAAAACTAAAGTGACACTTCTTAAAAATACCCGAACTAGATAATTTTGATTATTTTTGTTGTTTTTGAGACGTGTCATTGTTGTGCTTAAGTAACGAGATGTGCGCACGCATTTTTGTTGAGTGAATCTGAAATGGATTATGGGATGTTATGAAGTCATTATTTGCTGAAAATAATAGAAAATACATAACGGAAAGAAAACATAGAATAAGTTAAAAATAGAACAAAGATATTAAACAATAAAGTGCAGTTTATGTGTCCGTAACACGACTACCTATGTTTAACTTGGACCGAGTCAATTACGCGATCATTTATTTAAACCACTTAAGAATCAATTTGAATAAACAAATTCACACGAGTACGATCAAATTCTATTAACCATTGTCCCTTTTGTACCACCGATATAACAGTCTCTTTACCAAAGTCATATAATAGCAATACCATTCTAATAAAGGTCAGCAGGTACAATTTGTTCCTATAAAGCCAAAGGGCATTTAACCTGTTATCAATCTGTAATAAGGACTTAACTCGACATGTGTAGGTCAAAGTTGAACTGAGAATATTTCTTAATACATGTATAAGCAAAAAGTGTTCTGAGCAATTATAATTAAGAATAAAATATCTTTCAAAATATTTCGGTAAAAATTAGCAAGCCTCTTGGCAAAAACTAAAAAGATCTTTTTGCAAACGCTAATTCCATTATCAAAAATTGGCTTCGCAATCAGTTAAGTTAAGACACACAAGTAAAATATTTTATAGTATGTGGGCTATTTATTCATTACTATAAAATAAACTGATGAAGTAGATGTCCATTGTGTACATTCAACGGCAAAAATATGGGTTTACACAACTTACACACAAATATGTCCCATGGCTGTTGGCTAATTGATAGATTTTGTGAGAAGATACATTCGATACATAATATATTTTAACACTAAATTGTATTACACGATCGTGCAAACAGAACAGACCACTAAATAGTAACAAGGACTATTGCCAAACCAGGCTTAAACCAGCACATTCTAAATGAATTACCAGGATCGCAACACATTAGCAGAGTTGTTGCATCACAATGATCTACGGATGGGCTTGATCAAGGAAGCAGTCTGGGAAGCAAAAGGTTGCTCTTACGACTATTACATGACCAGAAACCTGAGCAGCCACAACCTGATAGTTAAATAACAAGGAATAGGTGTTACAGTAGTTACATATCTTTAGGAAACAAGATGTGTGAATCGCCAATAACTGGCCACTTAAGAAGATGTTATTCAGGTACTAGCGACCAATTTTGTGTGCAGATGCCTTTAACAAAATATATGAAGTCGTTCCAGCTGTCAGCTCTGCATCTAGTTCTTTTAAGGAATATAGAAAAATAATGATGCGCTTAGTGCATATTTTTGCGAAGGGGCCAGTTATTGCGGGCTGGCCAGCAATAAGTAATTTACCTTATAAAAGGAATAGGCGATTTTTAATTAAAAAAATAATGATTATCATTTGTTTCGTGCGTATTATTACACTTATAATAGTCATAATTAAGCCTGTTACTAAGCCAAATTGTGACCTCTTTAAAATATAGTCAAATAAACTAGTAATTTTTGATTAATAGGCAGCTGACAGCTAAAAATAGCGGGTTTGGTACGTAGTTGCGAAATCAAAACGAATATCGATGCTATATCCTGAATAACCCTGCTCACCTTAAAAGGCTCAAGTGATTAGACTGACCTACGCCAACTAAAAACAAAAAGGGCTTACGTCTGACAAACGCTACAAAGTGATATTCACTTTAAGAGCGAAGCTGTAAGTCACAAAATACATTAAACAGAATGTGGTACTTAGATCAATCTTATTCTAAAGCGACGATCTAGTCTGTCTGGTTTGGCCGAGTTAGCGAGAAAAACACGCAATTTTCTTACGAATGGCGGAATAAAATATTCTAGGCCTGAGGAAATTATTGTGATTGAAAACCGGATTGATTGGTATTTAGATTATTTTAATTGGTTGCAAGATTTATAAATAATAAATCTCAATATATTTATGCATGTAGATCATTTATGAAATATCTTGATAAGACTACACAAGGTTTTAAAATGTTTATTTAATATCGTAATGATTACCGAATTTCAATAATACCGTAAGACTTCTTCTCTTCTTCCTTGATTTTGAAATCAATTTTGCTTACTATTTTCTTTAACGTACAGTGCTTGTTGATTATGTGATTACTGATTACAAATATGATAAATTATCAAAGACTAACATTGCAAATGACGATTTAAATACATAAAATATACAGTCAATTTGCAGTTTTTGCTGTAATTAAATGCAGATATGTAAATTTATACCTAGATTGTAGTGACCTATTATAGGCCGCAGTTAGGTAAGTAGCCGGCAAGCTGGGATTGCGACACTGAGAAGAAACATTATCCCACGAACGGCGACCTCGTTCAGAAGGAATCGAATTCCGCGTCTATGTGAATTTATTGTTTTATCTGATTCACGATTCAATATATCGAGACGATAAGGATATTCTAACCACTCATTTGTTTTTGGTAACAACATCTACCAAATTTGCATAAGCGTAAATTGCTTGTGGTGGCTGTGGCTGCCAAGCGGAGTAAAGTGACGCATCAATGTCTCAGCTCAGATACTCCCAAAAAGAATCAAGTCTCTTCAGTTCCTTAATAAAAAGTTTATTGAAGTATAAAAAAATAGAATATAATAGTCATCCTCCTGCTATAGGTCTGCTTTGGTGCCTAATCCCAAGATTTGGTGTAGACACTAATTTTACTACTTATAAAACTAGACTTCTTTGGCAGGTTTCAGAACCTACCGAAAAGTCAGTATTAAAAATCAAATAATATGAAAACGAGGAATAAAATAACATATATATTTAAATACAAAAGTACGAAAACTTATGAAAAAGTTTTGATAAATCAAGTATGTGTTCTAAATAGTATCATGTTTTATGACTATTTTATAAGGACTGTTATAATATGATGTCATAAGCGCGTATAAAGAATCACAAATGATTTTCACTATCGCTAAGAATTTACGATTACGACGAGTTTTCACTTCGGATGTGATACACATTTCAAATTTAGAATCACATTAAAGTGTTATAGACGATTACGTACGGTTACGCGTTTTTAGAATACGATTAGGATATTTGGGATGAAAGTTACGCTAAATGCATTGATAAGGAACTAAATACATAAATAAAACACAAGAATCAAGCGTAATTCTAAAGTTATTTAAACATGCTAGTTTTTAGTAATAAATAATATTTATCTACAGAAATAATTTTGTAAATGACAGTTGAACCTGGCACTTTAGACGTTATTTTCCAATTAGAATTAATAATTGAACAACATTAGAACCGGGTAGTCTTGTGACGGGATATCTATAATCTACAATTTATATTAATTAAAGTGCTATAATAGCACCTAAAATAGCAATTACTAAACAAAACATTAAAAACTTTTAACAAGATCGTGTGATTAGCGAATGATGTCGGATAAAGGAGATAACAAAGGCACAAGATAAGGTAAATCTCACAATGTCGTGACGCCGGCGGTGGGAGCGTTCTGTGTTACCCAACTGGCTAATGTCAACTTGAAATGCAGCTGTCAATTTGAAACAATGGGAACCGATGGCAATTCCTTATTTGAATAAACGTTTTGCCGTAAACTTCTATAGGACTATTTTTGTAAGTTATATTTGCAAAACACTGGTACAATTTATAGAAAATTTTGTAGTAAAATAATTATTTCTCTAGGTATTACAGTTTCAATGAATAATTTACCGTAACTTACGTACCAACTAACAAAAAGTTAAGTAAATATGACGTTTTTATACGTGGTAAAATCATCATTTCTAACATGTGGTCAAATATCGGCTAATAATCTCGCCCTTACCTCATTAGCACTTGTGAAGTAATACTATAATTTAAAACGGAATATGTGGTAACGTTAATAAATTCATGTTTATAAATATGAATCAAATTACGAAGTCATCTCCATCGGCAAGGTTATCGATTACATAATGATATGCGAAATTGGATACTATACCAATATTGTGTACTAGGAAATGGAACTAGGCCACTGTCACATGACTGTCAAATTTGACGCGTTTTATGATTGTGCAAATTTACTATGTTTTCGATAAATACATAACGGTTACGCAGTTTCATGGTGTTCAGTTTGCTTAAAATGTTATTTAAAAAAATCTAGGCAAATTTCCCATCCACCTAAAATACACAGCAAGTTAAAATCTACACATATCACTTTATTGTAATCCATGTCAATTTATTCTTAGACCTTATCATATCGTAATAAGTTTTCTAAATGGTCACTTTGTTGTTTCCTTGTGGGTTATACTATTTTGCAACTAAATACATTCAACGACCCTTGATGCAACGTGACATTTAATTCATATTCATTATCAGTTTCAATATCGCTTTTCCCCATTTTCCCCATGAGAGAGCATCGAAATACTGCTAGTCATTTTCAAAATGGCGTATAAGTGTAAGTAGCCCTTTGGACTTACGTCTTTTTAAATTTAAAACGTATATGTAAGACATACGCAAGACACGACTAATTTCGCGCTACTGCAATCACATGTGCGCTGACTCACGACCAATTGCGAATCGGTGCAAGCTCAAATAACAGAACAAAGTTCAATATTAGTATGTGAAATAAGGTGAAGTACTACGTATTGTGACCTCAATAGTCAATACATAACCGTTTTAGTTTTCCTAGTGGCTCTTCGAGCTGTGGACCTCACGTTTTCTTTTCGAATATCTAAATTTCCAAAATCTGACTCGAAAAATAAATTCTATAAAGTTATCAATCGTGCCTGCTCATAAAATTTCACGAGATCAGTTGATAAATGCGACCTGTAAAGGAGAACAGCAGGAAATAAAGAAAAGCGGTTTTCCTTACATATGAAAGTATTTGTTCCGAAGCTGAAACGAACACCTTCATTACACTGTTCAATAATGATTTGCTTTTTACCGAGATTTGTAAAAAATATTTTATTAAGGTATTAGGCCCACTAAACTTTTGTCTACATGCCTAAACATGTTTTTTTCAATCGTGCTTCTTTTTATTCCTTTATGTTTGTGGAAGATGCGTGTTTTAAGTAATAATTAAATTGCCATTTGAGGAAATTAATGATGCATGCAAGCATTTACTACCGTTTATCAAGCTTTTAGTTATGGTCTGTCCGTTTATATGACCTTTATGCAACTTAACCCTTGTATTACCATCTTTAACTATTATTTCATCACTTAAACAAATTACAGAATCCGTTAAATGACGGCTAAAATTTAACGGGTTGGTAAATACAAGGTTTTCAATGCGTTTTACTGTCGAGTTAAACGTCTGTAACGAATGCATACGGATTTACAAGTTAGACGGTTTTTGTTGTATTGTTACTAGGAAGCTAGTTACGATGTTCACTTTCCACGTTTTTTAATTGAACGAAACGCATTAGAGGTTACTTAAGCGTTTATCGAATGTAAACTATACATTAAGTCAGATAACTGGTCATTAATGCGTCCAATAAGCACGTTATGGTCATTTATCGGACAAATACAGTATTAATTCTAACTGAGCAGGCTGGCAGCAAACGCTGTGCCAGGACCCATTGTCGCACTTAGTTTTTATTTTTTCTTTTTTCCATGATTTTGCGCGTCTTTTTTTCCATGGCGATAATAGATCTTGTTTTTATTATTCAAACTCTTTCTTTCCTTTCAGGTCTGTTTAGTTTTCCTGCTGGTAGCAGCAGCTGCTGCCAGTGAGAAGAAGACTACAGAGAAAAAGGCAGAGCCTTTGGACAAGAAGTTGGACAAACGTGGTCTCCTGAACCTCGGCTACGGATATGGCATCAGCGGCCTAGATATCGGGTACATCGGCAATGCTCACGGACACGGTGGCGCTTACAACTTCGTAGACGAAGGCGCCATCGCTCACCAAGGCTACGGCTTCCCTCTTGGGCAACACACCGATGTTACCAGAACCATCACCCTCGTGAAGGGAGTGCCCGTTGCCTACCCCGTCGACAGACCAGTGCCATACACCGTTGAGAAGCATGTGCCATACCCCGTCAAGGTCCCAGTGCCCCAGCCGTACGAGGTCATCAAACACGTGCCCGTTCACGTGAAGGAGTACGTCAAGGTCCCAGTCCACGTCCCCGCTCCGTACCCCGTCGAGAAGAAGGTGCCCTACCCCGTCCATGTTCCCGTCGACAGGCCCTACCCCGTCAAGGTCCTGGTTCCCCAGCCCTACCCCGTCGAGAAGCACATCCCTTACCCAGTTAAGGTGCCCGTGCCGCAGCCCTACCCCGTGGAGAAACACGTGCCATACCCCGTCGAAGTCAAAGTGCCCGTGCCCCAGCCTTACCCCGTCGTGAAGCACGTCGGTTACCCCGTTAAGGTGCCCGTTGACAGGCCTTACCCCGTGCACGTGCCTGCCCCCTACCCCGTCGAGAAGCCTGTGCCAGTCGCCGTGCCCGTTGAGAAGCCCGTAGCTTACCCCGTCCACGTCCCGGTCGACAGGCCTTATCCCGTCCCGGTTGAGAAGCCTTACCCAGTACCCGTCAAGGTCCCCGTTCCTGAGCCGTACCCAGTGTACAAGCACGTCCCTTACGCGGTAGAGAGGCCCGTGGCCTACCCCGTCAAGGTGCCCGTTGACCGGCCCTACCCCGTCACGGTTGAGAAACACGTGCCCATCGCTGTGGAGAAGCCTTACCCAGTACCCGTCAAGGTCCCCGTCTACGTCAACCACGACTCTCACTACGACCAACACAGCAGTCACCTCAGCTTTGGAGGCTCATACTACGAGCACTAAGTGCTTAAATTAGGTACTAGGTTAAGGCCCATTACAATCGCCCCAGCATGGCCGGGACAGCAGCAACAAAATTTTGTATATTTATAACGTCATATGGGCGTGTAGCTAGTGATACAAGGTTACCATTTCTAGGCTAAGACGAAGTAAAATAAGGAAAACAGAAAATAAAAAAAATTGTGAAAACTTTTGTGTTTATATTTAAATTAAGGAAGTAAGAAAAGAATTGTCCACTTGACCTTCGCGTTTCGTTGGGTGATTGTATAATATTTTGAATGAACGGAACGGCCGTGTATTGTTCAGAATAATAACAATGAATAGAGAAAAGAAACTACGACTACGAAATATACGAAGTCAAGCAAAGCAGTACAGTATCTAATCTAAATACGCATCTATAAAGATGCTAAAAAAGTAATTGTCAATACTTTATTTTTCACGCGCGTTTAAAAGCGTGTCACTAGTGATACGAAAGGGAAGCTTCTGTTTCAATCTTTTTATTAGAAAGAAGAGAGAATTTGTTCCACGGTGATATAATAATAACAGAAAAAACATGTCCCAAAAATTCCACAATTTTTTATGCAAGAAAAGTAGGTAACCTCATATTGCCTTCTGATCGTTACTTATATAGCTTTAATATGACTTCATTACAACAACTATTTTGATAAATGGGAATGTCTACATGGGTACTTTGAATTAGTCCTTGCCATAATCTTATATAAATCAAGTCAACAGCTTGTCATTTAATAACATGTTACACCATGTTTTGCAAGACACTTTATATTCACATTTACAGCAAGATTTATAGCAGCAATAATTTCTAGAAAACAGAAAAAATGAGTTGCATATAATATTGAAACCGCAGAAAAAAATGTAAGTCGTAGGTAACAAAAAACATGACTATAACAGTTTTCACCCTGACCCCCAAACCTTACACAAATAAAAATTATACAACTGTTAGACGACACTTGTATGACCTAAAATGTCCCAAGATTTCCCAAGTCACTTGTCAGTGACTCTGCATTTTTTAGTTTTTAGTAAAAAAGGGCTCATGTAACATTCCTTTCCTAACAACTTGATCTTTTATAAAGAGCGTAGGCAATTCACAACCTGAGGTGCTGACCGCTGCTATAAGTCCAGTATAAGTCTAACCTTTTAATTCAAGTGTCAAATTACGAGTGACTATGTAAACGACGAGCATAAGACGCTTGTGAATGTCCGAGTTCAACTCGTGCGCAATAAGGACGCCAAAGTGGAGCAACAAGATCTGCCGTAAGTTTGGTAACCTTGTTATGTACCCGTCCCATTATGGCTATTATATGGCTATTTGGTCAGATTGTGGCATGAGAATGTGGTGTAAAACTTGTGAAAGATGTGTAATTTTGATGTACTGTCAGATCAGTGAGATTGATATTAAGTGCGCTTAACCTAGTTGGGTCAGACACAGCGGAAAAAATAAAAGTCGTCCCTCCATGTGCATATACTCGTTAGTTATTTTTTGATACCACGTCGGTGGCAAATAAGCTTAAAGCCCGCCTGATGGTAAGCGGAGCCTATAGACGCCTGCAACTCCAGAGGTGTCAAATGCTCGTTGCTGACCATTTAAAAAACTATACACCCCTTTCTTGAAAAACCCTATACTGTCGTCCCTCGGCGAAACCACGGCAGCGAGCTCATTCCACAACCGGAGCGTCCGAGGGAGGTGGTTCCTCTGAAACCGTACGCGACGAGTGAAATTCGGTACGAGTATTCCTGCAAGGAAATTCCTCTGAAACCGTACCGAACGCGACAATTTTTATATGGATCAACTTTTTTTTATTACATAGATTTATAAAAACGAAGGTTGTGTTTAAGCTGATTATAAGTCTAATCAAAAGTTAGGCTTTCTAGCCATTCAATTTGTCATTTTCCATAGAAAGACGAACCTAAATTTTTTATATGACTCAGGAATAGTTGACAATTACATCTTATTATGAGGTGCTCAAGAATTTTTTTATCACGTTTATTAAAAAAGGTTGTACGGAGTACTTATGTCATAGTGAATACCTAATTTAGAAAGATTTATTTACGATATACCTATATACTTATTTTAAAACTACCACGCCCAGTCGGTAAGTGGTTTTTTTCAGGTTCATTTTGTCCATATAGGGTGAATAATAGGATTTCAACTGTAGTTATCGTATGGACTAATTTTGAAATAAACTTGTTCATGATAAATCGTATTGAGCCGAAAAAGGCGGATCTTTCACGTCTAGTAAAGTCACGTGCAAAAAAAGGGTGCATACAAATATCTCAAAACAAAGACTCTTATTTTGGTGACTCAAGTTTTAGGTTTTTGTTATTGACTGTCGGTACTATAATCAAGTGATCATCATCATCATATCAGCCGAAAGACGTCCACTGCTGGACATAGACCTCCCAAAGAGTGCCACAATGACCGGTCCTGTGCCACCCGCATCCAGTGGACTCCCGTGACTTTTACCAGGTCATCAGTCCCCCTTGTTTGGGGCCTACCTACCCACGCTGGGTTTGCCCGTGCTTTGGAAGGCACGTTAAGCCAAGTTAGAGGCCTTCGGGCGGCTTGAGAACTTCTAACAGTCATGCAGCTCACTGACAAGCCTAATCCCGATAAGTCTAGTTTCCCCCTTGGGTGTGGAGGTCAGATGGCAACCGCTTCGGTATAAACTAGTGGCTACGCCAATTCTTCGGATTAGGTAGCGGAACTCGGGAATCCTTCAGGATGCAACTGTACTGGGATGATGATGAGTTAAATATAGAGTCCATGCCAATATATTTTATAAGGATATTCAATCACGGGACGGATTGTAATTCCCCGAAGTTTAAAAATATCACAAGTTTCCGAATAAATGACACATAGGCCGTTATGAAAACATATCCTTGTGATTATCGGCCAGTTTAGCCTAGTTGGTAGTGATACTGCCTACGATGTTAGAGGTCGCGGGTTCGAATTCCAGTAAGGGCATTTGTTTTTGTGGTGAGCAGGAACATTTGTTCCTGAGACTTGGATGTTTCGTATCTATTAATTATATCGTCGCAAGCCTTATTGAGCTTACTATGGGACTAGTTCGATTTGTGTAAATATTGTCCTTATATTTATTTATTTATTTATTTTTATTTTATATCTCAGCTTGGGAGGATCAGCGGCAGTTGTTCTAGTTTAGTATTAAACACCCATTCAGAACAACTACCTTTACGCATGCTATCGAGCTAGAGTCCGTAAAACCACTTTTTCGGCAAATGTATAAAATAGAATAAATAAAAAAAAAAAAATTGGGGGACAATCTTACACAAATCGACCTAGTCCCAAACTAAGCAAAGCTTGTACTATGGGTACTAGACAACGATATACATACTTATATAGATAAATACATACTTAAATACATAGAAAACATCCAAGACCCAAGAACAAATATCCGTGAAAAATGCACAAATAAATGCCCTGGCCGGGATTCGAACCCGGGACCTCTTGCTTCGGAGGCAGAGTCACTACCAACTAGGCTAAACAGGTCGTCAGAATACATTTAAATACATAACAATACAAACACATAGAATACATTTAAAGTGCTTTTAAAAATACGTACTTATTCGAATCTCCCATGACACCTGAACGTCAAACAATAATTCATTACCAGACTTTGTCCAAAAATTACCACGTCTATCACACAAGCCATCTAACAGAATTACCCCATATACCCACTGTACATTACTACATACAAAACAAAGCTTTATTGTTGTATTGTTACTAGACTCACACGCATACACGCATACACTTTAGGACAAAAATAGTGTAGCAAAAAAATAATTAGAATCTGTTACGGCTATTACGTTACAGCGTGTTTTTTCTCGCGGTTGTTTGACAGGTCAGTCGCACGGTTATTAATGATTACGGTTTTTATGTACCACAGTGGCATAATGAGTCAGATATGGGATGCTTATGGGTTTGTTTACATTTGGTTGTCAGTTGATCATACGTTATGAAAGTAGACTTCGAATTATCGTCGAGGATGCGCTGTATTGAGACTTTGAAAGAGATATACCTGCATATGTCTGTGCTGCCAACGATCCTAAAGACAATAAAAGGTCGGCCACGCCTTCGTGCTTATGATTCTTCCCTAGTCGCCACTGTCCGTAGGCTACGGTATATACTACCAACAGGCAGCTTGTGTGCGACCGTCATTATATAAATAAAGTTAAAAACATATATTCAAAAAGTAAGAAAGGAAATCAAAAAGCTGTTTGGATATAGTTAGTAAATTATGACAAATAGTTTTATGAGCCCATAAAAGTATGATTCATAAAATTTTGTCAAAATAACACGATGTTTATAGGTATTATATTTAAAAAAGAAAACTACTTTTCATCATGTTGACAAACATTAAGGTAATCTGAACGGATTCCTGGGAAAGAGAAATGGAACCCGGAAACATAAATTCACAAGATTTGGAAGAAACTTACTTACATTTTTTCTAACGGGTCGTGTTAAATGCAGATTTAAAAACATAATGTATTAAGTTATGGGTTTCTACCAACATACACAACATGCAATAATATGATATTCATAATTTCGATTGAAGACAACACTTTCAATAAATTTGTTCCACAAATATATCCTTTTTTTGCATGTCCCGAAATGTAACTAGAAATATTCTCAAACGGATGAAATTTCAACACATTTACTGAATAAATCCATATACACGACGTTTCGAAATATATTTTCACTTGTGACACCTCGCACATTAAGCGAATATTCAAAATATTTTAATATCAAGGTAATGGCCAAATGTGTACCTGCCTAATTAACACCTCTTTAACATTACTTCATAATGCTGCGATTTCACAAAAAGTAGAAGAACTACCCTATAAGGATTTAAATTCGTCCCCTTTACTCTCGACCATAAAATATCTAGGTTACAATTAATTATGAAATGGGTGAGTACAACTTGGTACACTACATACATACATGGTGACTCTTCTTCCTCCTATTTGTTTTTTAATATATCGCTCAAATATTAGCCAAGTGCTTATTTAGAAGAAGCCGTAATGAAAGCGGAAAAAAATAAAACCAGGTTTATTTAAAATAGAAACATAAATATTATGAACGTTATTTCGTAATTCATATTTTCTGATTATTTTAAATAAGAGCGCCATCTATCTCACTAGAAAAGCAAACTAGAGCTACGATACCTTTACTTATATTAGCTAAGTGTGGTGAAGGTTAGAACGTATTGTGTTGTGTTGCTAACTAGTTCACGCGCACTCCGATAGAGGGCCGCATGTAAACAATAGGAGGGAGCCGTCGACCTATTGAAATAGAGCCTTTTACATAGGATTATTATCACAATACGGGCAGGTCAATATTATCGAGGATTTCAAAATGTTTATATTTCGGTTCAATATTTACGTGGTGCTGCTTCAAGAGGTATCGCATGTTAATAATCTCTGTGTTAACAATGCATATACATACAACAGAGTTATATTATTGAGTAGTATATTTATGTAAAGCTGAATTAAGAGCCTATAATACCTTCAAGCGAATCTAATCAAAATAAGGTCGATTAAGCGCTTCCTTAGGCGAGTTTTCATGAGCTTATTAATACGACTTTTGTTTGGACCAGAAGATCCAATTAATGTATGTATAATAGAATAAAATATTAGCTTTTCGACACAACACCAATATAATTGCTAAAACAATTTTTTTTTGTCAGACCGTATTCTGAGATCCATATATTGTTATTTACAATTTGACTGTTTGGTTTGATGACTTAGGTATACTTAAAGAATAAACAATTAGCTTTTCGGCACAAAACAATTTAATTAATTTATGCAACTGTCTTCACGTTTAAAGCCACGCTCATTACCACCTTAACTCGTAGAATTAAAGTTTATTTTCCAATGGCTGGTCTCTTTCAAACATTTTTAAGTCAAGGTTGTAAGAGTTATTTCCACTTAACAGACTTAAACGAAGTGTGGTTATATTCTGATTATTATATGCTTTATTGTTAAAGTAATCATAAATTAGTTACAAAGTTTTAACAACTGTAATTGGTGAAATGTTGTAAGCTGATGTAGATCTTGCAGCTGGTTATTAATTTAGCACTCGTTTTAATTAACCGACTTTAATAGAAGGAAAGAGGTTCTCAGTGCTCTGCATGATTTTTTTATGTATGTATGTTCCCCGATAACTCTTGACCACATCGGCCGATTTAGATAATTATTTTTTTGTTTTAAAGTACGTACCCCCAAGTTTGTCCTATATAAATTTGGTGAAGGTCTGATAATGAAATCTAGGAGGAATCGAGGGAACTCCTCGAATTTGATAGGCACGCATATGCCGATTTCGGTGTTTTCTGTAGGTAACCAAGCATTGGCTCACGGAAACCACAAATTGTGGCATAGCAAGTACAAAATTGGAGTCGTTTTTTTTTGGTATAAAGTATTATACATATATAGAATTAACGCGCAGAGCGCTCGTGGCCCATCGGTGCTTCACTTATCGCGCGGTGGGCCCGAGTCAGTTCTTGGATAGGTGACTGATTTGAGTGGTTACTAACTGAGCGCTGTCGTGCTTTGGAAGGCCGTGGTTCCCGGTTTTTGTCTATGACAGCAATCGTTAAGCCAACAGGGAGGCCTTCGGGCGGCTTGAAAACTTCTAACAGTAAAGTTGCCCACTTACCTGACAAGGGGGGTCGAAGTTGCACCACGTCCGTAGAAAGTACCAAACGTTACCCTACACGTGACCCTAGGTGGTGCTAAAAGTGCAACAAAACTGGCAACCATACTATCTTCTCGAAGATCTCACGGTTCGAAAAATGAATGCCATACGATTATTATTATATTGAATGATACTATGTAGAAAACTGCAACTATACTATTTGATTTGTAAGTTGTGTGTGTGTGGTTTTGTGTTCTTATACACATTAATTTGTTATTTGTATCCATTTAAAATAAATAGTAACTAAGAGACATTTTTTACACAAATCGAACTATTCCCATAGTGAACTCAATACGGCTTGTTTTATAGGAACTAGACGACGATATATTTATTAGTTATATATATACTTACATACAAAGAAGCCAGCCAAGTCTCAGGAACAAATGTCTCTGCTCACCACAAAAACAAATGCTCTTACTGGAATTCGAACCCGGGACCTCTAACTTCGTAGGCAGTGTCACTACCAACTAGGCTAAACAGGTCGACAAGATATATTTCAATTTTATAATGATGATGATGATAGTAGTAAAGGAAAATATGCACTTGTTCTGGAAAAACATTTTTTTTTTATACCACGTCAGTAGCAAACTATCGTACGGCCCGCCTGATGGTAAGCGATCACCGCCGCCTATAGACGCCTGCAACTCCAGGGGTGTCAGATGCGCGTTGCCAACCCTTTAAATATTTATACATTCCTTTCTTGAAGAACCCTTGGGAAAACTGACTTGGGACTTAGGGTTGGAATTTCATTTTTTTCATAGATCACAGCAGAAAGGAGGATCAGAACATAGGATTATTTATTTTAATTTTGTACTAAAGCAGTAACGCTGCTAATGAAAATTTCAAATTAAAGGGAAAAATTGAATAATTTAATGCTCCGAGCAGGATAAACCTGCGACATCTGGCATACGTGGCCAATCGCTCTAGCCTCTGAGCTATCGGAACAACCAAGCTCGTCCACGAAATCATGCCTCTTACATCGCCTTAGGAAGGAGTACAGCGACATCTACCGTAGAAGACTTAGGCTTCTATTAACGGCACCAACGTCTCAAATTACATTGAGAAATCGTCAGTAACGATGCGCCATCCCATACTAAATTAATTTTGTACTAAAGCAGTAACGCTGCTAACGAAAATTTCAAATTAAAGGGAAAAATTTAAAAATTTAATGCTCCAAGCAGGATGCCTATTTAAGGATCATAAGCTACTTTAAAGTAATATTTCCACCAAACGGCCCGCAACGGATCGGAAAGAAAAGAATTTTATAGTCTTTAAACGATACTGAATCATATATGTACTGTTTTTAAGTCTACATTAGCAAGTTGCGCACAACAGCTTGACCGCGGGCGTCTTCCGCGACATGTGAACGTCACAGTATTCTTTGATCTGTGACGTCACCGAAAGTATGCTGCGACACGCGATTGGCTCCGTTCGCTTGCGATCGGCCCCGTTCGGTTACGATTGACCCCGTCCGCTTGTCGTCGTGTGCGATCGGAACCTTTCGGCTGTCGATGCCGTCGAAACTTTTCATTGTCCATTCTGTAATAATCTTTGAATTTTTTCACATCCAATTTCAAATCATTGTGAAGTGTATGGAATTCGCCAACCTTAAACCGCTTTTGCCGCAAATTATTAACCCAAACTTTTCTTTTTCTCTTTTGTGTATTATGATTATATTCTTCTTCTTCTAATGCAATAGCCAACAATACAACGTCAACTTCAACCATTTTCATAAATTACAACACGTCAACATGGTAGGAACGAAACTATTTTACTGGGTGCGGATACGTTCGCAAGCAAACGTACGGTGCCGTTCGTGTGCGTCGACATCCTGTCGGCCGCGAACGGCTGTTACCGCCCGGTCGTACGCGTCGACATGCCGCCGGACACGATCGGTTGTCGCCGCATCCGTTCGTATTCTTTCCGATCCGATCCGATGCGGGCCGTTTGATGGAAATATTACTTAATACGATTTTTTTGACAGTTAAACTGTCAACTAATCCAACGCTTCGGTTGTTGAATGAGCTCCCTACCGGGGTTTACCCAAGGGACTACAATATGGGGTCCTTCAAGAAAGTAGTAGATACATTTTTACAAGTTTTTATTTAACTTTCACTCTTGCCTTTATTACACATGAATCAGTTGAGACGGTTCCAAAAAGTCCAAACACGACGGGTCACCTACTGTCTCGGATTAACACAGTAATACCATAATATTGCAGTGTCATCAGATTTTCGTAAGCATAATAAATAATATTAATACCTAATGGTTTATCTGGCACAATTTTGTTAGAATAGTTTCCAGCGGGCGTACGATGGTTGCCATTCTATCACTTATCGTCGTAAATAAGACGCCCGTCACCAGCATACTTGTTAGAACGTGACGAATGTCTTATCCACGAATATAAGTGATAAAATGGCAACCATCATAGGCCAGCTGGAAGAACAAGAGGAACTTAAAATTAACATGACAATTTTACTTAACAATATAATTTACAGCAATGCTAAAGTGTGTCTGTAAGTAAGTAACTTCCAACGGAAGTTACAAATTTAAATTAAACTGAAAAAAATATGTATGCAATAAAATTTCAGCTTAATCCGATACCGGAAAGTGGCTGCACAAAAGGCTGATTACAACTTCCTTACATACAAACATACGAACAGTCCAAGTTAAATAATAAAAACTTGTAAAAACAATATATTTCGAAATCACTTAAGTACTTTTACATCAATTGCATGACTGACATAAAACAAAGTAGCGAAATAAAACAAAGTACAAATTAATAGGTAGCTCAGCCACTGTCTGGTAATAGGGCTGCCCTCACTAAGAGTATGTTCGATGAACACATGTGCAACTTTGAATAGGGATGTATTAGTTGTACAAAAACATTGCTTTAGGACAAATAATACTTATACTTATAATATGTCTATTGGAAGTTTAGAGAATTACAATAAAAAGTTATAGTCTACTTTTAATTTTGTGGTTTTACTATCCGCATTCAGTACCGCGTGTTGGTAAAGAAAGCACACAGCATCATTATATATTACTATCTGGTCCCCGCGACTTCGTCTGCACAGGATTAGTATTTGGACAATTCACACAATATCTTTATAAATTGTAGTCTATGTGTTATTCTGATGTATAAGTTATATTATTGTATAGTTTCATTAAAATCTATTCAGTAGTTTTTACGTGAAAGAGTAACAAACATCCATCCATACTTACAAACTTTCGCGTTTTTAATATTAGTAGGAAGGATTCTCGGTTATGTCTACAATCTTGGCATGCCCGGGGTCCAGGTACTCGAATTTTATAAAAGTTTTATTTTTTTCTAAGTAATGTGGATAATTAAGTTATTTAGAAACGCTAAATGTTTACTTTCAACGTCTTTTATTTACTTACTGGATCAACAAATTATGATCGTATTTAGAATACCTTGTCTTATTCTGGTAAGTGTAATAGTGTGAAAAAGAGGAATCAAACATGATCTCGACCATGGCACATCTTCTATCTATATCATATATCTGAATCGCCTCTCTCATATTGAAATGATTTAATTTTTAGCTGTAAAATATAGGGTTAGGTACAATTCTCTTGCTCCTAAAATTATAAATTATAATTTTTCGTTGCTGTGTGTTTCGAATTAGTTGACCCCTTGTATGTATGTATGTATGTAAATACTTTATTGTACACAAAACACAGGTAGAAATACAGACAAATTCGGTTATATCGGTACAAAGGCGAACTTATCCCTTTAAGGGATCTCTTCCAGTTAACCTTTGAGCAATTGAGTAACACAGGAACCAAAAGATAGACAAACTAACACGTGTACAAAAACGTATTTATATATATAGCTATTGCCTATATACTACAAAATAATACTATATATACATATACTACCGACTAATAAAAATAATAAATATATACATAGTACATAAATATAAATATATAATCAGTATCAAACCAAATCACAAGTCATTGGAGAGCCAGAACTTTTTCAACTTATCCTTGAGTGATGCCACAGACTGGGACTGTCTAAACGGCAATGGTAATCCGTTCCACAACTTAACCGCTCGCACCGTGAAAGACCTTGAATAAGTACGCGTCTTGTTTTGTATTCGTTCCGATTTTATAACGGTCTGTTTAACTCTATTTTGGTAAATAATGTCAGAGAAATTACTTGTATTTGGCCTAACATAAGGTCTGATTTTTATGAAGAACCTCCATGGTAAAAAGTATGACGACAATAATTAAACTCACGCGCATGATTGAATCCGACCACAGCATTGCGTTGCGGTAATCGTTTTACTAAAACAACTGACATTTTAATGCTCTTGTTTGCCATCTGCCATTTTACTTACATTCAAAGCCGTTATACCATACAAATTAAATTAAAGATCAACTAATATATTTAACCCTTTATCAGGCTAAGGGAATACCTCTCCCCACATCAACCAATCTAAATAGTACTTAAATATGTTTGAGTAAGACTGACGTTCAATTGTCATTTTGAAAATCTGGCCTGATAAAGGGTTAATTAATATGTAAATTGCTTAAAAACAGCAATTCAAAATCTGACTCGAGAAATCGGACATTTGAAGGGTAAAAAATTGCAGGAAGTGTATTTAAATAAAACTTTTTTTATGCTCAACGAAATCAATTCAACACAAGTTATATTAGCAGTTATGTAAGTATGTTTACACACTTCATTTCACATCATTTCGAAAACATGAAATAAAAACTTCTACAACTAACGACGCTCAAACTGAAGGACTGTACTGGAGTTAGGTCAACTTAAACTAATTAAGCATAAAATTTACATATATTTACTATACAACAAAATAATAAACATATGCTCTATGTAAATATAAAGTAACTTTTCTTCTACATCTCTGTTACTAAAGTCACCGTATATCAAAACTTTGTATGGAAGCCGGTAACAAATACCGTTAACATTAAGTCAACGGACGCCTCCAAAATTGCAAATGGCGTCATTTTTTGCTCTTTTTCACCGTCTTAAATTGGTCGCAAAGTGCATAATAAGTTGCGCAATACAGGTGTCAAGATGGGCGGTACATGACACAGAATCACTCGAGATTACAGCAAATCGTATAAAACGGTATTAAATTCACCTTTAAGATGAATAAATTGCACTTACTTTATCTGAATTGGACAGAATAATCGTCCATACGGATTATTTTGTTGAATGTCGATCGATTTGTCAGATTCACCCAAAACCATTAAATGATGAAATAAAATACATTTCTGCAATACTATGAGCGTACTTGTGTTATATTGACCCACATTTTGTCGGATTTCAAGGGCGAGCTTACGTATTGGATTTTCGGAAGATGTTATTTTTATCTATATAATAACATTGACATTTCGATTGCAGGATCAAAAGTAGGTTATTGAACCTACTTAATGTACATCGTAGAATTTTAACGTAATGAGCTAAAATTCTGGAACATGCTATATCGAGATTAGATTGGTATAAGACTGATAATGCGCTCTCACTTTCGCTTGTACGTATTCAAACGTGTGTAGGTACGATGAGCCAAATCCTGTTTTAGGTCACTCTGTTTTAGGTTTAATAACCAACAAGTTATGCAGTCATTTTCATATTTATGTTTGGTATGTAACTATGTCCAAGCCACTGCAGACCAATTAGCGGTTCAAGCATATTGGTACGGTGGTTGTAGGTTCGAGTCTTGGCTTGTACCAATGCGTTTTCGAACTTGTGTACAGTATATCATCTAGTATGTAGTGTGCGTGAGGAAAAAATATGGGAATAAACGCAAAGATCTCCAACCCGCACCGGGCCCGCGTGGAGACTACAGCACATTTTCTCTCATCTATTTCTGAGGGGATAGGCCTATATGCCACTGCTGGGCACAGGCTTAAGATCAGCGGAACGTCATCTCGCTCATGTTTGGTGCAGTCCTGCTGGGGAAGTACCTCCACCTTACAGAAGACTGCAGCCATAATAACACCACTACTTGCTCCTTAGGTATGTGGTGTTGTGTTCCTGGTGGTGAGTAAGGTCGCCAGAGCTCCCGAGGATGCGCTGTGTTGGGAGTGAGGGACCTGCATATGTCTCTAGTTGTCAACACACCGAATCCTCAAGTCGTCACAAGCGTCTATAGGCTACGGTGTCTGCTTACCATCAAGCAGAACGTAAGCTTGTTTGTCACCGTCTTTGTATAAAAATACATATATAGGCTTATATTATGATAATTTAATGCATGTTGCTTTTATACAAATAAAAAACCAGTCAAGTGCGTGTCGCTAACGCACAAAGAAGGGTTCCGTACCGAGTACTCGTATCAACATCTACTAATCCACATTTAAAACCACTATACAATTCATTGAATCGAAAAAGGTCGTATCTTTATAGGGAACTCACAGCACTTACGTCCTTTTGTTAGGGTAAAACAGTTTTTCAGTGATAACTCAAAAACCACTACACCTATTTTGTTCAAACCAAAAATCGTTAAAAGGATTTATTAATGTACATCATCTTATTTTTTTTCAGAATTTTCAATTTCATAGTTTGGAAATTAGAGGGGGGGCACACTTTTGACGACTTTGACAGCTAATATCTCATCAACGGTTGACTTAAATGTGCATTGAAAAAAAAATTGACCCCCTGTTACATGTGTGGGGTATTTTAATATTTTTTCGTAATTTTATATCAAATTTCTATAGCGGTTCATAACATACACCTTCACACTAAATTTAATAATTGTAGTGGTCATAGTCTCCGAGTAAATCGGCTGTGACATACGGACGGACTGACATGACGAATCTACAAGGGTTCCGTTTTGTCACTTTGGCTATGGAACCCTAAAAAGCGCACCCTCTTCGATAGAACGAACAGTAAGGTCTGGCGAAACATCGCGTTAACCAATTCGTTATTAATTATATCGTTATTCTATTGCAGCCAAGGTCGGCCATTTTGATTCGAAGAAAGGAGGTTACCGCCTCGTTAGGTAAAAACGCAGTAACTATGTGCCCTTCATACGTAATTACTGCTATGTGGATATGTGAGCCGTGTCCTTGGGAATGACGCGTAGTGGTTTTTGAGAACAGTAGCGGAAAGAAGCAAGGCCATAATTACTACTAAAGTAAAGGCCTAAAGCTAGTTTGCGTGCGCACGCGCAGCGCCGGGGCCACTTGTTAAACTGTAGGACTATAATCGCAGTTTGCTACCAATATGACTGATGGTTGACCAATCGGAATGCGAGGTTAAGCAATGTCGGGCGAGGTCAGTCCTTGGATGGGTGACCGTTTTGAGTGGTTACGAACTGAGCGCTCCCGTGCTGTGGAAGGCACGTTAAGCCGTTGATCCCGGTTGTTGTCTATGAGAGCAGTCGTTAAGCCAAGTTAGAGGCCTCTGGGACGCTTGAGAACTTCTAACAGTCAAGTTCTCACTTGACAAGCCTAATCACAATAAGGTCTAGTTATCTCCTCGGGTTGGAAGGTCAGATGGCAGTCGCTTCCGCAAAAGCTAGTGCCTACACCAATTCTTGAGATTAGGTAGCGGACCCCAGGCATCCTTCAGGATGCAACTGTACTGGGATTAACGCTAGGAGGATGATGATGATGGTAGCAAACAATCTTACGGTTCACTTGTTGGTAAGCAGTCGTCGTACCTTATGGATGCTTCCAAATCCAGAGAAGTTACATGCTTGTAGCTGACTCTTATTACAAGCTTTTATTTCATTTGCACTGTTCGTATGTAAGTATTAATGTAATGTAATGTATGTAAATATGTAAATTGTCATCAAAATTTGCTTTCCTTTTTTCAGCCACTTGCCGGTATCCGATTGAGCTAAAATTTGACATACTTACGTAAGTTCGGTGGCAATACAATATTATGGCACCACGGAGCTGATCTGATGATGAAGGCAGAAGGTGGCTATAGCAACTCCTAAACTACAGAAGATATACCCATCCTGTTAGGGCTCATTCGAACCGTCTCAACGGGTAGTTGATGATTGTGAAAAATTACAGTCGGCAATGTAGAAGTCCACTGTCTATTTAACTTTTTTTCCAGGGGGAGAATCCATTATGGATACCACCGCACCGGGGACAGTGCAGTGGTATGTCGGACTTGCACCGACAAAACCCCCCATCGTCCTCCTCTACTTATTTCGGGCGGCTCTGGGATCCCTTCGGAACGCACCAGTGCCGCCCTAGAGTCTGTGGGTCCCACCATCTGCTTTCATAGGCGATCACAGCCCCAAACTGTGACCGTCTTCGACCCCAAGGACCCCCTTTTAGTCTCCTTCTACGACAGGCAGAGGATACCGTAGCCGTATTCTATGCCCCGGCTACACAGCGCACTGTCTATTTACCCACCAAAACATTTAATTCTAGATTTTATTCATTGGATTTGGTCTCTATAATTATTTAGTTCCGGTAGCTGCTTGTGAAAGGGTACGTCTGCTCTTACATACGATATCATGAAGCCCATTTGTTAATTACGTTTCGCATTCAACGTGGTTTCAATTCGCGTTAAGCTAACGTATCAGAAAGTGCTAATACACATTATAAGTGAGGGCACAGCGGAACGTTGTCTCACTCGTATGTGGAGCAGCCCAACTGGGAAAGTACGCCAACTTTACAGGAAATCGCAGTCATAATAGTGCCACCACTTGCTTAGATCATTATAGGTTTTTTGAGCAGACGAAACGCCTGATGGTAAGCGATTAGCGCCACCCACGGACATCCGCAACACCAGAGCGGTTGTAAGTACGTTGCCGGCCTTTAAGATGGGAATACCGTCTTTTCTTGAAGGTTTCAAGATTTTATTGGTCCGGAAATACAAGGCAACCGTTATGTGGTGTTCTGTTCCTGGTGGTGAGTATGGTCGCCAGAGCTCCCGAGGATGCGCTGTGTTTAGAGTGCCCTTTTATTATGTCTCTAGCTGTCAACACAATGAATCCTCACGTCAATAAAGGGTCGAGAACGCGCTTGTTATTATTCTGGAGTCGCAAGCGTCCATAGGCGACGGTGTCTGGTTGCCATAAGACCGGCCGTAAGTACGTTTGCCACCGTCGTTGTATAAAAAAAAAACAAAATGAAATGCTAAGTGTGTGTCTCAGATTGCTCTCAGCACGTATGACGCAACGGAGATAAATTGTATCATTACAGTTTCGCGATTGAGCGTTAATCATGACACTCGCAATAAAAATGCGATGTAAAACATTAGGTAATGTTGGGAATTTTGAAATTAGGACATTGTGAAGATGTAAATGCATTTTTGCATGTGATAGCACATATGAAATAAGTTACTACGTATGAAAGCCCCCATTCCCGCTAATAAATTCAAATACAATAAATAATTAAAAGCCGACAAGTGGGAACGGGGTGTAACAGATGCCGCACGAACCAAGGAACAAGGCATATCTATGTATTTGTGTATAAATATACATCATCCTAGATTGTTATCCCAGTACAGTTGCATCCTTAAAGATGCCTGGGTGCATGGTGCATCTACAATTTATAAATATTTTGTGGACAGTCTTACACAAATACATCTAGTTCCAAACTAAGCAAAGCTTGTTCTATGGGTTCTAGGCGATGATATACATACTTACTTCCTTACTTACTGATGTCGCGCAACGACCCGAAGTGGATCTTGGCCTCCGACACCGAAGACCGCCAGGCTTCCCTGTCCATGGCTGTTTCCGTTCAGTCGATGACGGCTTGGAGCTCAGTTAGGTCCTTCTGCACTTCGTCACCCCATCGGTACCTAGGACGTCCATCAGGTCTTCGACCAGTTGGGCGGGCCGAGTACGCTCTCCGGACTGCACGATCGTCAGCCATTCGGACTACCTGCCCGAGCCATCGGAGTCTTGCGGATTTCTTTCTCCTATGTTGTTTAGCTCGGACACTAGATCTTCGACCTCTTGATTTCCACGGAGTCCCCAAGTGCCGTCCTCTTTACGAGTGGCTCCCAGAATATTGCGATAGCCTTTCCGTTTCGCCGATTTGTTAAATGGAACGCGTTTTTCACCGGCATGTTTTAATCCCCATTCGCATTTTGCCACGATCGTGTTTTGTCACATGTACTTTATGTCAGATTCATATTTTCTCCTTTGAGTAATTTGCCTTAAAGTATGTTGCCTAACTTGGATTTAGTCCTGTCAATAATTTGTTTAACAATACTTATTGCCTTGCTTACTTTTTGTCCTACAGAAATTAACCTCAATAGAAAATAAATGTATGTTTGTTGCGGGTAAATCTTGCAACTAAATTTTAAATCAGTTATACTCAACCGACTGAACTGAAATTTGGCATACTTATGTAAGTTCGGTGACAATCCAATATTATGGCACCACCTGATCTGAAGATGGCAACCGAAGGTTTCCATGGCAACTCCTTAACTACACAAGATAGACACGTCGTTTTTGGGCTCATTGAAATCGATTTAATCAGCATTTTAATTAATCTAATTAAAATAATAATATTTTTATTTTATATTTGCCGTTTAGTTCGTTATTTCGTAGTTAATTTATCCTTTCACTGACTCTGGAAAAAACCTTTGTGGCTGCCATTTCTTTTTTATAATAATAAACAAGGAACCCTTATAGTTTCGCCATGACTGTCTGTCCGTCTGTCCGCGGCTTAGCTCAGAAACCGATATTACATTTACTATACTATAGGTACCTAAAGTTTTCCGTTGATTACCTACTTAGATAACATTGTTTGTCAAACATATAGTAAATATAAGCTTTTGAGCTTTTAAGTCCTATAAATTTAACGTGTGTTCAACTACGGAACCCTATATATTGCATGTGGCCCGACACGTACTTGGCCGATTAAATTTTTTTAGCTACTAATTTTATTTGAAAGTATATGGTACTGACTTAAGGTTTTTTTTTCCTTAAACGTTCAGATATTTATGATGACCCCTGGCTGGCTTCTTGAGTAGAGTATGTATGAGAATTGTTTATGAGCTGTTCATAATATTCGCCATATTATGAAGAATAAAAATATTTTGATCAAAAATATTAAAGTATCTCTCCCGCTACGATGTATCTGGTGGCGAGTATACCTACTGTGAATCATCCTTCATCGTCACCTATTGAGAAAATGCACCGAGAAAAATGAATATTGTACAATGTCTGACAGAATAAGATGAGAAAAACTGAATCATGCGAATATGACTAATTGCGGCGGGAAAACATGACAATATAAAATTCGAGTATATGATTAAAAAAAACAACAATAAAAAAGTACACGTGACAAAACACGAACGTCGCAAAATGCGAATGGGGATTAAACATGCCGGTGAAAAATGCGTTCGGGGAACCCATCTAAAAAATCTTATGACCGTTTTATATATACAGAGCTGTACACGAACGCCGCGTAGGATTTAAAAAAATACAATTAAAAATCAGACAGACGTCGGGGGCACTCTGCTTACGACTACCTTGTATATTTTGGTTACGGAATAAATGGGCTTTTAATTTTATTTTATTGTTTATTAGTTGGAAGTAGACCAACAGGCCAGGCTCTCGTGACTTGTCCCTCACACGGCACACTTCATCCTGTCAGTCCGTTTTGCTCCACATACGCGCGTGTGTCTCACAGGGGACATTGCCACATTTCCTATTCATTTCTACCAAGGTTAGTTTCCCAACTATCATAATTATTATGTACAACAACGTTCTAGTTATTGTTCAGGCGAATTACAAAGGTATTTATCAAGATGTAGAAACTTAGATCGTAATGTCAATATCATTGTGATGTGTCCTTGGCATTAAGATATTGTTCGTTATGAAAGTATAAAAGTAGATTAAAACATACTACAAGTTAATGCCAAGTTAAGTAAACTGGAATGACGGGAAATAATAAAATGGATTTCGTCATGGAAAAAACAATGTTAAAACTAAAACGTTTTAAGAACACTACTCAACACAATTTAAGTGGGACGTACATTTACTGGATTTAGACTCTCGTCTGTTTTCGTAAGTCAAGGGCCAGAAAGTCTTACTTTTGTTTATAAATAATTAAATAACCATAGTAAAAATTTTTTTTTTTACAATCATCATCCTCCTAGCGTTGTCCCAGTACAGTTTTTTTTATACCACGTCGGTGGCAAACAAGCGTACGGCCCACCTGATGGTAAGCGGTCACCGCAGCCTGAAGGACACCCGGGGTCCATTACCTAACTACAATTACGTATATAGTGCTCTGTATTGCACACCTCACAAAATCAAAGATGACACAGGAAGGAACAAACCAACATGCAGTCAGAGGTACATACAGGCGATCTGATCACTAAAGAGCTTTTCCACACAACAAAATCAAACAAGAAAACAAGTAACTAGTAAAAGTGGAAAGCAATGAAATAGTCGCAAACAGTACGCCAAAATATAATTTTCTACTTAATGATTCTATTATTAGTATTTTAAGGTTAAAAATTGATAGAACATTCTCCACTTTTTCTGTACGAACAGGAACTTTCTCCCGCGAACGCTCCGGCTGTGGAATGAGCATGCAAATATTTTCCCGAGGAATTACAATATCGAGCTCTTAAACAAAGGAGTGATTACGTCACCGTGAAATTGCAAATACTGTAAGATTATAATCTATCTCGCGAGATTGTAAACTGTCGATAGATTGTGAACCGTAACATACTGATAACAATTTAACGTCGAATCACTGGAGAAAAGTCCTAGATAATCGGAATCAAGGTAGGTTCGTTCGTCATCTTGTGTTCCTCAGAGCGGAAACAGGAGTCCCGTGTAGCGGGGCTTCGTCGACTCGCTGGAGGACAACACCAAACAATTTCCGCTTCACAATCTTTCGATAGCTTATAATCTTGCGGGATATATTATAATCTAACGGTATTTTCAATTTAATGGTGACATGGTTCAAAATGTATTTTTTTATGTTTGTTACCTAAGAACTTTCGATTGGGTTACCCAATTTTGATGATTCTTTTTTTATTTAAAAGCTGGTGCATCTTGTGTGGTCCCATTTGGTCCAGTTCTGACAATGGCATCCATGAGAAAACCATATAAGTCTTAAATTTGCATTAAGTACATATGTGCACGACAAATGGACGAATAACTCGGTTAAAGCCGGTTTTTTTTTGTAAAAATATTCGATTTTTAAAGGATCTGTGTGTGTGCATGCGACACCCCTGGAGTTGCAAATGTTTATAGGCTACGGTGACCGCTTACCATTGGCCGGGTCATAAGCCTATTTGCCACCGACGTGGTATAAAAAGAATAGTATCGTGAAAAGTGTTGCGGAGGATTTTAAAAACGATAAAGTATAGGAGAGTATCGTTATCATATTATGACATTATTGTAGTTGCATACAATGACATATTTGCGTTGCGTATAAGTATCACGTGACTTTCTACCAAAACCTTGACAAATAAAATTAAGCTCTTACAACATAATTATAACCTTTTTGTCACAAAGATTTTTTAATATTTTTAATTACTTATTTTTTTAATTGAGGAGTATTTTCCAAAAGGGCTTATTTTTATCTTAGCTGATATACACATATGCTTATCGTGCAGCCAATCGAATCAGTTCTGTGTTTCCCCGCTTCGCGTGCGATGGCAATAGTGTGCAAAACTTACCGATGACACCACTTATTTTTTTCTTACCTGAAAAAAAACAAGGACATTAAAATTTGAATATTTTTCATAGAAAATATATTTTATAAGAACTGTTATTTTTATTATCTCTGAAGTATTAACATTGACAAAACACTAGATAGAATATTACTAGACGAATACGATGGAAAATCACATTTTTTTGTCTTATTTCTTCCAAAACCTTAAAAAATAAATTTACTTATTGTGTTCTACGTCACAGACCGATTTGTGAATTAATCACAGGTGAGCCTTCAAAACCATGTTCAATGTGGTCACCATCGAAGGAACTACCATTCGGCTCGAGTTTTAGGTCACAGCATTCTAGCTTGAACGCAGTGCTATATAATTCCTTTCATCATCATCATCATCATGTCAGCCGAAAGACGTCCACTACTGGACATTGGCCTCCCCAAAGCATTCCACAAAGCCTGGTCCTGCGCCACCCGCATCCAGCGGACACCCGCGACCCTTACCAGGTCATCAGTCCACTGTGGGTGGGGCTGCCAACGCTACGCCTTCCGGTACGTGGTCGCTACTCGAGAACCTATCCGCCCCAACGGCCATCGGTTCTATTGGTATAATTTCTTTTACACCACACCTTGCCAAAAAGCGCGTTTTTCCGCACGCTGCGCGTCCGGTAAAAACCCAATTTTTCGACCAAGTGGTGACGTAAAATTTTGTACAAAACACGGGTCGTAAAACAGAAAGCCCTCTCTCGCATATTTATGACCCTCGCCTGCGGTTCGGGCCTCAAAATTCTGCGATATCGGCCTTTCTTTGTTTTACAACCCTTGTATCGTAATGTACTATGGTTGACAGTTATATTAGTAATATAAAACGAATGTGTTATTGACTTAACTAATGTAAGTATTTGGATATCAATCTCGATGAGTTTAGTATGCAAATGAGGAGCCTCGACTAAATTCCCTTGAACCGTAATATTGTAGAAGTATAAATTAATTCAACAATTTGTCCAATGCCTCGTTAAGATTGTGTCACGTGACCTTTGTAGGAATTCCAGCAGAGACCTTTGTGTGTTGCCCTATTAAGAGGACACATTAGTATGTGTCCGGACCCGGGTATGTCCTTAAACTACGACCAAGACCACCGGGGAATGGGCAGCAGCATTCCTAGAGTGCGGTGGAGATACTGCGATCGCCAATCCGCATGCCAAGCGTGGCGATTATGGCATTTACCCCCCATGAAATTGGGGGAGGCCTATGTCCAGCAGTGGACGTAGGGCTGATGTGGTGGATTAGTATGTACAGTTAGCATCAAAATTAGCTACGCATAGCTACTCTTATTCCACTATAATAAAAACTTTTCTGGTTTAAGAAGAACTTTATTCTCATAAAGAATAACAAATTCACTTACATGAGAATTAAACATTGAATAACATTGAACTTTTCAAATGCGTAACTTTTGATATTGACTGTACGTCTTGCTGTTTTTGGTATTCTTATTTCTTACAAGCTTTAATTTAAATTGCCCTGATCTGATAGTATACATGCCCGTGTCAAATCTTGAAATACTCCAAATAGTGCTTCAATAAGCCGCAGCCCCTGAACAAAAAGTACTGAAGTCAAAACACTCCAACACAACAGTTGATATTCTCTTCCTCTTCAGTTTACGAAATTTAGTTAGGATAAATTTGGTTAGAGAAAAAAACGGCCGAAAATTACCCCGATTTTTGAGTTGCTTAGGATTTTAGTTAGAGCTGAGTTCTCCGTTCTTATCGCAATGATCTTCAGTCCCGCCTACGTTAGCGCGGCAGAAATTTAATTGAACTCATTAATTTTCATTTCAGCCTGTATCTACCCACTGTTGAGTAAAAGCCTCCATCATGCTGACGCCACTTTGCTCTATTCTGAGCTAGTCTCATCCACGACTTCCCACAGACTGCCAAATCTCATCACACCTTAGAGAAAATTAATATTTACTGACCACAGGGTTGGCTACTTCCTCGGTCAACGAATAGGTATCGCTAACCAGCGAGAAAAGTGGCCTGTCTTATGGGCACCCCCCAGATGTGACCTAATATATACAGGATGTGGCCTGTAATAGAAGCAATAAATTTAAAGGACGCTTCCTAAGAGCATCTGCAGTAACCTCGTGTGTCCAAATTATTTTTATCTTTTTTCAATTGGGAGAAATTTTGATCTAAAGTTATAACCTCCAAGTAATGTATCTTGGCACCCAGAGATTATAGCGCGGCAGTCAATGCTGATTTTGAGGTTGCTTCAAGTTATGACTCATAATCGTTGTCGCATTTTTGGTTTAAAAGAATATTTTTCGGATTTTTTTTTCCTTTTTATAAATTTTTCGTGTTTTTTGAATAAATTGTTATTAATATCACTCCAGTGGCGTAAAATAGTACATATAAGCTACATTTGCGAAAAAAAAAACCTCTTTTTTTCAATAAAAACCATTTGGAAATAATTGCTGGAGAGCTCAATAGTGTACCGTTTAATTTTTTGCTCCTATTACAGGCCACACCCTGTATATAATAGTAAAGTTGTAGTTAAGTTTAGTTTACATAGGAATTTGGTTTTTGTTTTTATTTTTACTTGAACATTTTTTTTACACAGACTAGTAAGTTTAATTGTGTTCTGACCGCCATATATTTTTTTTTATGACATAGGTGGCAAACGAGCAGACGAATCGCCTGATGGTAAGCGATTAGCGCCGCCCATGGACACTCGCAACACCAGAGGGGTTGTAAGTGCGTTGCCGGCCTTTAAGATGGGAGTACGCTCTTTTCTTGAAGGTTTGAAGGTCGAATCGGTCCGGAAATACCGCAGGCGACAGTTCATTCCACAGTTTAGCTGTGCGAGGCAAGAAATTTCTGGAGAAACGCACAGTTGAGGACTGCCAACCATCTAAGTGGTGAGGATGGAAATTTTGTCGCGTTGGGCGATGGCGGAAGGAAGCGGCAGGGATTAATCCGAACAATTCCTCGGAGCACTCCCCGTAATACATGCGGTAGAAAATGCAGAGCGAGGCTACATTTCTACGCAGCGCCAAGGAGTCAAGCCGTTCCGAAACCCGCTGGCAGCCGACAATACGAGTAATATTGACTAAGAATCATGAAATTTTTAAAAGAGCTAATCTATAAGTAATCGTGTCGTCTTACAACTTATTGGAGAGTTATAACTGAATTGTTATATTGCTAGGGCAATCTGACTTCCGTGTCCGAAATAAATAAATAAGGGTCGTTAACACCATTGCATATCCATAATAAAATAATAAAAGCGAAAGTAATTCTGATACGATAGGTTTAATTGGCCCATTTGGGATCAATTAATTAAACTAATTAGCTAAATTCAATGGGACTCACATTCCTGGAGGTTATCCGATGGGGTAATGAGATAAAAACGAAAGAAGTGAGTACCAAAACTGGCTCCACCAATAGAACATTAGAAAGATGTTTGTGCAAGCTTCAAGTAATGATTAGTAAATTAATATACCAATTATAGACCAGGAGATGCAGATGAGAAACTAGCCACGTTGAGTGCACTACTTATACATAAGTCAAATTAATAAAATGCCTATATTTGTGTGAAGTTAAAATTGTCTATATTGAGTTTAATTGTAGAAATTAACGCCTTATTTAGGAACAAAATTTAACTGTTTTTCAGATTATTCAAGAATAAAATAAATAAATATTGGGGGACAATATTACACAAATCGACCTACTCGTAGTCCGAAACTAAGCAAAGCTTGTACTATGGATACTAGACGACAATATACATACTTATATATATAAATACATAGGAAAATATCGAAGACTCAGGAACAATATTCGTGATAAATGCACAAATAATGCCCTGACCGGGATTCGAACCCGGGACCTCCAGCTTCGTAGGCAGGGTCCCTACCAGTTAAGCAAAAGTGGTCGTCAAATATGTTGTAGCCGGCGAGCCCGGCGTCTCTTTTGGCACATAATACCAAGATTTGTCACAGGCACTAGTTTTATGGAAGCGGACTACAGTGTGGGGTTCTTCAAGAAAGGAGTGTATACATTTTGAAATGGTCAGCAACGCGAATGTGACACCCCTGGACTTGCAAGCGTCCATAGGCTGCGGTGAACGTTTACCATTAGGTGGTCCGGTCCGCCTACGCTTGTTTACCACCGACGTGGAATAAAAAACAAACAAAGGCGATTGCCTTGACTGTACCATTTGGTGGTACAGTCAATGACTGTACTACAAGGAGTCAAGAAATTTTATTTGATTTAGTTTGATTAAGTTGTGACCCCGAGGTCCTATCAAACTGTATAGAAATTGAAAGAAAAACTTAGCGAAATGCGTAGAGAATTAAGTTCCTTGACTGTACGAACCCACTCGGCCTCAGTAGCTTCAAAAGTAATAAAAGAAAAGCGCCACGTAAGCGACACTCTCGTAGAATGCCCCAGCATCGTTTTCATACAATTCTCGCAATCGCCTCAAGGCCTATAATGTCCTAGTGAGAATATTCAAAGCATAATGTTCCCAGTACCGTTTATGGCACAAAAGCTGTGTTGTAATGTAACTGGCTAGGTAGAATGGCGAGCGAAACGGACGGCTCTAATGCTAAGTTATGGCTACTTATCAAGTTATTAAAGGCGAATAAATCAGAAAGAACGCCAGTGTTTGCAAAAACTCACGTAACTTCAAATTAAAAAGTCTGCTGTTGGTTTTGTAAGGTTTCGTACCAAAAAGGTTAAAAAATGGTAGCAACAAATACAACAAACCAAGTAGCAGTAAACACGTAATAGTTTAAAAATTAATCACATTTGGACAAAGGCGAACTTATCCCTACAAGAGATCTCTTCCAGTTAACCTTTGAGCAACTGAGAGATATTGTGATGGTAGACATTTTGCCAATTTAAAGTAATTCTTGTGGTGCGACTCTGTCCATCTGCCTGTCTGTTTGTCTGTCGCATCTCTAGATATTTTTAACGCTTTTACTTGCACTGTATCGTGTACGCATGTATGTAAGTAGTCCTCAAATTTTCTGTGTCTGATATTCACGCATTTACTATTTTAACTAACAACGATAATGTGTTCAAAATTGTATAATAATGAAAAAACTCCTCATAGACAATATTTACCTGCACGATGTTTCAATAATAGGCTCAACAATTTTACACGATATATAACCTAGGTCTCCGAAGGCAGGAAGCCTAGAAACAGCACCATAACAAATAATAAATAATAAAAAAGCCTTTTTATTCCTACTCATCTACGATAGTTACAATATATAATTACATTCTTATGATTTTAATTACATTCTTATGATTTTTAACTACTAAATATTTGTGAATTATTAACTAAAACTTAATTCAATGAGTGGACCTCTTTACGAGTAAAGACCTCTCCCAGTTTGCACCAGTATTCTCGGTTTTGAGCTTCTGTGTGCCAGTTTTTTGGGATTTGTTTTTTTAATATCGTCGACGCATCTCGACTGTGGCCGACCGCGACTTCGCTTCCATATTGGCCCCTTCCAGAGAGTAGCAAGTTTTGTCCACCTGTCGTCGTTCAGTCGAGCGATATGCCCGACCCATTGCCATTTCATTTTTAAGCAGTGTTCAGGAGCGTCTATAACCTTGGTTTTTTGTCTAATTTTTGAGCTTTTTACCTTATCAAGTCTTTTCAATTTTAGTATACTTCGTTCTTGTGCCCTTTGACAAGTTCTTACAAACAGCACCATACTTTAGCATATATGGAGTTGTCATGCGGACGGATGAAAGTCATGCGCAAGCGCAAGAGACGATACAAACAGGAAGGATTTGTCTTGAGTGATGAGATCACGAACGCTGAAATGTGGATGAATAAAACTACCCCCTTAAATATTTACTCCTTAGAAACTACGCCTAGGGTAATTAGGTATTTAGGCCAACCTTTGCTATATCTATAAATTTCAGCTTTTTATGACAAACGGTAATAACCGCCTGTTGTCTACCTCTACCTACATATTAATGTTTTTTTTTCTGTTTCTAACGTTTTATTTGTGTGAGGTGTGCAATAAAGAGTATTCGTATCGTATCGTAATAACGTCATAGAAGGCAGATTTATTGAAGGCAACCGAGGAAGAGAAAGACCAACAATCCATTATTAATATTATAAATGCGAAAGTCACCCGTCTGTCTGTCCGTCTATTACCTCTTCACGCTTAAACCGCTATATCGATTTAGATGAAATTTGGTATAGAGATAGTTTGAGTCCCGGGAAAGGACATAGGATAGTTTTTATTCCGGAAATCGTTCTTTAAGGGTAAAAAAGGGGGGCGAGTTGCACGCGGACGGAGTCGCGGGCAGAAGCTAGTAAATTATATAAAAGGAGTAAAAGAAAACTTGAAAGAAAATGTGAAATGAGTTGCCGAGGTTTTTCCAAGGGACTACAGGATAGGGTTTCTCGAGAAAGGAGTGTATAATTTTAAAAGGGTCGGCACCGCGTATGTGACAGCCCTGGAGTTGCAGGCGTCCATAGGCTACTGTGACCGATTACCATAGAGGACGTGGTATAAAAAATGTTCCTTAATAAGATAAGGGGACTTGTCATCACGTTACAGACTCTTTAGTAATATGAGTAATCGATCATTATAACATCTACATTTGCCGAGGGTAAATTGGAAGAAGTCAGGCAAGGAGATTTTATTTCTCCTAAACTGTTTTCCGCTGCACTGGAGGATGTTTTTAAGACTCTGGACTGGAGAAGGCTTGGCATCAACATAAACGGCGAGTACCTCACTCACGTTCGGTTTACTGACTATATAGTAGTCTTGGCTGAGACCATGGAGGATTTAAGTACAATGCTCAATGACCTCAGTAGAACCTCCGAGCGAGTTGGTCTAAGGATGAACATGGACAAGACGAAGATCATGTCAAATGCCCGTGTCACACCAACTCCCGTAACAATCGGACACTTTACGCTCGAAGTTGTAGACGATTACATATACCTAGGACAGACTGTCCAGTTAGGAAAGTCCAACTTCGAGAAAGAGGTAAATCGTCGAATCCAACTCGGCTGGGCAGCGTTCGGGAAGCTACGGCATATCTTTTCGTCCAATATTCCGCAGTGTCTCAAGACGAAAGTCAGTGTGTACTGCCAGTGATAACATATGGCACTGAAAAGTGGTCGCTTACTATGGGCCTCATAAGAAGACTCAAAGTCACCCAAAGAGCAATGGAGAGAGCTATGATAGGAGTTTCTCTGCGTGATCGCACCAGGAATGAGGCCATCCGCAGCAGAACCAAAGTGACCGATATAGCCCTCCGAATCGCTAAACTTAAGTGGCAGTGGGCGGGGCACATTGCACGTAGAACCGATGGCCGTTGGGGCGGAAAGGTTCTTGAGTGGCGACCACGTACCGGAAGGCGTAGCGTGGGCAGGCCCCCCACACGGTGGACCGATGACCTGGTAAAGGTCGCCGGTGTCCGCTGGATGCGGGTGGCGCAGGACCGGTCATTGTGAAAGTCTTTGGCGGAGGTCTATGTCCAGCAGTGGACGTCTTTCGGCTGACATGATGATGATGATGATGATGATGATGATGATGAAATTGGAAGAAAACGATTAATGCAGGTAACTATGTAATTTGTTACAGTATATTTTTAGCCGATGGTAATTAAGAGAAATATTATGCATTGACCAGTCGTTTGAGTGAACTAACTAGTTTTAGAGAACACTGTGATATAACTTCAAGATGCTCGTATTTTGTCTAGCTGCGTTAATAATAAATTAAACTAAACTTAACGTAATGTTAAGACTGCGCAGTACGTTCGGTTCTCCATACAAACGTATTTACACTCTCATTTTAAAACGCTCTGCTAGAATAACGACACAATGGGATTCGGCATATCTAGGTCGAAAATTAGTTTCTGTTGCTTGAAATTATAATGGAGAAAAAATACAGCGATTATTAAGGTTTTCATACAAGCCGTAAAAATCTCAAAAAAACCGCTGTATTTTTTTTTTACAATTTCTAGCAACAGGATCTAAATTTTGACCTAGATATGCCAGATCCCATTGTGTATACAAAGTTTCATGTCATTCTAGCATGGCGTTTTAAAATGAGAGCATAAATACGTTTGTATGGAGAACCGAGCGCACTGCGCACTCTTAAGTACTACTCGTACGACTGGATGAAATTGATTTAATCGTATGGCGTTTCATGTAGTAGGAATATCTATTAAATCTATACTAATAATATTATAAAGCTGAAGAGTTTGTTTGTTTGTTTGAACGCGCTAATCTCGGGAACTTTTGTTCAAATTGAAAAATTATTTTTGTGTTGGATAGTTCATTTTTCGAGGAAGGTTTTAGGCTATATAACATCACGCTGTGACCAATAGGAGCGAAGACGCGGGCAACAGCTAGTACTATATAAAGGAAGTGGCTTATATATCCAGTGTTAAGAGTGCGCAGTACGTTCGGTTCTCCATACAAACGTATTTACGCTCTCATTTTAAAACGCCATGCTAGAATAACGTGAAACTTTGTTTACACAGTGGGATTCGGCATATCTAGGTCGGAAATTAGTTTCTGTTGCTTGAAATTATAATGGAGAAAAAATGCAGCGGTTATTAAGGTTTTCATACAAGCCGTAAAAAACTAAAAAAACCGCTGTATTTTTTTTCTTTTACAATTTCTAGCAACAGAAACTAATTTTCGACCTAGTTATGCCGGATCCCATTGTGTATACAAAGTTTCATGTTATTCTAGCATGGCGTTTTAAAATGAGAGCATAAATACGTTTGTATGGAGAACCGAGCGCACTGCGCACTCTTAAGTACTACTCGTACGACTGGATGAAATTGATTTAATCGTATGGCGTTTCATGTAGTAGGAATATCTATTAAATCTATACTAATAATATTATAAAGCTGAAGAGTTTGTTTGTTTGTTTGAACGCGCTAATCTCGGGAACTTTTGTTCGAATTGAAAAATTCTTTTTGTGTTGGATAGTTCATTTTTCGAGGAAGGTTTTAGGCTATATAACATCACGCTGTGACCAATAGGAGCGAAGACGCGGGCAACAGCTAGTACTATATAAAGGAAGTGGCTTATATATCCAGTGTTAAATTATAGAGGTCCCCCGGGTCGCCCCGATAACATCTTTTAGGACATCGCTTCACGATATGGTCTATGGTTTGATCTTCACCACTGGATGAAATAAGCTTTGCTTTCACTCATTTATTGTTATTCTTCGTAATATCTAAATTTAAAATGTGAATTTTTCAATTATTCTCCTTGAATAAGATCAACCAATATGACAGAACATTTGAGTCACAGAAATATCACCTTAATAGATAACGCAATAGCATAGCACATGACTATGGCATATATTATATATATTGACCGCCGAAGCTAGAGGTCCCGGATTCGAGTCCCGGCCAGGGCATTATTTGTGCATTTAGCACGGATTTTGTTTTTGGGTCTTGGATGTTCTCCATGTATTTAAGTATGTATTTATCTATATAAGTATGTATATCGTCGCCTGGTACCCATAGTACAAGCTTTGCTTAGTTTGGGACTAGGTAGATTTGTGTAAGATATTGTCCCTAACATTTATTTATTTTTATATTTATATTTTTAGGTTATGTATTAAAATACAATTATTGCCTAAATATAATGTATTTTTAACATAGTATTTCTAATTAAAAAACACACAATTAATTGTCACTGAGTTTCAAAAGCCTTGGGCCCTCAAATAGTAGATTGTATTACAAGGGAGTAAAAATGTAGTACGAGTATTTCAGCAAGGGTTAGCGCGTTGAATCCCGAACGAAACGAAGGATTCCAGAATAGAATCCTAACATGGAATCCTGAGCATAGTGAGGGCTTCAAAGCGCCACGTCTGAGTTAGAAATAATTTTGCTACAGTGTAATACACTCTTCTTTTCACTTCTCCTATGAGAGAAGTCATTCAATCAATAAGTAAGTAAAAGACTACACAAATGCTACACTACATACATATGGTAACATATTATTAAATAATTTTTAAGAAAAAAAAACCGACTTCAATGGGGGAGTCCGGTGAAAGATTATTAATCTTAGATGGTGCACTCTTAGATTCCATACAATAAAATACATAAATGGCTATAAGTATGTTTATAATGGTAGAAGACTAAGTAGCCTCAATTCCTCATGAAACCATGGAAAAACCTTGCTTGCTTGACAAACAAAACGAAGAGAACAAATCGCCAAACGTGAACTACGCGTCGTTGAAGAGTTCCGTTCTGATCATCATCAGCAGTTCCACTTCATCAAATGTCACTTTTATGAATGAAAATGCTTGATTAGTTCATGAAAATACTAAAATCACTATTTGTGTGCCTTTCACATTTGAGGAGTTTCCTCGATTCCTAATGGATCCCATCATCAGAACTCGAGCATGACAAAAATTAATCGTGAAAATAGAACTTGCTTAACAAACACAGCTAGGAGGACAAATCGCCAAACGGTAATTTTTTTTCGTTGAAGAGTTCTGTTCTGATCATCATCAGCAGTTCCACTTCATCCAATGTCACATTTTTGGATGCAAATGCTTGACTTGTTGATAAAAACACAAAAATCACTATATGTTTGCCTTAAAGATTTGAGGAGTTCCCTCAATTCCTTGTGGATCCCATCATCAGAACTGCCTTTTGACAAAAACGGGACCAACTTGGATATATATACATACAATCAAAAAAAGAATTTTTCAAATCGGTTAAGAAATGACGGAGTTATGGAGTAACAAACACACAACAAAAAAAAAGAAAAATACATAAAACCGAATTGAAACCTCCTCTTTTGAAATCTTGAAGTCGGTTAAAAATAAGCACCTACATATGTACGTATAGTTAAAGATATACCCCCTTATTCATAAACGCCATCAAGTCTCATCTTAGTTAACAAGCCGCTAAAGTTGGTTTGTCCTTATCTGTCACTTTGACATTTATGTTTGTGAGAAAGGGACAAAACAAGTTTTAGTTAACAGTGGTTTGTTAAGTTTTATGAATAAGGGTCCCCCCTTATTAATAAAACTTAACAATGGGGCGGATAGTTATTACCCATATTAGAAAGTGAGTCTCTTTCGGCTCGCGTATTCGCCACAGATGAACACGTGGTATCTCCTACTTCTATGACTCATTCTTTTGCAAGGCGATTTTGTGACAAACTGATAAGTGTGTAGAACGCTTACATAAGTTATGACATATTTTAAGTTTTTACCGGACTGCGCCAGAAGGAGGGTTATGTTTTCGAGAGCATGTATGTATGTATGTATAATTGTCTGGCACGCTCTGCGGCCTGAACGGCTGGATGGATTTTAGCTTTAAATTTGTCGTTAGATTCGTATTAATTGTGTGTGTGTGTGCATAAATGATGGTAGTTTATTGGTATGGAACTCCAAAAACAGACGGGTTTTTTTTAAATTCTTTTAATTTCTCTTGTTTGTCTATGTGATATAAAACCACTTTACGTGTGGAACTCCCAACTGAGGAACTTTACATCAATCGAAGAAAGTCTTTTCTAGCCCGTTTAGAGGGAGCAAAACTCGCTTTTGACCCTGTTATTTACCAGGGAGCAAAGTAATACAAATAAACGGATTAGAAACGACTTTTTTCGAATAGAAGTGAAAAATATTATTTTACCAAACCACGCGGAAGATTTGCCTTAAAAAAGTGAAACAACGCGATCACAATAAATTAGTTGTCTGTAGTTTAGTTGAGAAAATGGAGAAATCAGCAATTGACAACATTCCAAATTTTTAAGTAGTA
This sequence comes from Notocelia uddmanniana, assembly GCA_905163555.1. Taxonomy (NCBI): domain Eukaryota; kingdom Metazoa; phylum Arthropoda; class Insecta; order Lepidoptera; family Tortricidae; genus Notocelia; species Notocelia uddmanniana. Next base: position 2,741,743 of record LR991059.1, read on the forward strand.
TGAAATCTTAACTCATTTCGTTAATTTGGTAACAAGAAACCCCAAAATATTTTATTTTTATTTTTATAGCTATTAGTTTTCTAAATATTCACGAAAATGTGAAGAAAGACCATATCGTAGTAATGACGTCATTACTATGAAATTGTGACAGTCGCAGCGCACAAAAAAAAACAGCAGTTCACTTTCTTTAGTAAATTTGTCTTAGTAACAGTGCTTCTGTATGATTTGTTACGCTGTGACGCCTTACTTGTCACTTACTCTCTTTTAGAATGAGGAACTTTTGAAATTGATTTATTTATATGAAATTGGGATATCTTCGAGAATTTAAAAATGTGGTTTTACTTAACTTTTTAACCTCTATTTGATTTCATCGGAAAAAAGCCTGCTTAAAAAATTAAATGTTGTCAATTCGAGTACAGATATAAATAAGCCCGCCGATCATCATAATTTTCCCGGTACAGTCAAGACTTATAGGATTTCGGACTTCTTTAAGGTTTTTCAGACATATTCATCTGTATCTAAATTCAAAGGAAAAATTGCGAAATGAGTCTCGAATTAATGAGCGCGACCGTACAAGGTAAAAAAAGGAATCGCAATTAAGTTTGGAATTCTAAGCTTTGGAATTCTCTGCCGGCGTCTGTATTTCCGAGTTCATATAACCTGGACCTTTTTAAGGCACGAGTGAATAGGCATCTTCTGGGTGACCTCGCTTCATCGTCGGCCTCATCTTTGCCCCCTGGCTAGATGCTGGCCAAGAGCAATCCCATTTTTTTTAAAAAAATAAACATGAAAGAATGTGGCGCATTTAAAATCCAGTAAAGCTTAAGTTACATTAAGCACCATAGAATTTAAGTTAATTATCTATTTCATGGTCCTCACGATTATTTTGTATCTTTTCTAGTAAAACAATGCGTTTGGCACTTCACAAAGATCGCGCGACTGCGCTAGTAATAAGCATGAACTTTCTTCATGACAATTATTGAAAAATATTCTATCTCGATCGCAGAAAATGTCTCACGTCGCGCGTATTTTTACTATTTTCCAGTCCTTGGAGCGAATTGCTGTTTATAAATAAAACTAGTGAAAGGAGCCGGTACGTAAAGAAGTTCCAACTAGTTTGGCCCACCGGTTTAGCGCCATTTATTGTAGCCAGTCATCGGTTCCATGCATTTCGTTACGTATTAAGTGGACGAGTAAATACATCGATAGTACATTAATTAATTATATTAAGTAGAAATGTGCCTGCAAAACAGTGAATCCATTACTGACAATCAACATTAACACAACAAAACACACACGTATTTGAAAGGTTTAGCACGCTGATTGGGCAGCCTACCGTAAAACCGACAACTCCTATTTTAAATACCTGACTTCAACTTATATTATTTTAGCAGCATAATAATTAATGTAAATTAAGTATTTCATCATACCACAATAAACTGCTTTCCGAAAGTAAATTTGTTTGGTATTATCTGTAGTACCGTAAAATGGTGTGAGTAGAGTGAAAACTGAAATTCAAACCTCGATAACATTTTGTTTTTACATATGAAAACTGGATGGTGTATATAATAGTGTTCCGGACGTTTGTATTTTAGCTTTTATTTTATTTTGGGTAGTTTCATTTCATAACTTTGGCGATAAAGAGGAAAACCCACCTCACCTCGTAGTGCCTCGTATTTGGGGTGAGAGGGGTTTTCATACAAATGTGATTTAGGAAGATTGTTGGATCGTTTTTTTTATTATGCGTATTACTATAGCTCCATTTTAAATTGGAATCCATTATTTTTGTAGCAGTAGCCTTAAAATCCCTTCTCACCCCCTCACAAATCTTCTCTCCCCATTCATAACCCACCTCTCCCCGCGAAACCTACTCACCCCGTTTTACGGTACGATAGTCATTCGCGTGCCCTTTTCCCATTTATACGTACTTGGGGTCGGCGCAGCATGTTTTTTTCTTCCATAACTCTCTATCGCCCGTCATTTATCACTCACATTCTTCTTCTTCATATCGTCTCTCACGCAATCCATCCACAATTACCCTGGCCTACTCCTCCTCTTACATCCCTCCACATTCGTGCTATAGTACGATAGTACAGTACATAAATCGCTATCGACGGAACTTCTCAAATATTTAGTAATAGAGGAGTTACGTCACTTCTTCAGGCATTTCATTTACCTTTGATAGGTACTGCATTAGTTGCGACGTCATCCTCAACGGAATACCCACATCATTGAGGAGTTCCATATTTCATGATATTTGTAGTCTTCAAGTCTTCATCATCGGTTCCACTTCAACAAAGGTGTGGATTCTGAGAGCAGATGCACGAGTTACTCTAGAATATACCCAAAATCACTATACAAACTACGGCTATTGCTACTTAAGGTTTTCCAAATATATACCGGAGATGGAATAGTTGTAGGCGTTGTCTCCATACAAACGTAGTTTCGTTCTCATTTTAAAACGCCATGCTGAAATAACATGAAACTTTGTACACACAATGGGATCTACCATATCTAGCTCGGAAATTAGTTTCAGTTGCTAGAAATTGGAATGGAAAAAAAAACAGCGAGGTTTTGAATTTTTTAGGTCTCGTGTGAAAACCTTAATAATCGCTGTATTTTTTCTCCATTATAATTTCAAGCAACAGAAACTAATTTCCGACCTAGATATACCGGATCCCTTTGTGTATTCAAAATTTCAAATGATTCCAGGATGGCATTTTAAAATGAGAGCGAAACTACGTTTTTATGAAGAACCGAGCTTACTGCGGACTCTTAAACGCTGATGCTAGACAACGAAACCAATAGTTATCATAGCGAAAGTAATATGACATAAAATGTCTTAATGTCTCATCTTAATGATTCTTATTTATAATCTTAACGAGTCTTCATTAAAACTTACAATCAAAAAATCAAAATCAAATATTTATTCTGCAAATAGGCCACAAGGGCACTTTTACAAGTCAAAGCGTGAATTTATACAATTAAAAAAAAAACTGACAATCTTACTTAATAATAATGATTAAAAAAATATACTGATTAACAATTATATAAAAATAAATTTACAAATATTAAGGACGTATTGAATACGATCTGTCCGAATAAACATAAAGTACATAAAATTAATTTAATATCTCAGAGATGTATATGGTCTCTGAGCGTCCAAATACGATTAATAACAATTATTTAAAAGTCCTTAGAGATGCAAATGATCTCTAATGCTAAAATTAAAATAAGTAAACTTAATATTGTTAGAGATGTATAAGGTCTCTAAGCGTCAATAACAATAAAACTAATCCAGAACAGGATTATGTCTCTCGTCAATCTACATACAATAAAATAACACTAGTATTAAGGTATTTACTTTGCCCTTGCAAGCATGAACAGACCGGACTCCACAAACAGCACCCGATCACGAGTATGACGCGTATCTCAGCCATCGCCTCCCTCGACCATCTGTTAGGGAAGGTGGCGACCCGATCAACGACGCCGCCGTAAGCAAAGCCCTTTAAGCGAGCATGACATATTCAGGCTGCCGGACATTAATAATATCAAAGATTAAAATGACTCTTCGGCGAGAAACAGCATCATGTTTCATAAAATGCAACGACAGAGCTATTTGTACAAGGAAATATGCTAAGTGAAGCATATGTATTCTAAAACTAACAGGATTTAACTATCACTGGCTTAAAAGCATTTTTGTCATTTAAGAAATCGTTGACAGTATAATAGGCCTGGCTTAACAAATAACGTTTAATATGAGACTTAAATTTACTGAATGGAAAATTAACTATATCGATGGGTATTTTATTATAAAATCGTATACAGTTCCCCACGAACGACGTGCTAACCTTCCGGAGACGACTGGCTTTCACTGCAATCTTGTGTTTACTTCTAGTGTTGTAGTCGTGGATATCACTGTTAAGTTTGAATTCTTGAATATTTTTTCGAACATACAAAATATTTTCAAGAATGTATTGACATGCCACAGTAAGAATATTTGCCTCCTTAAATTTTTCTCTGAGAGATTCTCTTGCCTTAAGTAAGTAGATGGAGCGTACAGCTCATTTCTGTAGCACGAAGACGGTCTGGATGTCAGCCGCTTTTCCCCACAACAGGATTCCATAGGACATAACACTATGAAAGTAACTGTAATATACCAGCCTGGCTGTCTCAACGTCAGTTAACTGTCTAATACGTCTTACTGCATAGGCCGCAGAACTAAGTTTGCCGGCCAGAGTGGCAATATGCGCATGCCATTGCAGTTTTGAATCTAAGGTGACACCTAAAAACACTGTTCTATCTACAAATTCCATTTCATCAGACTTTAATTTGATCTTAGAATTGTTTGCCTGCTTGACATTAGGCATAGTAAATTTGATACACTTTGTTTTCTTGGAATTTAAAAGCAAATTATTTGCTGTAAACCAGTTCACAACAGTACCTAGTGCCTCATTAATACCGTCAAAGTTTTTGTCTTTGCGGCCTACCTTGAAGATAAGCGACGTATCATCTGCGAATAGCACTATATCATGTTTATCTTTTACAAGGTTTGGTAAATCATTAATATAAACTAGAAAAAGAAATGGGCCCAGAATTGATCCTTGAGGAACTCCAAGAGCAACCGTTGTCCCTGCAGATTGAGTCCCGTTGATGACTACCCGTTGAGTTCTCTCCGACAGATACGATGTAACAAGGTCAAGGGAACCGTTTCTTATCCCATAATGGCTTAACTTTCTAATTAAATTCTCGTGATTAACGCAATCGAATGCCTTTGATAGATCACAGAACACTCCAATAGCATCTTGAGCCTCTTCCCAGGCATCAAAAATATGTTTAATTAGTACCACACCGGCATCAGTGGTAGAGCGACCTCTAGTGAACCCGAACTGATTGCTATTGAGTAGTTTATTGCGATTAAAATGGGACATCAGCTGATTAAGAATAAGTTTCTCAAAAACTTTGCTTAATGCCGGTAGTATTGAGATTGGTCTGAAGTTGGTAGGGTCAGTTTTTGATCCTGATTTAAACAACGGGATGATTTTACTGTGTTTCATCAGGTTAGGAAAAACTCCAGTTTCAATACATTTATTGAAAATATCAGCTAAGAAAGGTGCGATTGATTCTACAATGGAATGTAATAGTTTTACTGAAAGGCCCCAAAGATCTTCAGTCTTTTTTAAGTTTAATGATTTAAATGCTTTAATTATAATATGGGGGGTCACGTCAGTGAAGCTAAAGATTTCTGTACATTCTGTTACATTTTCTTTCAATAGCGATTCAGCGACATCTGGTGATGAATTCAAAGATTTCGTGGTCTCGAAGGGTACATTAGTAAAAAACCGCTCAAAATGATCTGCTACTTCGTGGTCAGAACTCACTAGAGTGTCATCGACTCGCAGGCTGAAGTGCGCATCTTTTAACTTACTTTTCCCAGTTTCATTGTTGATAACTTGCCATACAGTTTTAATCTTATCACTGGAGTTCTGGATCTTTTTTGACAAGTAATCGGCTTTAGCAGCGACACACATTAACTTAAAAGATTTTGAATAGTTCTTAACATACTCAAGAAATTCCGGCCTTTTATCAGTAGTTCTTGAATCATACAAGTCATAGAGTCGGCGCCTCTTCTCGTGAATGTCTGGCGTGGCCCAGTCGCTAAATTTAGTCTTGAACTTGCTTTGAATCTTCTTCAAATTAAAACAGACATCGAATTCCGTTTTGATACAATTAAACAATCGAGTACACAAACGGTCAGGGCTTTCCTGAGTGAGTGGAAGATAACATAATCGTTTCATTATATTACGATTGAATAAATCTAAGCTCTTTTCAGAAATAAGTCTGCACATAGTGTGTCGTGGAACTTTATCAGTTTTCCCGCTGACAATTGTATATACCTTCGCAAATCATAATTGCAATAAAAAATATTTCGTTATAATTATTGATACTGTATTTCATAAGAACTAATAGAGCATGCCATTAACGATTGCGTATTTTATTTAAATATAAATTATTTTCTAGATATCATTTCAACACGGACAATACTTTTCTTTATTGATGCATAAAAATAAATTAGATACAAGGATTCTTCAATTTTCAAGTCTAATTTTAGCTGTAGGTATTGCATATGCATGTATCATCAAATTTTGTCAATTTTCTATCCATATATGTCCATTAAAGTACTTTTAGTAATCTAACTTTGCAAGTATAGGTATGTATATTAAAGCAACATCGTGCTCTACTCGACATTATAGCTAAAGCTACGTGTAAGAATAGGAAGAAGAATTGGAATATCTCTTCCACGATTAAAAGACTACGCCACTCGGGACATTACAGAAGTCGGCCGTTCGGCATCAATTACAAATGTTGGGAGCAGATCACTGAAGACAGTGTTAAATGGCAAAACAGTCTTCGATGAAAGTAATAGACACGAAAAGACCTGGTCCGTCCTTAAACTACGACCAAGACTACCGTGAGATAGGCAGCAGCATCCCTGGAGTGTGGTGGAGATACTGTGATCGCCAACCCGCATGCCAAGCGTGGCGATTATGGCATTTACACCCCATGAAATTGGGGAAGGCCTATGTCCAGCCGTGGACGTCCTTGGGCTGATATGGTATGGTATGGACCTGGTTTGAACTTGAGGACAAGAGAAAAGACAAATGAGCATATTGCTATCACCAAATGACCCCGTCACACACTCATCGAGTGACATAGGAAGTAGCGGGAAAAAGATGCAAAGACGTAGTGTGGCAACATTAATCGTCATGCTGTACGTCGTGCTCGTGGTCATGCTCACTGCTCGCTGTTTTGTCAGTTTTTTGGCCGTGAGTCAAAGGACCTAGTGCGGAGCGTCACGATTAATTGCGCGAGTATGGAGTATGGAACAGTGTGTGCGCAGAGAGGGCAACATCGCGGTAGCCCGAGGAGCAAAACGATAAGCCCGCAACCTAACCGCAACTACCGCAAGTGGGGATTTACTTAAGTTTTCTATCTACTCGTAATGAAACAATGAAATAGTTCCATCAATTTCTTCGGATAAATGTGTATAGTGGTAAATATATCCTCGTCTAGTACCCATAACACAAGGCTTATTGAGCTTACCATGGGACTAGTCCGATTTGTGTAAAACATTGTTCCCGAATATTAATTTATTTAGTGATAATATTACAGTACAGTCGAGTTCATAAATATATGAGCAAATCCAAGCCTTCAAAAATAAATGTACATAGTAAAGTACAAATACATCTAAACAGATTTATTATTCGAAAATATATACACGTGTCATCCGTCATATTCATCTGAGCAAGCCTCTCAATAATATTATTGAAACAATAAATATCTGTACTACGATTTTTACGAAATTATTTAAACGAGTGGAAGCACATGACTATTGAAACCAGGGTTATTTTCAAATATTTATAAACAGGTAGTGGCACATAAATATATGTAGTAACGTTTTCCAATTTGTTGTAATTAAGAAGGAGCTCATAAATATCTGCACAGATAAAACATTTCACTTAAATATCCAATTTAGCAATAAAGTTTGCCAAAATTATGTGAACAAGTAGAAAATCATAAATATCTAAACAAAACTGACAGAAAAAACAAAGAATATTCAGCAGCCAGTAATAAATGTTGATATCAAACCTCTTTTAAACCGAGTATAAATCACAAAATAGTAAAAGAAGCAGCACGCAGATTAATGACAGTTCTATGACGTGCCACTCAAACTGAAAGAGACAAATGTATCATATGACAGTATGGTACTCTTTTCGGTGATTGTCATTTCTGAAAATTCAAAATGTTTTATCTGTACAGATATTTATGAGCTTCTACTTGTTCACAACAAATTGGAAAATGTGAGTTCATATATTTATGTGCTACTACCTGTATACAAATATTTGAAAATAACTTTTGTGTCACTAATTATGTGCTTCCGTTTGTTTAAATCATAATACAGATATTAATTATTTTTCAGTTGCTTAAATATTATTGAAAGGCTTGCTCAGATGAATATGACGGATTGAAGGCTTGGATTTGCTCATATATTTATGAAATCGACTGTACCATCATACCACACACCATCATAACATCACCTGTTGGTCAGAAAAATCATGAACATACTCTGAAAGCAAAATATTTTCGTGTATTAAGAAAACTTAACTAAATATAAAAATTCTTACAGTAACTAGTGGCTCCGTGAGCTATAATAATAATAATAATAATAATGTTTATTTCGGACTTTCATCCATATATTGTTAGTACATACATTGTCAGTTCTTATAGACTAAGGTTAGTAAAAAATATATCTATGGCTCGTGAAGGCTAAGCCAGTGTCTCAGGACTGGACTGTCCCATCGGTGTGCGACCGTATTTAGAATGCAGTTGGGGCTGGCGCGCGCGCGCTGCATCGTCGCGGCGCAGCGCTTCCGCATGATGGCGTGGAACCCGTCTACTCGCGCCGCCGCGAACATGCCGGACGCGCTGCAGCGGCGCCCCAGCCCCATCAGCACCCTAAACGCATTATTGTATTGCACCCTTAGGGCGCTGTACGCCCGCCTCGTATAACTGACCCACAGGCTGCAGGTATAAAAGGATTGGCAAAATGCTTTAAACAATGTGGTTTTTACCTCCCTAGTACACCGCGAAAACCTGCGAGCCAACATATTGCAACGGACGGACAGCGCCCTGCGCTCCCGCTCGATGTCACTGTCATCGTTGAGGTCCTCGGTGACCCAGTGGCCCAGATATTTAAATTTCTGTACTCTGGCGAGTTGTGTTCCCGTCAGGTAGAGTGATGGCAGTGTGGAGAACGTCTTTTTACCTGCCTTAAAAACCATCATTTCACTCTTGGTCGAGTTATATCTGAGCCCATGAGCCTCCGCGTAGCTCTCACAGATGCGTAGCAATCTTCTCATCGCTGCTATCGAGGGACTCAGTAACACCATATCGTCTGCGTAGCTGATATTATTGACACATACGCCTTCTACATGGCAACCGATGCCGGTGTTACTGAGCTCCTCGATTAGCCCATTGATGTATAGGTTGAAGAGGCGTGGAGACGATAGACCCCCCTGCCTCACTCCGCATTCCAACCTATACTCTCTTGAAAAAGAGCCTGCCCACCGTACACTATTTGACTGCTCACTGTACCAGAAATTGAGCAGCTTAATAACCTCGTCAGAAACCCTCGTTTTGTTCCTCAACTTATTCCAAAGTATGTCATAATTGACCAGATTGAATGCTTTGGATAAGTCAAGGAAACACGCTACTACAGGTGTGCGCCTGCTTGCATAATATTGGACGGTATGCTTGAGGGCCAGGATCGCACTTTCGGTGGATAGTCCTGACCTAAAACCAAACTGCGCGTCATGTATATTAATACGACTTTCCATGTGTTTGTCAAGCAGACCGTCCGACACCTTTGCGATTACAGTCGCCAGGGAAATGGGCCTGTATCAGAAGTATCACCTGTTTTTTTTTTTTTTACTATTGGCACCACTATAGTTTTAATAAGCGTTTCTGGAAGATGACAATGGCCAATACACAGTGTGAAAAACATTGACAATACTCTAGGCAGGTGAACTCCAGCGTGCTGTAGGTTCTCGATGCTAAGGTGATCATGCCCTGGGGACTTACCTCGAACCATATTGTTGATGACGGATGCCACATCTTTGGTTGAGAATCTAACAGTCAACTCCTTGGCAGCCCCCTCCGCATCGAGCACCCGAACGGCACGGCTTCCGGACGATGATACCCTGAACTGGTCGATGAACCGGTTGGCTATGGCAGCAGGCTCTTCTTCCCCTGCTACGCTGACAGGCCTCGCATATATAGACCTCTAAAAATTCTTGAATATTATCGAACATGCTCACAAAATTTCACGAAAATCGGTCGAGAAATGCGACCTGTAGAGGAAAACATCCGGACATACATACATACAGACATACATACTAAAACTGACTTGACAACAAAATTCTATAAAATATTTCTGATGACAAATGCGACCTGTAGAGGAGAACATCCGGAGTGAGACAGTATACGAAAAAAAATTATTTTATTTAAAGTTCAAAATTTACAAAAGTTGAGTCCGGAAAATACATTCTATATACTTATATTTATAGAACCTGCTCACAAAATTTCACGAGAATCGGTTGAGAAATGCGACCTGTAGAGGAGAACACCCGGACAGACAGACAGATAGACAGACATACGAAAGATTTTTTGTCGAAACCTGAAACGGAGACGCTTCGCTCGCTCAGTCAATAATTATTAGAATTCTAAGTAAGGCACACAAAACACTTCACATTCACATAAAACCGAATTAATTCAGATCATCATATACGTCCTTTACCTAGATATAAGACAGTTTATTTATTACCAAATACCTGTGTAGGTATCTACATTACTAAAATCACCAGTCTAAATGAACTTTAACCACTTCGAGATAGGGTTTAATATGATATGGCAATAACCCAGTTTTTGAAGACCTAGTATTTACTAAATACATGTATTGAAGTGCAGTTAGCGCCCTAAATAATATATAATGGCAGGAAAACCTCAAACTAAGCGTGCATGATCTATTATATACAGGATATGTAGTTAATCATAAAGTAAAACTATATTTAGGAATCATGATCGGGGTATTCTTGCCAGTATGATTATTGTACTTACTAGATAAGTGTTTTTATTGTACCGCCGATTTTTTAAATTTGTATAATTGTGATTTGTGAATTTAATATTAAGTACCTAATTATTTCTACGCCGTAGTTGCCGGCAGAATATGCAGAACTCACTAATAATACCTTACTAACCAAAATTGTACCATATTCTTGGAAATAAACCATTGATTGATTGATTGATTGTATGGAATGCATTTATCCTGCATAATTATTTTATACATAACTAGCTGTTGCCCGCGACTTCGTCCGCGTCTTCGCTCCTATTGGTCGCAGCGTGATGTTATATAGTATATAGCCTAAAGCCTTCCCCGATAAATGGACTATCTAACACAAAAAGAATTTCTCTATTCGAACCAGTAGTTCCTGAGATTAGCGCGTTCAAATAAACAAACAAACTCGTCAGCTTTATAATATTAGTATATATATATATATATAGTATAGATAAACCGCAAACGTTGCACGAGGTAGAACTGATGGCCGGCGGAAAGGTTCTCGAGTGGCGACCACGTACTGGAAGGTGCAGCGTGGGTAGGCCCTTCTCAAGGTGGTGATGTGATGACCTGGTAAGTTCGCGGAAGTCGGCTGGATGCGGATAGCGCAGGACCGGTCATTGTGGCACTCGTTAGGGGAGGCCTATGTCCAGCAGTGGACGTCCTTCGGCTGATAATGACGATGACATAGTAAAGAATAATAAATATTGAACTTACTCTATCCATTATAAGATTTCAAGCTAACATGGTCATTCATGGTCATGGTCAAAATCATAATACGAGTATATGTAGTTACATGGTAAATATACCGTTTCAAACAGTAACTCTTTCCATTTTTGTTGAGTTCGTATTTTTGGTAAATATTATATTTTATAAAGTTATTTGACGTTTTCTCTGTCAGTTAAAAATATTTTTATTCTTTTTTAACAAACAAAAATGACAAGTGACAGACGGAGACGTAAACAATTAAAAGGTTTTTTTTTTCTATTTTGGTAATGAGCTAGCACTTTATAACTGGCATATCACATTTTTACTTTAAAAAATAATATACTTCTTTCTTGAGGAACCCCATACCCTCGAAAAAATCTCAGCAGCTCATTCCACAACCGGAGCGTCCGAGGGAGGAAATTCCTCTGGAACCGTACCGTACGCGACCATTTAGGTTCTAAGGTGTGAGGTTGATTATCCTACTGACAGCGAGCGGTGCGATTGTAGAAAACGGCTGTGGGCATCATGTCGAACAGCTCTTCTGAGCACAGGCCATTATATAAGCGATAGAACACGCACAAGGAGGCAAAGTTTCTTCTTAAACTTAACGGTTCAATATCGCTTGTGAGTCGCTGGTGCCCTGGTGGGCTTTGGTAGACGCGAGCAACGTTGCCTGTGCATGCGCCGGAGGCCCGTCCGCTTTTAGAATTAAATACGAGAGTTTATGTATGTAAGTGTGAATTAGTATAACGAATACGTAATAAGACTAAGCGAGACAAAAAATAGCACTAACTGCTGGTCGCAATTGAACGGGTTCAGGCATTTAGACCAAATATAGGCAAGATTCTACTTAACCAACGGTGGGTCTGTGATTTATTATCAATGCAATTTCCTAGATGCACATTTCGAAACACGAATAGTAATAGGACTAGGTCGATTAGTGTAAGATTGTCTCCCAATATTTATTTATCAAAACATTGTAACTGGGTTGAACCATTGGTTCAACCATCTAAGCGGTGTTCATAAAATTCTGATTGTATTAAAAATTTTACAAGTTTGTACGGGATAAAAGCTGCCGGCTCCTTTTTTAACGTTGGTCACTGTGTAACCGTAAATTGGTGCCAGCGGGCCTTATTTCAATGATGGCAGCTCAACCTTAATCTTTCACAAGACTTCATTCTTGAATAAGTTACGAGTACAATAAAAAAAAAAGTACAATTACGCAAAACATCCCCTGTTGAGAAGTAGCTATTTACGATACACGTTGTTTGTTGTTTTGTACACAATTTTACGTCATCACTTGGCCAAAATGCCCTATGTGGCAAGGTGTAGTGTAAACGTATTTTTTCGTGGAAATAAGTTACCATATACTATTAAGAGTTGCCAGCACGGTCGATGCACAAACGTAATACGTCTCATTTTAAAACGCCATGCTGAAATAACATGAAACATTGCATAGACAATGAGTGGTATCCGGCATACTTTGGTCAAGTTTATCTGGTCCTGCCAGTCTTAAAACAAATGAGAATCTTGAATATCGTTTATGAAATAGTCGATATACTTTGGAAATAGGAAATTTTTATACTACGCTGGTGGCAAACCAGACCCGGTTGTGTCCTAAAACTACGATCAAGACCACCGGGGGGTGGGCAGCAGCATCCCTGGAGTGCGGTGGAGATACTGCGATTGCCGACCCGCATACCAAGCGTGGCGATTGTGGCATTTACCCTCCATGAAATTGGGGGAGGCCTGTGTCCAGAAGTGGACGTCCTTCGGCTGATATGGTGGTAGTGGCAAACAAGCATATGAACGATGGTAGCATTAGGACATTAGAGCATTACTTAAGAACATATACGAGTAATTAGGATATGTTTGTGCAACTATTGGCACGTTATTTGCATTAAAATGCAACAATAACATTGCACAATTTTCCTATGAGCATTTAGAAAATATGCCTATTGCATATTAATTTCAATCCGAATGAGTTCATTCTAACTTACACCCTATACAACTATGCGCAAGCGCAAGACACATCAATAGTGTTTGTTCGCGAGTGTTGAAATGTATGTTTGTGTTAACGACTTTTGGGCTCCGCTGTGAGTATGAATGACGGTTCAATATTAACATAATGAGTATTTTAGGAAGAACTTACGAATGTACTCAATATTCTGTTGAAATTTCATTACTTTTTTTATTTATCCAAATTACTTATTCTTACACTAATTACAGTTTTTTTTTACTAACAGCGAGCGAAAACCGCGGACGGTAAGGTACTTAAAATTGAGCTACAGAATTCTTAGGTATGATCTTCAAAATCGGATTCAACGTTAATTATTAACCCATTAAAGGCAGTCTAAGTTATTATTTTAACAATAAATACTAGTTCACCAATGAGTTGACAATTATATGAGTTTATTTTAACCCTTTAATGATTAAAATTAAAATTAATCCATAATTGCAGTCTCTTGCCACTGTAAGTATAGATCAATAAATGGTAGTAATGGTAGTATATTATATAAAAAGGGATAAAACTATAAATATTTTCATTTCGATACGGTTTACCTACTCTTTAAAAAACTAAATACACTTTCATCATCATCAGTCAAAATACGTCCACTGCTGGACATAGGCCTCCCTCAGAGACCGCCACAACGACCACTCATGGGCCGCACGGATCCAGCGGAATCCGCGGCCTTAACCAGGTCATGAGCCCACCTCATAGGGACACACCAACAATAAAAAATAATTTAAATATATTTAAGATGAAACCGAGGATAGACCAAAAATAATACAAATAAAACTGATCCTGGATCAGATTTTAATAACAGAAACTATTGAAATTTTATCAATAAAAATATTTCAAGATGTTTCTTAATTAAGGTGCATTTTTAAGTGCAGAAGTGGTTTTAAGTGCATATTTTAAGCACAATATAGATTTTTAAAACTACTATTAAATTAAGTACCTACAAGTATTCAATACTTAAAAATGAAGGGATTTCTCGAGAGACGCATTCGTTTATGTCGGTAATTAAAATCAAACACAAACTAGGTCCTTTTAGAATAACGATGTTAATTTTCAATACAAATAAAATAATCAATCAAACAAAGCATTCTTATTAACACTACAAAAGCTGATACTAATTACTTAGACAAATCTAATTAAAGTTATATTAAAACCCACCGCCGCTATATGGAGCACGGTGCCCGCGAACCCCCTCAAAAGCGAAAGTGTATCGTAGTCCTACAAACGCTGTTTTTTACGCGCTCGGTCGCTCTTACGCTGTATATATAGCGAAGCTACGACTCAGCACGCATCATTCGCATTCAGGACTCCACTTCAGTGCAACCCACAAGCACAGCACCATGAAGCTCCTGGTGCGTTTTAAATACAAATTTTAAGTGGCATTTCAATCAAAAAATCTAGTGTTTTGCTCCAATCAGCCCGTACAATTTGCTTAAATAACTCATGTTCGGCCATCATAAGTGACAGTGCATAATGTGTGCTAGTGACGAAATTAGGAAGTGTTCGATCCTATATTCCTTGTTCTCGTTTGGTATTACGCAACCCGGAACGGCTTTGTCGTTGTAACTGGATATCGAACTAGTAATCATTAATGGAGTATTAATTACGCGATACTTTCAATTCACTATCACTATCACACTCACGAGCGGCCTAGTTGCGTTTTCTTCTATTTGTTTACATCTGATGACAGACAGTCACTTCTAGTTTCAATCCGCGTCAAACAATAGTTTTTGAATTTTGATTACTTATACAAGTTTTTACTTAAATCTCAGACTAATTTCCAATTGAAAATGAAAAATTGAAAAATTGATCACCCCGGGCGGGAAAATCCCGGGGGAATCTCAGACTATGTATTAATTCCAGTGCAGACAAATCTTAAAAAAAGTATAACGATCTAGTAAACTTCATTGTTACGTTCGCGCCATTCACTGCTCGTTAAAACACTTTATTAACATAATTAATTGTTCACAGCTCGTGACCACCAGTCTGGTGGCTCTTCTGGCCTTCTCGCATGCGGAAGAGGCAAAGAAAGCAGAAAAAGAAGTGGCAGTGACCGACAACAAAGAGGCGGCGGCCGACGACAAGAAACACGAGAAACGAGGACTCTTCGACATCGGACTGGGCTACGGCCACGGAGGATTCGAGGGTGGATTCGATGGCGGCTTCGGCGGACACGACTTGGGCCATCACGAGCACGTCCACAAAACTATTACCGTAGTAAAGAACGTCCCCGTTCCTTACCCAGTTGAGAAACACATCCCCTACCCCGTTGAGAAGAAGATTCCCTACCCTGTAAAGGTACCAGTCCCGGAACCTTACCCGGTCGTCAAACACGTGCCCTACCCCGTTAAAGAGGTCGTCAAAGTACCAGTACATGTTCCTCAGCCCTACCCCGTTGAGAAGAAGGTGCCCTACCCCGTCCATGTGCCCGTTGACAGGCCCTACCCCGTCAAGGTGTACGTGCCCCAGCCCTACCCCGTAGAGAAGCACGTTCATGTGCCCGTCAAGGTTCCAGTGCCCGCTCCCTACCCAGTTGAAAAGAAGGTCCCGTACCCCGTGAAGGTGCCAGTCCATGTGCCCGCCCCCTACCCAGTTGAGAAGATCGTACACGTCCCATACAAGGTGCACGTTGACAGGCCTTACCCCGTGCATGTGCCCAAGCCCGTCCCCTACCCGGTAGAGAAGCCCGTTCCCTACCCCGTTGAGAAGCCCGTTCCCTACCCCGTGAAGGTCCCCGTCGACCGTCCCGTGCCCGTTCATGTTGAGAAGCCCGTGCCTTACCCAGTCAAGGTGCCCTACCCAGCGCCCTACCCCGTTGAGAAGCACATCCCCTATCCGGTGGAGAAACCCGTGCCCTACCCAGTGAAGGTGCCCGTCGACAGGCCGTACCCAGTCCACATCGAGAAACACGTACCTGTACACATCGAGAAGCCGGTGCCCTACCCCGTCAAGGTCCCCGTCCCAGTTGTCGTTCATGGTCATGGTCACGAGTATGGACATCATGATAGCTATTAGAGGCTGCAGGAAGCAGAAATCTGAATGTGATATGTAAATTAAGCTTAGCACGGTAATAAACGCACGCAGGCCGAATAGCGCGCCCTCAGAAGGGTAGTGGTCCCCACCAGACCCTTGGAGGTACCGCCACTCGACCCGCGCTCGTAACGCACTGAAAATACTCTGTTTAGTCTATTTTTTATTTGTTGTGATTTTTGTTTAAGCTTAGCCTGATCGGTGTTATGTTTTTTTAGTCCTGAGTTGATGTACCTGTTATTTTATAGACTTCCTTCTTCTCTTGTGAAAAGTATTTTTTATACGAACTGAAGTGTAATAATAAAGTTTGGCTTTGCCAAAAAAATAATGAACGCATTTGTTTTATTCCCACAGTAAAGATTAGTGGTTTAATAATGAAGCGTTAGCTTAGCTACACATTAAGGGTAATAAAAAAATCTGATTATTAGCATTGTAATGTTTTACGAAATGCCATAATATGACCCAGATCTGTATCGCTGGACCGTCGAGGCTCGCATGGCGCAAGCGCGTTCTCTTGACAATAAAGGTAGTACAAGATCTTTGTTTTGTGTAATGTTGAGGTACTATTTTTACATACAATTAGACGACTTAGCTAGAATTTTAATAGCACATTAAAAACTATAATAACACGTCATAAAGTAAAATTGTAAGTTAGTGACATAGCGCCATTTAGTAAATAGCAGTTGCAAAATATCGGTAGATGGTGATTTAGTCTTGTTTGCGACAGAGCGGTATAAGCTGAGGATGTGTGTTGCGAAAATGTAAAATCACAAATTACTCAAGTTTTGTTAACGAATATTGTGAAGAGGCAAGAAAATCCGCGTTATAATATATGTTTTCCTCATCATATTTCTACATATATTTTTACTAGTTAGGCGTTGTGAATGTGTTGTTGTGTTTGTGGTGGTGAGTAAGGTAACCAGAGCTCCCTAGGATATGCTGTGTGAGGGACATAGAATTTGTCCGTAACAGTCAATACAACGAATTCTCAAATCAATAAAGGGTCGGGCACGCTTGTGATTCTTCTAGCTTCGCGAGCGTCCATAGGCTACGGTGTCTGGCTACCTTCAGGCAGGCAGAATGCTTGTTTGTCAGAATATTGGAGAAGTTGCATCTGATTACCCGGTAATGGCAATAATAGGCGCATATAAGTACGTACTCCGAAAAAGGTGTTATGAAAATTGGTTGGCACCTACGTATATAGGTAGCTTCGAAGAAATATTGCGTACAATGTTTCTAAGAAGTTTAGGTGTATTTTATGTAGTGCTTAAACCTTAAGTGAGTGCAATTATAACGACCAAGTTTTATAGACACCATTAAAATCGATTTTGTAATCGTGTATGGCAAATAGACGTTGCACATTGTCTCAAGTAGGGTGTAAAAGATTGATGTTACGTTTGAAACGAGGGTACGCAATTACGGAATGTGTAACGCAATAATGCGTAAAGTGTAATTACAGATCATAAACTATATTTAAAGAGTTACCGAAGTTACCAAAAAGTGATACATAGGTGGTTATTAAAAGTCCGCAGGAAGCTTGGCTCTCCATACATATCTAGTTTCGCTCTCATTTTAAAACTTCATGCTGAAATAACATGAAACTTTGTATACACAATGGGATCGCCATATCTGGGCCGGAAATTAGTTTATGTTGCAAAACTGAAAATATTCTTTATTCAAATAGGCCTAGCAACAAGCACTTTCGTATCGTCAGTTATAACATTTTATTAGGTTAATTATTTAGAGCAATTAATTGATGCTATTATTTTTTTAAAGATAAGTATTGAATTGCTGTAGATACGCCTGAAATTATAACGAAGAAAAATACAGCGACTATTAAGGTTTTCATATTACAAGACGTAAAAAACTCAAAAAAACGCTGTATTTTTTCTATTATAATTTCTAGCAACAGAAACTAATTTCCGGCGTAGATATGGCGGATCCCATTGTGCATAAAAAGTTTCATGTTATTTCAGCACGGCGTTTTAAAATGAGATCGTAAGTACGTTTGTATGGAGAATAAGGGTCTATTCTCCATACAAACGTACTAACGATCTCATTTCAAAACGACGTGTAAAGAACATTTTATGGTTAATAGTCTTCTACGCTCTACGCCGGTCTGATATTGAAAAATTTACCCAGACTACCCATGATAGGGATAAGTGGGAGAACAAGAGGTCTGAGTGAGACCTGACACCTGGGGGTCTGAGGTCTGTAGGTAGGTCTGTACGAAGCAGTGAGCCACCTAAGGCTCCTAAAAGTAATACATAAGACTATACCAACATACTTTTGACGACCGACTTGGCCACCAGGTTAATGAACCTACGAAGCTGAAGGTCCTGGCTTAGAATTGAGTGAGGCTTAAATGTTTTCTATGTCATCATCCTCCTAGCGTAATTCCCAGTACAGTTGTATCCTGCAGGATGCCTGGGGTCCGCTACGTAATCCCAAGAATTGGTGTAGGCACTAGTTTTTACGGAAGCGACTGCCATCTGACCTTCCAACCCGAGGGGGAAACTAGACCTTATTGGGATTAGGCTTGTCAAGTGAAGTGAGTGGGCAACTTGACTGTTAGAGGTTCTCAAGCCGCCCGGAGGCCTCTAACTTGGATTAACGACTGCTATCATAGACAGCACCCGGGATCAACGGCTTAACGTGCCTTCCAAAGCACCGGAGCGCTCAGTTAGTAACCACTCAAAGCGGTCACCCATCCAAGGACTGACCTCGCCCGACATTGCTTAACCTCGCATACCGCACGCGGTACGCGGGCGCCGCTGGGCCACGAGCGCTTTAAATGGTTTCTATGTATTTAAGTATTTATATACCTACTGCCTTTGGGGCAGAAAGGTTCTTAAGCGGCGACCACCCACCGGAGCAGCGTGGGTAGGCCCCAACAAGATAGACCGACGATCTGGTCAAGATCGCGGGAAGTCGTTGGATGAGGGAGGCGCAAGACTGGGCATTGTGGAGAGCCTTGGAAGAGCCCTTGTCCAGCAGCGGACGTCTTCATTCAATCACGCCTGTTTCCCAGAGGGGTAGGCAGAGATCAAGGATTTCCATTTGCTACGATCCTGACATACAACTTTCGCTTCATGAACTCTCATAACATTCTTCATGCATGCGCGCCGATTTAGGGTACTCTTGACCTGGCCTTTTATGCAGAATGTCTTCGATTTGGTCGGAGTACGTTCAGCTGATATGTAAAAGTAAAAGTAGTTTATTCTTCAAATTAGGCATATTACATGCACCTATGAACGTCAATAAACTACCATGTATGTTGATAATTACTCGTATGATGAAGTACGAGTATTTATATCTATTATATATAAGTATATATCGTCGTCTAGGACCCATGTCACAAGCTTTATTAAGGTTACATTGGAGCTAGGTATATTTGTATGTGTCCCCTAATATATTTTTATTTAATTACTCAAAGAAGACAAAATGTAGAAATCGGAGGAACCGGTGAAAAATGCGCTCGAGGCACCCGTTTAACAACTTCTGTAGTAGTCGCTATATCGTCAGGAATAACATGCTATATGCGTTAATAGTACATTACTGCAGAGGCCGTGAAGTAAGGGATTGCTGGACGAGTGTGGGATAAAACGAGTCCTGCAATCCCTGTTCCGGCCGAGGATTGTATAGTACTTTTCTCAAACATGTTAGAAAAAAAAACAATAAAAAAACTACAATGTAAAAAAAACTAAAAAATACAAAACGTCAAAAAATAGCAAAGCGTCCAATAAATAAATATTTTTCTTCTTCTTCTTCTTCTTCAAAGCATCACGACAAATAACGGAAAATCAATAAAAACACGAAAAATGGTACAAACTACAGGCACCATTTAAAAAAACACGAAAGAGTTAAAAAATACCAAAAAACACGTAAAAACTAACATAATACAAAAAAACACGGAAAAACAAAAAAAAATGTCAAAAGTACAAAAAAATACGAAAAAACTTTTCAAAAGTCCAAAAATATCAAAAAACACTACAAAATAATACGAAAAAACGAAAAAAAAAAACATAAATACACGAAAAATTCCAAAAAAAAAACAACAAAATACAAGAACGATAAAAAAACCGGAAAAACCTAAAAAAATACCAATTTACATAACAAATTTCAAATATATATACAAAATCGTGGCGGTTGGCTCTAAGTAATATTTCCTTTATCAGTTGATTTTAGTAAGCAACATTATAAAGTTAGAGCAACGGACAATAATGTTAGTTTCACACATTCTAGGGAGCCATAAACAGGTAACTTCATGTCCTCTTTTCGTGACATTAATGCATAAATTTAGGCGCATGTTTGAGAAAATTCTCTTTTTGAAGTTATAGCATGCTCACCTAAAGCCAAATCATTGTATCCTCTATCATTTAGATTGTAAGAGTGAAGGTCAGATCCACATTCAATCACTGATCGAACATTATGGAATGCGTATAAACAGGTCATCTTCAAACAGCCTACGTCCATCCCAGCTTATCTAAATGTAAACTTTATAAGTATAAGCGTAAGGTTTACTTCTAAATACAGTTATGAAAGACATACGCGTAATTTATAGTTAGTACGGTTACGCAAAGCCATGGCGGTAATCGTAATCTTCAATCGTACAGGCTCCTGCGCCGCGTGGCGAAATGGACCTATTAAGTCTTATCTCTTCTTTCCCAATGACATTTGAATTCCTTACGGCGAATGTTTAACATATTCTAACTTTACCGTATGTAGAGGAATATTCCTTGATAAAGCCATGTAGTAGTAGTAAAACTCTTTATTGTACAAAAACACAACAGACACAAAGATACAAAAGAAAAAGTAAAGTACAAAGGCGCAGTTATCCCTTTAGATTTAGATAGATAGATTTAATGTCAAACACATGCAAGTTAACAGTGACACACCAAAACACTTACACATTATTAATAAAGTAAAATTCTATATAGGTATATAGGGTACAGCATAATCAACATAAATTTTAAATAAATTTCAGGATGGTGTAAGTTAATTTTACAAAAATTCATCATAGATTCAAATTCATTAAAAATGTCAAAAGTGCAAATATAAATTATAATAAATTTATAGTCAGTGTCAATATGACTTATCACAATTTAAGGGATCTCTTCCAGTTAACCTTTGAGGAAATGAGAGTAAAATGAATAAAGGTAGACAAATGCAGCAACATGTACAAAAGGCACAGGAGAAATAATAAACATACAAACATACATATATTACAGGAGAATATAACTTTTATACGTGAAAGGAGAAGAGAAATCGTAACTATAGGAAAAGGAAAGAAAATTAGAAATACATAAATTATAAAGGACAAAGTATTACTTCCTAATCAGATAGCTGTTGTATTGTTATAGGCAAAAACTAAAGAAAAGAACCTGTTATATGTAGTTGTGACGTGTTTGAATAGACATTTGTTTTTTTTTTTTTCTTTTGTATGTTACACATTTTAAATATGTAACGTCTATTCGAACACGTCACAACAACAAACAACAGGTCCTTTTTTTAATTTTTAAGTGCATCTGGGAAATAATAAAATGAATGCAATTTTAACTTTTCGCTCCAAATTAAGTCACCGAAATTTTGACACAGAATAATAAATAAAATTTTGAACTTATACCATGTGCACTATCAGACTTCAGTACTTAGATAAATATGTTTACAAATAAATAGGAAACTTTAAAAATTACAAACATATTCGTGCTTGTTAATGCATTTTTTTTTATCGTATGCATTTATTTACGAACCGTGAGATCTTCGAAAAGACAAGTACGGTTGCCAGTTTTTGTTACACTTTTAGCACCACCCAGGGGTCACGTGTGGGGTTACGGTGGGTACTCCTTACGGACGTGGTGCAACTTCGACCCCCCTTTGTCAAATGAGTGGGCAACTTGACTGTTAGAAGTTCTCAAGCCGCCCGAAGGCCTCTAACTTGGCTAAACGACTGCTGTCGTAAACATCAGCCGGGATCAACGGCTTAACGTGCCTTCCAAAGCACGGGAGCGTTCAGTTAGTAATCACTCAAAGCGGTCACCCATCCAAGAACTGACCTGCGCCCACATTGCCTAAACCCGCATACCGCACGCGGTACGCGGGCGCCGCTGGGCCACGAACGCTCCGTTAATGCATTGATGGACAGTAGGCGCCTATAGGCGCAATTCTATTGTGTCTGGAATATTGTCCATCAAAGTGTCAACTATTAGGAGCACACCAGGTCAAAACAAATTGTACAATACAATACAATACAATAATTTATTCATTATAGTTTTTTTACACGTCATTAACATAGCTTTGTAATAAAAATTATTATTATTATGTTAGGTTGTTGAAAGCGAAATCTTAGAACTCATCAATCGAGTACAACGCGTCTTCACACAGCGTTTTACCTAAATAAGTTGTATCTAAATAAGTATAAACTTCGTTATAGAATGTTTATTTTACGAAATTACTCATATTCTTTTACTACTGTAGAAATTCATTCATATATTTATTTTCAGACAACTGGGATCTACTTCTTGTTAGTAAAGGCTTACTTTATGTTAGAAATTTCACAATATTATATTTAAAATGGAGTATTAAAAAACAAAAACTATCAATAATTACATAAATAAAATAAAATTAATTAAAAATTGTCAAACTTATTTAAATTATTAATACATTATTTATAATTATTTAGATTCCCCATTACGTATGTGCGGCACTGGTGCATGAAGCGACAACCAGTGCCTCGCAAAAGGACCATCAATCCTGTTCCCGATCACTGCCAGGAGGCTGTTGCCGCTGTCCAGCGCTCTGCACGCCATGGACGCGGTGCGCTTACGCATGATGGCGTGAAAACGAAATGCCCGCATCAGAGCTACCCCTAATGAAAAATGCCTGTTGTCATATTTACTGCTAGAATAACTTGTATAGGAGCAATTATTTTATGAAACAAGCAGACGAATCGCCTGATGGTAAGCGATTACCGCCGCCCATGGACACCAGAGGTGTTGTAAGTGCGTGGCCAGCCTTTAAGATGGGAGTACGCTCTTTTCTTGAAGGTCGTATCGGTCCGGAAATACCGCAGGCGACAGTTAAAATAAATAATAAATAAATATTGGGGGACAATCTTACACAAATCGACCTAGTCCCAAATTAAGCAAAGCTTGTATTATAGGTACTAGACGACGATATACATACTTATATAGATAAATACATACTTAAATACATAGAAAACATCCATGACCCAAGAAAAAATATCCGTGAAAAATGCACAAATAAATGCCCTGGCCGGGATTCGAACCCGAGACCTCTAGCTTCGGAGGCAGAGTCACTACCAACTAGGCTAAACAGGTCTTCAAATTCCACACTTGCACGTTGATCTGTTCATTTGTCGCACTAAGCATACTTGGTATACCTACAACGTTCAAGTGGTTCGGCACAGGTTATTTTAACAGTAAGCAAGATAGCGGGCATAGCAAGTATCGGTACGGTAACAAAGTACTCGTATATTCAGAGAGACAAACGTACTGACCGACGTACCAGTTCCTACAAAAGATTTCCTTTAAACACATAAAGCTACCGTCCTTGGCAACCCCTGGTATGCCAGGTAACAATCGGCTGAACAAACAGACAATCTGATAGCCGATGTCCGTCAGTGGTGCAACACTTTCAAGTCCGTCACATATCTGCACTGACGTGTGACTCCACGCTCCGTGAATGCGCCTCTAGCGGCGGGCCGTACAAACAGCGGTTTTAAAGCCGCAGCGGAAAAGCTGTGGCACGGACGGACATTCAGCGTTTTAACCGCGTTTTTTTCGTCGTTGCCGCCTCATTCAACATGTAGAAACAGATGATAATCAGAGACATTCGTTAAAAACACAGAAAAAAATTAATGTAGCCAATATCGCTTCGAAGTCTTATTTGATCACAGTATTCACATTTCTCGCGGCTTGACTCATGAGCCCAATGACTTTAGAACCGAGCGTTTCCAAATTCGGATATTTGTCTGCACACGTCACGATCATAGGGTCTTTCTTCTGGTAAATATGCCTCCACGATACGCTACTGTATTAACTTTTTAACTGACTTCAAAGAAGATATAATATACCTGACTTCAAAACGTTTGAAAGGATATGCTTTCTTGTGGGATCCTGAAGATATCGAGGGAACTCTTCAAACTTTATAGGCATACCTATAGCGACTTCATTGTTTATTTTTAACAGTAAACATGTGCATTTTTTTTTATTTTCTAATAAATATTGGGGGACAATCTTACACAAATCGACCTAGTCCCAAATTAAGCAAAGCTTGTATTATAGGTACTAGACGACGATATACATACTTATATAGATAGATTCACACTTTAATACATAGAAAACATCCAAGACCCAGGAACAAATATCCGTGCTAAATGCATAAATAATGCCCCGGCTAGGATTCGAAGCCGGGACCTCTAGCTTCGGAGGCAGTTTCACTACCAACTAGGCTAAACAGGCCTTCATATATTATTTGTTTATAGTAGGGGCTACGAGTCTGTTTTTTTTGTTAAACTCGTAAATTTACTATTCCCTTGCAAGCATGAACAGATCGGACTCCACAAACAGCAACCGATCACGAATATGACGCGTATCTCAGCCATCGCCTCCCTGGA
Source organism: Notocelia uddmanniana (assembly GCA_905163555.1). Taxonomy (NCBI): domain Eukaryota; kingdom Metazoa; phylum Arthropoda; class Insecta; order Lepidoptera; family Tortricidae; genus Notocelia; species Notocelia uddmanniana. Next base: position 2,766,817 of record LR991059.1, read on the forward strand.
CCATCTGTAATAGAACTACGTACAGACAGCCACAGTCGACACAGTCACAATCGCATAGTAAAATCATATGCCGCTAGTTCTATGGCCACACTGTATTTAGCCCAGTTTAAGCCTTATACAATATTCACTTACGTTAGTTACATTATCGACGAATGATACATTATATTTCGGAAGCGATAGCGAAAGCCTGGTTTAGATGTCTATCTGATCACAATTTACATTTAAACTGGGCATTGTTTTCATTATGTGTTACACGGGTAGTTAAGTCCAAGTTTATATTCAAGATTAGTTTATCTTTAAAGTTAAATCATAGTATAGAGAAAAATATTTCAAATTTTATTTGTTTTATTATGACATGTATTGATGTTCAGAATGGTGGTAGGTTTCACAATAGGTAATAGAACTTTATTTTTGTCCTTTTCTGTATGTGTCTATTTGTTTTCAGTTTGTCGTGTTACCCCCTTGCCTTCACCAAATGGACTCTGCGGAAGACCAGCGCTGGCCTTAAGCCAGCAACATGCTGAGCAGGGTTCATTTCGTGACACCTACACTGTTTTTTATTCTTTTGTCTGTGATTAAATTGTATTTGTTTCTGTTTTGTGTATGTTGTCACGAATAAATGTTTGAAGTTTGAAGAACCGGTACATACAGCTTAAATAAAAAAAAAGTATTTTAACCATTATGTGAATAGTACTCGTAATGGTCGAAATACTCAAAATATATCAGAAGTGGACAAGACAACCATACACATAACGTATCTGTTTCTGTTTGTCTTTATGTCGCATTTATGGAATAAACTGTCGAACGGATTTATCCTGAAAACTATCCTTTAAGAGGGTGAAAAGAGGTTGGTGGACTTGGTGGTTTGTATGGAAGAGCGACAACAAAGCTCGCGTCTAAAATATTTAATAGCAATTATGTAATTAAGGCGACAACTAGTTTTACACGAATGAAGTCGCAGGAAAAAGCTAGTAAACAATAACGACCTCGAGGTCACTGACACGTAAGTAATTTACACATCGCAATCGTTAATGATCCAACAATTAATGATTGTTGATCTCAATGAAACAATGATTTTAATGATATGCCGTGGTTTAGCAACTGTTTACGTTGTAGTTTGATGGCTTGTAATGATTAAGTACCGTTTATGAAGGTTGTTATTGTTATGTAGATAGTATCATTAATCTAGTTCGCAATAGGTTTTGCGATGTAGGTTTCAAAATTGTACACTGATCTTAATTAAGAGTCCCCCGTACGTTCGACCAAACTCGACTCTCCATACAAACGTAGTTTCGTTCTCATTTTAAAACGCCATGCTGAAATAACATGAAACATTGTATACACAATGGGATCCACCATATCTAGGTCGGAAATTAGTTTCTGTTGCTAGAAATTGGAATGGAAAAAAATACAGCGAGTTTTTGTATTTTTAGGTCTTGTATGAAAACCTTAATGATCGCTGTATTTTTTCTCCATTATAATTTCAAGCAACAGAAACTAATTTCTGATTTAGATATACCGGATCCCCTTGTGTATACAAAGTTTCAAATGATTCTAGAATGCTATTTTAAATTGAGAGCGAAACTACGTTTGTATGGAGAACCGAGCTTTAGCGAGCTACCCTCTTCTTGGTTCGCTTTTTCCACACAGTGCTACTACCGTCCGCACTCTCGCTCAAAACTCGAACACGATCACGACACACAACACTTACAGTATCAACTCGCGCAGTCATGCCGGTCTTTTTCAGATTCGTGAACTTATATGCCGTTTTGAACAGTAATTCCAGTGTTAGTGACCATGTTAGCTTGAAATCGTATATTATTAACATATCTTTTAGAAACTTTTTGTTGCGCTCATATGTAGTTGACGCTACTGTGTTGAGCAAGGTCTAAGTGACATACGAATTGAATGGTTCACTGACCTCTCCATAGCGAAACCAGTATGAGTACAATAGACTAATTATTTTAAAGGTACGATACAACCACAGCCTAAGGAAGCTGCTGGACATAGGCCTCCCCCAATTTAATGGGGGGTAAATGCCATAATCACCACGCTAGTCATGCGGGTTGGCGATCGCAGTATCTCCACCGCACTCCAAGGATGCTACTGCCCATCCTACGGTGGTCGTAGTCGTACTTTTAGGACATACCCGAGTCCAGGACATAACTACAATGTTTAGCCGTTGGCAATCTATAAAATTTCCTAAATAGTCTCTGGTCCAGAGCCTTACCTCCAACAACTGCAACTGGGATAATGTACCTATATACTTATACATAGAAGAATAGGAAGAAAAACAGAAGAAGGAAGAGATTGAGGACAAAATGTGTGCTGGCATAGAGAAAATAAGTAAGAATAGAGAGCTAACTCCGTATGACTTCATACATCATTTTTTACTTATTATTTCGTAGTCAACATCAAGCGTCAAATAGCGGAATTATCAGTACTGCTACTCGACAATAGACTCCGTGACGAACGAACAATTGAATGCTCAACCATTTTTAGCTAATATTATAACCGGATTAACCGGAACTCTGTTTTAAACTCATTCTGCTTTAAATATTAGTAGTTAACTGTCGAGAAATACATTTTTCGTCAGTAGCGACATACGTGACATCTAGTATCTTTATAGCAGTACTGATAATTCCGCTATTTGACGCTAGATGTCGACTACGAAATAATAAGTAAAAAATGATGTATGGAGTTAGCTCTCTATTCTTACTTATTTTCTCTATGGTGCTGGACAGTAAAATAAATGAAAAATCTCATATAATTTTGAAGACTCGTAAACATATTAGGAAAAGCTTGCCATACTTGCCATAATTCAAGTCATTGTTTAAAGTAAGCAGAGCATATTATGCTACTTGCATTTGTTCACGTAACTTGACATTCACATACATCTGTTGCAAGTAAGGTCATTAAAGTTAATGCGATAATCGCAAGTTTATTGCTATAGGCGTATCATGATTGTTCAAAACTTTTTCTGCTTCACTGACTTTATCACGTACCGATTATACCCTGACTGCGTCAGTAGATAAAGTAATTTACGATAAGAAATAATTCACTAAAATATCGTCAATGTGTAGAAAAATGGGCTAAGTTAGTTTCCGATTGGTACCCTAGGGAGGGAGCGAGGAAGAGAGGACGGCCGTTCCGTAGGTGGGACGACGATATAAGAGTGGTCGCGGGTTCAAAGTGGAGGAGGAAATGCCATGATCGAAATCTTTGGAAAAAATTGGGGGAGGCCTATGCGAAAGCAAAATAATCTTAAGTACAAACCGATGTCTGTAAATAGAATATATGTATATGTATGAATGATATATGTAATACCAACTTAAAACAAAAACTGAACTGAATAAAAAGAGAACATGAAATTCAAATAAATAAGTTCCGTAGCGAATTTATTTAAAAAAATCCATACTAGTATTAAAGATGCGAAAGTAACTCTGTCTGTCTGTCTGTTACCTCTTCACGCTTAAACCGTTTTTGATGAAATCTATACTAATATTATAAAGCTGAAGAGTTTGTTTGTTTGAACGCGCTAATCTCAGGAACTACTGATTCGAATTGAAAAATTCTTTTTGTGTTGGATAGTCCAAGTATCGATGAAGGCTTTAGGCTATATAACATCACGCTGGGACCAATAGGAGCGAAGACGCGGACGAAGTCGCGGGCAACAGCTAGTTAGGTATAATGATAGTTTGAGTCCCGGGAAAGGACACAGGATAGTTTTTTATCCGGAAATCATTCCTTAGGGGGTGAAAAGAGGCGTAGAAATTTGTATTGGCGAGCGATATTTAAGCCTGCGCCTACAACTATTTAATAGCAATTATTTCTATAATATACCGAGTTAAGCTAGTACTCAATATCTAATTTCATGTAAACAAGGACCAAGACATCTATGTGTTGTATTCTAGTAAAATTTCAAGGCTCTTTAAGGAAAACAAAAGATCAACCTTTTCGGAAAGTACTGCAAAGCTTATGAAATGAAATGAAATGAAAATCATTTATTCATGACAAACAAACCAAGTTATTGAACACACACAAGAAAGAAACAGAATGAACCAATAACATATGCAAAAACTTATAAAACTTATATGGTAGCCACGTCCCTCAGTCATACATGAGGTTTCGATGAGGAAGAAGTATTTAAATTACTGGCCTAACATTCAAAACCTTCGAAGGGGGGTCGAAGTTGCACCACGTCCGTAGGTAGTACCCACGGTTACCCTACACGTGACCCCTGGGTGGTGCTAAAAGTGCAACAAAACTGGCAACCGTACTTGTCTTCGTGAAGATCTCACGGTTCGAAAATAAATGCCATACGATTATTATTATTACATTCAAAACGGATGGTTCCTGTGCGGACGACTCAAGATGTCAAAACACTATAAACTTACATCATCATCCTAGCGTTATCCCAATATCTGCAGTTTCATCCTGAATGATGCCCGGGGTCCGCTACCTCGTCATCATAATCAGCCGAAGGAGGTCCACTGCTGGACATAGGCCTCCCCTAAAGAGTGCCAGAATGACCGGTCCCGCGCCACCTGCATCCAGCGGACTCCCGCGACCATTACCAGGTTATCAGTCCACCTTTAGGGGCTACCCGCGCTGTGCCTTCCAGTGTAGGTCCGCTACCTAATCTCAAGAATTGGCGTTGGGACTATAGTTTTTACGATAGCGATTGCTATCTGACCTCCCCACGAGCGCTCCCCTTAATAATCTACCGTCAAATTAATAAATCTTCCAAATTAAGTCATCATCATCATCATCCCATCCACTTTCTAACCGCAATTGCATAATTTTAAACTTGCCGCGCCATCTTCACCAACGTTTTCATTTCACTCTCAGTTTCATTCACTCTTACTATCGTACTCACTTTCGCTATCATTTCGCTTTCGTTCGGCCTTGAGTGAAATGAGAATGAGGGTATGAGGTGACTAGTCCGGTTATGGCAAGAGATGCATCTTATGAGCGTTCTTCGCCTAAAAAGGCCTCGTTTCTGAGCACGCAATGCGGTGGCGATGCGTGTTTCAATTCATAACAGTTTAACTGTAAATGTTTTTAGAAGAGGAAACGGTCGCTTATCGGAATTATAATTTCCAACCGAAATGAAAAATTAAAAAAAATATATTATTCATTTTGGTTGGAAATCATAGCAGTTTATTTGTAAAATGTGTAAGTTCTTGTGTATTGTATTTAAGCGAAGTAACGCCTAATGACCGATTAATCTAAATTAAAATATTGCAGTCACGATTCATACGAGTATTATCATTTATCATCTTGTACCTAGCCGGATCGTACAGTTGATAAAACAAATGTAAGTTATACTGTGGTAAAAAAACCGGCCAAGTGCGAGTCGGACTCGCGCACGAAGGGTTCCGTACCAGAAAAAAGGCTAAAAGCTGGTGCCATTAAACACTTATTTAATTGAGTTTTTTTTGTATTTGTTGTTTTAGCGGCAACTACTCTGTTGTATGGGAAATCAAAATAATAATAATAATTAAGGGAATTATTATTATTATTTTGATTTTAGTATTTGTTGTTGTAGCCACTATTACGGTTCTTGAGATACAGCCTGGTGACAGACGGCCGGACGGACGGACAGCGAAGTCTTAGTAATAGGGTCCCGTTTTTACCCTTTGGGTACGGAACCCTAAAAATTACTGGTTATGTGCATGTCATTTATGTTCTTATTACAAAGATTTATAAAAACAAAGACATACGAGTATATGCAGTTTATGAGTTGGACTCATTATTGACTGACTGAAAAGAAAGTCTCCGCTTCAGCTTCAACAAAATTGCTTTCAGGTTGTTTCATGTACAGGTCGCATTAGTCAACCGATTCTCGTGAAATATTGTGAACAAATTTTTTGTGGCGTAATCTTTTGGTAATTATAAAAAAAAAATTGCGAGGTCTACAATTCACAGAGCCACTATTTAGTACTTTACCAAACTTTAGCCTTCATACCATCTCTTTCTTTTTATTTTTTATTTTATGAATATAATGTACAAATGAATGTACAATATTGTAACCATTACTCATAAGATGCTTACCTTATTACCAATAAAATATTTTATTTATTTATTTATTTACAAGACTGTTTTTTTATTATTTTATTATTTAGCTTTTAATTTGGTATATTTTAAGTTATTTTTAATTATTGTTTGTTTTTGTTGTATCGTATCTTAGTTAAATTTAATAATCTATCTTGTAATTACTTTATCTATATAATAATAATAATAATAAATATTCTTTATTGCACCACTTAGTGATAAGTTGTACAGTAGCTGACTAAAAAAATGGTAACAACAGGCGGTCTTATCGCTTTAAGCGATCTCTACCAGACAACCTTTGGGTAGCGGGAAAACAATTAACTAAAACTGGGAAAAACAGGTAGTGCAGAAGAACTGCAAGAAGATTCAAAATAACACATACGCATACATCAGAATAAACGAATAACACAATCTTCATAAATACATATACATACATAAATATATATTCTATAATATATATATATATATATATATATATATATATAAAGGCAATTCAAGGGAGTGACAAGTAATGTTCCTTCAAATAATTTTTAAAAACCGGAAGTGATTTCGCACATCTTACATGCCGCGGCAAAGCATTCCACAGTCGAACAGCCCGAAAGGTGAAAGAATTATTATAAAATTTTGAGGATGAAGGTGGTGGAGCGAGAAGATGGTTTTGTAAAGATCTGATGGAAGTGAGCCTATTAAAGCGCTCTTTGAGATATAGAGGAGTTGTGGGGATGAAAAGTATGCTGAAAAGTAAGGCAAGAATATGAGAATCCCGACGACGACGAATGGGAAGCCACTTGAGCTGAGTGCGAAATTGAGAAACGTGGTCATATTTGCGCAAGCCAAATATGAACCTGATACAAAGATTTTGGAGGCGCTCAAGTTTGTTCAGCTGAACCTCAGATAGGTCAAGGTAGCAAACGTCAGCATAGTCTAATATAGGAAGAAGAAGGGATTGAGCAAGCGCAATTTTAGTGACGAGAGGCAAGAAGTTGCGGAGCCTGCGGAGAGAACCAACTGAAGCAAACATCCTCCTGCTAACCTCGCTCACTTGAGGCACCCACGACAATGTTCTGTCCATAATCACACCTAGGTTCCTGACCTGCTGCGAGTATGGAATCTGCACACCATTAAACACTACAGTAGGCAAGTTGCTAAAGTCAACCCTAGGTATTAGCTTGGGGCTGCCTATGAGTATCGCTTGTGTTTTAGCGGGGTTGACTTTTAGTCCGTAGCGGCCGCTCCAGTGAGAAATACGTTCCAAGTCAACATTTAAACAGTGGATAGTTTGTGGCAAATTGCTAATAGTGCCTTGAGCGTAAATTTGGAGATCGTCAGCATAAAGGTGGTAAGATGAGAAAATGTTGGTTGTGATAGAATTAATAAAAATTGAAAAAAGAAGAGGAGACAGCACACCACCCTGCGGCACGCCGGCTAGCGTGCTGCACCACGATGAATGGAAAGAATCTACCTTTATACGTTGCCGACGACCAATTAAATAACTATGAAACCAATCAATCACTCCAGGAGATATGTTAAGAGAACGCAATATTGCAAGCAAAATTTCAAAGTCTACGGTGTTAAAGGCATTGCTGAAATCCAGCAGCGATAAAACAGTCACTTTCCTATTATCCATGCCTGCCCGGATATCGTCAGTGATTTTGACCAGAGCGGTAGCCGTACTATGACCCGATCGGAAGCCAGACTGGAAGGGATTCATAAGGTCATTTCTATTCAAAAAAGATGTCAATTGTTGGTGAACAAGGCGTTCCAGGACTTTTGACAGGAACGGAAGAATAGAGATGGGTCGATAATCAGAAAGAGAAGAAGGAGAGGTCTTTTTTGGAATAGGAATAATATTGGCATCCTTCCACGACGAAGGGTAGACGCCAGAAGAGATCGAGCTATTGAGGATATTGGTAATTATGGGAACAAGGAGATCAAGGAGAGGCAGGATCATTTTACGGCTAACGCTGTCAGGTCCCACGGCATTGGAGGTAATTGCTAATATGTTCTTCTTAACATCACTGGCTGTGAGTTGAGCAAGAGAAAAGGGAGGAAAGTCCGGAGTTGGGATACTCGAAAGAAAGTTAATAGTATTAGTTTTAACTGGCCCACTAAACGTGGCAGAAGTAGAGAAATGCTGGTTAAGCTGGTCGAAGTCGATATTTTTGTTAGGAACAGAATTTTGTGAAGATTTACCAACTCCTAGGGACTTAAGAAACTTCCAGACCTTGGACGGATCACCATCTTTAACGGCTGAATGAATGTGACGCCTCTGAGCATCACGACAGACCGTGCTACACTGATTGCGCAGCGCATGATACTTGGCTTTATTCTTTTCAGAAGAATTCCCCTTATACTTCGATTTTGCCAGATTCTTTTTATTTATAAGTGCCCTAATCTCCTCAGTAAGCCAGGGAGCAGGAAGATGCTTAACTTTAATTGGACGCACGGGAGCGTGAATGTCGTAGAGATGAGACAAAGTAGCATTAAAAAGAAATACTTTCTCATCAACAGTTTGTGCCTCTAAAATTGCATCCCAATCAGCAATTTCGGCATCCTCTCGAAGCTTGTCAATATTCATCCGACTAAAATTGCGCTGAAGAAGAACTTTGGGCTTAGCCTTAGGGGGACGGATCTTGTAAGACAAAAACAATAAATTATGATATGAAAAAGCGTCCGCAGAGTATTGAAAATATTTTGCAACATGTTCAGTTGATGAAACTAGTGTGAGATCAAGAAGCGAAGGGGCACAATTAGGGAAATAATGTGTGGCATTTGAGGGTAAGATAGATAAGTTGCAAGCCTCAACAAGTGCTTTAAGGGATTTTGAGCGTGAGTCATTTTTAAGCAAGCAAGTGTTGAAATCGCCCATAATAATATGGTGGCTGTAGGAAGGCATCAGATCTTCAAGAATCTTTTCAAAAGAAGAAAAGTAATTAACGTTAAGGGAGGGCGAATAGAAAACACCAAGAAGAACTTTAGAGTGAGATAAGCTCAACTCTAGAAACAAATACTCTGCGGCATCTGAAGTAGATGATGGAGCTGACATGTCTAAGATGGAATAGGGGATGTGAGATCGAAGATAAATCGCAACACCACCACCACTCCTGCTAGAGCGGTCGTTCCGAATTAGGCAAAAACCAGGCAAAGAATAAGAGGTTGAGGGTAAGCAAGGCTTGAGCCATGACTCGGAAATCAGAATAGCATCCATTTTACTGCGTTCGAAAGTTAATAAAAAATCATTGTAATGGGCAGGAATACTTTGCGCGTTAATATGAGCAATATTGAAGTTTTTGGGTACGTCATAAAGTTGTTGGTTAAGTGAGTCATATAGAGAGGGGGGGAGACTATGAAAACTATCCGTATCAGACGAAGCGGAAACAAAATCACTGAGGTCACTTTGACTACTGTCGAATAACATTGCCTTATCAATAAATACATATACCTAAATAAAGATATGAATTACAAATACCGTTATTAACTATAAAAATACAATATATATATATAAATAATTACACCTAAATATCTACAATTAATCTATCCAGCTACCCGCCAGCAGTACAAATGTAAAAGTTAGAATAATTTTATAATACACTAACAAAACGCTAAGATTTTGCATATGGCAACACTAAGGCCGGTTGTGTCACTGAATGACGGCACGGCACGTGACAGTGACATTGACAACTTTGACAAGCAAAACAAAACAGTATTGATAACGAGACAAGCACAGTTTTGAGTTTTGAATAGAAAAACAAAGAAATTGAGGGTAAAAGTGAATTACGCAAGATATTACACAGCCGAGAAAAGAAGTAACATAAACTAATAACAATACAAGACAGCACTATCGGCATGCAAGTCTATTGTAAAATATCAAACACGGGACTTTGAAGCTGCTTGTCTCTTCACATTCACCCCTTTTTTCGGTTGGTTACCAGACGACTCGGCCGCACCTTCAACAACCGCAGCAGCCGCGGGGTCAGACGGTAGCCCACCCTGGATACGATCGAGGTCGGCGGTCGATGCCACACTGCGACGTTCGCCACCGTTGACGAGGACATACACACTGCCGTCCTTCGTGTAGCACTTCCGGACTCCGTACCGCTCTCTGGCTGCCATGAAGATATCGTGGCGCGATTTCGTCAAGAACTCCGAGACAATAACACCCGATCCCTTAAAAGCAGTTTTATCAAACCAGACCTTATTGCGGTCCTCGATGTCGCGGAACTTCACCAAGATGCACCTGGTTTGATTGCTGCGGGGCCGGCCCATACGATGGCTTCGAGCTATGGCGTCAGCAGTCAGATCGCTCTTCAAATGCTCCTTCAGCAGCTCCACAACCCGTGCAGTAGTGTTTTCACCGCCAGACTCGGCCACGCCATGGAACAGCAGGATCTTGCGCCGTGACCTCATCTCCAGATTATCCACCTGCTGCGCCAGAAAGTGCACCTGTTGCTGCAAGCTATCTATAGCTTTCATTATAAAAGTTCGGAAAGCCTTGAACTCTGCCGCCACAGATGACACGGTGGGATTGTTTGGGGCTGACTTGTCGATCCGGCTTTGGAACTCCGCCATCTTCATGTTGAAGACATCACTCATCTCCACAATGGATTGTTTGACAGCCTCCATAGTGTCTTCTTAGGCAGTGAAAGTGAGGGATCACAACACAGTGATTAATTAGTGATAAAAGTGAGATTAGTGAAGAAAACTGCTGGTAGGTAGTTGATATCAAATAGGCATTAAATTAATTTAGAATTCTGACCAAAATATTTACTTTATCTATTTTTAAATAAAATCAATTCAGGATGATGTGTACTTGTTTCTTTGCCTACCCTCCTACCTCTATATATATAATAAACTCTTACAAGAACGGTATCAACATAAAAATGTCTATGTCTAGGGGTATGTCTATATACAGGATGTTTTTATTGATGTCCGCCGTGTATAGCCATAGAAACGACGTAACATATTAAATTTTCCAAATTTCAAGAAAAAAATATTATTTCACATTTTCATACAAAACAATTAATTATATCACCAAGGGTGAATGAAAACCGGCCTTAAGAGTTAACGTGGAGTTAAGCGAAAGTTAATATCAAGTATGACAATTCCAATGACACGGACGTCAACATTGTTTAATTGTTAAGGATCTTTTATACTATACTAGGGGTGTTAATTAACGAAAGTGAATCTTGAATAACTTCGAAATGCTACGAATTGGGATACTAGTGTCCTAGAGAAGATTAATTTATTTCATGTCAGGATTGTGCCCTCGCTATTAACGGAACTCAATAAAAACACCCTGTAATTTCACTTATATTTTTTGTTGTGCTGGTGGCCTGTTTGATTTTCAATAAAAAAAATACTTTTATTACATACCACTTCAGTGGCAAACAAGCGTACGGCCAGCCTGATCGTAAGGGACCCCCGTACCACTCAAGGTTTGTGAGTAGCAAGCGTAGATACTCATATAGATAGCCTGCTTACCATGGTTATGTTTGACACCGTCTTAGTGAAACAATAAACATGTATTTTCCCGTCTTCATTTCATTTTCGCCCGTCCGGCCGCCTATCGAGGTTACTCGGCGTCTGTTATTATGTCGTTATGTTGTTGTAACGCAACTCTAATTAGCGAATTTGCTAATTAAACTTAACCAGAATCGTTATGTGAGGAGCAGTGGACTGTAGAAAATAATAACTCCTTCTTGTTGTTTCACATGGCGCGGACAATGTAGATGTGTAAATGATGGCGGTGTAGACAGAATGAATTTCGGACGTTGGGGCCCCTATATTTATACCGCCCGAACGTCCGGCAACTGAGGTTAGCCGCGCCGCGAGCCACTAAATTGGGCATTACGGGGCGTGGCCAACTGTGTAATGTATTGTGTAATACCATGGTATTGTCAACGCCATCCCTTTATTTATATCAATCACATAACAATATAAAGATAAAACGTATTAGTAAAAATAGAGAAACTTAAAATTATGATAAAATTACACAGAACAATATATAACTAATATCGAGATAATGAAAACTTAATCTATACACGTTTTTACTAGCTATCTGCGACAATCCCCCCTTCGTGCGTCAGCACACCGTTTAGTAGAGCAGATACACCATAGTCGATTCGTTGGTCGTTTCTCTATTCCTGGAAGTATGTGGACATTGGCTAGTCTAACGTGGCCATCTGGGCCGGGATAGACTTTTGCGGTATAGCCTCTAGACCAAGTCCTACATGGTATAGTGTGTGCTGGAGCGATCGTAGAGTAATAGTCGGTACTCGGTGGTCCTTTGCTTCCAGTTCCTTTTTCTGGAGCTCGGCGAGGTGTTGTTGAAGTCTTTGATTTTCACTGCACTTTTGGATTGTGGAGATTTTCTTGGAGAGTGTTGTCTGGACTTCATTAACCACGCTTCCTCGTTGAAAGGTCTACGTTGGCTTCGTTTCATAGGCAGCAGTTTTGCTTGTTTCATGTGACCACTATTCCTTTCCGTTTTCAGTTTTCTTTTGAGCGATCGGGATTTTATGACCTCTACCGCAACCAAGTCACGGGCGGCAGCATGTACCAGTCCTGTGACGCGTGAAATTCGATTGTCTTTCGTTAGGCAGTCGACTTTTTCCTCACTACCGGCCGTGTGGGCGGCTACTTTATTGTTGAGCGCACATTTACGAGATTCTAACGATGTTTGCGTGTTGAGACTGTATATCTTTTTGACTATTTGTTTAGTCTCAGTCTCGTCCTGATCAAGCATGGTTGACTTGTCGCTCGTGTACGTTGTTTTGGTTTTTTCGTCGGGCGCGACGGGATATGATTTTTTACGATATGACGTGTTTTCATTTTTTTCATACAGAGCGGTCGTGAGTGAGCCGGATGCTCCAAATGTTCGTTGCTGCGCGCTGTATTCTTGGGGCGGGCCAGAGCGGTCTCCCCCCCCCCGTAAAAAACGTAAATTGTCCCCGTCTTTATCGCTAACCGATGTTCGTGAGAACATTTCTTTCCCGTTCGCGTCTAATATTTCTATTTCTTTCGCACACTGATCGGGATCCGATTTCTGACTACGATTTTCTACCCCTAGCGACTCAGTGTAGAAATGTTCCGCCGTGTTTAGCCTGAGGTGGTTCAGTATCGCCACCTTGCGGTTGAGTATATCGTGTTGGCCGTGTAAGCACCACCCTAACTTAGTCAACGAGGCCACGGGGAAGTTGGGATCGCCACTCAATATTTGTCTGGATACTATCAAATGCCAATTATCCTGCCCTATTAGTATAGTAGGTGTCGCGCGGTCGTAACATAATTCGTCAGCGATATTGACTAAATGCTCGCATTGGCTTGTTAAGTCTCGAGATATCTCTTGGGAGGATAAGTTGAGTTTAGCTATCGTATATGCGTTCATTTTTTCTAGATTGCGACTACATTGTCCGCGTATCGATAGCTCTACCCTACATGAATCCTTATCCTCAATCTGATGCCCCCCTATGGCCTCTATTGCGAGAGGATCTCCTAATTTCCTAGGGGCGACTAGGTCCGCCGTTGTGCGCTCAATTAGAGTCGTGGTACTTCCCTCATCTAATAGAGCGTTAGTACATATCGCGCCTAGCGGGCCGGACACCTCTACGGGCACTATTTTCAGGTAAGTGTTGACTTTTTTTACGTGATTGATGCTACTCACACTAGCGTGTGCGGGTTGCGCGACTGCATTTAATCCGTGCAATAACTTATGATGGCCGGCCTCGCATTCCTTTACGCCGCACGGTGTATATTTGCATTTAATAGGACGCCTATGATTCGGTTCCAGACACCTAAAGCATAACTTTGCGTTACGTACTGACTCCCAGCGATCCGTTACGGGCGATTTTAGAAATTCCGCGCATACGGCAGCTTTATGGTTGCCGTTACATATTCCGCATTTACTGACTGAAAATGCTGCCGTATGTGTCTTCGGCTGCGGTTGCGGTCTATGTTGCGCAGGTTTTCTATTGTCGCGCCGGCTGTTCACTGTTGCTATCGTCCGACTTTGCGTACACGACTCGTAATAGGTGTCTGTATCGGAATCTGAATCGCTACTAGAGTCGCGGTGCCGAGATTGTTGGCACTGCCCAGCGGGCGCTCGGTTGGCGGGGGGTCCGCGGGTACGGCGTGAATGCTCATAGTCGCCGACTGTATTTACGTTGCCCCTCTGCTTTGAATGTTTACCGTGCGTTCGCTTGGCCGTACTGCTAATCCCGTTTAGAAATGAGGACATCGCGACCAAATCGGGCATATTTGGATTCGCGTATTTATATTTAGCCCACTCGTATCGGATAATAATATTTAGTTTGTCCGATATTTTATTTACGAGCTCTGGTGCGTATAGGTACTTGTCTAATCGTAACGCTCTAATTGTAGCTACCGTATTTGCTACGTGACTTGCAAACATTACTATGTTGCCGCAATCTTCTGCCAATCGGGGCATCTTTTTAACGTTGCGCATTTCGGACAAGATAATCTCTTCGGGATCTCCGAAATGGCGCTCTAATGCCTCCATAATTTCGTATGGATCGCTAACTGTGTACATTATGGATTTGACCGCTATCCGTGCCTCGCCCCGTAATGATTTACGGATCCTACTTACGTTGGCTATATCGCTAAAGCTAGGCGCGGTGTCGTTAAATTCTGACCGGAACGCTATCCATTCCATAATATTGCCGTCAAAAGGAGGCAACTCTGGTAAGGGTTTCTGTGCCATTAACGCGTATGGGATTCGGTGTCCTATATCCGTGTTACCTACATGAACGTTGGCCCTATTTCTCGCTGTACCTAACCCGTCTTCCCTATAATTATCCCGGTCTAACCTGACTCGGCTACCTGCATGAGATTCTACCCACTCGTTAACCCGCTCTTGGGCGCCTGCGTCCGAGCCCGAAGCAGATTGCTCCGCGTCAATAATGCGGGCAATCGTCAATTTACTTCGGGCCTCTTCCGCCGCCTTTTGAGCGAGCACGAGGTCGGCTTTACGGACCTCTAGCTCCGCCATTAAGACCGATAGTTGGCTTGAGTTTTCGCGATTGACTAACGTCCTAACACTATGGGGTCTATCCGTAATTCCCCTATTAAACGCCTCCCCGTTCCCTTGCAGGGAAGCGGTATTATTCCTAATCTGTCCCCCCGCGGCGGTGGGGGCTGGCGCGTCTAATCTCTGAGTTGGACTGGTACTGGCCGCCGTGCCTATGGTTGGGCCGGTGCCCTTGCTCCATGTGTTCGTGGTATCGGTCGTGGTTTCCCCGGATTCCGGTGTTCTCTCTTCTCTCTGAGCAGCAGCGGCGCGGGTGATCCTCTTCTCTCCGTGAACCGACATGACGCACGAAGGGGTCCCTAACTTAGACCTACCTACGTCTATGTATGACGTCACCGAGCGTGACGTATACTTCCTAATTCCCTAGGCGTAGATCCTTCGTTGTACTGAACCCAACCTGGCAGTCTTGGCACCGTTAGGGACGCACAGGCGTGGGTAGCAGTATATGAGCGTTGGGTGTCAACCATGTGACACCTTGGCCGTGTACTGAGACGAAAGTCTACAGTGTAGCACGCCTTTGGCCGTGTACCGAGACGAAAGTCCACAGAGTAACACGCCTTCGATGCAGCCGCCGAGAACTTAATCGATCGGACGCGGCTGATTGTTACAACTCCCGAGAACTTAATCAATCGGACGGAGTTGATTGTTGCAACTCCCGAGAACTTAATCAATCGGACGGAGTTGATTGTTGCAACTCCCGAGAACTTAATCAATCGGACGGAGTTGATTGTTTCAAGCTTCCGAGAACTTAATCGATCGGACAGAGCTTGTTTGTGGTGATTCTTCTTTAAATCCGGCAACGAAGGTCCATTGTGAGGAGCAGTGGACTGTAGAAAATAATAACTCCTTCTTGTTGTTTCACATGGCGCGGACAATGTAGATGTGTAAATGATGGCGGTGTAGACAGAATGAATTTCGGACGTTGGGGCCCCTATATTTATACCGCCCGAACGTCCGGCAACTGAGGTTAGCCGCGCCGCGAGCCACTAAATTGGGCATTACGGGGCGTGGCCAACTGTGTAATGTATTGTGTAATACCATGGTATTGTCAACGCCATCCCTTTATTTATATCAATCACATAACAATATAAAGATAAAACGTATTAGTAAAAATAGAGAAACTTAAAATTATGATAAAATTACACAGAACAATATATAACTAATATCGAGATAATGAAAACTTAATCTATACACGTTTTTACTAGCTATCTGCGACACGTTAGGTTAAGCGTTAATGCTTATTTAAGTGTGATATGTCGAAATGATAATTTTAATTGTTTATAGCTACTGAAATTATGATTGTTAGCGATCAATAAAAGGTAGTATCATATGTTTGATACATTACATTATTGTATGTTTTTCATATTACTGCGATTTACTCATAGTAGGACCCGGGTATGTCCTAAAACTACGACCAAGACCACCGGGGAATGGGCAGCAGCATTCCTAGAGTGCGGTGGAGATACTGCGATCGCCAACCCGCATGCCAAGCGTGGCGATTATGGCATTTACCCCCCATGAAATTGAGGGAGGCCTATGTCCAGCAGTGGACGTCCTAGGGCTGATATGGTGGTGGTGGTGGACTCATAGTTATAAGGTGCTTTTAGTTGAAATAAAAGTTGAGGAAATAGTGTTGACATACCGACCATCAGATCCAGAAAATTCTTTTCTTGAAAGACAACGCACTTATTTGCCTGATTTTTGTCACTAAGGTATATGGTCGCTAACACAACCCCAACGTAATTTTGGTCAGCATTAAAATTTTCAATATTCAATAGACCTACAAAAGGTTCTAAGAGTATTTGTCAAAAGTTAGATTTCTTTTGAATCAGCTATATTCATATAATAAATCAGATTTAGCACCATCTACAAAAAACGCAAGAAACTACCAACCAAATGACCCTACCTAACAAGTGAAAGGTCCAACCTCGGTCACTCGGGCGCAGCCGAACGAAACAGTTCCGTATTTCCCCGCTCAGTGTGTGGCGGCGCTAGTGCACAAAACTTACCGTGTCGACACTGCATTTTTGACTTACCTGAAAAAAAACATGAAACATTACAATTTTACCAATTTTCATATAATTAAAAAACTATGTTTATCTGTAAATAGTACAATAAGTACTAATGTTAATTATAAGTATACTAAAACCAATCCTAAACTGAACGACACTCCAGCGCGTTTCCGCTCGCTGATGTATGCGTATAGGCGCAACACACAGAAACTAGCACATTGAGCTATGTCTACTATTAGAGGTGGTATAATTTTAAAAGTAGTTTCACTCGATAGTATATAAGGTAAAAATAATACAAATTTTATATTTTAGCAATACCTGCGTAGCAAGTGCTACGCAAATTCGTAGCATATGTAGGACGTCTACGACACGTCTCATCTAATCTAATAATTTTATACATATTATATCTATCTGTTCTTATATCTTTAAATTCTTCCTATCTTTCCTATACATTTATATTATTAAACGAGAAACATTTGTATATTTATTTCTTTGTAATTGAAATCTCGATAGCCGCTCTAACTTTTTCAATGAAATTTACAATATAAGGTTTTCCGGGAACCAAAAAAAATCTGGCTAGGTTTTAGGTTAAGGAAAACTCGTATTCCCGGAAAACACGAGCATAGCTCGGTCGCCCAGGTACTTATCCTTCCTATACTATTAAACGAGCAACATTTGTATATGTATTTGTTTGTAAATGAAATCTCGATAACCGCTCTAACGATTTTAATGAAATTTACAATATAAGGTTTTCCGGGAACGAAAAAAAAATCTGGCTAGGTCTTATCTTCGGGAAAACTCATATTCACGGAAAACACGAGCATAGTTCGCTTGCACAGGTACTTATATCTTTAAAAGAGGGGGGAGGGGGATACATTTCGATGGGGATCTTGGAAACGGCTCTAACGATTTCGGTGATATTTACAATTTTGGAGTTTACGGACGCGATAAAACGATCTAGCTAAATCTTATCTTCGAGAAAATTCTTGTTCCCCGGGAAATTCTTATTCCCCTGGAAATTCTAATTCCCCTGGAAATTCTTATTCTCCTGGAAATTCTTATTCCCCGGGAAATTCTAATTCCCCTAGAAATTCTTATTCCCCGGGAAATTCTAATTCCCCTGGAAATTCTTATTCCCCAGGAAATTCTAATTCCTCTGGAAATTCTTATTCCCCAGGAAATTCTAATTCCCCTGGAAAATCTTATTCCCCGGGAAATTCATGCCGAACAAAGCTCGGCTGCCCAGGTACTGAATTATGATAATGTTCATTATTACACAACAATCATTTTCGGTCGGTAGGTATGGCGTTTTGTATATATTTTAGGTTTCTGGGAAATTAACACAAGTGGGAAACTGCCATATATGTCTAATAACACATGTTGTGTAGTAGAGCGGGATAGCATGATTATTTATTTATTTAAACTTTATTGCACAAATAAATCGGTACAAATGGCGGACTTAATGCCTCAAGGCATTCTCTACCAGTCAACCATGGAGCCAAACAGAAAATAGCGAAGGTAGGTGCAAGAGACAAACTAGGTGAGAAAAACAAAAAAAAATCCTAAGGTAGAGCTAATTACAAAAAAGGTGTTTAAACTACTTAACCAAATATATACCTGAATACATACATAGATATATATAATAAAATAATAAATAATAATAATAAATATTAGGGGACATTTATTTATTACACAAATCGAACTAGTCCCACAGTAAGCTCAATAAGGCTTGTGTTATGGGTACTAGACGACGATATATTTAATAGATATATACTTAAATACATAGAAAACATCCAAGTCTCAGGAACAAATGTCTCTGCTCACCACAGAAACAAATGCCCTTACCGGGAATCGAACCCGGGACCTCTAGCTTCGGAGGCAATGACACTACCAACTAGGCTAAAGAGGCCGACGATATACATACATAATTATATACTATTGCACACACGCTTACGACTACAAATCTCTTTTCCGCTAGGAATGTTCTAGCAAGTGCTTGAAGAGCATACGTTTGAAAACAAATTTGCTTGGGGCCTATCTTATCGTCACAGTTCATTCAGTGATTCAGTGTTTTCTAGTTGGCAAACATCGATTTTATAATAGAGGACATTATACGTAAGTATTATTGGCATCAAGGTTAACTGACCCTTCGTGAACCTTATTGCAACGAGATAAGCTCTACCAATGGTCGATTGAGTGTGATTCTAATAGAACTAGTATCGGGCGACCGAGCTTGGTTCGGCATCTATCGTGTTTCCCTGGGAATACGAGTTTCTCCGAAGACATGAACTAGCTAGATCAATTTTTCGACCCTGAATAGTAAATTTCTTGGAAATAGTTTTGAGCTGTTCTCGAAACCACCGATACATAGTCCTCATTATCGGTTTCGATGACGGCGACCCCAGGAAAACATGGATTTGTCATACCATGAGCTCTTATGTGGCTGGTTAGGCCAAACTTGGTTTTGAACACTCTACTGCATGAGTGACAATACAGCTGGCCAGTACGTAGGAGGGTTAAGGCCTCTCTTTCCTGAATTGGCGTTTTCGATCCATGGTTATCCGGCGATTTTCCTCAAAAAAATTGATACGGTATACAAGAATTGCTTATTTAGAGATATTAGATTGATTGTTTTATGGTCATGTCACCAGCTCGTTATTACTTCGTAAATATGGTAACAGGATCGAATAAACCGAGTTAATCGACTGATTACAACATAGAGGAAGCTTGGCAGGTACCGACAAATTGCGAAGTCTGGGGTTCTATTCAAATTAACGCATCGTATTCGAATTTGATTCTTATTCGTTGCACTCGATGTAGGTTTGATGGTCGTTTACGAATAAGGGGTTAAAGCTTAGAATTTGACAAAGTACACATTTTTTTCTATGAGAAATTTTACAATTTCATCAAACTTTTAGACTAATAATGCGCACTTCTAAGGTTTGGAATTCTCTGCCGGCGTACGTATTTCCGAGTTCATACAACCTAGACCTTTTTAAGGCACGAGTGAATAGGCATCTTCTGGGTGAGCTCGCTTCATCGTCGGCGTCATCTTTGCCACCTGGCTAGATGCTGACCAAGAGCAATCCCATTTTTAATAAATAATAATAGTATACTTTTAAGCTTGAAAAGCACAGAGCGTGGCGCAGCGTCGTTGCGTGGCGGAGGCGGTTTTTCGATAAAGAGAACGCGGTCCAATGGACGTTGCACCAAAAAACCGCGCGGGATAACGGAGCGGAGGCGGCGTGTGCGACATATGAAGCAAGAAGCAAGAAGTAATCGACAGTCGAGAGTTTCGGAAAAATCTAATATTCAATATCGCCTCCGCCCCGCACCGCACTTCGCCCGCTTTGTGCGTTTCGAGATTTAAAGTTTTGCGGTAAAGGGGTCTAGAGTCAAAAGCTACCATAGACTGATGGGGTATCAGCAGGGTTCGGAATTCTCGTACCACTTTTGAGCTGTCATAGGGACTTCTCATTTATCGACTTCCGATATATAAATAAATGTCGATAAGTACAGAATAAAAAGTGGCAGTGGGCGGGACACATAGCACGAAGAACCGATGGCCGTTGGGGCGGAAAGGTTCTCGAGTGGCGACCACGTACCGGAAGGCGTAGCGTGGGCAGGCGCCACACACGGTGGACTGATGACCTAATAAGGGTCGCGGGTGTCCGCTGGATGCGGGTGGCGCAGGACCGGTCATTGTGGAAGTCTCTGGGGGAGGCCTATGTCCAGCAGTGGACGTCATTCGGCTGAATGATGATGATGATGAAGTACAGAATATTAAAAGTGTAAAGTAAACAACAGGCAGTCTTATCGCGAATGAGCGATGTCTTCGAGATAACCTTTGGATGCCAACTTTTTGGAAATTTTAAATAGAAATTATTAAAATAATATTTTATTGTTCCTTATAAATAATTTGTGGATTTCTTATTACGAAGTTTTAATTTTAGACGTTTTTCAAAACAAAAATTGCCGTCGTACCTAATGATAACATGTTAAGTAGGTACTGGCCATCAATCTGGTGACCTTTGATTAGTAGTTTTATAGACATATGCAAACAAACAAACACAAACACTAAACTGAACTAATTAAATGTGAAATTGTTAACTATTCACTTGTCATTGTTTTCATTGCATATCTCTATTTCACATTTTCAACTACTCGAGTTATCTGAAAGACATCGCTTTTTAGCGATAAGACCGCCTGTTGTTCACCTCTACTGTTAATCTTCATCAACATGTCTATAATGTATCGATATAATATGTAGATCGTAAGTCGATAAATGAGAAGTCGCTGTGACAGCTCAAAAGTGCTACCAAAATTCCGATCCCTGGCTATCAGGCAGCTCGTATGCTTGTTTGCCACAAACGCCGTAATACAAAATGACTTCTACGCGCTGCGCGCGCTAAGTTACGGATACAAACCAAATCCCAATTCAATACATACATTTTAATAGTGCCCTTGACTTACAACGTTATAAAATTAATTGTGTACGTGATCGGACAGTCGGGGTTTGTGATTAATATTTGGGGCGTGGATTAGCAAAGGTTGCTCAGGAAGTTTGAACCTTAATGGACTAGTAATAGACCTGAAAAGTTATTCACAACATTGTTATGATTATGCCCTAAATATAATTAGTGGCTCTGTCAGCTGTAGAACTCGCATTTTTTTTTCAAATTTCAGAAATTTCCAAAAACAAATTCAACAAATAAAAATAAATATAATTATCGAACCTGCTCACAAAATTTCATTATAATCGGCTGAGAAATGCGACCTGTAGAGGAGAACATCCGGACAAACAACAGACAGACATACGTAACAGTTTTTGTCGAAAGCTGAAACGGAGACGCTTCGCTCGCTCGGTCAAAAAGCTACGGGAGCCTAGTAGTTCAAGTATGCGGCGGTCGTGGGTTAGAATCCCGGCTAGTACAGTCAACACAAAAAGCAAATGATCATTTTAGTACTTTGTCGCACTAACCTCACAATATTGCTACAGTTAATATACGTCAAAGCAGTGACAGTGACTAGGTCATCTACTTTTGCCGTTGACTATACTTATGTACGGAATATTATATGATGTTTAACGGTAGCTTTTTGATGAAGGAAAACATCGTGAGAAAACCATGCATCTGCGCAGAAATTCAAATGTGTATGTGAAGTCTCCAACCCGCACTGCGCCAGCGTGAGGACTACTGCCCGATCCTTGGCATAAATTAGAGGAGGCATGTGCCCAGCAGTGGGACCGTATATAGGCTCATGATGATGATGGACATACACCATTGTCAAATAAGTTTATACTTAAATAAGTAGAAAGTGAAAGTGCAATGAGCTCCCTGCCGAGGTATTCCCAATGGGCTACAGCATGGGGCTCTTCCAAAAAGGCGCGAAAAAGTTTCTTACGGGTCGGCAACGCGCGAGTGACGCCTCTGGTCTGGTGTTGCAAGCGTCCATGGGCGACGGTAACCACTTACCGTCAGGTGGACCGTTAGCGTGTTTGCCACCGACGCGGTATAAAAAATTTGTAGCATTTATAATCATATCCATTCCTTGCATATGTTTTAACTTTCTATATTTCGCAATCGCTTTACTTATTTGTCATTGAATTGTAAAAGTATCGCGGTAATGAAATAATAATTGGTGGCGTAATGAATTTGCTAACGGTAGCCATGACTATCGCGATTGGAACACCAGTTTACATATTTTCAATATTTTAAGTTAAAACTTTTTTAAAACATTGAATATTTGTATATAATTTTCTATTGGAGTATTTTTTTTGATACCACGTTGGTAGCAAAGAAGCGTACGGCCCGACTGATGGTAATGACCCGACCTATGGGTGCCTCCAACTCCAGGGGTGTCACATTCTCGTTGCCGACGCTTTAAAAATGTACGAGTATACACTCCTTTCTTGAAGAATCCCATATTCTAGTTCCTCGGGAAACCCTCGGCAGGGAGCTCATTCCACAACCGGAGCGTCCAAGGGAGGAAATTCCGCTGAAACCAGACCGTACGCGACCATTTAGATTCTAAGGTGTGAGGATGAATTCAAATTATTAATTTGAGTATTATAATAATAAGAAATAAGTTTCCTGCCAGCATCGCCTGATGATGCCCCGCAAAAAGGCAAAACACGTGTCTTGTTATTATTGGTGTTGTTTTGGAGTTCGGGTTCGGGGTTCGGGTTTTGGACCGGCTTGACTCCTTGGTGCTACGTAGAAATATAGCCTCGCTCTGCATTTTCTACCGCATGTATTACGGGGAGTGCTCCGAGGAATCGTTCGGATTAATTCCTACCGCTTCCTTCTGCCATCGCCCAACGTGACAACCCCTCAACTGTGCGTTTCTCCAGAAATTTCTTGCCTCGCACAGCTAAACTGTGGTATGAACTGTCGCATGCGGTATTTCCGGACCGATTCGACCTTCAAACCTTCAAGAAAAGAGCGTACTCCCATCTTAAAGGCCGGCAACGCACTTACAACCCCTCTGGTGTTGCGAGTGGCCATGGGCGGCGCTAATCGCCTACCATCAGGCGATTCGTCTGCTCGTTTGCCTCCTATGTCATAAAAAAAAGTAAGTACGAGTATTTATTTGCATACTTGCGCGTGTGGAGGAGGGGGGGGGGGGCGGAAGAAAATAATCAAGTAGGTACAGCGCATTGTCACAAACAGATCTACACGTTCTTTAGCGGAATATCAAAATAATATTGTTCTACAGATTTATCGTAGATTCGCATAATAACGCCTATTCCATTAGTTATGACAGCTAAAGGTCCATTTGATGGTTACATATACGTAGCTTCCGTAGGTAGCTTATAGACTACGAGTAGAGACAGTTTTCATTGCGATTGTTTCGCGATTTCATTCCGAGATTTATATTATAACAGCGTCAGATTCATACAATTTTGATTAGACTATAGAACATTAAAAGTTGGAATCGATCCTTGAGTACCGTACTGGGATGGCTCAGAACTCGAATAAGCGTTGCCATCATACGTGCCACCACCATGTGCATACGTGGAACTCGCCACTTTAAACCCGTGGCAAAATGGCTGGGTTTCGATGACGGTGCTGCCCTTTCACACATCGATTGAATTTACTTTTTAGTATTGTTCATAGTGTGCATATATACTTTGCACCCACTTATTCAATTAAAAAAAAACTATATTTATCTTAATAAAATTGAAAGTTCTGTGATGACTCGTATGTGAACCTTAGAGAAACCTTGTCGATAAGTGTTGTGAATACCAACACCAAACTTACCATAAATAGCCTATTTATTGTATGCATAAGTAACGTGTCCCTAAGTAGAAGAATGGGCAAGGATGGATATAAAAAGGATATTTATCTACAAGCTATATAAATACAAATATACAATCGACAGAAGACACAGAAAACCTCTCTAGGACCGAAGTCCAATGAGAGTTGTTTGGAATTTATATTCATACAACTGATTTTAGAAACTTCGATAGCGCGATGCAGAACATAATATAATTATCTAAAAGGCTGGCTAAAACCACTGGATACCGTAGAGCTGGCAGCTTCCTCGCTCAAGTATTGTAATACAGTGAAGAAATGCTGCCAGTATCTTTGGAAGCATGCCTCGGGGCGACTCCTTATTTTAAAATTTTTTTTTTGTTTTAGTCCTAAGTTACGTTTTGTTTTAGCTATTAAAGGGCTTATCTTTTGTAATGATATCTTAAAATCATCATCCTCCTAGCGTTATTCCCAGTACAGTTGCATCCTGAAGGATGCCTGGGGTCCGCTACCTAATCCCAAGAATTGGCGTAGGCACTAGTTTTTACGGAAGCGACTGCCATCTGACCTTCCAACCCGAGGGGGAAACTAGACCTTATTGGGATAAGGCTTGTCAAGTGAGTGGGCAACTTGACTGTTAGAAGTTCTCAAGCCGCCCGGAGGCCTCTAACTTGGCTTAACGACTGCTATCATAGACAGCAACCGGGATCAACGGCTTAACGTGCCTTCCAAAGCACGGGAGCGCTCAGTTAGTAACCACTCAAAGCGGTCACCCATCCAAGGACTGACCTCGCCCGACATTGCTTAACCTCGCATACCGCACGCGGTACGCGGGCGCCGCTGGACCACGAACGCTCCTTCCTCTTTTCTTCTCTTTCCTCCATGATATCTTAAAATATCGTTAATAAATAATACGGCATCATAATGTACAAGTAATGTAAGTAATGTATATAATGTGTATTTGTTTGAATTCAATCATGACATCTTAACTGGGTTACTATATCAAATCTCGAATGAGGAACATAGTAAGCAAATGTGGGAAATGTCGCACGATCGATAAAAAAACGAGGAAGCGCGCTACTAGGCTGCGCGGGAGTCTGTGGGATAGTGGTGTGCGCAAGTGTTAATATTATTTTAAGATTTATATTATAAGAGGTAATGAATACATATATATCTACAATACAATACAATACAATACAATTATTATTTTTATTTAATAAGCAATGTAACTGATTAGAGTGGTAGAGATAGCCGAAAAAAATGATAGACATATATATGCCTTAATTGTTGTATATGGGACCAATTAATGAATTTGGCATTTAAGTAGATTAGTAAGTATAAGATTTTGAATTACTACAGTAAAGCATCTTGATATCTTATTTTTTTTTACTTCCCAAACATCTTTTCTGGGCCTCAAAGATGACGGATAAAACGAGATTGCATGTAACAAGAGGTGAGAATGTTAAGATGGATGTGTGGTGTGACGAGAATGGACCGGATTAGGAATGAGTATACAACGGGAAGCCTGAAAGTAGCACCCATTGCCGAAAAGCCAAGAGCAAATTGCCTGGCGTGGTACGGTCATGTCATTACCACGGAGAGATGAAAGCTATGTAACAAGAAGAGTATGAGATAAGAATGTGGATGGATGTAAGAGGCGAGGTAGGCCGAGAAAAGGTGGACGGATTGGGTAAGAGACGATATGAGTATAGTGACAGAGATTTATGAAGAAAAGACATGCTGCGCTGACCTCAAACAAATGGGAAAATGGCAAGCGAATGATGAGATAGGACGACATCTTTTTTATACTTGTTTAATGGATATCCAAGGAAAAACTAATCGTCACCTGACTGAACATTATTACATAGTCACCTTACTATACCCAAAGTTTTTTAGGATAGTAAGAATTAAAATACAAATGTAACGCTCCAAGACAGTGGTTGATATCCTTGACTAATCTAAAGGCATTGCTTACAGAAAGCAAAATAAACAAATTATCATTACTCACTGGTGTTTTCTATATAAAATTATAACATGTAACAAAAAAAGGAAATTAAATAGGTAATCAAGCAAACCACTTTCCTGCTCACCAGTACCTCGTTCAAGCTAGTGCTGTGCAATTAAATCGACGGAAGACCGTTGCGCAACGCTAGTGACGTCACCGTGTCGGCGCTACGCAAGCCGTTATCTGCACTCATGTGATAATCTAAGTTATGCGCATACTTGCGAATACATAATGCGAGTGTTAATTTATATGTCTGCCTTTTGAAGTCATGCGAGTTTATGGAAATTAGAGTAAGCTATTTTGGAAATGCATTAGTATAGTCTCCTTGGTAGACAACGAGGACCCTAATCAATCATTATATTGATAAGATACAGCTGATAAAAATATATTTATCAACAAGTAATAAGATGATTGATTGTGTTCACATCAGGAACAAAACTGGGCATTTTGAATTAGAAACAGGTATATCTTGACACTTCTTGATATATGTCATAGCAATTAATGTATTTCGCTTTTACATTAAACTTTAAATAACGAGAGATGCTGCAGGCAATTTAAGGAAATATAAATGTAATTGAATGACTAAACATGTACTTTACCATGCGCAATACATAAATAATGATCGTAAAGTACTTTTTTTTCATCAATTGTTGACACGTAGTTATTAAGATTAACAAATTTATGTTTTCTTGATAATTAATTAATTTATTCATTACATATTTATTAAGTAAAGTGACCCTAAATTAATTTTGTATTAAGCAGTAACGCTGCTAACGAAAATTCCAAATTAAAGGGAAAAATTTAAAAATTTAATGCTCTTGGCTGCTGGCATACGCGGCCAATCGCTCTAGCCTCTGAGCTATCGGAACAACCAAGCTCGTGCACGAAATCCTTCACTAGTACCCTCCTACAATGCCTTAGGGAGGCATACAGCGACATCTACCGTAGAAGACTTAGGCTTCTATTAACGGCACCAACGTCCGCGCCATAACGCCATAAATCCCTGTTTAGCCCAATGGTTGGCTGGTAGAGAATGCCATTTGGCATTAAGCCCGCCATTTGTACAATTGAATTTTGTGCAATAAAGTTTAAATAAATAAATAAATAAACGCCAGAGCATAACATGTTTAATTTTTTTTCTTTAATTTGGGGTTTTAAATTGACCCTGTATTTAATTAATGCCATACGACTAAATAAATACACTAAATAATAACCAATGTATTGGCCACTTTTCATCGACAATCGATGCACCAGCCTCGCCCCATCACTATCATTACGTGTTCGTACTATCGAGATGCACACGTTTTTCTTGACATTACCAGCCTGATAATCTGAGTGTTTACTGCTTATTTACGTTCTTTTGTATTTCTATACATTTATCACAATGTTGTCGCTAGCATGCTAGTGATAGATCCGGAACGCCAATGACATATAGAAATTGGATTGCAATTAAATTAGTGCTTGTACTAGTATAGAGTTCACTGTTGCCGGATGAATTTATTGAAAATCTGTAGGATGAGACAAGAAAGCCATAGAATTCCGTAGTTCGCCTCTTTAAAAATTCGTAAATCTATAGATTTTTTTAAATGCTTTATTCGACTTTAATGAACCTTAAAAAGTTGTTCAAAGTTACCTAAGCGTAGCAAAAAAAAGAATTACGATAATGCTAGGGATAGATCCGGAACGATAATGATTTATAGATATTGTTTTTTTTTTATTTGGCTCACAAGCAAAGCTTCTACTATGGGTACTAGACGACGATACACATACCTACTTACATAAAGACAAATAAATACACAGTAAACATCCAAGACCCAGGAACAAATATTAATGCTCACCTCATAAATGCCCTGACCGGGATTCGAACCCGGGACCTCCAGCTTCATATGATAGGCTGGGTCACTACCAACTAAGCCAAACTAGTCGTCGAATTAATTGTGTACTGCTGTGCTACCGCGAACTTCGAAAATCGAACTTCGTGTCGTGTCGTCCCTTTCACTCTCGTGTTATACCCTATATGACGGAAAGGGACGGTACGATACGAAGTTCGATTTTCGAAGTTCGCGGTACGCCCTCTGTTTACAAACTATCAACATATATTATGTAAATAATTGTGATCGATCCATAATTCACAATCGATGACTTTATATGTATAATGAAATTGCTTGCTAATAAATAAATTTGAAATTCAAAACAAGAAGTCGAGATAACCCAAAATGTAAACAACCTTGACCAGATACGTACTGAACTAGACGTTATTTCATGATAATATGCTTAATTAGCGCAGTTTCATCAAATCTACGGAAATATTGCAATTTTGAGTATTAAAAACGACTAATTACACATTCAAAACGAGTTGGCGCAAGCGAAATTTAAATTCCAGTTTGCCTAAAATGCGAACAGCTCGGGTAGCACAAGACGGTGCGCGAGATACAATTTCCATCTCTAACTAATTAGTACAAACGAAAAGAGACGGATAGTCTAGCGATATAGCTCGCGCGCCGTGGATATACATGTTTTAGCCGACTAAATTCGGTGATAGATTTAGAGATCAAAAATGTAAAAGTGAGTTGCCACCATAAAAAAATTTACGTATGCGGTGGGTAATTGAAAATCATTGGAATACGTGAAAAAAATTACCGCGTTCAAAATTTGAATTAATACAAGAAATAACCACTCTGAATGAAATAGCGTTTTTAATAACGTTTTGGTGTTGTTTTATTAAAATACGTGCAGATATGATTTATCTAACTGACAGAAATGCATGGCCCAAACCAGAGACCTAAATAGCATTAATATTCATATTATGTATATTTTCATTGTACCACGTCTAGTAAATTAGTAAACACATGTTGTCTTCTTGAACTATATATACATTGTAAATATTCTTCCTCTTTTGTTTCCATACTCAGATTTATTTATATTAAGTAGGTTAAGTATTATCATTGTGATAAGTAATTTTTTTGGTAAAAATGACTGACTGTCGAGTTTCTTTCGGCGTTTCTTCTCGGCAGTAGTCTTCTTTTGCAGTAACTCTAGTAGATTTTGACTTGTAAAAGTGCCAGTGCATAAAGTTCATTTACTCAAACATGCAATGAAATATTGATGTTATGTTCCTTATAATAGGCTGCGAAGTATGACGTTTCAGGTGCGGCTAGGACCAGAGGTCGTTAATGGGATTTCATACAAATCATGCAGGCCTAGGCCGGCAAAGTCCTCTTTTTTAATTTCCATTCCATATAAATTTGTGGCACAGGCATCATGACATTCTGCCACTATGCGTATTAAAAAAAAAACTTTGATTTTTTTGTTGTTTATTTCATTGCATGTTTCAGAAAAGCACTATACATACCTCGGCGGGACATATGGGGTTGCCCGCCTTAGACCTATCCGGCCTCGCTTCGCTCGGTCGTCTATATGTCTTCGGCCGGCAATCCCTTTCGTCCCGGCCTCTGTAGTAATGTACTATTATTTCATTTCATTTATGCTACTGGTAATGACAAGAGGAAAGTCATGTCAGATTGCTAGTTGTTTGTTTACATTTTTGATCTCTAATTCCATCTCAGACTTTACAGGAAAGCCAAAGGTTAGGTTATGTTTCTTAGGTAGCTTCAGAATCTGGCCAACCACCTCGAAATTGGAGCCCCTCTCAGCGGGGTTCTGTTGAAACTTTCGTATGCGAAGTATTTGGTTAGGTCAAGATTTTTTTGTCGTTATTGGAGTTTAGTTAGGTTAGAGCTCACTTAAATGAAATAAATATCTTGGTGGTTTGCCCTTAGGGCATCTAAAGCTACTTGACAAACACAACCTGCCTTCCTTTCACAATCACAAGAAGTTCCAGCTTTGATCCGGCGGTTAAACCTAAGTTATAGAGCTTGGGGTGGCTTGGGGTTGAAATACTTGAGCCTACTGGCGTATGATCTAAAGCTACGACCAAGCTGGATATTGAGAAACTGGTTTTGTACTTTTCCTATACTTAAATAATAATAATTAAAGAGCATTAAAAAAATAGATATTAATTAGCATGCCTGTATAAGGTAAATTTTAGTGATGCTTCTAATTGTACCTGTTTGTGTTCCTACTGTCCCTAAAATCGTGCATAACAAATTATTTCATTTCATTTCAAAATAACGCTAGTCAATCTCTTCCAGACAACCTTCCATAAAATGTAGGTGTATAACACACACAAATTTCCGTCAAATTATTATGATATAGATAATACCATAATACTATTCGACCAATACCACATCATAATACGTAACCAAGCCCTCAGGCTACTATTTATTGAAATTACGCGAGATAAGATAACGAATAAATTTGACGTGAAAACTCTACTGTTTATACCAATACCAAACTTACTTCCACAAAGTCCTAAATTGCACAAAAAACATCTTACATAGAACTTTACTGCATTAGTTCTTACTATATTTTCACTCGCTATATTGTGACAAGGACGTAAGTTGTATGGTCGTTAGATGGAATTAGAACTGTGTTTTGTCTAAGTGTAAGAATTGTATCAAGAAATGTTCGAGATTGTTCGAAACGCGAATTGTGTAAGCAATGGTTTATTGCTTCGTTGAGTGTGGGCGCAGTGACCGCGATTACTGGACGTATTAATAGGGCAAACATTGCTTACGAAGCTAAAAAAAAATTAACTAAAAAGACGTTTAAAAACAGAAAGTACCACCAAATGTAAAGCCTCGCTTGTACTCCTGAGGTACTGTTAGGGGATCTTTTGGGGTTGCAGCTGTAATGAAATACTTTACGACTTTATAACTCACTATTGTATTTCAAAATACAATTACAATGATACAGTTAAATAACACGTGTGACTCCAATCGAGTCCAGATGAGGAATCTCTCAGAAAAACCAACTGTTTTCCAAGGAATGCTGCTTGACAGGCATTCCAGAACATATTCAAAATATGTAGAATTGTATATGACGGCGGCGTCGCCGTGCTGCTAGCTAAAGATTGCAAGCAATGTAAACAACACCTGCACTTGGCCTGACTTGTCAGACCATTGTGACGTCACGCCACTACCTGGCGCCATTACCTGAATCAAACGTTATAAATAGACAGATTGTGCCTGGTGGGGGCAGGCCCCTCAGGCCCGTAGTGCCACTCTGGCAAAGGACGGCGGGTCTTCGACTCCCAGTTCGACTGCGACCCCAGCAGTCAACCCCGACAAGCCGGACTCGTGTGTCCTAATTGACGCACATAGGTGGCCCACTGCCCTGACCATGGTCAAACAGCGGGGCATCCGTGTGCTCAGTTCGGACACACTGAAGCCGCCCTTGGAAGGGCTTCGCGTAACAGTCCAGGGACCCGAAGACTATCGCGCCCTGACCCGACTCTTCGATGAACTGTCGATGGCCTACAACCGGAGGCAGACCGCCGAAGAGAAGGGTTACAGAGCCATCATCCGGGGTCTCCACAAGGACATCCCGGAGGGTGAGATACTCGCGGATCTCAATAGCAAGGGGATCGCGACCAGGGAAGTTCATCGCCTCTACCATAAGACGAGGGGCAAGTACGACATCGTACTCATAGTCACCGACCCAGACCAACGTAAGGCAGTTCATGCTCTCAAAGAGGTCCTTAAGATCTCAATTAGGGTAGAGACTCCGAACAGGAGGAACTACATCTCGCAGTGTCACAACTGCCAGAGGTTCGGCCACAGCGCTCGTGGCTGTTTCTCTCCCCCCCGATGCGTCAAGTGCGCTGGTGATCACGCGTCTCGGGATTGCAACCGTCCAAAGGGTTGTAAGGACCCGGCCGGCGTCCAGTGCTGCAACTGTTTGCAACGCAAGCTCCCCCATGGGCATACTGCCAACTTTGGGGGATGCCCTTGTCGCCCAAAGAGTCGCAATACTGGTGCAAAGCCAAAATCCTCACCCCCCTCTGGGCAGAAGCAGAAATCGAGCCGGGCTGCTCCCCAACTTACTTCGCAAGCTTTCCCTGCCCTTCCGGCCGTAGGACTAGGTGCCCCCAGGAACCTGCCGCCCTCTGTGGCCGTAGGCCCCCACCCGGTGCCTTCCGCACCCCAATCCCAGGCGTGCCCTCCTGCATGGGGGCCCGCCGCCAGTCAAGCGGGCCGGCCCGCTCTAGCTCCCCACTTTGCGCTTATGCAGGTTCTTCAGATGCTCCCCGCGGAGGCGGCGAGCGGTCTGAGTGCTTACCTAAGTGCTGCGACACAGAAATACTTCGCCGCTCAGTTCGGCAGTCAGGGTCTCGGTGCTTATTAGTATGGATCGTACGGCCCTAAAGCTTAAACCTACTTCGCTTACCATTGGTATTTATAATGCCAATGGCTTGAGGGGTATGAAGGACGAGGTGATAAACTTCCTTCGCGATCACTCAGTAGATATATTCCTAGTCCAAGAGACCTTTTACAGATCCGGTACTAGAGCCTTTCGCGTCCCTGGATTCAATCAGATTAGAGATGATAGGCAAGATGGTAGGCCATTCGGGGGCACGCTCATTTTCTATAAACGTAGCTTACATTGCATAAGTCTTACTCCCCCACCCCTGACAAATATGGAAGTGTCAGTTTGCCGCATATCGATGGAGGGCCACCCCCCGATATCGATTGCGTCAACCTACCTTTCACCTCAACGTGACTTACTTAAGACCGACCTCGACTCGCTAGCCTCCCTAGGTCCATCGGTCATCGTGGCTGGGGACCTAAACAGTAAGCACATTAACTGGGGTTGCACGGCAACCAATCCCAACGGCAATCGGCTTCATCACCTTTTGATCGACAGCCTCCCTTTCGATCTCCTCGCTCCCCTAGAACCGACCCATTTCCCTCATAACGTAGAGCACCGACCTGACATACTCGACATCGCACTTCTAAAGAACGTAGCGTTAACTCTGCGTTCTATAGAAGTGATACACGAACTTGACTCGGACCATAGGCCAGTCCTTTTGAGACTAGGACCTCACCCCAATAGTACACCTCGTACCAGAACACTCGTGGACTGGGACAAGGTACAATCAGGTCTCCTACAGACAGATCCTCCCCTGCTTTGAGACATCCCCGACAATATAACCACTACTGAACAGACCGACCAAGCGATCGATTCTTTCACTAACTACCTCAACACTGTTCGAAGTGAGGCCTCAAGGGAGGTATCGGCGGAGGATATCCAAAACCGACCCCTACCTAGGGAATTGAGAGAGTTAGTAACTAGGAAAAATCGTGCCATCAGGACCTACTCTAATCACCCTTCTGCCGAAAACCGTCAAATCCTGAGGGACTTGTGCAACGAGTCCAAACAGAGAATTGCCGAGTTTCGGGAGAACTCGTTCAGGGATCTGATGGGTGAGATCGCGCCTAGTCATCTGGCTTACTGGAAACTGGCGAGATCTCTCAAATCAGACACCTGTTGGACTATACCCCCCTTGGATCGTCCGGATCACCCTACCCCTGCGTTCGAGGATAGTGAGAAAGCCGAATGCCTTGCGAGTAGCTTAGAGTCCCAATGTTCGCCTAGTCTCCTGCACACCGACGAAGCCCATATTAGATGGGTCGATTCCGAGGTGGACAGGAGATCGCGTCTCCCCGTAACTTCACCCGTTTTACCGGTGTCGGTTAAGGAAGTCAGTGACCTCGTCAGGCGTCTTCGTGTTAGGAAGGCTCCGGGTGCGGATGGTGTATCCAATCGTATCCTGAAACTTCTCCCCGAAACCCTTCTCCTCATTTTGGTTGGCATCTTCAATGCCGCGCTGACCAATGCTCACTTCCCAGCCGCGTGGAAAGGTGCATCGGTCATAGGGATAGCGAAGCCCGGCAAACCCCGGACATCGCCTGCCTCTTACAGGCCGATCAGCTTGCTTAGCTCCCTTGGAAAGCTATATGAGCGGATCCTACTCACTAGAATTCTCAGATTTACGGCTGAGAATAACGTCATCATCGACGAGCAGTTCGGCTTTAGATCCGGGCACTCGTGTGTCCAACAAGTGCACCGCGTCACGGAGCACGTGCTGGACGGTTTCTCTCGTTTCCAGGGGCTCAAGACCGGTGCGATCTTTCTCGACGTGGCGAAAGCCTTCGACAAAGTCTGGCATAACGGGTTGATATACAAGTTATATCTGCTCGGCATGCCGGACAGACTCGTACTCACAATACGAGATTTTCTCAGGGATCGAAGCTTTCGTTACAGACTAGAGGGAACGTACTCGGACCCACACCCCATCCGAGCCGGAGTCCCGCAAGGCTCCGTGCTCTCTTCCACTCTGTACTCGTTATTCACGAATGACATTCCCAGGCACCCTAAAGTGCATCTGGGGTTGTTCGCGGACGACACCGCGCTCTTTACGACTCATTGTAAGTACGCTTTTATCCGGCGATATCTCCAGGAGGCAATCACCGACCTTGGTCGTTGGTTTAATCTTTGGCGTATCGAAGTGAATCCGGAAAAAAGCACTGCAATAGTCTTCCACCCTTCTGACTGCGTTAGCACAGAAAGGCGGGTGGCTCCGATCCAAATGTTTGACCGGCCTATCCCCTGGGCCAACGAGGTCAAATATCTTGGAGTGACCCTCGACAGGAAACTGACTTTCCGCAGCCACATCCGTAGGGTACGCAACCGTGCGTTGTTCGTGCTAGGAAGGCTTGGGCCGATGATCAACAAGTTTAGTAAAATGTCGCTTAGAAATAAGCTGACACTTTACAAAACTTGTGTTCGTCCAATCATGTCTTATGCAAGTGTAGCTTTTGCTCACGTGCCTATGACATCGCTCAAGCCGCTTCAGGTCATTCAAAATCGTTTTCTCCGTAGGGCGACTGGTGCCCCGTGGTACCAGTCGAACCTCAGCCTGCACCACGACATGGGGATTAGCACCATGTATGGTTTCTTTAAGCAGACTGCCAGGCGTTATTTTGACAACGCTCCTCATCATAGGAATCCGTTAGTTAGGAAGGCTGTCGACTACGTTCCCATCCCTCCCCCCTCTGTCGTAACTCGGCGATCACTGATTAGGGGCCGCACGGTCCGGCGTCCTAGGCACACACTCACGGACCCGGACGACGTAATCACAGCGTCCATCGAAAGGTGGAACGCTGCGCTTACGGCGTCCAACTCAGACACGACGCGTACACTTAGGCTTTCCCGCCGGCGGGGACGTCCACCGCGCGATCGCGACAACACAGACACATATAGTCCCTATTCGTCCCGGTACCGCCGCATACCGGGTAGAGTCAGTCCGACGCAGGTCGGGCCTAGCTGAGTTTCTTGCTGGACTCTTCTCAGCTAGGCTAGGTTTAGTGAACCAGTGACAAAACTCCCAGTAGCTCGATTCCACTCACACCCCAGATTTGGTTGAAACCGTTCAACCAATCTCACTGGAGCGCAAACTCTTAGAGTATTCCAGTGTTTAAAACCGCCCACGCGGTCGTGTCGGAGGTTTTCCCCTGGATTTTCCCCAGGCAACTCTCCCACCGCGTATTCCTATCGCTTTAATGGGCTCGGCCTATAAAGCCACAGTCAGGTCAAAAAAAAAAAAAAAAAAAAAAAAAAAAAAAAAAAAAAAAAAAAAAAAAAAAAAAAAAAAAAAAAAAAAAAAAAAAAAGGTGGGGGCATTCTTGCATTGAAGTTGGCCGAGTGCACTTGTCGTGCTGCTAAAATGTTGTCTGATTGTTTATTGTGAAACTGTGTTTTAATATATTGTCAAGTTGGTTCGATTATTGTGGATTGATATTAAAACAGTGATCTAAGTACTAAATCTAGTTGTTTCTATTAATTTGGAACCTGCACCTTTTAATATGGGAGACGACTCGCCGATATATACATTATGGTACTAGTTCCACATGGCCAGTCTCATAATGTATCAACCTCTACATTCCCTATACTTCTTACCACCAGGCGGGCCGTACGCTTGTTTGCCACCGACGTGGTATTAAAAAAAGTTACATCGAAAATTATTTACAAACACCAAGAGTAAAGAAACCAACGAAGAAGATTTTGGAGATGGTAAAATCAGCTTTCCGTTCTAGTCAACTTCCCTTTGCTTTATCCTCGACATCATTTTCTAGATACCTACCTGACACTCTATTCTGTCTATTTTTCACTACACCCTGCCAACTTGGGTGTTATTAACAAACCGACTCGTCCTTACCTCTCACCTCACACCCACCCGTTCTTATATGGAAACTGTCAAATGTCATTTATCAATTTTTGCCAGTTACCATATAAAAACGGGTAAGGTGTGAGGTGACAGGAAGGACAGGACACCTGATACCTCACACCTCACCCGTTTTTATACGAGTCGGTTTGTGAATAAGAGGGCTTGTTACGGGTCTGAGCTATGGTATTGTTAGTCGTCTCGTCGGTTGAACAAACTTCTTAACGTCATTTTACATTATTTTAAGGACGTATCAAAAAGTTCATACAAATGTTACAGATGAACTTTAGGTTCAAGCATATTCCATCATAAACATATGACGAAAAGATCTTAATATGTAAAAATCGGTTGTAAATAGATTTTTAAGTTTACTAGAAAATTAGTATTTAAAATATCAATTATTAATTGCTTTTCGAGGCCGTTATATTATTTAAAATATTTTTTACTATTTAATATAGTTTGACTTGAAAGGGACTCAGGGCGTAGGCCAAGAAGAAACTACTCAAACAAGTACAAGAGAAAGTTTTACCAGAAAGTAAAGAAAATAGCAGATGTCAGAATCCACTAGCGATTGCTCCACTGACAAGCCTCCCCAGCCTGAAGCGTGAGGTTCTTAAATTAAAAAAGATATGAATACATTGAAGAATTAATTAATTATCTTATTAATTTTTTTGTTGAATAAAAATTACCTATAAAGTTAAAAAAAAGATATGTGGTTTGTTCATAAAACCACATAAAGCTTTTTTTATACACGAATGAGACTCGCATGCGGGTTTAACTTTTTTTATTTAAATAAACACAATTTACACAGTACAACACACAAATTTTTGTTTGTTGTTTGGCAAAAATGTGTGTGTATGCAACACACAAATTTTTGCCAAACTGCATGACAGTTTGTTGGCGAACGGCGCGGAGACACTCACTTCCTATCTACTGCGTCACTTAACCTAACAGCGCCACACTTAGCCGAATACAGTGCGCGATTTGGCCGATCGATAACTCATTAATCTCATTATATCGCGGTAACCCGTTACGTAATAAAACTCGCATGCGAATCTCGTGTGTGTGTACTGACGCCTTAACGCTCGCACTGGCGCCCCACCCCGCCCTCAAGCCTCCGTTTTATCGGCGCTTGGGCAAATCACTAATGTGAGACCATTAGCTTTATGAAATCATGCATCTGCCAGTTGAGACACGGCTTCCTTCGACGCAATCTCTTGGCCAAGTGGTCTAGTAATAATGTGGAAGATATTAACATTGCAATAAACTTGCATAGCTCAGAGGGTTATAGGGTCTACCTCAGACGGTTACTGCAGGGCGCGCGGCGACAAACCCCCCATTTGGCGTATATTTTAGAAAACATATTCAGCCGTTTCCTGTCAGAAAGAGCCCAAACTTGGTTTTGTACCACAATACATTTCAGCCAATGAAACCGTTGGCTGAAATCAAAGAGTAGTATAATATAACGGGCATTACTATACAAAATGTATTGGTGTGGCTCATGAAGACCTCGCATTTGATACTCAACTAGGTTTAGGAAAAAAATACTACAAAAAATGACGTCATAGCTCAAAAATGTATGTCGTATCAACTAATGACGTAAATTTTCGAACGTGCGATAAGTAAATCTAATTGTCATTTTTACCATGGAAAATCTCGAAAGCGTTGCGTAATCCGTAAGTGAAGGAAGTCCACGCAAGTATAAAATACCTACTTAAAAAGACTTACAATATTTTTCCGAAAAAAATCTCCATACGCGGACTGTCATATGGGACTGTAGTCAGGTCCAAGATTAATATAAACTTGGCATACTAGTGAAATATAAGATTTTAACAACCACCGCTTACTATTACAGACGATTTTGTGCAACCCACATTAAAATACCTTTACAACCACCGAAGCATCTCGCGTTTACTTAGAACTGATACGTCTTAAGGACAAAAATGTTTTCGAACGACTTCCATGTAACAGAAGAAAAACTAAATTCAAATTAAGAGGGCGCTGTACGCTCGGTCTGGCTCGGTTCTCCATACAAACGTATTTACCCTCTCATTTTAAAACGCCATGCTACAATAACATGAAAATTTGTATACACAATGGGATCCGGCATATCTAGGTCGGAAATTAGTTTCTGTTGCTAGAAATTGTAAAAGAAAAAAAATACAGCGGTTTTTTGAGTTTTTTACGGCTTGTATGAAAACCTTAATAATCGCTGTATTTTTTCTCCATTATAATTTCAAGCAACAAAAACTATGTTCCGACCTAGATATGCCGGATCCCATTGTGTATACAAAGTTTCATGTTATTCTAGCATGGCGTTTTAAAATGAGAGCATAAATACGTTTGTATGGAGAACCGAGCGTACGAGTACTGCGCATTCTATAATTTATTACTCCGACCTGAGCTGCTACCGCGCAACGAAAACAAATGAAGTTTGTGCATCTTCCTCTCTGTCGCTCAATTATACAAGTGCGACAGAGAGGGAGATACACGAAATCCGTTCGTTTCCATTTCGCGGTAGCAGCTTAGAATCGCTCTAGACAACTGAGCTAGCAGAACAATCCTTCCGGCCAGCAAAATTACAACGCCTTAAGGGCGATTTACATTAATACAGAACTTGCATAATTTTTTATACCAGCAGGCACACACCTTAGAACCTAAATGGTCGCGTACGGTACGGTTTCAGATGCCGAGGTTTTCCCGACGGACTACTGTATGGGGTTCTTCAAGAAAGAAGTGTATAAA
The DNA here is from genome assembly GCA_905163555.1 of Notocelia uddmanniana. NCBI lineage: Eukaryota > Metazoa > Arthropoda > Insecta > Lepidoptera > Tortricidae > Notocelia > Notocelia uddmanniana. Next base: position 2,806,064 of record LR991059.1, read on the forward strand.
TTCTTAAAGGGTCGCCAACGCGCATGTGACACCCCTAGAAGTTGCAGGCGTCCATAGGTTGCGGTGACCGCTTACCATCAGGCGGGCCGTACGCTTGTTTGCCACCGACATGGTATAAAAAAAAAAGGCTGCGGACTACCGAGGTAAGATGACTACCATCAAATACAGCAATTTATTAAAAGTTCTTGCAAATTAATCCGGCTTTAGGCAAAATGTGTCGCAGTTTTTGTTTTTAAGGTGGAGACGATGAATCGAAAGTATAAAAAGAAAGCTATGATAAATTTTCCCAATATACTTAATCTTGTTGAAATTACTAACACTGAAGGATTCCTCTGCATGCCAATTAGTGGTACTGCACTATTTATACATAGGTAGGTAAGGATAAACAATGTCAGCTGTATTTCTCATCTAAGTGAATTTATATTCTGCTTCTAGAAATAAAATTCTTAAACCATAAACTCAAGACTTTTCCTAGTCATTGAATCCGTTTGCGCTAGTTATATAATTGTACACAACAAGTAATATAGCATTTGCCAATATTACAAGATCTCCTTTTACCGAAAACAAGACGTGATGAGCTCACAAATGTGAAGTAAATATCTAACTAACTTTGTTGTGTGAATGCCAAATAAGGTTTTTATACAACGACGTTGGCAAACAAGCTGCCTCCCTGACGGTAAGCAGACATCGACGCCTAGTGACGCTTGACGTGTGACTAGTGTTTTTTTTTGTAAAACTTGTATGTAGTTGTTTAATGTATGTTATTGTATTGTTGTATTTTTTTCTTTTCTTTTGGAACATGTTTTACTAACCAAGTATGTTATTAAGCATTAAAGACCACCCCGGTGACCACTGGCGTCACTGAAAATCAGCGTCACGATGTGAACCTCGGTTTACATGGTGACATCAAGCTCAGTGATGACCTTTTTAGCATTTATCGTTGTATATTGTATAAGTCTCACTTTTGTTTTTATTTTCATTGCTAAATAAAAAACGTCTTTCTTCTTCTACTTCTTCTTCTTCTTGTGACTCCAGATGAAGCACAAGCACGTTGCCCACTCTTTTTTTGTGTTGGCAGCTCGAGACATATGCAGGTTCCTCACTCCCAACACAGCGCATCCTCGGGAGCTCTGGCGACCTTACTCACCACCAGGAACACAACACCACATACCTAAAGTCTATCGTACTTTAAGCCACAGACCAGCTTCGAGCTAGACGCCTGGATGCGTTCAATTTTTGTATAAGGCCGTGTGGTACAGTCGGGTTCACTTACACGTACACGCATTTGTGCCTTATTATTATTATTTATTGTTTATGAAATGTGTACGTGTGTGTGAACTTGGCTGTGCCGCACGGATTGTGACCCATCAATGGTCCTGCCGGAAGCCGGAAGACCAGCGCTGACTCCTGAGTCAGCACCATGCTGAGGCGGGACCATTTCATGGTAAACTTTAAAAATTGTAAAACTTTTTTAACATTTTGTCTGTTTGCCATGAATAAAGCTTTTCTATTTCTATTTTCTATAAAGAACAAGTAGTGGACTTGTTATGGCTACAGTCTTCTGTAAGGCTGAGCTACTTCCCCAGTTGGTCGCGTACTACGGTACGTTTTCAGAGGAATTTCCTCCCTCGGATGCTCCGGTGGTGAAATGAGCTCCCTGCTGAGATTTTCCCGAGGGCTACAGTAAGGCGTAGCGTGGGCAGGCCCCCCACACGGTGGACTGATGACCTGGTAAGGGTCGCGGGTGTCCGCTGGATGCGAGTGGCGCAGGACTGGTCATTGTGGAAGTCTTTGGGGGAGGCCTATGTCCAGCAGTGGACGTCATTCGGCTGAAATGATGAATGATGATGATGATGACAGTATGGGGTTCTTCAAGAAAGGAGTGTATACATTTTAAAGGGTCAACATGCGCATGTGACAACCCTGGAGTTGCAGGCGTTCATAAAAAAAAGTTGGGCTCCAAATATGAGTGAGATGACGTTCCTCTGTGCCCTATATCTCTAGATAGGGGCGCTTAGGCTGTAAACAGTGTGCAGCGGGCGGTCAGCGCGTATGCTCGGTCGTGCATAGCTATCGCTGTAGTGAGCATACTGTGCGTTCATACTGATGCTCACCGGCAGCGCATATGCGGCCATACAACAACACGCGCGACCGACCATACGCCCTGACGTCGGTCGAGCACTGTTTCCAGCCTATAGATAAGTTAAAATTTAACTGAGGTCGTTACGTACAAGGTAATCACCGAGGTTAGGGCTTAATTCTGGAACACGCCTTAAGAGGGCGCAGTACGCTTGGTTCTCCATACATACGTATTTATGCTCTCATTTTAAAACGCCATGCTAGAATCACATGAAACTTTGTATACACAATGGGATCCAGCTTGTCTAGGGCGGAAATTAGTTTCTGTTGCTTGACATTATAATGGCGAAAAAATACAGCGATTATTAAGGTTTTCATACAAGCCTTAAAAAACTCAAAAAACCGCTGTATTTTTTTTCTTTTTCAATTTCTATCAACAGAAACTAATTTCCGACCTAGATATGGCGGAACCCATTGTGTATACAAATTTTCATGTTATTCTAGCATGGCGTTTTAAAATGAGAGCGTAAATACGTTTGTATGGAGAACCGATCCACACCGATCGTACTGCGTCCTCTTAATTGTGATGTGCCGTAGGTGAATTGTATGGGTTCATGCGTTCCCTGTTACGTCAGCGCATAGTCAAGTATGTGTGAGCGCGACGTAACGAAGAAACCGAGGTCAAGTTCGCGTATTCATCAAACTGTTTCCTAAAGGTCATATAACTTATAATTTGACTTGAATATCTTAGACAGACACAGTGACTGCATGTTATTTTATGCTATGTTATTATTCCTTTAATATAACATATGAATATGACATATCACCATCAGGCATATTTGATTTTTATTTTATTTATTCAATAGGATACACAGCATTACAGCTTAAGACCAATACACTGTGTACTTACATAGGTAACAGACAAATTAACAGAATAATATAACAACATATTACATGCATGACACACATATAGGTACATTATTGCTTACATTGTAACAGTAGACACCCTTTTATCCATCATCTCGCAAAACTACAGACACTCCTGGCATACGGCCGACCATCTCCACGCAAGCAGGTCACACTCAGGCGCTGACACCAGGAGCGCATTCAGTAGGGCCAGGGCACGGACTAGCGTGGAGTTTCTGTGTGCTACAGTGCGCGCCGATGGCACTGCTAACAGTGGCCGAGCGCGCGGTCTGAGGGTGATTCTAGGGACGTCAGGGACAAACAGTCTAATTAGCCTCTCTCCCAACTCAAGGCAGTCAGAATCCCCTCGCAAAACCCGGCAAGCAAAAACAAGCAAACTACAGTTTCGCCTCACTTCTAACGAGTTAAAACCCAGAGTGCCAAGAGTTTAATGGGGTACAAGAAGGGATAATATCCATGTATTTTTTATAAAGCATTCTTAAAAACGCTTTTAGATTTTTTTCTAAAAGCAGTATATATGAAGACTCAAACGGTATATATATGATCACTGCACTGACGTTACGCCATCCATGTCATACCTACCTAGTTAAATACAAATTAGATTGGATAAACTACTAAATGGACACTATTACAAGGCATTTCTGATCCCAAACAGTAAATCTACACATGTCTTCATTTGTTTTGTAACATTGACATTCGGTGTTGCATTCGTGGTTTTCTCTGTGGTTGTTTTTTGTTTTAATACACATGTTCAGAGTCTGTTGAAACTGTCGTTACATAACCACATAGGTAATGTGTAATGTTCCTTTATAAGAGAACATTACAGAAAAATATTATCAATAACAAACAAGTTGTGTCAGATTCGTTCAATAAAATGCCTTTTAAACATAATGTTGTGGCATTTTTGACGTAATTTTCGTAATTAGTTACTGATATACGTTATATACCTATACGTAACTGAGATTAAGTATATCAGAGCAAAGAGCGCATAAGCGGATTTGGATAAATTGCTTACAATTTATCAATGCCTCCAGCCATGGATGTGATTAATATGAAAGTTAATGTTATAATCACTGTATTTTAGTTGGAAAACATCATAATTAAACCATTTTAAATAGGAGTTTAATAGTAACAATCACAACATAGGTACTATTCTCACCGACGGGACCATGATGAGTGCGCTCATTATTCATAATAATAAATAAATAAATATATAACTGTGGGCCGTCCGGCATTATTAATATGTACCGGCCAATGTAATAAATTTATCACTTTGATCACTCCTTCTTGGTCATTATACATAATGACCGGTCGCTATTCATACTGCCCGGTTTTAAACAAGTTGCCTATGACATAACACCTATGAATGTCAATTTTTTATACCACGGCGGTGGCAAACAAGCGTAAGGCCCACCTGATGGTAAGCGGTACCCGCAGCCTATGGACGCCTGCAACTCCTAGGGGTGTCACATGCGTGTTGCCGACCCCTTTAAGAATTTAAACACTCCTTTCTTGAAAACCCCTATACTGTAGTCCGTCGGGAAAACCTCGGCAGGGAGCTCATTCCACAATCGGAGCGTCCAAGGGAGGAAATTCCTATGAAACCGTACCGTACGCGACCATTAAGGCTCTAAGGTGTGAGGATGAATGCCCTGCCGACGGCGAGCGGTGCGATGGTAGAAAGCGGCCGTAGGCATCATGTCGAACAGTTCTTCGGAGCACAACCCATTATATATGCGATAGAACACGCACAAGGAGGCAAAATTTCTCCTTAAACTCAACGGCTCAATATCGCTCGACAATAAACTACCTCCGCGGTTTGGGAAACTGCACCTCTGCCACGACAAAAACCGGCGAAGTATATTTTTTTCAAAACATTAGTCCTAAATTTTAAATAAAATTAGGGTGTAATTACAATTAAAGTGGGATAAGGTTTCTTTTCACTTCACTTTTGAAGAGCGTTCCGTCGGATAGCATTCTAATTTGCTTACATCCGAGTACGTTACGCTTAGATCATGATTATCAATTAATTATGGTTATGCGATTCGAATTATATCAAATCAGTTACCGTATAATTACCGTGTGTTAACTGGGTGGCACCATTTTGATAATAAGTTCATATTTAATATCGTACTTCCTAGAAATATTTTAATGCATGCATGAAAGTTAATGTTAATATATTTCAAATATTTTTCGGTAATTAGAGCACCAGAACGTTTATACCTACATATATATAGGTAGTTAAAATTTTAAATGTTGTCAATTGCCCGCCCCGGCTTTACGGGACGAAAAGTACAGTACAGAGTGGTTCTCACGGGACGAAATGTACAGTACAGAGTGGTTCTCACGGGATGAAATGTACAGTACAGAGTCGTTCTCCCTTGTTAGACTTAACTACGTTAGCACTAATGCTTCATTTGACCTAATGTTATGTTCCATTAGACATTTCTCTTTCATAAAAATAATAATAATACTGCGTTCTGTCTCACTCACTTGTCATTTGGAGATTTATCTTAATCTGAACTTGTCACTTCTTTATTATTATTCTTGACTATAATTATAAACAATTCTGAAATGATGCGCTAACACACATTATCGACATATGATTTTAATTATATAGTTCGGTATTAAGTCCTATTCATTATATAAAGTTTATTCCAAGACGCATTTTCCTTGTAATTTGTAGCTAAATCAATTAAAGTCAGTAGATATAAAGAAACCCAGAAAACCAAGAAACCCCAAATTATTTTATTTTTATTTTTATAGCTATTAGTTTCCTAATATTCACGAAAATGTGAAGAAAGCCTACCATCGTCTTAATGACGTCACTACTATGAAATTGTGACAGTCACAATGCACAAAAAGAACAGCAGTTCACTTTCTTTAGTAAATCTGTCTTAGTAACAGTGCTTCTGTGTGATTTGTTACGCTGTGACGCCTTACTTGTCACTTACTCTCTTCTAGAATGAGAAACTTTTGAAATTGATTTATGTATATGTAACTTTTAGGCTATTTTCGAGAATTTAAAAATGTGGTTTTACGTAACTTTTTATACTCTATTTGATTTCATCGGAAAAACTTGCTTAAAAAAAAGTAATGTTTAGGCAAAAATAAATTTCGTGATTGACTTCAATGTACAAGTATTTAGCCATTTCTTCACATTGAGTTCGTTTCGTTTCCTTAATCAAAGCGTTCATTAGCTCATTGATGATCGTAATTTTATAGACTTAATAGGCATTTAGATTTAGTTTAATGTTAGATTTGCATCGACCCGAAGGGCTGAGGCTCGCAGAATTAATAGGAGCTCCGCTTGAGCGGAGCCCCGTTGCCACTGTTGCGATGTCGAAGAATTTTGATAAATGATGCTCAGAGGCCGGAATCCTCGTAGCACTTTTGAGCTATCATAGTGACTTCTCATTTATCGACTTCCGGTATACATATTATATCGATAAATACAGAATACAATATTTAAAATATTATTAAGAGCATAAAATAAACAGCAGACAGTTTCATCGCGAATGAGCGATCTTTTCGAGATAACCTTTGGATACCAACTTTTTGGAAATTAAATAGGAATTATGATAACAATATTTTATTGTTCCTTATAGATGATTTGTGGATTTCTTATTATGAGACTTTTTAAACATTTTTCAAAAGAAGTTGCAACAAGAATTGCCATCGAGGCTAATGATATCGTGTTATGTAGGTACTGGCCCTGACCTTTGATTAGTACTTTTAGAGACACATGCACACAAACAAACACAAATACTGATTCTAACTAATTAAACGTGAAATTGTCAACTATTAACTGTTCATTGTTTTCATTGCATATCTCTATTTCACATTTTCAACTACTCGAATTATCTGAAAGAGATCGCTCTTTAGCGATAAGACCACCCTGTTATTTACCTCCACCGTTAATCTTCTTCAATATGTTGTGTTCTATAATGTATTGATATAGTATGTATATCGGAAGTCGATGAATGAGATGTCCCTATGACAGCTCAAAAGTGCTACGAGAATTCCGGCCTCAGATGATGCTACACGTTATAATAAAATTTGGCCGAAAACGGCATATTTTTTTTTTTATACCGCCGTTGGTTCTCTCGTTTTACTTTTTCGATTGGTCGTAGGATTTTTTTATATGAATTATAATTTAATATCTATTTTAACAGTATAAACCAAAGAAAATGTAGTATTTTCCATCTCTGGTTTCTACCTCCCCCAATGGGATACGGGCGTGACCGTGAGTGTATATTATGAATGTACTTATATTTATTTTTAAATCTCCTACCTCGTCATATTAAACGCCATCTTTTGCCAAATAGTATTACAAAACTTTCTTAAACTACTACACCAACCAAGCAAGGTCTTCGCTAATTGAGCGTAATCTCTTTCACTCTCAAGACCACATGTGCTACATTCATCCCTGTCTCTCATAGCCAAATTGACGGAGACAGATGTATACCATTCAGATATTTCCGAACATGTAAGATAGAGCTATAATTGTGTAATCGTTTCCTTTCGATGGCCTTCAATTCAATAAGTACTGGGTCAAGAAAGCTGTAAAAACAATACTTTCGTCTGTTGTTAAGAATTTGACTTAGGTTAGGTTGCGTAATGTTTTGTATTTGTTATTGATTAAATAAATTCATATCAATTTAAAACTAGTGGCTATGTGAACTGTAGACCTCGTGAAATGTTTTTCAAATTTCAAAATTTCCAAGAACAGACTCAACAATTTTTTTTTACATAATTATGAAATCTGCTCACAAAAATTCACGAGAATCCGGAACAGTCGAACTATTTACGACACAGTATAGTCAGTGACATATAGTACGTAGCAGCCAAAGTGGCCAAATAGTTTAGTACACCATACAAAATGTATGGTGTACTTGCCCACTTATTCCCTTGCTACGTACCTACTATATGACGCCGACTGTACAGCAAATAACTCAGTTCAGTTCAGTTCAGGTGATGCATCCAGCCAGCAGTTCTGCTGCAAGGATTCGGAAGAGCTGACTGCGGAGAGGAGGAGGTGTTAAGAGCAAAATAACGGAGGCGGCTCGCTTGCTCCTCCTAGTGTAGCATATGAGGCAGGAAGTTAACGGAGTATGTGAACCTTAACTGCGCGCTAACTTAACCGTAAACACTAAAATAATCTGAGTAAGCGAGTTCACTTGACCCCTTTGCACCAACTTCCGCCGCCCTGCCGCAGACAGCAACTTCTTGGCGGAGAAACCAGTGCACCATGTACATACGGAAGGAGATGTGGGTTCGCAGTCGGGATATTAGGAGAGAAGGGAGGTGGACTGACTCTACAGCAAATAACTTAAGACAAATTGAAGCTGAAAATTTTATTCATTTCAGTTAGTAGATTCCAGTACCTATTTAGAGTTTATATACTGTTAGGGTGTAAATAAAATATTGTTGTTTACGGTTTAGTTAGGATATATTAAGAAACGTACGCTTTGAATGACACCCAAGTAGCAAGTCTCTGCTCCCAGAATAGTGTGCGTCGGGATGTCTATTACTAAGACTTCGCTGTCCGTCCATCCGTCCGTCCGTCTGTCACCAGGCTGTATCTCAAGAACCGTAACAGTTGAAATTTTCACAGATTGTGTATTTCTGTTGCCGCTATAACAACAAATACTAGAAACAAAATAATATTGATAATTAAGGGGGCTCCCATACAAAAAACGTGATATTTTAGCCCTTTTTCATGGCTACCACTCGCCGAGCTAGATCTCAAGAACCGTAATAGCTAGACAGTTGAAATTTGCACAGATTAAGTATTTTTATTGTGGCTACAGCAACAAATACTAAAATCAAAAGAATAATAATCATTAAGGGCGACTCCCATACAACAGAGTAATTGTTGTCATTTTTTTCTGGTACGGAACCCTTCGTGCGCGAGTCCGACTCGCACTTGGCCGGTTTTTATAACATGCGATAGCGATAAGAACGTTGTAGGCCATCTGTCGCTATACCGACTTGTGTATTTCATATATTTTTGTGTATTTTTTTCGAAGCGTGAAATAAATAAAACATTGTGCTCTATAATTTCGACAAGTTAGGTTATTATGTTCATCATACATGTTAAATTTGCATAACAACGCAGCTGGCAGCATATAAGTGAAGGTCAATAACCTTTAATAGTAGGTTGCGTTGCATATTTCTATATAACTAGTAATTTGAACTGGCTTTCATGATATATCCAGTTTTAAGCATGTTTGTTTTGTTAATTCAGTTAGACAGATGAAATGGATAGATTTACCCCCTTATTGATAAAATAGAGCTGACCTATGTTAACTAAAACTACGACCAATAGATCACCGTGGGATGGGCAGCAGCATTCCTAGAGTGCAGTGAAGATACTGCGATCGCCAACCCGCATGCTAATCGTGGCGATTATAGTATTTACCCCCCATGAAATTAGGGGAGGCCTATGTCGAGATCTTTGGGCTGATATGGTGGTGGTGGAAAGTGTTTTATTCCTTCCTCATGAACACAAATGTCTAGGTAACAGCTAACCAAATAAGGCACCTTAATTTAGTTAAAATAGACTTGATGGAAGTGTAAAAAAAAGAATCAGCCACGCGCTTTGGATTATTCTGCAGTCGCAGTTCTACAAGAATTGGTTGAGAAATGCGACCTGTAGAGGAGAACATCCGGACAGACAGAAAGACATACGAAAGATTTTTTGTCAGAAGCTGGAACGGAGACGCTTCGCTCACTCGATCAATTATTGCAATTTGCGATACTGATAGGACGCTTCTAATTGTAAATTGTATGTAAGTCACCAGACCAATATTTTTAAATACTTAAGTACTCTTTTTTTATGTAATAGTTTGTTGAAGTCATTTATGAGCAAAGCGTATTGTCGCATAGCCATCTAAGCTTTCGTAATGACGAGATGTATTTTTAGTTAGAGCTGTTTTCAAAGAATTTCGGTCTACATCAATAATTTATTATAATTATGAACGAAAAAGCATTATTTATTTGCATCTGCGAGAAAAATAAGAAAATAGTCGCGTGATGATTCTATAATTATGAGATAATAACTAATTATTATTATTTTATTTATTTATGTACAAAGTAAATATATACAAGAATACTTAACCAAAATAATATAAATTAAATTATAACTAACAGGCCATTGAGGCATTGTACCGAGGATGCTGGCGGCATTTCCTCGCTTGAGCGAGCCCTTGTTCCCCGTACATAACCAAGTTACACAACCAGCACTAGAAAAGGACAAATAATTCCTATTCCAAGACCGGGTTTTGTAAAGAGTTTTTTTTTTCTTGTACAAAATCTTCGTCATGGGCTGGTTATGTACTAGTAAAAGATATTCCTAATACAATACCCGGTTTTAAAATAGGAATTATGAGTGCCTTGTACACAACCAACGTTGAGATCGGTAATGTACAAGGATAGAGATTTCCTGCCGCTAAACCGGGTTATGTAGCAGGATTTTCTCGTTCTCGTTACAAAACCAAAAAATTTTTACACTCGACTTGAGGTTTGTCACCAACCTCAAGTCGAGTGTAAAAATAAAGTGTTACGTGCCCGGAATGCGCTCACGCATCCTTTTGAAACAATGTCGAGCGATATGCGACCTTTAAGATTGGCGTTACATATAATAGAATTGTGAATTATTCCACTCATTAATATGTGCCATTAATTAATTGACATAGGAGATATGACACATATTTTGCAGTAAATTTTTACATTTGTCTGTCAAAAATTGGACTGTGATGCTACTTTTCGACTCTAGTAATAGCATGTGAAGGATCAAAATTGGTACACCATTTTCTTAGCATAACTGAACCTACATAATAAACTAGGTATCTACGAATGTCAAAACAAACTTCCGTAATTAACCACACCACAACCGATCGTTAGGCCGCGCCGCCATTAACTTATTACTGCACATTACTGCAATTCGGAGCGTTCCTGCATAATACACGATTACATCTGCAATCAACAATCTCTCTAATTAACCAGGAATTCAGTCAATTGATTAATGAATTCGTAGTTTTTTAGGTTTCCGTGCTAAATGGCGAAAACTGAAGCCTTATAGATTCGTCACGTCTGTCCGCCCATATGTCACACGGATTTACTAGGAGACTCATTACAATTATGAAATTTGGTAAGATGTGTTCTATGAAACGCTACATAAAAGTGATGAACTTCAGGGGCGGGGGGGGGGGGATCCCATACGTATAACCAACCGGGGGATGCAAAACTTCAATGCACATAGACGTGTGGGGTATCTATGGATGAGCCTTTAAAATGATATAGAGGTTTCTAAAAAAATCCATTAAGTCAACTATTGTTGTCAGCATCCTTGACACCATGCCAAAGGGGCCAAATTTTTTAGATTTATTTTAATTTATTTAGTATTCGTTTTTTGTTTCAATTTAGTTTTATTTTAGGTCTAGTTTAAGTTTTTTATCTATTGTTATTATAGGTAATATAAGTTTCATTATATTTTTCTTGAATAAATTTTATCGCTTATACTATTGTTGAGATATTAACTGACAAAGCCGTAAAAAGCGTGGACCCTGCCCCCTCTAATTACAAAATTATAAGTTATTTTCCGAAAACTCAGTAGGTATACTAAATAAATAAATAATATTTTTTAAGGAGCCAATTTTGTACACAAATCGAACTAGTCTCATACTAAGCTCAAAAAAGGCTTGTATTACGGGTACTAGATGACGATATATTTAATTTAATAGATATAAGTCTCAAGAAAAAATGTTTCTGCTCACCACAGAAATAAATGCCCTTACCGGAATTCGAATCCGGCACCTCTAGCTTCGGAGGCACTACCTACTAGGCTAAACAGGCCGACAATTAAATTAGAGTATTACTATATATTATTATTTATTATGCTATTAATGCTACACAATTTACCTAAACTGGTCTTCGTTGCAATGCAAGGCATTCTTGGTTTTAGTTTACTTTGTATGGAAATCTATTAAATAACATTAAAAGAAGTTGTTGTGTAAGAAACAAGTTAATAATACAATTTTTTGTAGTTAAAATTGATGTTTATTAGAAATTTAAAATCCCTTAAAATGTATGCATATGAATTACTTAAATAATATATTATCATTATAAAATCAGTGGGTAGCGATCAGCATTTTAGTGTTTAGTTTTAATTCCTATTTTATTGGGTGAACTTAATCTACTATGCAATGTCACTTAAATAAAAAAATCTGCTGTAATTTTATTTTCTTTTTTCTTTTAATACCACCACCACCACCATATCAGCCCTAGGACGTCCACTGCTGGACATAGGCCTCCCCCAATTTCATGGGGGGTAAATGCCATAATCGCCACGCTTGGCATGCGGGTTGGCGATCGCAACCCGCATCGTTTCTTTTAGTAATTCTTTTTTGAGATGTGCAATAAAGCATATTGTATTGTATTGTATAAATCACTATTTGAAACTGTTATCGATAAATTAAATATCGGAAGGAAGTCCCTAGTTAATAGGGATGTTGTTTGATAGTCAAATCAGCAACTTTTAATGAAACGTCAAAAACGCTCTGTTAATATGAAGTTAGTAGGGAAATAGGAACAAGTGACGTCACGCCGTTGTATGATCAAATAGCGTCCCTTTATTGTTCTTTATGTATTTAAAAATCTTTAAAATAGCAAAAATAAGTAGAAGCGTGATATATTCTGAATATTTTCGTGAGATTTATTTATTGGTAATGTAAGAGTAATTTATTTTTATTGGTGTCAACACACCAATTGGCGTAGTCGCCACAAAAACTTCTATGTCTGATAATTAACGCATTATCCCAATTTTGTTGATGCAATGATACCACAATAGGGACTAGTTTATATTTTGGTCTTTTCAGAGGGTCTATGACTCATGTAGGATAATGAAAGTGTTCTTTAGGGTTCCGTACCCAAAGGGTAAAACGGGATTACTATTACTAAGACTCCGCTGTCCGTCCGTCTGTCTGTCTGTCTGTCTGCCTGTCTGTCTGTCTGTCCGTCTGTCACCAGACTGTATCTCATGAACCGTGATAGTTAGACAGTTGAAATTTTCACAGATGATGTATTTCTTTTGCCGCTATAACTGCAAATACTAAAAACAAAATAAAATGAACATTTAAGGGAGCTCCCATACAACAAAAAAACTTTAAAAAAGTAGCTCGTTGTGTTCGTGGAAAACTAAAATCCCACTCTCACTTGACCAAAATTCTACTTGATATTATTTATTACTGATAAAAAAAAAAACATAAAAAAGGTTATAATGAAGTGTATAATGTTGTATAGATAATGTAGTACGGAACCCTTCGTGAGCAAGTCCAACTCGCACTTGGCCGGTTTTTTTCTATAATATAGTATTATTTAAAAACAAAAAATATATTTCCTTTTAAAGTCGGTAGATGGCGAGCAACAATGACAAAAGCCTACGTCATCTTTATTATGGTTCAATGACCTACCATGCGGCTTCTTGACCTGCATATTACAATGGCCTCCATGGGAATGTAGGACGATGGCTTTTTATGGCTACCAAGAAGCTATGGTAACCTAGTGGTTGAAGCATGCGGCTGTCAAGTGGCGATCGTGGGTTCGAATCTCGGTTCATACTAATGAGTTTTTTGAACTTATGAGTCCGCAGGAAGCTCGGTTCTTCATACAAACGTAGTTTAGCTCTCATTTTAAAACGGCATGCTGAAATAACGGCAAGTTTTGTATACACAATGGGGTCCAGCAAATCTAGGTGGGAAAAATACAGCGATATTAAGGTTTTATATTATACTATACAATGTATATTGTTTTGAAAAGATGTCACCTTGCCGAGTTTCTTACGCCGGTTCTTCACGTGGCAGGGGTTTATTTTTCCGAACCGGTGGTAGTTTATTGACGTTCACAGGTACATGTTATATGCCTAATTTGAAGAATAAATTACTTTAACTTTTTTTACTTTTAGTTTTCATGCAAGACCTAAAAAAAATAAAAATTCGCTATATATTTTTTCTATTACAATTTCTAGCAACAAAAAGTAATTTCCAGCCTAGATATTGCGGATCCCATTGTGTATACAAAGTTTTATGTTATTTCGCTCGGCGTTTTAAAATGAGAACGAAACTACGTTTGTATGGAAAATCGAGTTCAGTCGAGGGTGCAGATAGGACCCTTATGTACGGAATATCATTTGATATTTACCGTTAGCTTTTCTGTGAAGGAAAACATCGTGAAGAAACCTGCATACAGGGTGTGGCCTGTAATAGGAGCAAAAAATTAAACGGTACATTATTGAGCTCTCCAGCAATTATTTCTAAAAGATTTGAATTGAAAAAAAATAATTTTTATGTAGGTCATATTTACTTTTTTACTCTACTGGAGTGATATTAATAACAATTTATTCAAAAAACACTAAAAATTTATAAAAAAAATTAAAAAATCCCAATAATATTCTTTTAAACCAAAAATGTGACAACGATTATGAGTCATAACTTAAAGCAACCTCAAAATCAGCATTGACTGCCGCGCTATAATCTCTGGGTGCCAAGATCCATTACTTAGAGGTAATAACTTTAGATCAAAATTTCTCCCAATTAAAAAATTATCATTTTTTTTGGACACAAGTGGTTACTGTAGTTGCTCTATGGAAGTGTCCTTTAAATTTATTGCTCCTATTACAGGCCACACCCTGTATATCTGCGAAGACATTCAATGGGGTATGTGAAGTCACTAACCCGCACTGGGATAGCGTGGGTACTACTGCCTGTCCCTTTCTTCTATCAGAGGAGCCCTGTGCCCAGCTAGCAGTGGGACGTATGCTGATGATGCAATCTAAGTTTCCTTTTTTCCAATGTGTCATACAATTAGCTCATAAGTAAGTTTATTAACTTTATTTTCCACGATTTCGGTGTCGATACAAACGCGATTAGGTTTAACGACACTTATCAAAAAAAAAAAGTAAATATTATGGTTCATTGACCTGTCCGGCTCCATCCATGACTTACATACATGGTTCTCTCAAGGAACTACAGTATGGGATTCTTCAAGAAAAGAGTGTATACATTCTTAAAGGATCGGCAACGCGCATATGTCACCCCTGGAGTTGCAGGCGTCCATAGGCTGCGGTGACCGCTTACCATCAGGCGGGCCGTACGCTTGTTTGCCACCGACGTGGTATAAATGAAAATGAGGAGCGTGTTTATCGTACATGGAACCAGGTTAATAAATATAATTTCACAAAATAAACCAGATTTTCCAGCGTGGCGATTATGGCATTTAGCCGTCATGAAACTGGAGGAGGCCTTTGTCCAACAGTGGACGTCCTTGGGCTGATATGGACCACAATATTTTCTTTTCTTTGCTTAAAAAAATAAATTTGTTTATTTTCTTGTGTTGTCTTTCAATTGGTGTGTTATTGATAATAGATAAGCCTGTTCTAATATTATGAACAGGAAGGTGTTCATGTGCTAGAAAACATTTTTTATTATTTTTTAAGTATTCTTTACTCAAGAGTCTTGATGTAGGTGTATTTTTTTCTTCGTGTGTTTTTACAGCTAGCTTCTGTTTGATACTGTCAATAAGATCTTAGTGAAGATTACAGTCGGCCAAATACTATGTCCTCAACAAGTATCAAGTAGCATATATAATGCTACGCAATTTTTTTAGTGTATTGCTACATAATACGTTTTCGTAAATGAGCTAGTTATGAATATAATTAATGTTTATCTTTTATTATACCCACTATGCATTAGCACAATTTAGTTGATGCAATATTACCATCTAGAATCAAAACTGAATTTAAGGGTCTTCTTACTAAGGGTACGCTCGACTGAACCCGATTCTCCATACAAACGTAGTTACGGTCTCATTTTAAAACGCCGCGCTGAAATAACATGAAACTTTGTATACACAATGAGATTCGCCATATCTAGGCCGGTAATTAGTTTCTGTTGCTAGATATTGTAATAGAAAAAAAAATACAGCGTGTTTTTGGTATTGTACGAAAACTTTAATAATCGCTGTATTTTTTTCTCCGTTATAATTTCAAGCAATAGAAATTAATTTTCGTCCATTGTGTAGAGAAAACATCATGTTATATCAGAATGCCATTTTAAAATGAGAGTCAAACTACGTTTGCATACAGAACCGAGCTTCCTGCGGACTCTTAACTAAAAGTACAAGTCTTAATTAATAAGCTTTTACCCCTCATAGTATTGCTACAGTCACTAAAAATATTTTAAACATCTTCTACGCATAAGTCTCATAATAATGTATAAATAAAACATCAACTTATCAATCAAAACTCTTAGACAAATCATTTTCGTCACCGCTCCACATTAGATTAATTTCTTAACCATCCTCAAACCAGTTTACAGAAAAAACCGCCCTAAAATCGAAAAAAAAATACACGCATACGAAATAGTATGATACGGGCGAAAGTATTCCATTGCTCGTGTGTTGCACCCAGTATATAACGGACACAAGACGTCGTCTCGATACACTCCACCCGTGGCATTCGCTGAACACAGGCAAAGCGAACATGAGAATACTGGTTAGTAAGAAAATAAAATTAAAAAGTGAAGTGCAGTGCAGTGACGTTTGAAATTCGAACAGTGTTTTAAATTTGAAAGTTTTTGAGTTCTAAATTTGAAATTTTCGCTAGTGATTCGGATTTGTTTTACGGAATTCAATTTGAAAATAAATATGAATACAGATTACTTATTAATAGTTATTTAATGGAATTAATTTAATAAATTATTAATGTTTCCAAAAAAAGATTGGGTTTTTAATATAAATTGTAGAAAGTGAAGAAATATTCCGAGTGTGTTTGACTAGTATTATTGTTTGAGCTTTGGGCTAATAAAAAAAATATGATTGCACCAACATCAGTGAAATAACTTTACGAGATATACTGTAGGGAGACCATAATTTCTCAGTAGCAAAACAGCCTAAGTCTTAAATTGTGATTAAAAATCTATTAAAACAATTTTTTACTGTTCCAGAAATCCACCCTAATCTTGGCCGTGGCCATCAGCCTGGCCACGGCAGAGGAGAAGGCGGAGAAAAAGGCTGAACAACCGGCAGAGAAGAAACAGGACAAGCGTGGCCTGTCCGACTTCGGCTGGCACGACTTCGGGGGCCAAGAGAGCCATGGCCACGACCACGGATTCGAACATCATGGCCATGAACACCATGAGGTCCACAAGACCATCACCACAGTGAAGAAAGTGCCAGTGCCTTATCCAGTGGAGAAACACATCCCCTACCCTGTGGAGAAGACCGTCCACTACCCGGTTAAAGTACACGTACCCCAGCCGTACCCAGTCGTGAAAACCGTACACTACCCCGTTAAGGAGATAGTAAAAGTACCTGAATACATAAAGAAACCTTACCCAGTTGAGAAGGAAGTGCCTGTACCAGTACACGTGCACGTTGATAGGCCAGTGGCCGTCAAGGTTTACGAAAAAGTACCGTACCCCGTTGAGAAACACGTGCCTGTCCCTGTCGAAGTGCATGTGCCCCAACCCTACCCGGTGGAGAAGGAAGTGCGCTACCCAGTGAAGGTTCCCGTCAAGGTACCCGCGCCTTATCCAGTTGAGAAGATCGTCCACTACCCCGTCAAGGTCCACGTCGACCGCCCAGTGCCCGTCCATATTGAGAAACCAGTGCCTGTGCCCGTTGAGAAGCGAGTTCCTTACCCAGTGGAGAAGAAGGTGCCTTACCCCGTCAAGGTGCACGTTGACAACCCAGTCCCATATCATGTTGAAAAGCCAGTGCCCTACACAGTCAAGGTCCCTTACCCAGCGCCGTACCCAGTGGAGAAGCTCGTCCCATACCCAGTGGAGAAGAAAGTGCCAATTCCCGTCCATGTGCCAGTAGAGAGGCCTGTGCCTGTGCATCTTGAGAAGCACATCCCACACTATGTGGAGAAGCACGTTCCTCACCCAGTGAAGGTCGGAGTTCCTGTTATCCAGGAGCACCACCATGAAACTCATCACGAGCACCATGGCATTGAGAGCCATGGCCACCAGTCTCAAGGAGAGAGCCATGGCCACGGGTCTCAAGGAGAGAGCTATGGCCACGGGTCTCAAGGAGAGAGCTATGGCCACGGGTCTCAAGGAGAGAGCTATGGCCACGGGTCTCAAGGAGAGAGCTATGGCCACGGGTCTCAAGGAGAGAGCCATGGCCACGAAAGTATTGGTGAAGGCCATGGGTCGGAACACTACGACTTCAGTGGCTACGAGGGCCATGAACACCATCATTAAGAACTGATCTCTTTGTTGTTTAGCTTGTAAATGTTAACTTGTGTATAGTTCTCAGCTAGGTATTGTTTAGTTTTGCGACTGGTTTATGTAAATAGTACGGAGAGTATTAAAAACGTGATATATTTTTTATTTCATCTTTCATTTTATTCTTCATACTTCAAACAATGAAAAAAATATTGACCATCGCTTTTGCTTACTCGGTAGTGAGAGTCCTGGGTTTGAATCCTGGCAACTAAGGGCATTTATTTGTGTTATAAGCATCATCGTATGCTGATCCTTACTCATAGATGTTTCCTATGTATATTATTTTTTTATTTATGTCGTTTCGTACCAAAAGTTTTGCTTAGTTTGGAACTCGGTCGACTTGTGTGACATTGTCTTTAGATATTTATTTAGATACGATACAATTAAAACCCATGTTACTGTTTACAAAAATATGGTAAGTAATAGTAGGTACCATATCTTTAAATCAAAGGTTGCTCAAGTTAAGTCATAATAATTACATTGTTTTTTAAAATAATCTTAACAATATTTATCTAACTAATCGTTGCTGAGATACATAATCTCACTTCAGTTTTTATTAATAATATAATCACTCACTTCATAATGAATTGCTACCAAAATTGTTACGCATAAACATGGCCTCTCTGGCTTAGTTGGTAGTGACCCTGCCTACGGAGCCGGAGGTTCCGGGTTCGATTCCCGGTCAGGGCATTATTTGTGCATTTAGCACGAATATTTGTTACTGAGTCTTGGATGTTTTCTATACATTTAAGTATGTATTTATATATATCGTCGTCTAGTACCCATAGTACAAGCTTTGCTTAGTTTGGGACTAAGTCGATTTGTGTAAGATTGTCCCCCAATAAAAAAAAAGTATGTTAGCACTCACATACCACAATGTGAAATATTATTACCATATATTGTTATTGTAATTTCAGCATGCAGATTTTAGGCGTTATAATAATTATATGAATATTTCTTATGACTAAAAACAATAGCCGAACTTAAAACATAAAAACACCACCTAACAATTTTAAAAACTTCAGTAGAATAATGAAAAAATGCCTATTTAAATATTTCCCAGCTTTTATCATTTGTTATTATGTAAAATTGCAATGACTCTTTCATTTTATCTCATACTAAAAGTCGTGGGAGCGAAAACGTTGCATGCTAGTTACCACAGTTACATTCAAAACCAAAGTGACTCATGTCGAATATTTTTGAATGCGACTTTAGCTCTCATTACCATCCACTAGCGTTCTATAATTGAGTGAAGAATTATCTCGCTTCAAGACCTTTTGGTTCTTTGAGATAGAAAAATACTCTATTAGGAAACAGTATATGTGTCGTGGAATTTATATGTGGTTAGGTCGTTTTGCAATTGAGTGGTACAATTATGCATACGCATATGTAATTTACGGGTTAGGCTCAATATTACTAAATATAAGGATGTTATATAATATTTACGTAAGTTTTAACGATTCTGGTCGGCACAGTGTTGGGATTATAAATTGATTTATGTTATGATTAACCGTCATGATATCTTGTGACACCTCTATTACAGAGTAGTAGAGCAAGAAAGTAATATTCTTAACACATAGCAGATTTCTTGTTGAAATGATTAGAACTAGGTACGTATTTTATGTGCTCATCATGAACTGATCGGTCGACAGTTTAATTAAGTCTTAGTTAACCTACTTCAAAAAATAAGAGGAGGATCTCAATATAAATTATAGGTATGTATGTTCACTGGAGACTCGTGTCTCACTCATGTTACTCGGAGACTATTAAGTAGACCGAATTTAATATTTTTTTTTGTTTGATAGAGTACATATGCTTTCTAATTAGTCCCATTGTCATCAAGTCAGGATCTGATGGCGGGATCCTGGAGAAAACGAGGGAACTCCTAAATTTTTTAGGCATACCTATATTGATTTCAATATTTTCAATTCTCAAACGTAGCGTGACGTTGTATATAGGGGGAATTTGAGAAGGTATTTAATTTTTTGATTCGATCTATTTACATCTTAAGATACAGTCTTAAAATACTTTAATTAAATCATAATATAATGGTCAATTAATGCATCCTTATCACATTACGTTAGACAAAACCAAAATACTTGCGTTACGTAGTCATTTGCGTTGCGAATACGATTTGCTTAATTCGTATTACATGATTACAGCTAACTACTTACTTGTTTTTACGTTCATTAAAAATTGTGGCAAGCAGTCGCGCAAAATTATAATGCTACTTTGGAACAGGTTGCTCTCAAATCATTGACTGTATAAAATTTCCGTCAATCTGTCTGTTCTCAAAATTCACCCACTCAGAACATAAAACAATGTTTTTGGGTAAGCTCATTTATGAGCTTTCTGTGGGATCCGGTAAGTAAAGTGATTTTTGATGGCCTATAAGTTATATTTCTATCCATCTAAAAATATGAAGAAGTCTTAAAGAGGGTAAAAGAAAAAAGAAGATTGCTACAAAAAATATAAAATAGAAGAGGGAAAATGTTTGGTCACCTTGTACGACACGATTCCTTAATAAGCACCATCATGGAGGGGAAAGTAGAAGGTGAGAGGGGAAGAGGAAGACCGAGAATAAGCTACATGAAACAAATAAAAGAGAAAATAGAAGTCGTGTCGTATAAGGAAACCAAGGAATTGGCTCTGGATAGGATAAGGTGGAGAGAACTGCATACTTCATCGGCTACACCGACAAGAGTTTTAATCTTAAATTCATGATGATGATAAATTATATTCTCAACTATATTCTTTGTATAGTTCAGTTATATTCTGAACTATATTCTTTATATAGTTCGAAATATAACTTATAATTCTGAAACCAAGGAACGAAAACATAAAAAAATAATAATCCCTCGTACTTTAATAACACTCAAATTAAGGGAAAAATTGAAAAATTTAATGCTACGAGCAGGATTCGTACCTGCAACATCTGGCATACGCCGCCAATCGTTCTAGCCTCTGAGCTATCGGAACAACCAAGCTCGTCCACGAAATCCTTCACTAGTTCCCTCTTGGGGTTTTTTTCCCTTTAATTTGACATTTTCGTTGGTAGCGTTACTCATTTAGTACAAAATTAATTTAAAAATACTCGTAAAAAATTTAACACCACTGACCGATTTTTCACACAAAAAATACATATAATTAAAATTTCGAGGCGGTGTAGCGACCGCAGCATACGTATCAATCGAATTTCAACCCAGGAGAGAGAACCTCAATCTTCTCCGATTTTATAAGAATTTAGATTGAACTTTCGTAAAAACTCACTTGTTTTTAAATTAATGAAGTTGTTTTGGCGCGCACAACAGAGTCGTGCTCATAATATATTCGTCATTTCAGGATGGTGACCGGAGGTACGTTTTGCCACCAGTAACTAGTGCAATTTGCGACCTTCCTTCGCCGTTATGTGACAATTACACATTTTTATATCTAACAATGACATGTCTACATGTTATTGTGATCTTCAATACACGTACACCTGAAAACATGACAGTTCATTCTGTCATACATGTTATCACCAAGTTTCATAAAGACACTGACCTGATGTAGGGAATGTTGGCAGGAATGTGGTACTTGGAGCCAGGATCGAAGTCCAGCTCGGAGCGTAGGACTGGTGGCTTGATGCCCTGGTACTGCTCCCTGTGACAAGACATCAGCATTATAAACAACGTCAGAACTGATTGTATCAAAGGCAAAAGCTTTGTAATCATTAACAACATCATCATCATCAGCATTAAAAACGTATGACGTTATACGACGACGACGTCTAATCTTTACAACATCAACAAAGCCGTCATCTTAATGACCATCTTCCATCCAGTCCACCGTTCGTAGTGATGCGGCTTAAAGCTATCCTTTTACCAAAAAATTTGAACCCAATAGCATATGCACGCTATTCATTAATCGAGACTTTCATGAGTTTATTGAACTGATTACACCAAATGACAAAACATTTCGGAAAAGATCGAGCCAAGCTTTATCAATACGTCAATCAGTAGTTTTCAACAACATCATAATTGTCACCTTAATCATCATCAGCGTCATTATTATTTAGTTTTTATTGTTTTGCAGCACGATTAGTAAAAATATTTCACTGGTCTTCTATTTTGATATTTCAGATACTAGTTTTAATAATAAAATATATATACTATATACAAATGACTTATCATTGATATGTCTTTAACTATCTATTATAAGAAAGCCTCTATGCAAGTGGATTTCGCAACGCATAACTATATATCTTTATTTCTTCGCCAGAAACCGTATCGAGCTATCAATCAAGCTAAACCACCATTAAATACTTCATACATACAACTGCATCAATCTTTATTGAAATACTCGCTGACCTAGAATAGCGCTTGTAATTATCGGGAGCATTCAAGCATTCAGATTATGTCATATTAATGAGTTAACTATGGACTGAGGTGACCATTTTCTTTAATTATCTACATTATTATTATTATTATTTATTTCTATTACACGACATGCTTAAGGACTTTGACTTTCAATTTGTATTGTGATTTGTTAGCCCGCTGAGTCTCCAGATTTCCTGTTATTTTTTGTTGAATATAGTTAAAGTATAATCTTTGGGGGAGGCCTATATCCAGCAGTGGACATTCTTCGGCTGATATGATGATGACGCTAAGTAATTAAGTTTCTTTTTTGCGCGGGGCTGTGGAGGAGGTTGGATTTAAGTTTCGAATTTGTAATGTTCCGATTCAAACTGTGTTGTCATTTGTAATGTATGCCGTGTACAATAACGACATATATGAATTACTTAAGTATCAGTATGCTATTATGATTTGATTTCATTGTCAAAAGCTTTTTACAGTCATGTCAATTTCAATATAGAATTACGATCAGGTTTGTTAAATTGGAATAGCTGCGATTTTTCTTTAAAATAGCTGTTTAAATTGTTGTAAGCGTCACTGTTTCCTAGTTACAGTGTGTTATTTTATTATGGACGATTACAAAGATAGAAAATAATTAAAGAATTATAGGATTAAACATGAACAGATGTTGTGAATAATATTTTTCCATCGGGCAAACTAGGAATACAACTAGACCCTAAATGGCTATAAATAGGGTTAGGATTCTGGAGGCAGTTTAGCACAAGTAATGGAGTCGCCATTGTATATTTTTTTTATTTAAATAAATGAATAACTGAACGATAAATCTATATTACAGTACCGGCCAATAATATATCACCTTTGCGTTTTATTGTCTGCACGTGTATAGAGTAAACAATTTAGGTTTGTTAATACATCGCATATTTTACTAATTACATGTTTTACATACATTTTTGAACACAATTGCAATGCAATACTGTAAATTACAATGATGATTTTATAATATAACATTTTTATAAATTTTACTTGTTCGCTAAAATGTTTATGTATTCAAGAGCTTGAACAACTTGCAACTGGAATTTGAGTTTCAAAATCTTGCATATTAACTTACTTTTATGAAACCAATAAATGTAATTCAACATTTTTGGTTTATCAATCATTTATTTATTCATTCATTCAAAAAAAAATATAATAACGACTCCATTGCTCTTTGTTCGCCCCAATGCCACCAAACATCCCAACTCTAGCTATAAATTATCGTATTAAATGATTGACAAGTTCATATCAGTTAATATGAAACTTTATTAGAATGAAAACTGGTAGTATTTTGACATTCGACATGACAGATGTTAAATAATACGTTAATCGTTGCGACTTCCTCGGGTCTAATCGTATTCAATTTAGCCAATGGAACAACATTAACTACATCTGTAAATAATTAAAATCACATGTAACAGGCTTGGCTAGATAGCTGGGAATTACAATAAGTACAAGTTGAAACGGGACATTCCCGATTATTACAGAAAACATGGTCACACCAACTCTTACGCTCGGTTATCCAACGGATTATGATTTAAATGGCTACCCAGACTACGCCTTGGGGCTGGCCCATGATGTGATTTACCTCATGATTGCTGAGTATTGCCCCACGTGGGTGATTTACCTAGTGTTATTACTACTTTTGATTGCTACGTTCGCAGATGATTGCACTTCTCGTGATTTCTAGTGCAAGTGAAGAACGCATTATGAAATGCATTAGTAAGTGCAGTTATTAATCGGAATAATAAGTACAGTTGAAATATTGGCGAACTGTTATTCTCTTCCTTGTACTTGACCGGTCTTTCAATGTTTTGAGCAGTTGGTGACACCCATGGCGTGTCAGAAGTCGTGTCGAAACCACCCCCACTTACCACTGGGTAGTGGTAAATGGGGGTTTTCGTTGATGGGGCTTCGCAACGATAGAGGTGGGGGGTTCCATCGATGGATCTTGGGTGTCAACCCCAGAAGGGTGTCAGCGGAGTGAACCGCTCTTGTCGCCTCTCATAACTATGCCACTGATTATGAGTTACTTTTAACAGAAGTCCTCAGTATAATTGAGTATATTAACGTTCACATCCCCGTCAAATTTCACTTACTCTCATTCTGACTTGCATGCTCGGTTTGCGCGACACATATTGAAATATGATTGTAATCAGAAGCGACGCACAAAAATATACCTCCTGATTACCGGCTAAGCAAAAGCGCTAGAGGCGATGGATGATAGTGTAAGGAATAAGGTTACGTGTCACACACCTCAATCTCCACCAATGACAGTTATACTGCTCCTTCCTCACATCCCCAGTGAAGACGTCCCAACGCCACCTATCCATAGTCAAAGCAAACGGCAGGAATGCCAGCTTGTCCATAGCCTGCGTGAAGAGGTAGTTGATGTCGTGGGCCGTGTCTTGTACGGAGCGCTGCACGAGGCCCAGGGTCTGAAGGTGGCGGGGGGAAGAGACAGAGAGGGCGATGGCCTCGCCGATGGCTTCGTGGAAACCTGCGGAAGAAAGTATACTTAAAATTTCATTCAGTTGTAAAGTGGGCACAATAGCCAAGCGGGAAGACACACAACTTTGAATCTGGAGGTCGTGGGTTCAAAACCCGGTTCATACCACTGGGTTACCCAACTTTTTTTTAAACAACGGCGGTGGTAACCAAGCCAAAGGCTTGCCTGGTGGTAAGCAGACACTGTGGCGTAAGGACATTTGCGAGGATCACAAGTACCCTTTATTGACTTTTTATTGACTTGAGGATTCGTTGTGTTGATATATGCAGCCCTCACTCACACACAGCGCATCCTCGGGAGCTCTGGTGACGATATTTACCACCAGGAACACCAGCAAGTAGTGATGTTGTTGTGGCTGCGGTCTTCTGTTAGGTATTTTCCAAGTTGGGCAGTTCCAAATTCGAACGAGATGACGTCCCGCTGTGCACACTTACACCGTACGAAATATCATCTGATATTTAGTTTTTCGCTGGCTTGAAAC
The DNA here is from genome assembly GCA_905163555.1 of Notocelia uddmanniana. NCBI lineage: Eukaryota > Metazoa > Arthropoda > Insecta > Lepidoptera > Tortricidae > Notocelia > Notocelia uddmanniana. The sequence goes on from LR991059.1 coordinate 2,831,738, forward strand.
ATCATGAGGAAACCAGTTTAATTCCAAAAACGTACCAACCATCTAGTTTACCCCCTTGGTAGGAAGGTCAGACGAGAATGCCATAGAAAGTCCTTCAGACTGCTGGAATACACGAGGGCTAAACAAGTTAAAGGTAGACTCCAGATTTTTACAACCTAAATACTAAATGGTATAAAATTTAGATTTGGACAAGTATATGAGATACAGGTGCCTAACGCGGACTGTACGGTTTCAGAAAAAGTTTAAGTTCACAAGAAGACGAAGATGATCTTCTTTCTTTAGACCCATGATCTAATCAAGCTTGTGGAAACAATATTAATAGGAAGAGCATGACTGTCAATTGAGATGATTTAACGGAAAAACATGTCAAAAAAGGTTCTTGCTGAGATAATGATGGAGTAACTCGATAACCATTTGCCATCAAAAAATCTGTTTGGCTGGGTCTTAGATCCCTTAAAGTTTCTCATACAGTTTATGCGATTACTGATTTAGTCACACTTTAATACTGTTTCAGCAACAACCAATTAAAGTAAGTTTCTCACATCGTGGAGGAGTGCCCCAACCGATGCTTTGTTGGTGGCATCAGGGAACTTAGCGAGTGCTCTGGGGCGGCAATAGACTGGCTGAAGAACTTAGATTTAAATTTGTAATACGCAGGAATAATTATCTCCAGGCCGAACGATAATAATAATAATAATAACAAACCCCTTAACCAAACGTGACATTACACAACATTTCGTAAGTAAACTTTTAAGATAACAAATGAAACAATAAAATTGACGCCATTGTTTTTACGCATGGCACTATGACGTCACACTCTAGTTGCACAAATTAGACGAAGGACGCGAAATTCACCTCCCCCAATTTCCTGCATTGGAAAATAAACCCAATGGAAACGTTATAGAGCCGACATTTAAATGGTTGTAAGAGGCTAAGCATGGTGTTATTTGCATGGTGGAAATATAGTCAACGGTGGAGTGAAAGCTCTTAGACTGATATAAAGACATTTAATGCAGGCATATAGGTAGTCATTAAGTTTCACAAATGCGGAGTACGAACCCTAGCTATAATTAATGACAAGTACTGTCATATTAACAATAATTGATACTGTATGGAGAAGTTCTTGATAAAAATAGTAGCTAATATGTACTTATTGATTCAAATCTACTCAATGTGTTCAACTGGGGTGTTCATAAATATATTTATTTACTGTTTATGTCAATCATTCGGAACCGTGAGACCTTCGACAAGGCAGTACGGTCCAGGCCACCACGGTACGGGCCAGTTTGTAAATAAATCTATGTACATGTACTCTAATGCCGTGACAATAACCGTGTTCTGGTAATTATAATAACCTTGTTCGTTCCGATTATTTTACATTGCTGAATATTAGGCCTCCCCCCATTTCATGGCGGCGAAATGCATTAATCGCCACGCTTGGCATGTGAATGGGCGATCGCAGTATCTCCACCGCACTCCAGGGATGTTGTTCCCCCGGTGGTCTTGGTCGTCGTAGTTTTAGGACATACCCGGGTCCAAAATCAAATATAGCTTTTGTTAAAATAATGTTAAGTGAAGCCCATTTAAGTCTTGTCAGCGCCATGATCTCATCATCCGAGTGCGTTAGCAATAATCGAATAGATCCCAACAGAAAGCATGTGCATCAATTACAAACACAATACAAACACTCAGACTATGATTTATACATAGCCCTTTAGACAGGGTACGTAAAGAAAGCGTAAAATAGTCGCGACGTTATTTTAATTAAGATAATACCACAAAACAAACACTATAAACAAAAGGTCATGAACTCATGATTCCTAAAAAATATCTATAGCGCGACGCAGACGGCACAGCGCCATCTAACGGGTTATTCAAACAACCTATATACTCAAAGCAGACGCTAAGTCTACAAATACCTTATACATTGTTAATACAGCCCTATCGCATTATCTGCACGTAAACAAAACGAGAGAAAGCGCGGAAGGCGAGCGAGCGCGGAAACTAATACAGTTGCCATGTTACACAATTCATCCAGTATTCCTAAACGAGTTGGCTGGCTGCGGTAATGAACGTCGTGAGATTGATTAGCGGAATCGATTTTGAGATCAACTGTTTTTATAAAGACTACGTTAAACCCGTTCGGTTTGCTAAGTCGTATGGGAAAAACGTGACCTCAACACTTGTGGCTTCAAATGCATCACATGTATTGCAGACTCTTTGATTGAAAGCGAGTGTAGACACTGTAGACCCCGAAATTTTGCTTACTAGTTAACTTAATATGTTGTCCGCGCAAGCGCGCGGTTACTTGCAAAAATCGGTATGAATTGAAAATAAGTTTTTTGACAAAACGGATCATTGTTGAAATAGGAACATGTTTTAGGTTAATGTATTTTGATTATTTTACTGAAAGAGCGGTCAAAATTATCACTTATTAGTTGTTTATGTAGAAGCTGTAGCGAATTTTAAGTGGTAGACAGCGTCATTTCAATATTTTGAAATAGTATTTTCTCAAACATGCAATGAAATATTGATGTTATGTTCCTTATAATAGGCTGCGAAGTATGACGTTTCAGGTGCGGCTAGGACAAGAGGTCGTTAATGCAATTTGATACAAATGTTGCAGGCCTAGGCCGGCAAAGTAAATTTGGGGCACAGGCATCATGACATTCTGCCACTATGCGTATTAAAAATAAAACTTTGATTTTTTTGTTGTTTATTTCATTACATGTTTGAGAAAAGCACTATACATACCTCGGCGGGAAATATGGGGTTGCCCGCCTGAGACCTATCCGACCTCGCTTCGCTCGGCCGTCTATATGTCTTCGGCCGGCAACCCCTTTCGTCCCGGCCTCTGTAGTAATGTACTATTATTGTTCTAAGAAAAATTCAAATAAATAAATAAATAATAATAAATAATATTGGGGGACAATCTTACACAAATTGACCTAGTCCCAAACTAAGCAAAGCTTTTACTATGGGTACTAGACGACGATATACATACTTATATAGATAAATACATACTTAAATACATAGAAAACATCCAAGACCCAAGAACAAATATCCGTGAAAAATGCACAAATAAATGCCCTGGCCGGGATTCGAACCCGGGACCTCTAGCTTCGGAGGCAGAGTCACTACCAACTAGGCTAAACAGGCCGTCAAATAACGAAATTGTTAATGAGAAACTAAAGTTTCAGACTTTTTTTTTTTCAGAATTTTAGTATAGTCTATTTTCAGAGCCACAAGCCCTAAAAAAAAAACAAAAAATATCTAAAGAGTAACTGGTAAAATGGATAAGAACTTCGTAAGGCCATGCGTTCAACCAACTATTAGATAATTCATCCAGTTACGAATTTTACAACTGTCAATACCATCCACTAAAATCGCCCAGAATACTAAACAATACTTATAGTATATTGTAAATAAACAGATTGTGCCTTTTTTAGATTTAATCCATATAACAACTGGATTTACCAGCCGGCATTAGCATCGGCACAGACTGGTCAATTTAATACTCTGTCACATTACACCTCACCACAATTTTACATAATCTTCCTGCCTCGGTATTGCTACGTTAATACGACAAGGTGCTAAAAACCCGGGGCTTGGAACTTGGAAGTCTCGTTGTGGTCTAGATTCTTAGAACTGCAGTCGGAAACCATAAATATGATTACGCAGGCACTGTATTTTAGTATGTCCTAGGCTTGTCTATGCTGCGTAACGTAGACTGCGATGAAATTAGATTATTTCTTACAATCTGCCATGTAATCACATTATTTTGACTCCAGAATATTTCCAGGTATATATGTAAATACAAGTATAGGCCTACCACTTGATAAAGTGTAGAAATATGGGTAAGTGTAACAATTACCTGAAATCCATCACTTCTATGATTTATTTCTAACATTAAAATGATTCAATTCAGTAAACTTTAACAAATCGCTAGACATTCCAACCAAATACTTATATTATTGAAGCATGAAATAAAACAAGTTGCGTTTACGTCTCACTTAGTTCTAATACATATGTGGTTGTCGCTCTTAAATTAATCAAGGCCAGGGGGCCAATTCTCGGTCCGATCGAGATGCATATCTATCGTGACATTGTATAGAATGGTAGAGTCACTTGTATGGAATCTCGATTAGAGATCATGTCGATCGAACCCGAGAATTGGCCCCCTGATCTGAATTGATCGATGGGTAATTCTTCGGACATAATTGATTAATTGTGGATGTGTTATATCGTGCTATAAATGCTTACATAGCTTACGTCTTCTCATCAGGTAAGCATGTGTAAGAATATTTATAAATTTAACGTACGTAAAATTTAGTTTTTTTACCATCACATTTTTCATATGGTAAAACCTATTGTATCTAAGACCATTGGAAATAAGTGATTTTAACTACAACCGTTCTAACTGTGAAGGGCGATGCATAAAAATTTGTCTGCTTAGCACTAGGTGCCGATATTATTATAATGCATCGCTGAACTACTCTTGAACAAAGCCATATTTACATAAATATTATAACCGTAGTACATATTAAGTAGGAATAGATTTTTCAACTCAGCGGCTCAAAAATGGCGGTGTTGTTGCGTGAAACCAGTGAGCAAAATGCAATTTTGCTGCGAGCGTGAAAACGACTTTTCCGGCTTGAAACCAGTGAGCAAAATGCAATTTTGCTGTAAGCGTGAAAAAAACTAACTTTTTAATTTTTCATATCGTAGGTTAGTTTAAGTAACTTCATTCTCTCTATCACTATTCCTTTGCGTTATATGTTCTCGCCGCTGAGGTGAAAAGTTGTATGTATCACACGAGAGCAAAGATATTTGCATCTCGTGTCTTTGAGTACCTCGCTACGCTTAAGATTCTAATTTTATATAATTATAGAATCTTTCGCTTGCTCGGGACTCAACATCAACACTCGCAGCAAAAATCTACTTTGCTCTCTTGTTAAACAAGTAACTATTCATAGTCAAACTCTTTATGTCATTATTTTTCACTATACCCTATATAGAAAACTCCCGTGAGTTTGAGACATATTAAATATAATGAAACGGGTCACTCACGTGTTTAAGGTCGAATATCGCTCGAAATGTTTCAGACTGCGAAACCCACGAACCGGTCTGAAACATGTCGAGCGATATTCGATCTTAAAGACGTGAGTGACCCGTTTCATAATATATTATTTAATATACCTTATACCTATTATTAAAACCACGAAAGGCATACAATACATATTTTATTTGTGTGAGCTATATTGCACAAAAAAAAATCAAATGTCCAGTCAACCACTGGGCCAAACAGAGACACTTAAAATTAGTGTAATTAGTTAGTAGGGAGTTATTTTGTCATAAATTTACACCAATTTTTTGTATAATTACTTGGCTGTGGTATTAATTGCTACGAGTAAGACAATGTTGTCAAAAACTCGAAAGATTATAATAAAATCGCAATTAATTCGGCGAAAACTCGACTTCTTTGGACCGATAATTTGGTAGAATCGGCCCACCATTTAAGATATGGTTCAAACCGGCACGTTAAGTGGAGTTGCGCTCGCGCCGTGAACTTGACCGCCTTCGCAACAAACAGACACTGGAAGTGAAGGTGATTTATGAAAGCCGAATTGACTGTATACATACGTGAAATTATTAATAAAAATGTATGTTGTCTGAGGAAAAAAGTGACGAACAACATTATAACCCGTAGTAATATTATACATACGAAAGTAAATCTCTGTATGTCTGTCTGTCTGTTACTCACGCCAAAACTGCAAGACCGATTGAGATGAAATTTGGTATGGTGATAGTCTGTGCTATTTTTAAAAAAGTTCCTCCCCCCGCTCGCCTGATAAGGGGCGTTATCCCCCTCCCTAAATCAAATACTGGATCACATTTTTGAAATCCAGTAGATTTTTGAGATAACTGACAAAAATAACTTACCGGCAAAAGGACTACCTAGCTGATATTTTATAAGACCGAGCCTTAGTCAGTTCCAGTTATGTTGTATCGGTGGCAGCGCGAGCGAGATGCGCGGGAGTTGTGTAACGCTATCGTAATCGTTAGTATTAATTTCCGTGAACTTTCTATACTGCGATCGACAAATTGTGGTGCATCGATTGATCTTTAATTATTTGTATAAGAGAGCACCTTACATATCTTGCCATTTCATCAGTAAAACTCTATACAATTATCAAATCTGCTCGCACAATTGACAACATTTCATTTTTTTAAGCAGGCTTTTTTCCGATGAAATCCAATAGAGGATAGTTAAGTAAAACCACATTTTTAAATTCTCGAAAATATCCCCATTTCATATAAATAAAACAATTTCAAAGGTTCCTCATTCTAAAAGAGAGTAAGTGACAAGTAAGGCGTCACAGCGTAACAAATCATACAGAAGCACTGTTACTAAGACAAATTTACTAAAGAAAGTGAGCTACTGTTCTTTTTGTCCGCTGTGACTGTCACAATTTCATAGGTAGTAATGACTTCGTTGATTTCGTGAATATTTAGAAAACTAATGGCTATAAAAATATAAAAAATATATATTTGGGGTTTCTTGTTCCGAAATTAACGAAATGAGTTAAGATTTCATACTACTTAAAAATTTGAAATGTTGTCAATTTCGCAAGAATCGGTTTAAAATGCGACATGTAGAGGAGAACAACCGGAAATCCGGACATACGAAAGCATTTTTGCCGAAGCAGAAACGGAGAGCTCAATTTCACAGGGTCAATTGGATATTACTGGCTCATTGCGTAATTAAATCATCCTGATCATCATCAGCTTATACAGGGTGGGCCCTGTAACAGAAGCAAAAAATTAAACGGTGGACTATTTAGCGGGCCAGCAATTATTTCCAAGAGATATCAGTTGGTAAAAAAAAGTTTTTTTAAATATTATTTTTCAAAGATAGCTCATATATTTTATCTATATATTTTAAAAGCATTGAGAAACCATGTCTTGGCACCATACGAGATTAAACAAGAGAGAGATAAATATACTCGTATTAAATTAAATTGGGACCTTATCACGTTGGAATACCTATATTATTTGAATGATCAGTTAACCATGTTGGTAGTACGAAAACAACTCGTAGAAATTGGATCCTTCATTGGCATGGCAGAATCATTTATGTACGCATATCTCACATGGTATTCATTTATTTCAAAACTTTTTTTACTACATTTAAACTAATTAATAGTGAAAGCGAACATATTACAACAAGTATATAATTAATTTCCAGTTACATTGACTAATAAATAATTTGAGTACTTTAGAACAAACACTGTTTTCTCGTACACTTTTAAAAATTAACCAATACGTTATTTTACGACACTGAAAATATTTTTTACTCTACCAATAAATAAATCTCACGATATTAATTGGAAAAAATTAAACTTTAGCTTATTAATACAATAATATTTTTAAATACAAGAACATTAAACAAGACTAATTAATTAAAAACTAGAAACTACAAAACCCGCCTGCGTTTCTGTGTAATTTAAAATTTGGCGCCAAAAATCCGCCATATTGTTTTTTTTTAGATGTATACCCAGTGTAACTCTAATAGTAAAAAAAAACTAATGACACCTCTCAAGCTAAAATCCATCGAGCCGTTCAGGCTGCAGAGCGTGCCAAACAATTATACATACATACATGCATAGTTGGGTAAAAAGGACGGAATTTGAGCATAAAAAATTATGACGTCATTCTCATTACGCATATTTCTCTACAAACTTCATAATATTGATAATGATTTGACTGTCAATAAAATACCGTATTGTAGCGAATATACCGTTAATTGACAACATTTCTTTAAGTAGTATGAAATCTTAACTCATTTCGTTAATTTGTTAACAAGAAACCCCGTTTGCCGAAGCAAGATTGGACTGCTTTTACGCCACTATGCGCAAAAGGGCCGCATCCCTGGTGCGCCGGGTGCGTGACAGTCTCAACAATATCTTGCAAATGATAGGGGATAGGGTCGACTCCCTATTTATTAAATTGTAGTAGGTTGCACGGTCCCAGTTAAACTTACGTATAACTACATTTATATATAGAATTATAGACCTAAACGTAAGTCTTACTAAAAACATATGAGTGTAATTTACTTATGTATGTATTTTTAAAGTTATTACTTTTCTAAATGTTCACGAAAATGCGAATAAAGCCTACATCGCAGTAATGATGTCACTACTATGAAATTGTGACAGTCACAGTGCACAAAAAGAACAGCAGTTCACTTTCTTCACTAAATTTGTCTTAGTAACAGTGCTTCTGTGTGATTTGTTACGCTATGACGCCTTACTTGTCACTTAGTCTCTTTTAGAATGAGGAACTTTTTAAATTGATTTATTTATATGAAATTGGAATGTTTTCGAGAATTTAAAAATGTGGGTTTACTTTTTATCCTTTATTTGATTTCATCGGAGAGAAGCCTGCTTAAAAAATTAAATGTTGTCAATTGTCAAAAAAACAATAAAGTCGCACTACAATTTGGCGAACAAGCATGTAACACGAAATAGCATACTGTCTCAGTTTCTTAATACGCACGTTCTACATGTTGCAATGTGTTGGCGATTATTATGTGTGAAGGCAACACCTAGATCTCGAACATACTACTGTTTTTAGGGTTCCGTACCTCAAAATGTAACCGTTATATAAATAAATAAATAAATATTAGGGGATATTTTTTTTACACAAAATTAAACCTTTAAATAACGTATGACTTATCAAATATGGCTCGTTTTGTGTTATTTTTTCTGTTCATGTTTTATCTTTGTAAACATTTCCATGTAAAGCACAATATTTTTTTTTACTTAAGTTAGGTTTTGCACACCAAAATAGAAGTAAAATATATAAAATTACATACAAAATATAAAAGCATTATAACAAACGACAGAGATAGGAACTTCCGGACTATCCGCGATGTATCCAGGAGTACTGCCTATTATTAATGTTATTATTATTTGTAATTTTAGGATAAATAATTTGGAAGTTATTAAATATTCAAGGAAATAGGCAGGAATGATTATTTATTTTTATTTATTTATAAATCATTACAAGCTTGGTTCATATATCTTAACAAATTATTCTTAAAATTTGCGTTTAATGTCTTTCTACGTGACGCTGGTGCTTAAAGTAGGTAAATCCTGTGCTATAAGCATCAGCTTCCTTCCTATTGACAATATATTTAAGAACAATAGTAATAGAGCCAAAATTTAGAAATATTGAATTATCAGTACATTATTATTTGATGGAGTATACAAAAATCTAACATGCGCACGTGTGTGTGCGTGTGTGTGTTTGTGTATGTGTGAGTCCAACCCCATCATGTTATAGGATGTATTTTTTCTGTATCTCTGTACAATTTACCATCGGCGCCCCTTGTCTCCTTTAATTAAACTACTTGGCCTAAAATTTTGAAACAAGAACTAAGTCCACAAAATGGTTCTACCTTGAGATTAAATCTATAAGAAGTCTGTAGTGTTTTAAGTAACATAAGTACGGAACCCTCTCCACGCAAGTTTAACTCGCACTTGTCCGGTTTAATAATAGTTTCAAACGCTCACTGCGCGTGAGACCGTAAAATGTGGGAAAGAGACACGTCTACTGCTCACCAATAATAACAGGTAAGTGCGAGAGAGATCGCAGATGGTTGGGCCCAGCGTATTGCCATCTGACAGCATCACGAGATCTTCCAACCTACCCACTTTTGGCTTTTTTATACCACATCCGTGGCAACCAAGCGTACAGGCCCGCCTGCTGGTAAGCGGTCACCGCAGCCTATGTACGCCTGCAACTCCAGGGGTGCCACATGCGCGTTGCCGACCCTTTAAAAATGTATACACTCCTTTCTTAAAGAACCCTATACTGTAGTTCCCCGGGAAAACCTGGGCAGGGAGCTCATTCCACAACCGGAGCGTCCGAGGGAGGAAAGTCCTCTGAAACCGTACCGTACGCGACCATTTTGATTCTAAGGTGTGAGGATGAATGCTACCCGCTTGTGACCATAAATAAAAAATGGAAAGAAAATAAATATCGGCCATATCGCAAAAAAAATGATGAAGCTACAGCCGATTGAATGACGTTGGTTAGAGAGAAAGCACTACAAGTACGTGACGTTACGAACCTCTAACGTCATAGGAAATGGCAACCATTCAATAGCGTACGTTTTGAGAAGGGACAGAATATAGCTTTGTGATTATTAATTCTCTGATTCCCCATTTCTGGAGGTTATCCTTAGAGCGACCGACTCCTGTCCTCAATCTGTTTAAATCCTTCCACGTGATCCAATTTTCATCTGCGTCAGGGAACAGGCGTTCTGCAGGTTCGATATGTAATGAGGCCAATTCTCGGGCCGTTAGAGATGATGTCTATTAGACATATCTCGACAAAAAATGGCGGATGTCGATCGAAAACTCATTAGCGTATTCTCGAAATCTCACACTCGAGATATGTCTACTCCCAACGTTCGAGATGCAACGCCTGGGGTGCTACCGCGAACTTCGACAATCGAACTTCGTAGCGTGCCGTCCCTTTCACTCTCGTGTTATACACTATATGACGGAAAGGGACAATACGATACGAAGTTCGATTTTCGAAGTTCGCGGTAGCAGGCCTGGTCAGTAGCGATTGAGATGGTTTTATCACAAATAACACGACCTCCACATCCTCCTATTCATATAACTTTTCCTCGGCATTCCACTTCCTCTTTTCCCATTTATTTTCCCTTCCATAATATTCCTGATGAATTTGTCGTGTCGGAGCAGGTAGCTGATCATAAAAAAAACAGCCATAAAAGTACAGGCTGTTATTTTTTGAATTTCACCCGGTTCATTTACTGGGTTACAGGCGTATTAAAAGAGTAGGTACTTTCGCTCAAGGTGGCGGTAAAAAAATTCAGCCTGTATATATTCATGACAGCATACAATACTGCAGCCTCAGACCAAACAGGTTTCAACCATTTCAGCCGCAACGTAAACGATCCCCCTCAATGCCTTCCCAAATTGAGCCGCCTGTCGCAAACCTTATTTCGACACTGCCATCTCCAGAGACACCTTCAAATCTCAGTAGAAAAACGGCGTAAATACCTCAAATTTTCTATTAAGATGCGCCCTTCTGTATGTAGTCTTATAAATCGAGCTCCGTATAAGAATGACCTAACCGCCTGGAATTTTCTAATACGATATGGTTTATGTAAACTGGGTGAAACTGGGTTTGTTGCCAAGTTAGTCTAGGACGTTCGGTGCTCAAATTGAAGTTGGGACCAGAATGGAAACGTCGAGGGACTGTGGATTGGTGGGATTTCGTAGTATAAATTAGGAAGTTCGTTCCTAACCCATTATTTGGCAAAAAAATGCTAATGCCCCATATTCAAGCCTCGGTGGCACTAAATAGTCCAAACAATTTCAGTCAGAAAAAAAAACCAAAAAGATAGTCAAATAGTTTGTATATCCCGATATACATTGCCAAATAAAGGGTAAATACGTTGAATTAGGCATGTGAAAGAAGGTGGTACGCTAGTGATGGCAAATGTAAATACAATAAATACAAATACAGAGCAATTGACAAATAAAAAAAATTGATTCGGGAGTGCTGATATTAAAAAGCGTAAATAAATTTTTAGGATTAACTGAAGATGAATGTTTTGTCCTTATATTAGTTGAGCTAAAATACCTATTCTTCGCAAGAGGATATAATATAGTGTGGTTACAACCGGGTTTAAAAATACTTTTTCTTGAATACCGGGTATTTGATATTTATCCGGGTACTAGTCGCAAGCATAGATGATTTTAATTACAGAATGGGATGGTTTATGCTAGTCTAAAAGTTATAACTATTTGTCGCTATATTAGTTAACATATTCGTCACACTTTTAAAAAAGGGACCTTCTAAACCTAATTATGTATTAAACTAGTACCCGAATAAATATCAAATCCCGGGTATTCAAGAAATCTACACGGTTGTCACCACACTATATTATATCCTCTTGCGAAGAATAGGTATTTTAGCTCAGCTGACAGAAGGCCAAAATATTTAACTTCAGTTAATCTAAAAAATCTATATTATAAGTATGTCCTCTTGCGAAATATAGTTAGGCAATTACATTTAAAAGTGTTTCCCATCTTAATCACGTGCGCTGAGCTAGCGTGTTAGGACGAGAATCATAGCTACAACTATATCACTAAGACGGTTAAAACTCACGTATTAATTGTCTCTCGGCGACATGTTTCGAACTCTTCGGAGGTTGTAAAAAAATAAAAAGTAAAAAAGCTGTTCCTCAAGACGAGAATTGTGATGGCGTATGTACTGAGATTTATTAATAAGTGTAAAAAGAATATCACTGATACAGGAAAGGTTTCTCTCACAGAGTATAGAGCAGCGTTTTTGATGATTATCAAAGCTGTCCAAGTTCACTACTTTGCTGAAGAATTGAAATGTATAGCAGATAAAAGATAAATTAAAGGGCAACTTTGTCGTGTTTGTCCATTTGTAGACAAGAATTCAATATTAAGAGTAAGCGGTCGATTACAACACTCTGATTTGGATTTTTCAAAAAAGTTTCCCATTATTTTGCCTAAACATTGCCATGTCACCGCCTTGATTATAAGAGAAGAGCATTTAGCAATGATGCACGGTGGGTTAAAACTTATTCTAGGCAATCTATTTCAGAAGTACTATATTGTCAACTCTGTACGAGAGGTAAAGAAAGTAATATTTAAATGTGTTGTATGCTGTAGACATAAGGCAGAGTCTTCAAAGCAGTTAATGGGTTCGTTACCCAAGGACCGTGTTACACCTAATCGGGCCTTTAAAAAGGTGGGATTGGATTATTGCGGCCCATTTGACATTAAGCAGTCCTCAAAACGGAACAGCATCATCACTAAGGGGTATGTTGCTCTATTTATTTGCTTCGCCTGCAAAGCTGTACATTTAGAGGTAGTCTCTGATATGTCAACTAATACTTTCATGGCAGCTCTTAAAAGATTTATCGCTCGCAGAGGCGTACCCTCTGATATTTACTGTGACAACGCATCTACCTTCAAAGGTGCTAACAATCAGTTGAAAGATTTGTACAATTTGCACAATCGTGAAGAATTTCAAAGTGCAGTTCACAATTATTCACTTCAAAAGGAAATACGTTTCCACTTTATTCCTCAATTTAGCCCTAATCATGGTGGTATTTGGGAGCGTGGAATACAGTCTTTTAAATTCCATTTGAAAAGAATTTCTTCATGTAAAATATTTACTTACGAACAATTTAACACTATAACCATAGAAATTGAAGGTATCCTAAATTCACGGCCGCTCATGCAGCTCACCACACAAGACAGTTCAAACTTTTCCTGCTTGACTCCAGGGCACTTTTTAATAGGTACCCCTATTATGGCTGTTCCTCAGCATGATTTATCCGAGATACCTACCAATCGTTTACACTTCTGGAGGACTTGCGAACAAGTAAGACAGCACTTCTGGAAGGTTTGGTCGAAAGACTATTTATCTTCTCTAAACGAACGCACTAAGTGGTATAAAGAACTGCCTAATCTCAAAGAGGGTGCTGTAGTTTTACTGGTAAATTTAAACACCCCACCTCTTCATTGGCCTCTGGGAAGGGTCACTAAGATATTTAGTGGCACCGACAATAGAGTAAGAGTAGTAGAGGTTCAAACAGCAGATGGTAAACTGCATCGTAGGGCTGTATCAAAGTTAATTATTTTGCCAGTGGAATAAGTGTTGTTTTAGTTAATTCAAACTTAAAGAAGTATTTTAAGTTCTAATAGTTTCTTTGTGTATTTAGTACCACAGTATTAAGTTAAACTTTGATGTACATTCATTGAAAACGATTAATAATCCTTTTCTCCGGGGCAATTATGTCGGAGACATAGTTTATATACTTGCTATGATTGTCTATGGTGTGAGTATGACAACTATAGCTCTCTTCCTTTTTCTACTTCTGCCATAATGTATCGCTCTTTAATATATTTAATTCTATAAATTCATACACAGTCGATATTAGACACAGTCTATATTGAAATAACTATACGATTGGGATGCTTGAGACATTTCTCGCTCGCTCGCCTTTGTACATACCGTCACTACTTTTAAAAAAACTCGTATCTGAAAATCATCAAGTTTCTAGGAGGAACAATAAATATTCTGTAAATTATTGCGATTGATCAAAAAAGTTCTTCTTAGTTTCATGAGATACTTTGATAGCCAGTCATTAATTTCACAAATATTCGAATAACTCACTCAAACATTTTTTTATAAAATTTACAGTTATTCGTAAGATACAAGATTTTTGTTTTAGTATTGACTGAAAGTTGTAAAGTTACGGTAATTTTGCTTTGAATTTTATGCTACAAAATGAAACGAAATGTATGTTTTTATGTTTATTAAATGAACTAAGTAAACTCTCTTCGAGTAACAATAGACGAACTTAAATAACAACGTGCCTACGTAAAAAAAGATAGGGTCGAATTATTTTTTCTCTACTATACATGCAATAAACTATCGTAAAATGCATGAAAGTCTTTTGGCAAAATCGGCTTTAGAGATTGCAAATCATCATACTTTCGTTTTTTGATGGGGACGGGTCCAGAATATAGCTGAGAAATCGCTTGATCTTCGGAAATATCATGGAATCTTTGAGGTAGAACAGTCCAGATGTCATCAAAGCGAAGTTTAAACTCAATAGGACTGTGAGGTGTATATTTTAAAGCCCTAAAATTTACCACACATGGGTCACCTGCTCTCTTTCCAGGTCTTATAGATGTGTAGTGCTTAAGTGCGGCACAGTTTTTGCGACAAAGAAAGGAAAATGGAAAAATAAATCAGATACGAGTTTTTTCAAAGTAGTGACTATAATTTGTTTAGATACGATTTTTTTTAACTAACGAATACTTACTATAATGACGATTTATCGTCGTTGCAGTTTGTGCATCAAACGAGGTGTATTTTTATTAGTTTAATGCGAAAATAAACGAAAAAAAGGAAAAAATCAGATACGAGATTTTTTTTAAGTAAGTTTTTTTTAAGTAGTGACGATATGTCAACGGTTCTTGTTATTACTGTTTTATTGTTGTGTTTCACTCATGCACAATAAAAAATACATACATACATACATTTTTTTTCTTTTCTTATATACTGTTTCTTGTTTCGCTCGTAATGTACAACAACAAGTCCACTAATTAAATTACCTCCGGCCGTAGCTAATAATCCAATCCGGTGTCCCCTAGCCGTGGGGTATGGCTATTATGCTTTTAAAACCGTTTGCATTGTGACAGCTGTCACCCTAGTACAATTTGTGTCAAGTTTGACATTTTAAGGTTAATAGCAATACCATAGCTTAGCTGTACGAATGTCAAAAGCACAGTAGTGTCTTCAGTCGGCACTGCGATCAATAGGGTAAGTTTTTAGTCTAAACTGTTTTCCGCCCTCTGACCTGATCAAAGTTTGGCTCTCGCTTCGCGCGTGTCGGATAACAAGCACTGTCTACTAATTAAGTTACCCGCGTCCGTGCCTAATCCTAATTCAAACCGGTGGCCACTGGCAGTGGGGCAAGGCTAGTTGACATGGCGTCCGCATTTTACGGAGTTCTAGTGGCTTTGGTCTGTTTTGTTCAGTATGGTAAGTCTTTCTTTTTTTTAAACAACCACGGTAACAAACAAGCTTTTTTTTTATGACATAGGAGGCAAACAAGCAGACGGATCGTCTGATGGTAAGCGATTAGCACCGCCCATGGACACTCGCAACACCAGAGGGGTTGTAAGTGCGTTGCCAGCCTTTAAGGTGGGAGTACGCTCTTAGCTTGCGGCCTGCTTGGTAACATCTTAGGCCTTGTCATCGCTTTCCATCAGGTGAGACTAAGGCCAACCGCTGGTCAGTTTATCATCCAAAAAAGTAGACATCGTTGGGACTCCAACAGTCTTAAGCTACTCTAATTGACTTGAAAATTCGTTGTTATATAATCGTATGGCATTTATTTTCGAACCGTGAGGTCTTCGAGGAGACAAGAACGGTTGCCAGTTTTTGATGCACTTTTAGCACCACCCAGAGGTCACGTGACGACTCCCCTTGTCAAGTGAGTGGGCAACTTGACCGTTAGAAGTTCTCAAGCCGCCCGAAGGCCTCTAACCTGGTTTCACGACTGCTGTCGTAGACAGCAACCGAGATCAACGGCTTAGCGTGTCTTCCAAAGCACGGGAGCGCTCAGTTAGTAAACACTCAAAGCGGTCACCCATCCAAGAAATGACCTGCCCCCACGTTGCTTAACCTCGCATACCGCACCCGTTACGTGGGCGCCGCTGGGCCACGAGCGCTCCTTCGTTACGTTGATAGCCAGATACAACACAGTTCATTTTCGGGAACTCTGATGACCTTACTCCACCAGGAACACAACACTAACCCTTAAGAGGGCGCAGTACGCTCGGTTCTCCATACAAACGTATTTATGCTCTCATTTTAAAACGCCATGCTAGAATAACATGAATCTTTGTATACACAATGGGATCCAGCATATCTAGGTCGGAAATTAGTTTCTGTTGCTAGAAATTGTAAAAGAAAAAAAAATACAACGGTTTTTTGAGTTTTTTACGCCTTGTATGAAAACCTTAATATTCGTTGTATTTTTCTCCATTATAATTTCAAGCAACAGAAACTAATTTCCGACCTAGATATGCCGGATCCCATTGTGTTTACAAAGTTTCATGTTATTCTAGCATGGCGGTTTAAAATGAGAGCATAAATACGTTTGTATGGAGAACCGAGCGTACTGCGCCCTCTAGGTGTGTTATTATGGCTGTGGTCTTCTGTAAGGAGGAGGTACTCCCCCAGTTGGGACAGTTGGGCAGTTGTCAGTCTTTTCAAAGCCTTGTGCACAGCATGTACACAAATGTAGTGATAATGCTTTTCCATCGGACGAACTTGGTTTACGACAATACCCGAAGTATCAATCAATTATCGTATTAAATGATTGACAAGTTTATGTCTGTTAATGTGAAACTTTATTAGACAATGTCAAATGGCAGAACGGCAACTGGTAGTGTTTTGCCATTTGACGTGACAGATATTAAATAATATAATAAATATAAATAATAAATAAATATTTGGGGGCCAATTTTTTACACAAATCGAACTAGTCCCATAGTAAGTTCTTAGTTATTTATTCAATAAACAATATACATTGCATTTGAAATAATTGTGTCATAAATATTAAAAGAATAAAAATAAAAATTGCAAATAATTAATAATAAACAAGTCATGAGTGAAAATATCTGTAAAAAAGTCTACAAAATAAGTGCACAAAGAAAAAATCAATAATAAGAAATTATAAACAATGTCAACCATTATCTAAATATATAAAAGAAGAAACTGACTGACTGACTGACTGACATATCAACGCACAGCCCAAACCGCTGGTCCTAGAGATTCCAAATTTGGCACGTAGGTTCCTTATAAGGTGTAGGGGTGCACTAAGAAAGGATTTTTCAAAATTCAACCCCAAAGGGGGTGAAATGGGGGTCCGAAGTTTGTATGGGGAAACATGATTAGTTGGACTATTTTATTCGAAACTTCACAGGAGTATTTCTAACCATAAATGAATATAAGTAAAAACGTGTTTCCGATTTTTTGAGAAATCAACTCCTAAAAGGGGGAAAGGTGGTGACAAATTCTGAAAGTCGACATGGGTATTGTTTTTATCATATACCGGGTCGCTGATAACGGAAACAACATTGATTTTAAAATCTCACGTGGAGGACGTGAAATACCATCCCCTCTGTTGGGGTGCGAGGGGGATGAAATGTCTAAATATTAATATGGGTGTCGTTTTTATGGTTTTTTTCGACATTAATTACGAAAATGGCATCGAGTTTGAAATTTAATATTGTGGACATGAAAACTTTTGAAAGTTTGTGCCAAATTTCAAGAAATAACTGACTGACTGAGTAAGTGACATATCACCGCACAGCCCAAACTGCTGGTAGAGATTCAAAATGTAGTATGTAGGTTCCATATAAGGTCTTGAAGTGCATTAAGAAAGGATTTTTCAAAATTCAACCCCTAAGGGGGTGAAATGGGGGTCCGAAGTTTGTATAGGGAATCAAGATTAGTTGAATTATCTTATTCGAAACTTCACAGGAGTATTTCTATCGATAAATGAGTAAACATGTGTTTCAAGTTTTTTGACAAATCAACCCCTAAAAGGGGGAAACGTGGTGACAAATTCTGAAAATCGAAATGGGTGTTGTTTTTATGGTTTATGGGGTCGCTGATTACGAAACCACCAATGACTTTTAAATCCCACGTGGAAGACGTGAAATATCACCCCTCTGTTGGGGTCCGAGGGGGTTGGAATATCTAAATATTAATATGGGTGTCATTTTTATGGTTTTTTGGGTCGTTAATTTCGAAAATGGCATTGATTTTGAAATTTACTATTGCGGAAATGAAAACTTTTAAAAGTTGGTGCCAAATTGCAAGAAGAAACTGATTGACTGAGTGAGTGACATATCAACGCACAGCCCAAACTGCTGGTTTGAGAGATACCAAATTTGGCATGTAGGTTCCTTATAAGGTCTAAAGGTGCATGAAGTGCCGTGAATTCCCTATGAAGATACGACCTTTTTTGATTATATACGATTTCGACAGTAATCGATATTTGAGCATCCGAGAGGACTCTTAATAGGAACCAGAGGTACCTAAACTATGAATAAAGTAATAACTTTCTTTCGATTCTTATTTTTGCCAAAATCAAATGAAATTCAACAGTTTGCCGGTTCTCAGAATGTATACTGACTTTTCATCTGTTCATCTGTTAATGAATCACAATCAATTTCGTATACCGAAACCCCCAGAATGTAACAACTACTTTTCTGGAAACCGCATCTAAATCGGTTTAGCCAAACGCGAGATAATCGTGAACAAACATACATACATACCTACTTACATACGTAAATAGATACGTACGGGTCAAACAGAGAAGCTCTTTTTTGTAGACGGTTAAAAATTACGCCTAGTACGCGGGCGAAGCCGCGGGCAAATGCTAGTATTTATATATTAATGAATTTACTTACTAGATATCAATCTGATATTTCTTTTACGTATATAGTAATAATAATATTACAGTTTTCACAATCATACCCAATTACCTGTTAAAAATTCTTCAACTGTATAGAAACACTTCCGCAGCAAAAATGCTTTTAGCTTATTTTTGAACAAATTTTTACTTAAAATTGACTTCAACTCTACCGGCAACTTATTATAGAGGTTTACTGCTTGGTAGCCGGCCGAGTGCCTGACCACTTTTAGTTTAGCCTGGGTAGCCTGAGGCAATAAGGCTTGTGTTATGGGTACTAGACGAAGATATATCTAATAAATATATACTTAAATACATAGAAAACATCCAAGTCTCAGGAACAAATGTCTCTGCTCACCACAGAAACAAATGCCCTTACCGGGATTCCAACCCGGGACCTCTAGCTTCGGAAGCAGTGACACTACCAACTAGGCTAAACAGGCCGACAAATATAGGCCGAGATATGGTTATTGATTGACAATTATTCGGGTATAAAAGTCGTATTTCTAATTTAGCCGATAAGAAAACTGTGACAATTCAAACTCAAAGTCACAAAGACTTTGACACAAGATTGAATGTCATCTGGCTAGCTGGCATGATTACATTTTTGTTGGACTTCCAGCAGCAGTTATTTGCTAGTAAGCGATGAATCCTTTTGTTCACATTTCACGCGTGTGAGTTTTGGTGATATTTCACTGACGTTGCCTATCATCGAACTGTCGTCATGATTTACTTACGACTATCATAAGTATCATAAACTAAGTTCAAAATCTATGAAGTGACTAAAACACGTTTTTTAGAATATATGTACAAGCAATATTATGGTACCACCAAGCTGATCTGACAATGGAGATAGCTATAGCAATTCCGACTCACTGGAACCCTCTTAACAAGTAGTTAAAGACTATACAAAAATGTACAGTTGGCAAAAAAAGCCCGTACCAAAAATGATTTTTCTAACAGAAATTTATTTATTAGAGACCGACTAGTGGTTGGACCCGGGTATGTCCTAAAACTACGAACCACCGGGGGATGGGCAGCAGCATCCCTGGAGTGCGGTGGAGATACTGCGATCGCCAACGCGCATGCCAAACGTGGCGATTATGGCATTTACCCCCCATAAAATTGGGGGAGGCCTATGTCCAACAGTGGACGTCCATCGGGTGATATGGTTATGGTGGTGGTGGACCAGTGGTTGACACTAGTCTCACCTGATGCTAAGTGATGACAAGGTCTAAGAGGGAGCTCATTGTTTCAGTAATATAATAACCTATTCACTCTTGCTTTTAAGGGTCCCCCGCAGGCTCGTCTGAACTCGATTCTCCATACAAACGTAGTTTCGTTCTCATTTTCAAAACGGCCATATCCAGGCCGGAAGTTAGTTTTCGTTGCTAAAAATTGTAATAGGAAAAAAATACAGATTTTTTTTTGTGTTTATCAGGTCTTGTATGAAAACCTTAATAATCACTGTATTTTTTGAATAATCATTTTTTTTATTTATTAAAAATGGGATTGCTCTTAGCCAGTATCTAGCCAGGGGGCAACGATGAGGCCGACGATGAAGCGAGCTCACCCTGAAGATGCCTATTCACTCATGCCTTAAAAAGGTTTAGGTTATATGGATCGTTTTAAAATGAGAGCGAAACTACGTATATATGGCGAAAGAGAGCTTGTAGATATGAGAGAGGTGCTGCTCCTAGGTAGGATAATGTACAAGGAGGAATATATACAGGAAAGGATTATCTACAAACTATATACATAATATACAATAGATAGGAGTCACAAGAAGAAACGACAATAGAGAGATCTCTCAGGGACCGAAGTCCATTGAGAGTTGGTTAGAAGTTATATATATGCAACTGATTTAAGAAACTTCGATAGCGCGTTGCAGAACATGTCAGATTTGACGGATGACACGAGTGACGCCACAAGCTTCCTGCCGACTCTTAAGACCCCTGCATCGTATTTTTGTCAGAGAATGACGACAGAAAGACAACGAGAGTGAATGCCATTCCTTAGCAGTTCGCATTAAGACAGACTTATATGCATAATCTTCTTCTTAATTGTGCTTCCTGTATTGCTTCCTTGATCAAACTAGAAAAAATCTATCTATGACTTGTCGATTTTAGATTCGGTTATAATTATTAACGTTAATTAATTCCTCCATTTACCCTTCAGTGATTAAGAGAGAATGTCGTTCAAACGGGATGGCGCAATAACATCTTTCCTTTTGTGAGTTTTACATAAAAACTCATTGTAGGGTTCCGCACCTTGAAAGGAAAAAAGAAACCCTTATAGTATCACTTCGTTGTCTGTCTATCTCTCTGTCCGTCTGTCAAAGCCTTTTATTCAGGCGTGGAGGTATAAAGATTAAATTAAAATAAAATACTCAGGCCTGCAATCCCTTAAAGCTGTGAAAAACTCGAGCTTCTAAGTTAACGCAATTAGTTCACGTGACACTATACTTGCTGATTAGCAACACATCATGCAAGTGCTGGAACCCTCATGCACCAGTCCGATTCGCACTTGGCTGGTTTTTTTTTAATACCACGACCACTTCAAGACGCATCTCCAGAAGAATTAAAAACCCGTATATAACGGGTTTGTGATTGTTCCACACGCTGCTATACAGGATGTGGCTTATGACATAAACAAATCATTGAACGGTACATTAAGCTTACCAGCAATTATTTCCTAGTGGTTCGAGCTGTCGGGAGGCCCAAGGCATCCCACCCACAGCCAGACAAGACAGGCAGAATGAAAGCAAAAGTTCTGTAATGATGATCGGTCCCAAAAAAATCCAAGTATTATTTAGAAAAAAAAACTCATTTATTTGTTTTAAAAAAGATTTTTTGTGTATTTTATTACTGTTTATAGTAATATTAATAAACCATTAAAAAACATTATAAAAACTCAAATAACGTTAATAAAATACAAAAAAACAAAAATGCTAAACCTATGACTACTCATTAATTGATGCTACTCTAAATTTGCATTGAATGACGTGTTATGATTTCCTGGTGACAAGATCCTGTATTTGAAGGTCCTAGCTTTAGATCAAAATGTCTCTGAATTGAAAGAAGTAAAAAATTTTTTTTTTTTTTTTTTTTTTTTGTTGTTTTTTTTTTTTTTTTATTGGAGAAGCAACAGAAATAAGTACAATATTAGGTACAATGAAAGTATTTTAAACATTAGGAGTGCACCTACTTCCTTAAACGCTCTCACTAAGAGATTTACTTATATTGCAACATATGTAGGTAAGCAAAACAATACAGAAAACCAAACACACTCTAAAAGCTAAAGGTAAGCTATAAGTAAAGTAAAATATAAGCTAAAAGTACTAACAATAAAGGAATACATATAAAAAATATCAAGTTTCAGCTAAGGTATCGAGAATTAGTTTTTGGAAACGTGGTCTGCTTGAATTAAAAATATCTATTGATGTAAAAGATTTGTTGAATGAATTGCAAAGGCGACGTAATGGTGCGCGTTTACCGGCGTTAGTCGAGCAGGTCGGGACGGCAAACATGGCGGTTGAGCGTGACGTACAGCGTGACGGGACTCTAAACCGAATGCTCCCGAGCAGCTCCTTGCAGTTATAATTGTCCCTGCATATATTGTACAGAATCGTCATATCAGAGCATTTTCGTCTTGATTCAAGGGAGGTTAGTTTGTAATGTATTAATAAGTCTGAGTAGGACATATATTGGCCAGTTGAGCGTCTGTGTGTTGCCCGCAAAAACTTTTTTTGTATCATTTCAATAGCATTTGAATATTTGGAATAAAACGGATTCCAAACAATTGAGGCATAGTCCAGGTGTGGACGAACAAGAGCTTTGTATAGTATGATGTAAGTGGATGAATTTTTAAAAACTTTTGCTGTTCTTAATACAAAACCTAGCATTTGGTATGCCTTAGAGATGATTCGCTCAACATGACAGTTAAAATCTAGTTTATTATCAAATAATATACCTAAGTCCCGCACTGTGGACACATTTGTGATGACCGTATTGCCAATCTTAAATTCTGAGTCGATCGTCCTATTTTTATTTTTAGTAAAACGCATATGCAAACATTTGTCGCCCGCCAACTGAAGTTTATTGTCATGGCAGTATGCTGTGAAATTGTTGATGTCATCTTGAATTAAGATAATATCATTACTACATTTGACAGATTTAAATATTTTTAAGTCGTCTGCAAACATTAGAAAACTACAGTTTCTAAAACACTTTTTTATATCGTTAATAAATATAATGTACAGTAAGGGGCCCAAGATAGATCCTTGAATTACACCAGACGACACATTTGTGAAATCTGACTTATACCCATTCACGGCTATGACTTGGGTTCTGTTCGAGAGATACGAAATAAACCAACGTAGGAGATTGCCTCGAATACCGTTGTAAGATAGTTTTTTTAGAAGCAGTAGATGGTCGACTTTATCAAAGGCCTTTCTAAAGTCAGTGAATATTACATCAACTTGTTCTCTTTTATCCAAGCATTCAAATAAGTAATTAGTGTAAAGTGTCAGATTAGTGATTGTGGATTTGCCTTTTAAGAAGCCGTGTTGTTCTGGAATTATATTGTTAACAAGCGACGGATACAATAGGTCATGTACTAAACTCTCGAATATTTTAGGTATGCATGATTGCACCGATATAGGTCGATAATTAGTAATATCGGCTCGTGAGCCAGTTTTATGAATCGGTGTAACATGGGAAATTTTCCACCGCTCAGGGAACACGCCTAGACTTAGGCATTTATTGAATATAATATACAATGGACTAGTAAGAGCCTTAGCAGTATTTTTAATAAATATCGGACTGATTCTGTCAGGCCCAGTCCCCTTATTTATATCGATTTTAGAGAGTTTTTTTGTAAGATCTGATTTTTTTATATATAGATTAGATAAGTTAGGCGCCCCTTCATGCTGTGGTAGGTCTGCAAGGTCGTCAAAGTTTATATTACTTTTAGGCTCGAACACAGAAAGAAAGAACTTAGCAAACATGTCGACTATTTGTTTAGGCGTAGATCCTGAGTCACCGTCATAATGCATCGTTTCGGGATAACAGGACGAGTTTTTCTTAAGGGATGACACGTAGGACCAAAATGCTTTGATATTACCTTTTACGCTCTTCTCAGTATTATCAGTATAGGTATTAAAGCATTCTAACATTAGGGTCTTGCATCGAGTGCGTAAAAGTGAAAATTCTCGATAATCGGCAAGGGACTGGTAGGTCTTCCATTTACGCCATACTCTAAATTTTCTATTCAAACTGCTAATAAGTGCCCGGGAGAACCATTTTGGGTACTTTGAGTTCTTTGGGCACTTTAGTGGAACTAGTTGGTCAATAACATCCAACAGCAAATTGTAGAATCGCTCCACTGCCTGGTCAGGATGTAAGTTAGTAAGTTCAGCATCCCAATTTACCTTGTTCAGCTTATCTGATATAATGGAGTAGTCTGCCTTGTGGTAATTATATTTTGGGATACAGTTGACGGAGAGGGGTCGAGGACATCTAATGCCCATGATAAATAATATAGGCGGGTGATGCCTATCAACACTCGATAGTTCAATATCAGGCTCAGTAATTACGCACTCCTGGCTATAAAAAAGTAAATCTAGTAATCTGCCATTTGTGTTGCGAAAGCTGTTAAATTGTCTAAGACCCAACATGCAGGTGGAGGCCGTAACGAGCCCCCTATTTGACATAAAGTAGCGTTTGACGGCACAAGATCACGTGCCGCCGGGCGCTCAACCCATTCAATAGAAGGTATATTAAAGTCGCCAACGATACAGATATCAAAACAACTGTAGCTATCATTTATTCTTGTGATTTTATCACAATATTCTTTATAATATAAGTGTAAAAAGCTGTTTTGGGCGGGATATACACGCAATTGATTACTAATTTGAATTGTTGACAACTAATTGTAATAAAAACATCTTCAATATTTTTAGACTCCCAGTGTGGGGCACGGGATGCCTTTAGGGAAGATTTGACCGCTATAAGAACACCCCCGCCATCACGCTTCGCCGCTCCGACCAAGTTCCTATCACGCCGAAACACATTATAATTAGTATTAGCGAAAATTTCAGCATTGTGTATTCCAGGCCGCAGCCACGTTTCCGTTAGAATAATGACATCATAATTGCATTGAAGGATATTTAGGCGCAGCTGCAAGATTTTAGATTTAATACCACCACAGTTTTGGTAATATAATTTTAGTTCATTAGGCCCCATCACACTTAACTTTAGAGAAATACAATTTATACGGTAAAAATACAATAAAAAGACACGTCGACCTAATACGTTATTCTTGTAAATTATATACATGGACCATGTTGAAATGAATGTATAATTAACAGTGAATTTCGCCGTGGTGGTGTTTATAAGGGGAATAGGTATTATTTGCACCTCAGGCTCAAACTTTGTGGTATAATTGGTAAAAATGCATAATAATGCTAAACATATAGTGCTGCTACAATTCATAGCTCTTCTTACAAAATAAATGTGTTTAAGGACATCATTAACGTGGGTACAGGATTTGTTACGAAGTATAGTGAGTAATTTCATTAAACATTGCGAAAAAGAATGTAGGAAATCCCGTCACAGTCTATTTAAATCTTCCTCGGTTCTGATCGCGATAACACGTGAATCATCACTTTTGCGCATGAGTATTGATGCATTTTTGACCCAGATATATTTATAGTTTTTATTCGTTTTTGCTTCACGCGCGCGGGCATATAAGATTTTGTTTTTGAGGGTAAGATGTTCATTCACGTAGATTGGGCGAGATGCGGCCGTGACGTCAGCCGCCGAGGTACCTGCACTCAGGCCGCCCGCTGCACACAGCTGCCCCGCCGTCAGTCCACGCCGCGCACGCGCAGCGGCCAATACTTCGTCGCGTAGGCGCCGGGTCGTTAACTGGATTATAATGTTTTTAGGCCGGTCTGAGGATGTGTTATGGGCGACTCGGTGCACATCTTTAATGCAGTTTGGGTGAATAGGTACACTTAGGATTTTGCCAAGTGCCTCCGTAATGTGGATAAGGTTCTCGCTCTTTTTCTTGGGAACATTCTGTAGTTCAATATTACACAGTCTGGCCTTCTGTTCCAAGTCATCGAGTTGAGTCCTAATATGGCGTGTCTCATTACGGAGCAGCTCGTTTTCCGTGTGCAGTTCGTTTAGTGCCTGTACGCCGGATTCGACGGCACAAATGCGGTCCTCCCATGAATTCAAGCAGGAAGCAAACTCAGATATCCGCTCATCTACATGATTCCTAAGCGAGACGAGGGCCTCATTCAACGCCGAAAATTTAGCATCGAAGTACGATATCAGTGCGTTAGTGTCTATGTTTACTATTGAGGTGGAAGGCAGGCCGTTCTCGGCACCGATGTCGGTGGAGGGTTTATGGATGACAATGGGGCTGTTAATTTTCTTACTCTGCTTACACGATGTGCATTTCCACTTAGGTTTATTCATAGGTAGCATTTTCTTATAGTCGGCTTCGGATAAGCCTACACATATGTGGTGATAATAGTGCTGGCATGTTGAACATTTTAAGTGCTCTTCTGGTTTTGCTAGTTTGTGGCATTTGGACCAATCCATTGTGTGGCAATATGAGTATCAGAGGCCAGGTAAGCTTAAAGTTACTTACTGTGTCACTTAACACTCACAGTTCCTCCGGGTCACTGACCGTTGGATCAGCTGATGGCCGCTAGACGTATTTACTGTGATTCAGCGCGGGATAACTTTAGTTCACAGAAGTTACACTCTTGGAACTTAATTTAAGCACCCACAATGACAGATTATCGCCGTTTAATAGAAAAATTTGTAAATTAATTAAGCTCGTTGAAATTTTTAAACCGCTTGCTAGTGTTGCCACTCGCGAAAAAAAAAAAAAATTATTTGGTCACAAGGGATTACTGCAAATGACATCTAAGGAAGCGTCCCTTTCAATATTTGCTCATATCACAGGCCACAAACCGTATATTTTACCGATTTAATAACAAGATTGATTGATTTGAGATTTTTTGTGTTTACAGACTAGAGACCGATACCACCCGATACTCATACGTAACCAGTTTCAATGTTAATCCCTCTTTTACTGATTTCTTTTTTTAGGTTTCCGTAACCAAAGGGTAAAAACGGGACCCTATTGCTAAGACTTCGCTGTCCGTCCGTCCGTCCGTCCGTCAGTCACCAGGCTGTATCTCCAGAACCGTAATGGCTAGGCAGTTGAAATTTTCACAGATTATGTATTTCTGTTGCCGCTATAACAACAAATACTAAAAACAAAATAATAATTAAGGGGGGGCTCCCATACAAAAAACGTGATATTTTAGCCCTTTTTCATGGCTACCACTTGCCGAGCTAGATCTCAAGAACCGTAATAGCTAGACAGTTGAAATTTGCACAG